>JADRCH010000056.1:11185033-11293523 GCA_019843965.1 Rhynchomys soricoides | reverse complement strand
CCGCCGCCCTCCCCCACGCCCGCGGGCGGCCACCGCGAGCGCCCGCCCGGCCCGCGCTGCGCGCCGCCTACCTGAGCCGCCTGCTGACAGGGTCCATCTTCCAGGAACCGAGCGATAAGGAAGTAGAGCTCTGCGCGGGAGAGAAGGACGGGGAGACACGGGCTGAGCGGCCGCGGGGGGCGGGGGCCCGCGGGCGAGTCCGCCCGGCGCGGCGGCCCCGCAGCGCCCGACTTACCCGATCGGAGCTCCGAGAGGCCTTTCCTCTCACGAGACATGTTTGCGGGTCACTTCGTGGCCGCCGGCGGGACACCCCGCCGCCGAGGGGAAGCGGGGACGGTGCCGCCGCCTGCCCTGTAGCTGTCAGTGTGTGCTCACGAGCCGAGCCTCGGCTCCACCATTCAAGCAACGGCGGCGGAGGCGGAGGAGGAGGAGGAGGAAACAACAACTCTCAGGCAGCGGCTCCGGCTGCGGCCGCCTCCGCCGGGATCCCTCCGCCACAGAAAGGAGTCCGCGCCTTCGCGGCCCGCACTCGCCGCCCCCGCCCCCCGCGGGAAAAGGAGTGCCTCGGCCTAGGCCTGCGCCCGCGCGGTCGTCGCTCCGCGCGGCCCGGGCCGCGACTTATTTATTTATTTCCAGCCCGAGAAGATGCCGGAGCCGAAGCGGCGGGCTGCCTGGCAGGCACTTTCTCTAAGGAGGCCGCCGGCGGGAGGGAGAAAGGGAGGGAGGGAAGGAGGGGGCTGGCACGGCTGCGCGGAGGGATCTGACGCACACGGAGCCGCAGCACAGGCTCTTTTCAGCGGCGCTGGCTGGGCTGAGATGGAAGTTAGTTTCTATGTAGCAGAAATAGGAAACAAATGAAGCAAAACTGCCCAAAGAGGGGAAATGCCGGGAGGATCGGGCTCACTCTCACGCACTCACAGACACACTCTGGGAGCACTCTCAAGCTGGGCCAAGTCGGGATCGCGCCTCCCTGCCCGACTTGAACGCTAGTGTTTGCTTTCTGTCTTGCCATGTGCATGAGTATAAATGCTGCGGATTGGCATCCGTGTAAGTCTTGTCCTACGATATCTCTGCAGCCTGGGCAAGTGTTGTGTAATTTATTGGAGTGCCGTGGGTTGCAATAGAGGTTCGGGCTGCTTTTTTTGTGAGCCACTTGCGTTCTGCAAACCCGTTATTCCCCGAAGCCACCTCTGCATATTTCTTTTATTACTACCACCGCCTGAAGCGTTCGTTTTTGTTTTTTTTTTTTTTTTTTTAAATGTTTTTGTTTTGATAAACCGGCAAGAGGAACTCCAGATTTATACTTCAGCTCATCTTCCCACCCCCACTCCCCCTATTACAAAAAGGCTAGTGATGGCTAATTAGGGATTTGGAAATGAAGAACCTTAAAGCTTTTTTAAAGTGTTTACAAGAAGGGCTAATATAAACCTGAGGGAAAGGAAAGGGCGCTAGCTAATACTTATCTCTAACTGATATGGAGGTAAATTTCTGACCGGTCGATAACCTACCGAACGTTATTGAAAGAGTATATTACAGTTTAGCAAAGGTGATTAGTGATTAAATAACTTAAATTATCTGTATATCTTGCAGTAGACTTCGTCATGCTAATTAATGGCTTCTAATTTATGGTGTAAAGGTGTAAACCATTCCTGTTTACAGTTAATCATGGGAGGACTTCTTTAAAACTGGCGAAAAGCAGAAACAAAAATCTTTCGTAAATCCTAATGTAATTACTGGTTTTATATGATACATCGTTCATCAGTGTTTTGCTGATGAGGATAGGGGCCTTGTTATTTTTAAAACGAGTATGGGTGAAATTAATGGAAACAATGGAAAAGGCCGTTTGTTAGAAAACAAGGACACCGAGTGATATTTATCTCCGGATGAATTAAACACTTTCCAAAAAGACTTTGAGAGTTCAATTTTTTTAAAGGTTGGCATTTGAAAGAGAATTAGGATAGTCATTCTTTTGTTAATCCTTAACAAAAGATCCTCTTTGAATTTTTTTAGATAATAAGCTGCAGTTTATGGGTCTGATTTTAAAAGGTAATTTGTGAGGTAAGGAGGACCAAGAAGCTGCATTGTGGTTTTCCGGATTGTTTCCTCTAGCCTCGCACCCTCTGAGCTCCTTGCCTTCCTAGTGGGAAATGCTGCAGCCGCCTCGAGCTGTACTGCAAGAGCACTAAAACACCAAAATCCTCACACATGTAAGCAAGAGGAAACTAGCTCAACCCCTTTTGGAATAATGGATGTAAAATTGCCTTTTGTAACTCAGTAAAATAAAAATAAGAGGTTACCATGATTGCTCCTATTGCTACTTTATTATCAGAACTGCTCCTAAACTGGTGTGGCTATCCTCAGAATCTGGACATGTTTGCATTTTAAAAACATGTAATCCTGTTCTTACAATGATAGGTAAAGTAGCCTGCTTCTGGATAATTAGGCACAAAAACATATTTTATATGCCTTTGCGATTGTATTTACTTATATTACTGATGTTGTTTTGTCTTAACTTTTTAAAATGTATTATGTCCTTCAAATAATTTCGATACTTCATTGAGAAGGTCTTTAAATGAACAGATTTTGAGAACTAAAAATTCTACTTGAGGTTTGCTGGTTCTGAATGCAGCACTAATCTAATTCTTCCTCTTAGATGTTTTGTCCTTGTGAGGTAAAATCAAATTTTGACATGTAATGTAAAAATTCATCTGGATAAAGTTTTGTAGGTATTGGGAGACATGCACAGCTAACATGATATCATGTATGATCTCCATGAAGAAGCCATGGAAGCTTTTTTGTGGGCCTGAAAAACAAAAATAAACAACTGTTTAAGGAAAGCCTGCTTCCTTCAAAACATGTCATTGCTAACATTTTAGCTAACTTCAACAATGTTTTTAGTTTCTTTTTGAAATACTTAGTTGGGAAACAGTTGTAAGCTTGCCTTTAAAATAATTCCTATCAACATTTTGTGTAAAATATACAGAGTGCTTGACAAAAATTAGGATTTCTCTCATTCCCTCAGTCCAATAAAGCACGGTTTTTAGCTCTTGTTAAATTGCATCTTTCTAAGTCCATTAAACGTTCACCTCACATTCTTTAAATATCAAACATAAAACAATTCAGTTAACTGGAGATTGCTAAGTCATTTATTGTGCATATGTATGCAAAATGTCTGTGCTTATCAAATACAAGTTCTTGTTTAGAAAGCCCGTGTTTTGTTCCCAAAGCAGAGGTGTGCACAGTTCTTTCCACAGGTGATTTGTTTCTATAAAGACAGTTTTAACTCAACCCGTACCCCTCTCTCTTCCTTTATGCTTTTATGTACTAAAAAAAAAAAAATAAAAAAAAAACCTCTCAGGGAATTTTAATAAAAAAGGTAAAAAAAAAAAAAAAAAAAAAACAAAACCAAAAAGGAAGAAAACTCTTAGAAGCAAAAACTAATTTTTATGTGATGGTCTCTTTAGAAGAATTAGAAACTTTTTCAAAGTTTCTATGAAATTCCATACTGGATCATTGGCATTACATGAAACAAGCTAAGCATTTAGCAGAAATTTTGTATTGATCTTGATAAGCAGTAATTCTTGAAAAGATAATAATAATAAACTCTGCCATTTAAGTCTTCTCTAGAATAAGATGGATGCTAATTACAAACTTTAACTTTCAAGTTCTACTACCTTTATGAAATTTGATTTGTCTCCTATAGTATGGTGTCTGACATAAAACTACAACTCATGGCTTCAGTGTGTTACCTTATATGTAAGTCATGCTTTGGTACTGGCGTTACATTACCCCTGTGAGGTTTGGGGAAGCAATTACATTGTTTTGTTCGTTTGTCAGACCCAGCAGTGAACCCAGGTTCTCTATCATGCTATGCAGGCCATCTACCATTCAGCTATATATTCTCTGTTCATATGCTACTTTTCATAGCAAAAAGTTTCACTCAGTGAAATAAAGCAGAAAGCATCCTTTTCCAAGGAATACAAAAAAAAAAAAAAAAAAAAAATCACTTATTTGCCCTGAAGAACAAAATGCACCACGCTACTAGAAGGGCTTTTCTTTTTTCCTGATAATCCACACTGCTGTGGCTTGCTCTCCACCTCTGTGTCTTCTGCCATGCCTGTCTGTTTCTTCTCACACCCTATTGTCTCCACAACCCGTGAATATCAAAGCTGAATCTCATAAGCAGCTATAGTGTCTCGACACCTTCAGAAAGAACAGGGTTAATTTACTTTAGTAAACCACTCCATCATTTAATAAGGTGTTTGTTGTTGGTTTGGTTGGCTTTTTGGGGATTTTGTTTTGTTTGGGTATTTAATTTTATTTAATGATTTCTCCTTACAAGATCACTGAAAGCTTTTCCCATAAATTGTAGTACATGTTCTTATAATCTGTAAAAAATATTAGCTAAATTCCAGTAATCATATGTTCCCTTTCTTGTTTTAATGTTAGTAATTTATTCAAGCCTTCCCCTCCTAATTAAATAACCCTTGTAGTTTACAATTGTCACATGTTGGTTTGTAAAAGAAATACATACCTTCATGGGTAAATTCATATACACGTTTAAAAACCACTTTATGACTTTAACAGTACAGTTAGATATTACAGAAGAAAAACAGTTTTAGAACATATTCCTCCAAGATTCCAAGCAGCACAGTAGATGATATAGAAAAAGGCTGTTCCAGAGGGAAGAAGACATGAAGAGGTCTGCAGGCGTGTATTATCCTAGCGAGGTGTTTGATGGGCATGGAGGGGGCTGGACTCACAGAGACACTGGAAAAGGTAGATGGAGAGGAGAATGCCCAGGCTCCGGGAAGTTGCTACTGGTGGTATTTTAAATAAAATATATTATTGTGATTTTGAAGACAGGATTTCAGGACCAGAGCTAAGACATCTCTTGCATTTATATATACTTAGTTCATAAACTTCAAGACCCCCAAGGGATGGAAATCAACTTAGTTAGGGAGAAGGGAGGAAAACTTATTCAACAAACATTGAGAAATTTCTTCATAAGAAAAATACTAGGAATCAAGGACACCAAAGTTGACCTGTTGGTGAGGGAGGAAAACTGATCAAAGGAATAAGACCTAAATTTTCAGATTGCCAGTAGAAGTCAAATCTAATGCAAAATTAAGAATTAATTTTAGTTTTTAGTGAAGTTTAAAGAGATGACATTAGATTTAACCCACTCTGTTAATCAAAAATTTTCTTCCCAAGTTCAGAATTTTAGAAAATAGGAGGCCTATCTATACTGTATTTGCAAATGGCTTTTGTTTTTATACAAGTGCCTACATCTTGCAGAGATCTCTTCTCCTGACTCTTGTTGCTTTATCTACTGAAACGTTACTGGCTGGCTAGCTAGCGCCAGGCTGTCCGTCATGCACTTACAGAATAATACCAACATTATCCTATTGAGATATGTGTGCTGAAGTTTATGAAAAGCTTATAATTAGATTCTGGGATTACAAATCCTATTACCTTCATAACTGTCATGCTTACATTCAGGTGTGGAAACCCCATACCGAACGAGAATGATTCGTAGACAAACAGCCTTTCTGCAGAATGTTGTAATAAGAACACCCTTGCTGTTTCCCTTCCATCGCATCACTGGGTATTCCTGAGGGACTATCTTTTATTTATGTATTTATTTTTTATACTTTATTTACATTTCAAATGTTTTCCCCTTTCCAGGTCTCCCCTTTAGAAACCCCCTCTCCATCCCCCTGAGGATGTTATCTTAAGAGTTTTAAGAAAGTAGTACACATGAGAAGGAAGACTACAGTGTCTTTTTCTACTACCCTCATCCTGACTCAGCATCTTAGTAACTTTTAAAGTTTACTTAAAAAAAAAAAAAAATTAAAACAAACAATTCCCGTTCTTCAAAACTCTTTGTTCCCTGGGTGGTGCATGTCACACAGTGTGCTAGCTTTTATCTAATCCTTCAGCGCTGAGTTTCTTGGTCAGTTCATGCCCCTGAGTTCCATCTTCCCCCAACACGCCTACATTTCCAGTCATTTGCAAAGTATCTAAATTATCTTCCTCTGCCATCACTGAGACTTTGGTTTCTAATGGTAAATCCAGTATGAGAAGGAAAATCCGATTTCTATTTGGCGGGATCAGTTTGGATCTACCTGGAGAACTCTAAAATTATATAAAGATGGATCTGGTCCCCAAGTTTTAAAATTGAGGCATCATACATTAAATTCTACAATATCTCTAACTTTTAACCATTCTGGATGTTAAAGGAAAGGCTGGGAGCAATTTCTTGCAGAAAGAAGAAGACATCAGGAAGGAAGGCCTTTTTCTCTCTCCTTCCATTCCCTCCTCCTTTTTTTCTGTCTTTCCTTTCTCTATTTTGTCATAGATGTAAACTAGTGCAGTCTCAGCCTCAGTGTTTTCTCTTATGCATTGTCATATTGGTAGTCATTTTCTTTTCCAACGTGTTTGACCAAGTCAAGACAAACCAGGCCTCTTCAGATGTTAGATTTCACTTAGAGGAATTACTGAATATGTTTGCTTCTCTCTGATTCTTAGATTGTGATGTTTCTAGAACTTACACAGGCTTGAATTTCTTTATGATTAATGTTTCTAATAAACTATTTCCATAGAACTTGACTTTTTAAAAGCTGTCTAACACAGATAGGAGTATCTATCTATTACAAGTTCTGGTATTGTGCACTCCTTCTGTGAAGCTGTATTTCTTCTTCCAGACAAAAGTGAGTTGACATGGAAATCCAAGTCCATCTCTAGCATCTGGTCCTTGCCCCTATCTGCCTTGCTTCATGTAATAGTATTCTCATTGCAAATTCTTACTGTCTATGTGTCAGCCAAGGAATCATCATGTAAATGCTAGTTTGCAGTGTGGGCCCTCATTATGAGCCTCATTCCAACATCCAAGGTGCACAGATCAGCACAGGTGGTCCAGAGGCTGAGCGTGAACCTGGGGCAACAGCATCCCCTCCTAAGGGCTGTACCTGGAAAGCACAGGTTTCGTCGATGGTCTGGCCCATCTCCATAAGTGATCAATTATTAAAATTGGACTTTATTTAGCAGCCATAACTCAATTTATCGCATGGCCTGCAAGAGATATGAATTGATGGCTATATATATATACCTCTCCAGTATAGCTTTAGAGAATTCAGAGACCTGAGATAGAAACAATGGGTGTGCTTATTACTTGTAGACTCTGTTTTTGCATCTTAACCTAGTTTCTTATAGAACAAAAATATAACTTTCACAAATCCATGAAAAAGTAGTTTTAACAAATTCTGTGAAATAATCACCTAAGTACAACACAGACCCCTGGGCAGCTTGACAAGGCTTTTGGTAGTAATGGTAGGGTTCCCATATTTGAAAACTAACAACTAATTTCTAGTGAGTTAGTCTTAGTCATGCAAACTGGATGTGGAGAGGTTTGGAGCCAAAAGATCCTATAGCCACAATGAAATTGAAACTTACAAACTGCAGTCAACGACTCTTCTGCACTGACAGGTGGATGAGGTGATTCAGTAAGTAAGGACACCTGCCTTCCCAGGCTGCAACTTGAGTTTCATGCCCAGGACCTACATGATGGAGAGAGAGAGACACCTGTTCACTGATTCCCCTCCCCCAACACACATACACACAAACACATATTAAATATAAATGTAATAATTTTTTTAAGTTGTATTGACTATAGAAATGTTTATTATGTGCAGGGTTTTCCTTGCCTTTTAGCTTTCAAAGTTGCAAACCTACACTCTCACTTTTTAAAAGATTAATTCTTGGGCTGAGGAATGCAGATCAGTTGAAGAACAATTGTCTAGTATGTGCAAGGCCCTGGCTTCAGTGCCCAAACCTAAAAAAAAAAAAAAAAAAAAAAAAGGTTTAATTCTTTCTTAAACCAGGATATGTATTCTTCCAGAAATTGAGAGAAATCTCAATTTAAAAATACTTCATTGTGAAAAACTTTCCAATACTCAAAAGTAAATAAAATAATTGTATTTATTTTATTGCCCCCCAAATCTCTATGCTCAACTGTATCCCATGGTTCATGATCTCTTTACTACCCTCCAGATAAACATTTAGTTTTTCAATGATGATGTATTAATTTTTTATAAATATTGGTATCTCTTTTTAGAGTCTCCAAACTAGGCCAATCCTATGCAGTTTTCAAGATGCAGAGCACAAAATCTGCCTGTTTGGGAAACCTTATTTTCCAAAGAAAGAACAAGTAAAGAGCTACTAGCAAACAAAGGATGAGCTATCCATACTCTGTGCTTCTAGACAATCTTTGTGAGACTCTATAGTCACAAAACATTCAAATATATAAAAGTTTTGGTTTTTGTTTTTGTCTTTGGTTTTTTACTAACTGTATGTTCATTTTCTTTGTCTTGCTATACAGTCACCATGAACAAAATCATCTTAGGAGAGGGAAATATTTATTTGGCTTACACTTGCAAGTCATGTCGCTTCACTGAGAGAAGTCATTAGCAGGAACTCAAGAAGGAACTTGGGGCAGAAACCATAAAAGAACACTGCCTGCCGTCTTGCTCACTCAGTCATGCTTAGCTAGAATCCTTATTCAGTCCAGAACTACCTGGCTGTGGAATGTTGCTGCCCATAATGGGCTGATCCCTCTTATGTCAATTAACAATCAAGAAAATCCCCATGAGCATTCCTTCAATCCAATCTGATCTCCATAGTTTTCAATAAAGACTTCCTTCTCAGGTGACTCTGGGCTGTTTCAAATTTAACATTGAAGGCTAACACTATACTAAGAGGGTTTTTTTTTTTTTATTTGTTTGTTTTTTGTTTTTTCTTATCTCATCTTTTTAAGGATAATCCCTGAACTTTGGGCTTCTGCATCTTTATTGTGTACACAATTCAAAATATACAATAGATAATAATTTGTGATATTTTTTTCTTGAGATATCTGTTTGAAATAAATGGCAATGGAGAGGTAGAGTATGGTGGCTGTCAACAATGACTCTGGTTTTCCATAATTTCATAACACTAGTAGCATATGGAACCATTGGTAGTCTATTCATTGAGGGAAGGAAACAGAAGGTTGGTTGCATTTAAATGGAGTGCCAGAAAATCATGTGACATTTATATATCAGCTTTGCCCTTTCTAAGTATTTGTAACAGTATTAGTTGAATATAAAATGAAGAAATGATATAACTTATAAAAGGCCACAGAATACAAAACAAGCCTAATTTAAATTAATGAACGTAACCTTTTCTCCCCTCGTAGTCTTTTTGCCACTTGACTTTATTATGTCTTTTGTAGTATAATTTTCTTAAATGTCTTTATCCCCATTTTGTATTTGTCTGTATACCAAGTGCAAAACAGGGTCTAACACTTTGGTAGTTCCATGTTTAAAATGGGATAGAGGGCCTGGAGAGGTGGCTCAGAGGTTAAGAGCACTTGCTGCTCCTGCAGAGAACCCTGTACTGACAATCTTGGGGAAATTTTATGAGAATGCTTTCATTTTAATGCCAGGTGTTGAGGATATGGGGCTGCTTCAAAGCAGCTGACTACGATTTGTCTCGTGCTCTAGTAGAAACATGGTTTTGCCAGCTGCAGATAGTTCCTGCAACTGTGTGATTCTTGAACTTCTGGGGTCCTGTTCGAGGGCCCCAAGAAGGGTTGTTAGTTGTTTGATTGTTGTTAGTCTTGGTTTGTTAAGTAGTCGTGCACAAACGCAAAACAAGAAGTTAGATATCTTGACATCAAAGGTTAAACTTGCCCCAAGGAACTCGATGACCCTAATCAGCAGCAAGTAGTCTAACAATAACATTGTCCTCTCTTCAGCCCCTGACTTTATTCTAGGATCTAGTTCCTTTCCTCTCTGTTCTTTCTTCTCTCTTATCTAGTGTTAGGGAGTTGAAAGGGCTGAAGAAAGAACCCACAGCATAGCCGAAAGCAAGCTGCAGAACCCAGGTCTATTTCCTTGTTCCCAAGTCAGTTGGCTCATAGCCGCCCATAACTCCAGTTCCAGGGGCTCTGATGTCCCTTCTGACCTACACGTATTTTGTATTCCCCCCTTGAAGGGCTCTTCCCACTGGCCCTTAGTAATTTTCTGACCTCTTTGGGTATTCCAAATGAAACACAGATAGCTAAAGATTCAAAGCTAATCTACACAAATGAGGGGAAATGTGACCTTTGTCTTTCTGAGTCTGGATTATCACACTCACAATGATTGTTTTCAGCTCCATTCATTTGATAATTTCATTTTTTCTTAATAGCTGAATAATATTCCAGTGTGTAAACATACCACATTTTCATGATCCACTCATCAGTTGATGGCCAGCTAAACTACTCCCATCTCCTGGACATTGTGAATAGAGCTCCAATAGAATAAGAACAAATTGGTATCTTTATATTAGCATATAAAGTTTTTCGAGCATATGCCCAAGAGTGATATAGTTGGATCATATGGTAGATCTAGTTTTAGATTTTTAACGCTCCTCCATACTAATTTCCATAGTGGCTGAACCAGTTTGTACTCCCACCAACAGTGAATAAATGCTCCCCTTTCCTTCTATCAATGCTAGTAACTGTAGTTGTTTGGGGTTTTTTGTTTTGTTTTGTTTGTTTGTTTGTTTGTTTCTTGTTTACCTCGGCCATTCTGACTGTGGTAAAATGAAATCTAAAAGTAAATTTAATTTGCACTTTTCTTATAGCTAAAGGTGTTAGACATTTTTTTAAAGTTTTTTTTCAGCCATTTCTTTTTCATTTTTTAGAACTCTTTTATTTAGTTCCATGTCCTACTTTTTAGGTGGAGAGTTTGCTATCTTGATATCTATTTTTTTTTTTAGTTCTTTATATATTCCAGATATGAGAGCTCTCTGTCAGATGTGTAACTAGTGAATGTTTCCTTATTTTATAGGTTTGCTCCTCACTCTGATCAGAGTGTCCTTTGTTGTCCAAGAACCATTTTGGCTTCATGAGCTTCCATTTACTAATTGTTGGGTTTAATGCCTGTGTTAACAGGGTCTATTGGAAACATCCTTTCCTGTGTCAATGAGTTCAAGTGTATTTTCTACTTTCTCCTTTATCAAATTCAGGATATCTGGTCTTATGTTAAATTCCTTGATCCATTCAGACTTTTTTGTTCAGGGTCAGAGATAATTATTAAGTTTCATTCTTCTACATATAGCTATACAGGTTAGCCAGCACCATCTGTTGAAGATGCTGTCTTTGATTAAAATGGGGGTTTACATCTGTTTTTTGCCAGTACCATGCTGCTTTTGTTACTACTGCTCTATGATATAACTTAAAATCTGTGGTGGTGAGACCTCCAGCATTTTCTTTTTGTTGTTCAGGGTTGTTTTGGCTCTCCTGAATGTTTATATACATAAAATAAAAATATATAAATATTTTAAAAATATTGCAGTATAAAGGTAGAAAAGATCTTTAAGGATTGTCTGGTCCAAATCCCTCTTTAAAGATGTTAAATAATTTGAAATCATTTATCCAAACCTATATTCTCTTTTCCAAATTTTAATTAACACTGAAGTCCTTCTGCTATGCTTGGTTAAAGGGAAAGTGAAAAGAATCTTGAAACAAGAATAGTTTATCACAAAACAATCAACATGATATCTGCAAGAGAGATGACATTTGTTGATTTCACTGGAGTTGTGTAAGGAGATAACCAAACATGACTAAGAAATCTGGGGAGAAAGCTGATATTCCAACTTTCAAACTGGTTTCTACAAGACTATCAAAGACTATTAACTATTTACCAAGACTACAAGACTATTTAACCAATCCCTAATATAAATCAGTCAGGAGATTTCATTGTCTGCTTGATATAAGGAGTATCTACTTTGTATTCTGCCAGGCTCTCCCTTCATTATGGACTAACTGTATGTTCTGAAACCATGAGGCAAAATAAACCAGAGGGTGGGTAGAGAAGGAAGGTGAAGAAGAAGGGAGGAAGAAGGAGGAAGAAGAAGAGGAGGAAGAGGAGGAGCAGTAGAAAGAGAAAGAGTGAGCTTAGAGAGAAATGAGGAAAGATCTGAAGAGTTAGAATAACATAAACAAGAATTATATCAGTGGTCTTAGGGGATTTAACTGTACTTAGCATTGCTTTCCCATACATAATATAAAAATAGAGATATTACCTAATTCATAAGGCCATCAAGAGGACTGAATTAGATAATACTATTCATACTAAAAAGCTAACACTGTGTACTTAAACACAGTACTGAGCATTGAGAATGGTCAGACACTATTCTAAGTATTTAATAAATACCATCTTTCTTCATCTTCACAAAACCCTATGATGAAGATACTACTCTCATTTACATGCCTTAAAAACTAGTGAAGTGAGGTATCGAATGGCAAAGTAGTGTGTTCTGTGTCAAACTAGTAACTTGAAAATCCAAGAAACAAATCTTGCAAGGAGAGCCAGCCCCAGAGTCCTACTTAGCCAATGAATCTATTGACTCCTGTGTTATTGGTATACCCAAATCTTTTTCAATATGCAGAACTAGGTACATAATAAGAGCTTAATAAACTGTTCTGTTTCATACTTTCTTATTTGAAAAAGAAAGAGTCACCCATTGAGTGAAGACCTGTCTCATATTGCATTGACCTGATATGGTGTTTTATTCTCCCTTAGCCTGGAACAAGTTGTCCAGCCTTTCACATTTTTCATGACAGTTTGTGGATTTAGTGTTTTGTAAGGGTTTGGTGTTTGCATATTGTTTGTTCATTTGTGTGTTGTTCTTACTGGTGCACACATGTGTGCAGGTGTGCAATCATTTGTGTATGCATGTGTATGGAGGCCAGAAGTCAATCTTAATGTCATCCATCAGGAAGTAGCCATCTTGTTTTTGGAAAGAGGGTTTCTCATTGGCTCATAGTTTTCCAAGTAGGTTGGGCTAGCTGGCCTGAGAGCCCCAGGGATGTGGCTTCTGGAGTCTGGGGATTACACTGAGTTCCCAGAGCTTGCATGGCAAGCTCTCTAGCAACAGAGCTATCTCCCAATCCAGTCTCACTATTGATAGTTTTCAAGAACCCCAAAAAAAGTATTTTCAAAAGAAAACTATTTCTTAGCTTGAATTTCACTAATTGTTTCTTTGTGATTAAAGTTAAAAATTTTGGGAAAGACTACTACCTAGGTATTGTACCCCTTAAGCATTTCTTAAAGCTTGAACTAAGAAGGATTCCTGACTGTTGACATCCTGTTATATTTCAAAAGGTGTTTGTTATCTGTTAGAGAAGACCAAGAAAGAATATCATTTGTTTAGAATACTTAAATAGAGCTGATGAACTGGCACAAAGGGTAAAAGTGCTTGCCATACAAACCTGACTACTTGAGTTTGATCTCCTGAACCTATAATGTAAAGAGAGAATCAACTCCTGAAAGTACATGCACACACACAGAGAGAGAGAGAGAGAGAGAGAGAGAGAGAGAGAGAGAGAGAAATCATACACATACAGGTAGAAAATAGTAAGTTAAATAGTTTTACATTATTTAAAAATATGCCAAATAAGCATAATCTATAAGAGTTAGTTCTGGTAAGGAATGAGGGAATGATGACAAACACCTCTTTTTCAGGCAGTGTTATAGAGGAAAGTAGAGTTCTCTACAACTATCTCTTCATGTTATTACTCTCGTAAACAGAGTGCTGACTTTGCTATACAAACCTGACCCAAAAGGTGGTATTTTCTAATATCCTTCTCATCACAAAATCAAGTCATAGTCTGTTAGGTATTTCAGCACTGATCCTAAGTGTACTTTACAATGTAGTTGAAGATATAATGTTTGAGAGAGAGGAGGATTTACAGTCAACAATATTCCATTCCAAACAACCTATATTCCTAGTGACCTTGAGTATATAGCCCTTGAGTGTAAAGTCCCCCAATCTCAGGTAAATTTGAAGCACACAAAATATACAGAGCATCATTAACTTTCAGATTTTCCAAATTCATTGATTTATGCTGATGAATGTGGACAACATGGTAAACAATAAAATAATAATGGATTCTGGGATACAGAAAGAGTGTAGCCCTCAACATTCCGGGCCATACATACAAAATCAAACTGTAATCAGTCTGCTAGGTGTTTTGACACAGATTCTAACTGCACTTTTAGAATGCAGCTGAAGACACGATCTTTTAGAGAAGAAGGTTCATAATCAACAGCACTACTCACAAACTAGATTTTTGTCCAGCCACTTTTCTATACTTTTAGTCCTTTAGGCTATTGTTTTTCAATAATGGTGGAAATGATAACACATATCTTCCATGCTATGAATATTTGTAGATTCTTATAAAGTTTCAGTTTATGGACTGGAGAGATAGCTCAGGGGTTTAGAGTGCATACTACTTTTGTAGAGAACTGGAGTTCAGGTTCCATCACCCATGTTTATCAGCTCACTGCTCACTCCAGCTTCAGGAGTTGAATGCCTTCTTCTGGTGACTGTGGGCACCTACATTGGGGGAATGTATACACACACACACACACACACACACACACACTTAAAGATAAAAATAAGTCCTTAAGAAGTTTCAGTTTGAATTATTTATTGTTGTGGTTACTAACAAGAGAAAAAGTCTTATTTGATTCAAGAACAGAATGGTTCATTTGCTTGTCCATGTTTACTCTTTACTAAATTTTCTTCCAGGTAAAAAATTTGAAATCAAACATTTCTCCAAGTTTGTTTGTTTTTGTTTTTGTTTTTGTTTTTGAAAATGAGTTCCTAACCATGGATTGAGTAAGACAGTACAGTATTGATATCATAAATCCTTCTTTGTTTAAACTATGTTTGGTTCTGAAACCTATAAGCAAAAAGTCTAAACTAATTACAACATTTAAGAGAAGATTAGATGTACAATATATAGTTTATAACTATATATTGTTGTGTACTATTCTATAGTGTAATTTTGCATTAGCCTGTAAAAAACCATTGTTTTGCTTTTAGTCGGTGACTGAGAGGAATAAGATGACTATTGTGCATGACCATTATCATATAACTAGTTACTATGTGCAAGTCTTTTGGGTCTATATATCAGGACAGAATTGGTGAATTACAGGTTGAATATATTTTTGACATTTGTAGAAAATCCCAAGTATTTTAATATATTTTTTAAAATTACAGCATTTACCCTATTATCAGTTCCCAATTGTTTCACATCCCTGTTGAAAATATTTTATTATAGTAATACTTTTGGATATTGTCTTAGTTAGGGTTACTATTGCTATGATGAACCACCATGACCATAAGCAACTTGGAGAAGAAAGTATTTATTTGTCTTACCCTTTCACTGAAGGAAGTCAGGATGAAAATTCAAGCAGGGCAGGAACCTGGAGGCAGGACCTGATGCAGAGGCCATGCAGGAGTGCTGCTTACTGTCTTGTTTTCTTCTAGAACCCAGGACCACAACCTAGGGACACTACTCACAGTGGGCTGGGCTCTTCCCCATTAATCACTAATTAAGAAAATGCTCCACAGGCTTGTCCTGTCTTTTGGAGACATTTTCTCATTCTAGGTTCCCTCCTCCCAGATGACTATAGCTTGTGTCAGGTTGACATAAAACTAGCCAGCACAGACAGGTAGTAGATTCTCATTATAGTTCTAATTTTCATTTCCCTGGTGAGACATTTCAAGAGTCAATTTGAATATATGAGAAACAATGTGGATAGTCATAAAATTATGAAACTGAAAAGACTTATACTACCATATTTCAGGCTGCCCTAAACCAGGTTTGGTGGTGCATGGCTTTAATCCCAGCACTTGGGAGGCAGAGGCAGTAGGATTTCTGTTAGTTTGAAACCAACCTGTCTACCAAGTGAGTTCCAGGACAGCCAGAACTACTACACAGAGAAACTAGTCTTGAAAAACAAACAAAAAACCACACAAACCAACAACAAAACAGCCCTAAAGCTACTGTCATGAGGACAGTGTGGAACAAAGTCCAGATGGTACACCTAATGTGTAGTCTCCTGATTTTTGTCAGTCATGTTAACCAATCAATGCAGTAGATAAATAAATAAATAATTCTGGTGCTACTGAGTTTTTAAATTAAATTTATGTTAGTAGAAATATATAAATTGTAACAATAAGCAATAAAACTTCTTTTAAAAATCTAGTGATATTTTTATGATTATGAAATAGTAAGAAATTAAGAAAACAACAATGTAGGTGTAGCAATAGATTGTTAATTTGTTCTGTACTTCCCAGCATATGTGCATGCCTCCTCTACACCCACCCAAATGTTTTGGATTCCCAACACACACACACACACACACACACACACACACACACACACACACACACAGAGAGAGAGAGAGAGAGAGAGAGAGAGAGAAAGAGTTTTATTTTTAATATGCCATAAACAACGCAATGGCTGAACACTTCCAAACTTCCCCACAGCTAGTACACTCTCCTCTCTGATATTCCTGAATTATTACTTACTAAAATCTATATTCCATCTCTGCTACCCCAGACCCAATGAGGGAGTGGTCCTTGGGGCCGCTTCTCTGACTCTCACATGGCTGGATGTTTTCTCTCCTGCTTCCTCAAGTCTGATCTCTCTGCTTCCCCATCATGGTGACTCTGATTCTCTCCCCCCCCCCCCCCCCGCACACGCGCGCGCGCGCGCACACACACACACACACACACACACACACATTTCCTGCCCAGGAATCCTGGCTAGAATCCTGAGTGGCAAGTTTATTTCCCAAACAGAGTGCAGATGTGCAGGTTCCTGTGTGATTTCAAGAGCCAAATTAACACAAATAGCATTAGAACCAAACTGTAACATGTAGAAGTACATTTGGAGGCTTTCTACCCATTCTGGCTTCTAAATAATGACAGTTACATTTACTAATGTGAGTTAAGCACTGTAGCTGAGCAGATAATTATATATTCTAACCCTCTGTGACTGCCTACCACCACCCCCCACCACCCCCATGTGGCCCTTTACCTGACATCTTAGCCTTGGCCTGGTTGCTTCTGCTCCATTAGTGTCCTTATGGCAATTCCCCTGGTGACTTGCTCATGGTAAACTCTCTTGGTTAATCCTTTCTGCCTCTGGTCTCCATCAGAGACCCCTCTCACTGGGACAGGAAATCCTGCCTCCTCTCTCCTCTGTCCAGCTATTGGTTGATCAGCTCTTTCTTAACCAATCAGAGATGGTAGAAAACAATTTTTATACAACATTGAGAGACAGAAGATGCTTGACAATGCCAACATCTGGACTGTGACCATATCTGTGGTGCACAGAAATGAGCATCTAAATACACAGTGCACAAAACCATCCCAAAACTTCTCCCCTTTTTAGCTCAATAAAGGCTCTTTCTCTTATAATAATAAACTATACACAATAAAAATAATTATGAAAACTCTCAGATAAGAATTACATTCACAATGCCCCGTCCATTTGTATTTGGTAATGCTGGATAAACTATTTTATTATTTTTCCTATCTTGGTGAGTTCAGAATTCTGAACCTAAATAATTTTCTTAAATCCTTAACTTCACAACTTAAACTTAATTGTGGAACTATAACTATCTAGTCTTCAACCCTATTAGAGACCTGAGTATGCAGGAAGTGCAGAACAAGCAGTTTCCACAACTATAGAAATGACAGAGACAGCTGGCTGCGTGGAGAGTAACCCAAGGTTCCTCCACAACATTGGGGCATCATCTTCAGCCTTCTGGCCCAATATATCTGACAGACTTTTCTGTGAAGCAAGAATCATGAAGGACTGCTTACCTTCCTTGTATTGGCAGAGCTTTGCAATCGACTTCCCCGTGTCCCATTTGTCCAGTTTGGACAGCTTTCTGTCAGCAGTCGAAGCAAGGGCAGTTTCTTGCCCCATGGCTAGCTTGCAAACTCCATATGGAAGCTCTTCAACGCCCTTCACCTTCTTAGAAGTAGAATGGAGGTGCTGCCAGGAATTGACAGGCGTCCCCCAACACAGCACAGAGAGCAACATCATAGATATGAAAATTAGAAATTATCAAACTTAATGTCAGATCACCAATAAACTAAGAAGATTTAGACTAAGTAGCAATCCACAGCTGGGAAAATGCATATGCATTTAAAATATACTTATCTGATAAAGAATTTGTATTCAAAAAACATGTTTCAATTTTTTAAAAAAATCTAAGCAACCTAATAAAAATGAAGTGGGTAACATTCATTGTCTACTCAATGATATCTAGAGTCACCTGGAGGTCAAACTTCTGGATGTGATAGTGAATTTCTAGACTCCATTAATTGAAAATTGAGATGGGAAGACCCATACTATATGTAAGTGGCACATTCCATTGGCTAGAGTCTTGATGGCATATGAAAGAGAAAGAGAGCTAAGCATGGCCATTCATCTCTCTCTGCCTCATCACTATGAATGCAATTTGACCAGGTGCCATTTTGCCTTTTTTTTTTTTTTATTTTACTTTATCTGCTTTTATTTTATGCTGAATTTATTCCTGTGCCATGAGTTTTTGTTTCTTCAGTTTCTTCTGGGATATCTTTTTCTTCTGTGCAACTTCCTCTTCTGGCTTTGGAACAATCTGTTCCTTCTCAGTGAGGATCATCTCAATGTGGCAGGTGGAGCTCATGTATGGGTTAATCCAGCCATAAACTCTGTAGATTCATTGGCGCATTTTAGGCGCCTTGTTCACCTGGATGTGTTCAATGACTAGAGAATCTCCATCTAAATCCTTAAGTTCAGCATTACTCTCTGCGGTTTTTAAGCATGTGCAACAAAACTTCAGCACTCTTTTTTTTTTTTTTTTTGGCCACCGTCCCTGTGTCCAGCCCCACTGTTTGGCCGGGGCTCACCTACGGACTCCACCATTATACTGCCGGAATGGTACACATTGCAGTGGTGGCGCACGCCTTTAATCCCAGCACTTGGGAGGCAGAGGTAGGCAGATTTCTGAGTTCGAGGCCAGCCTGGTCTACAGAGTGAGTTCCAGGACAGCCAGGGCTATACAGAGAAACCCTATCTCGAAAAGCCAAAAAAAAAAAAAAGTGACATCCTTCAGATACTTGGTGGCTTTGCAGATAAGCATACTCCTGATGGCCTGAGCAGTTTCCTGGATGTTCTTAAAGTTAACACGAAAGTCTGAACCTCTTGAATTGCATGGTTTTGTGGGGTTTTCTGGGTCAAGAGAGTAGTGAACCATCTTCACTGGTCACCTCTGGCCGCTTACAGGAAGAGCGCCACTTTGCCTTTACCACATCATGGATTGAACACTGATGTTACATGTGTTAACCTCTCTAAACGATAGCAATTCACTCTTTCAACATACGGTTGTTATTAATTCTTTGTGAATTTCACAGCATGTAGCCCAAACATACTCACTTCCCAGTCCTTCCTGGTCCACTCCCCAACCCTTGTAACCTCCCCACCCCCAATGAAAATAAAAATAAAAAATAGAAAAAAAAAAAGCAAATCTAATTTGTGTTGTCTACATACTCACTGGGGCATGGTCAAACTCCTGGTGGTCTGCCTCTTAAATAGAACTGAGTCTTTCCCCTCCCACGCCCCCACCAGAAGCTATAAAGAAGAACATCCGTCAGCATCCTTATCACGCGTTTTAAAGGTTCTCTTCTGTGGCTTCCTGTTTAGACTGTTAATTTTTTAGGGAGTGGGTTGGGATGGGAGTGGGGTTTGTCACAGAAGCATTCCACATCCCTCTTTCTCAACTATGTGTCTGCAGTCATTATTATCATCGCAAAAGTCGCTTCCTTACCCTTTACAGTCAGTGGAGTGTGAATCGTAGGCTAATACATGGTTTCTGATAACATCACAGCGTATGAACATGGCCCCTAGCTATAGCAGGACCACAGACTCAGACCAGGCTGGAGGTAGCCCAGACCATGACATCAACATGGCCTCAGGTGGGTGCAAAGGCCACATCAACATGGCCAGCCCAGGGTTATAAACAAGGCCTCAGGCAGCAGCAGAAACCACGTATATCCATATGGCCCTTGAGGCCAACATGGATCATGGACATAAACTCAGCCCCCAGTCATATCGTGACCATGAACTCATTCATTGCTGTCAGTGCCAACAGGGAGCATGGGCATCAACATGGCCTCAGATGTGAACCCTCAGCCCTCGCTCACATCTGTGACAGTTGCATATTCACAGTGCACTTACGCTCCGTTTTTTTGTTTTTGTTTTTGCTTTGCATCTTCCCCGCCGCTTCATCACAGTGGCATTGGAATCCGCAGTGTGTCAGATGGTGTATTTTTTGCCCAAACAGCTTTACATACATACATTCACTGCAATGATTCAAGGTCCCTAGGTGCCAACACACAAAGATTGCTGGAACCTCTCTGAGACTCATCTTGGATATCCTGCTGTTGCTCAGGGTCAAGGTAATCCTGTAAGACAGATGGAGAACCCAAAGGCAGCTTCTGTGCAATCTCCTCTTCTGGTTCTTGCTCTAGGTGTCAGCTACGCAGAGCCTCGCTGGGCTCCATCTTTACGCTTGTAGCCTACAGGTTGAGCACCACTGCTCTGCTCTCCTTGTCTTCCAGCAGGGTCAGCTGGGTGAGTGGGCTGCATCTGCCAGCAGGCACAGGACCATTCACACTTAGCAATGACTTCTGTTTCTGCAGGATCAACTCCTCAGCATGCTCCAGCAGCTTGTAGATGCAGTAGATAGTAGGTTGGTATGACTCAATGTGCTGGATCTAGGACCAGATGGTAGCTGAGTTGGTTGGTCAACCCGTGCCGTAGCTTCTGCTGCCTGCCTTTGCCAGCAGTAGAAATTCTAATAGGTGGAGTTTTTGTGTGTGATTTCCAATTTTTTCCACGTAGAATAAACACGCTAACAAAATCAGAACCATGCCTTTCTTTCTAATCCTTTAATTTCTTTTTCTTACTCTAAGCTTCAGCAAACTGTTGGATAAAAATACTGAGAGCCAACAGACCTGCTTTTCTGTTGATCTCAGAGAAAAACTATTTAACCTTTTACCATTAAGTCTTATGCTTTTTGTAAGCTCTTGTAGATACTCTACTTTCTCTTCTATTTCTAGTTTGCTGAGAAGGTTCACTTTTTTGTTTGTTTGTTTGATGTATTTTTGTATTTGTTTGGTTTTACTAGGAATAGCTGCAAATTTTGTTCTAGTTTTTTATTTGTTTAGTTGGTTAGTTTTGTTTTTTTGTTTTTGTACTTTATGAGAGGATCATGTGGATTTCACTTTCAGTCTGTTAGTATGTTAAGTAACATTGATGGAGTTTAGAAAGTTAAACTAAGCCGGGCAGTGGTGGCACACGCCTTTAATCCCAGCACTCTGGAGGCAGAAACAGGTGGATTTCTGAGTTTGAGGCCAGCCTGGTCTACAGAGTGAGTTCCAGGACAGCCAGGGCTATACAGAGAAACCCTGTCTCAAAAAAACAAAACAAAACAAAAAAACCCAAAAAAGCAAAAAAAAAAAAGAAGAAGAAGAAGAAAGTTAAACTATCCTTACATTCCTGAGAAAAAGCTTCACTTAAAATATACCCTTTGGTCTGAACTGCTGTAAGTTTTTGTTATGAAAATTTCAATCTATGCTCATAAAAAATAATGTTCTGTATTTGTTTTCCTGTACAGTTTTGGATTGGTTGCTATGTCTCAGGGAAACTAGGATCTCAGGGAGAGTTGGGAACAGTGTGCTTCTTTTTAATTGTCTGGCTAAAAGATGCTTGTTTTTATCTTCTTTGAATGTTTGGGCAGAATTCATCTACAGAGCCATCTAAACTCTATGCTTTCTTTATGCAAAAATTTAATCAAAAATTCATTCTATTTAACAGATACATGAAATTTAAACAATTAATTTTTGGGGCCTGAAAGAGTTTTATAATTCTGTGTAGGCAACCTCTTTTTATACAGTTTCATGCTCTGCAGACTTTAGCATGTTGGCTCCCCTGGATTCCATACTAGCCTTTACTCAAGGACACTTTAATCCAGTGTCCATTTGGATTCCTCTGCTCAGTGACACAGTCTGGAAATAGTTTCTGGGCCACAATTTAACACAGTGTTGCTATTCATCTCGTTTGTATTTGGTCTTGTAAGTCATGGTCGTTCATTGCCTGCTGTCTTTCTAGTTTCTTCTTTTCTCTTTTGAGATAATGTCTTACTCACTATGTAACCCAGGCAGGCTGGCCTCTGCCCTTGTTCTCCCACGTGTTGGAATTGCAGACATGAGCTACCAAGTCCAACCTGATATCCAATTTCTTAACAAAGCAATGCTTTACACTTTTTATTTATTTCAGAGAGTCGAGAGAATTCAGTTTCTGCTCCTTCACCTTGGCTAGAAGCCCAAGTCCATTCTTCAACTTTTAATGCATTTATCTTACCCAAATCTGAACAACTTATCTCTCTTACACTGTAGTTAAAGTTTTCTTAGTAATACTTCAAACTTTGACACATTAAAAAAAACAGTATCTTTTCTCCAGGAAGGGTAGAAGCACACTTTCTACTGTTTTATTTAGCTCAGTACGTGGCTCATAATTTTCACTGACCAGCTTCTTAAAGGTCTTCACTGTAAGCTATTGGGATCAGTTTGACAGAAAGACTTTGTGTGATGAATGCATTCCCTAATTGTTAAAAAATATCCAAGCAAAAGACTTAACTGCTGCACCCAATTCTTCTTTACTACTATACCACTCTTGGAAGAAAACTTGAAAAGCAGCCAAATATTGTCTTTTGTGTCTATTTTTCCCACCACAGTGAATTGGAATGTCATAAAGACATTTTCTAACTATTTTTTTAAAGTAGAATTTCTTAATATGGACTTGTATAAAGCATGAGTTTATCTATTAAAATTGTAAATTTAAGAACTAAAATTTGAACATTAGACAATTTTGAGGATGTCAGTGAGTCTAACTGTTGGCTAATATTTAGTCTTGATTATCTCCTTTGTGGGTGATGTGTGACCCAGGTATTTTACTGCAGGCTGGCAAAGTTCTCTTCTGACCTATCTTCCAGTAAGCATTATTCCTACTGGCAGGTAAGATATTACATTATGGGAGTTGGGTAGATTTCAATGGCAGGAAAAGGCTGAGCTCACAGCAGGTTCATTGCACACAGAATGCTGCAAAATAGTTTCTTAAAAAAATAAATAAAAACTTCTGAGTGATCGTGTGTGTGTGTGTGTGTGTGTGTGTGTATGTGTGTGTTTGCATTTAGGTGGGCATGGGCAAATGAGTGTATACTTATGTATGTCTGTGCACATGTAGGTGTGTGCTTGTTTGTGTGTACTTGTACTTATGGGTATGGGCATGTGTGTATTCTCGCATATGTGTGCACATGTGTGTAATTCTGAGGTATGTGTGTGTGCTTGCATTTATGTGGGCATATGTGTGTATACTGATGTATGTGTGTGCACATGTGTGTGTACTTATACTTATGGGTATGGGCATGTGTGTATTCTCACATACATGTGCACATATGTGTATAAATTTTGGTGTGTGTGTGTGTGTGTGTGTGTGGGCACACACACATGTATACTCATGCAGGAGTACAGAGTAGAAAGGGAAAATCCTCATCTCCTCAACTAGGAGGCAAAAGAGAAGAAAGAGATATCAAAGTACCATTATCCAATTCACCAACACACTCCTGATGACCTAAGGAATGTGTACCAAACCCACCTCATAAATATCTACCAATTCCAAATACCATCGCCTTTGGAGTTGAGCCATTAACACAGCAGTCTTTGGAAGACTTTCAAGACCCCAAGCTACAGAAATACTCAAAGAGGGATTTGTGTTCTTAAAGTGCTAGCATCCTCCATGGAATTGTGTTTCAGGCTAGAGAAACAGAGCAACCAGACAATTGTTACAGTGTTGAAGAACGGCATCCAGGGAATTTTTGGATTATTTCTTGCCACATTCCCAACTGTAGCTGATGGCATATGACCAGAATAATCAGATCTTTTAGTAGCTTCAAAGTATAGTTATTTTGTATTTGGTTTTAATTTTTCTTAAATTAAAAATAATACAAACATACTTAGACATATATAACATATTTCTAAGAAATGAACATTTTTAAAAAAAAGACAAAATAGCCCATTCGCACGTGTTCAACTTTTAAGGGAAAGCAACTAGGTGTTGGCTTCCCAGCTGCCTCTGCCAAATCTTGAAGCCAAATTGATAAGGTTAATTGTGCTTTAGAGTAAGACATGAGTGACTGCTTTCCTCACAGCAGATGATTTTTTACTTTTTCCCTTTCTAGACAAACAGCACCAGATTTCTGAATGTAGGACAGTCACTCTGATCATTTAAAAATAATCCACTCTGTCTTGATTTTTGTAAATGGGGTGTTATTATTTATGCCATTTTAAAAAGCCAAGCCTTGAAAACAGCTTATGTTTGTGATAGAACCTACATTGATTTTTCTCAATCGTTCTTACTAAACACTACCTTTTTCAGCTTTAAAGAGTGACTTAAGTTCATGGCACACAGTGTGATGTTTAGCTGCTTGGGTAGGAAGGAATTCCTATAAAGGGCTAATCACTTGTCACCTCGTAGTTACTGTATTAATTACTTTTCTCGTTGTTGTGGCGTAAGATCTGACAAAAGTCAGCTATGGTAGATTCTGCCTATAACACCACCATTCAGGAAGCTGAAGTCAGATGAGTTTGAGACCAAAATGGTCTATATCTTAAGTACCAGGCAACCCAGTAGTACACAGCAAGACTGGGGACAAAGGGAACGGGAAGAAAGGATGGGAGAAGAAAGGAGAAGGAGGAGAGAGCATAAGGGAGAAGAGTGCCTTCCTCCCTGGTGCATCCTTTTGCTGTTTCTATGACCCTTTCATGTCCTGTGTCATGGAAGCTGTGGGCTGACTCTTCCAAGTCCTTGCTGGTATCCTCTCTTTCTGAGATGTCTGCCTCTTCATTCACCTGCTTTGTTTACTTTAACACTTGTGGGATTATTAAATGTTACGCCTTTACTGGAATCATGGTTTCTAGAAAGCTCTTCTGTTCATGTTCGAACTTTGCTTGTGGCCACTGCACCTTGGTGGCCATTTTTGTCCCAACATGGTTCTTTGAGCATAGGAATGAAACCTGAGTCCCCATTGGTTGTCTCAAGACTCAAGTCAGGTGAGCATCTGTAGGAGGTACCAGCCCTCAGAGAAGAGACACACATCCTAGTCCTGATCCTGGCTCTTTCACTTGATGATATAGACAATTTCTTTTTTTATTACTAGCTTGCTGCTAAGTAAGATAGTCTTCTGACTCCACAAATGGCGTTCAAAGCTACTAGGATAAATTGACAAGACAGTCATTATCCCTCTACCCCAAGGGCAGAAGGGCAGGAGAAGCTCCTTCATATCTGCAACCTGAAACCAGACATGGCTGCTCACACCTATACCTCTACCCCCACCCCACCCCAGAAGTTGGGAGGCTGAGGCAGGAGAACTGCTTCAAGCTCAAGGTTAGCCTGGCATAATGAGTTCAAGGCCTAGTGCCTCATAGTGGAGCCTCATCTCAATAAAACAACATAAACAGATGAATTAAAAATATGTGACCTACACCTGGGAATCCATGAAGCTAGACTATGGAGGAGGGGCATTATTCTAGAATTTTCCTTTTCAGGAATGCTGATGACTTCTTCTATCCCAAAGCCATGTAGAGTACAAATAATGATATTTTATTTGGGAGATTGAAACCCAAAACGTTAGAAGTGACAAAATGCAAGTGGCATTGGCAAGAGTGGGAAACAGTAGCCAGGAGCTGCCTTTTCTATCTTGTACTGCTTTGTGACCAGCCCTGATGAGTCACAGGGGTGTCACAGGTACTTTGGAGATATCCCCATAGGCTATATGGGGAGAAGGACTGCCTTGTGGCAATTTGTGGAAAGAAATCAAGAAGGCAGAATTTTTCTTCCATTCTCCCACTAATTAAGTTTTACACTGTGAGTATTAGTTCCTCTCCAAGTCCAGGTTGCTTTGGCCACATATTCTGTGGCATTCCATTCAAGTCCAGTGGGAAGAAGCCCAAACTACAGGCATGTCGCTAGTAAGTGCCAGGAAGCATCTGATGCAGAACATATGACAGGGTCAGTGTAATTCAGCAACACTTTTCTCATTTTCCAATAGACGAATAACTTGCAGTGTTCAAAGACTTTTCCTAGGGTCATATTGCTACTGAGTGGTGGTTTCAAAGCTTTAGAATAGTCTGTTTCTGGAAACTGTAGAAGACCAAGGTCAAGAACTTGTCACACAGCCTGACAACTGATCCCAGGACCCACAAAAAGCCAAATTAGATTCTCTAATCTCAGCACTAACTGGGAGATGGAAGGGAAAGAGAGAATAGTAACAGTAGGGACGGCAAGCCTGGGGTACGAAGACAGACAGAAACAAGAAGGATCTTGCCTCAACAAGGTAGAAGGCGAGAACTAACTCCTGAAATGTGCCCTCCGACCTCCATGCATGCACTGTGCCATGCACAGCACTCCCCCCTCCAAAAAAATTTTAAAATATTGGATTTTATGAGGAATGAAAAACAGATTCACTAAAGGTTTTTCAGCTTCAGAATGACTTGAGTTAAGAACTTTTAAACAAAGCCCTCTATCTCTGTGCTCTGTTTTTTTCATCTGACAAAGTGGTGGAAGTGGGTGATTGCAGAGAGGGAGAGAGTACCCCAGGGTTTGGAGGACTCCAGATGGGATCTAGAGCCTCTCGTGGCTTTCAACACTGCACCCCAACCATCCTGTCTCCATTTAAGCTGTACCTACCAAGGAAAGGAATGAAGCAGATGTCACAGATACCGTTTAAAAAAGCCAAAGGGCAAAGAGGAGAGGGCCTCAAAGACCAGGAACAAGAGGATTGATAGGATCATGTCTCTCCCAAGGTGACCTGAGGTTCAAGGAATCTGGCCTATTCATGTTGTGAGAGACTGACTGTCACTCCCCTCTATCCACATTCTGTCTGACTTCTTTAACAGCAATGAATTGGCTTAGATACCCACATGTACGCCACTGTTTCTGAACGATAGAGTTGCATCTAAGACTGGCCTTGACTTCTCATAATGAGTGGCAAAATATTCTACTGGCTCATCTCCTCCATGGGTCAGGGGCACCTTGGGACTGTGGAGGCCCAGACCTGCCTCAGTCTGGGTGTAAGGCTGTCCACAGTGGTGCTGTCTCAAGTAGGTATCCCAACACCATTATGTTCCCCTTTGTAAAGTTTTCTGAATTCTATATTTACATGTTTATTTCTGGAAAGCACATCTTTTGATATAATTTCTTTAATTTTTAATTTTAGTTTTAATTCTTGGGATTTGGCAAAGATTCTTCAGTGAAAAAAATAGTACAAGTTAAAGCATACTTTTAAGGTGTCTCTCATCAGGCTGAAGAGATGGCTAAACAGTTAAGAACACTTGTTGTTCTTACAGAGGACCCGGGCTCAATTCCCAGCACCCACATGGTAACTCACAACCATCTGTGACTCTAGTTTCAGGGGATACAACACCCTCCTCTGACCTCAGTGGGTACCAGGTATGCATGTGGCATAAAGACATACACAAGTGCAAAATACTTATACATATAAAAATAAAATATTTAAAAATGTATCTTAGCATCTATTCACAATCTTAGTTTTGTGTGCATATTTCAGATTCAAATTATACTTAGTTCTTACTTTGACAGTTTCTCATTTGAAATCTTTTTTTTTTTTTTTTTTTTTTTTTTTGGTTTTTCGAGATAGGGTTTCTCTGTGTAGCCCTGGCTGTCCTGGAACTCACTCTGTAGACAAGACTGGCCTCAAACTCAGAAATCCGCCTGTCTCTGCCTCCCAAGTGCTGGGATTAAAGGTGTGCGCCACCACTTCTTGGCCTCATTTGAAATCTTAAATGCAAGTATTAAATTGTGTGTGTATTTGTATATGTGTATGTGTGCATTTCTTTGACATACCATAGTCATTAATCTACCAAAGTGCAATTATACTGAAGCATTTTACTGTATCTTTACTATTCATGGGCACATGTGCCACTTGTGTGATCCAAAAAGTAAAACCAGACTCTGAGTTGTACTATCAACTCCCCTCCCCTGTTTTATACTGATAAAAGATAATCATGCATTTTCTAAACTTAGTAATCCTTAACTTTGTCCGTTATAACCACTGGATGAGGCAGTTTTCCCTAGAAAAGAAACTCTCTGTGTAATATTAACATAAAATGTCAGGATTAAAAAAAGAAGAAAAAAAATTAGTAGCAGCACTTAGAGTCTCAAAAATAGTATGTGATTGTAAGAAATACTGTCAGTATATTTTATTTATGTATATTATATTAATGACAGAGATAATATGGTTTGGTCATACTGGCATGTGGCTTTCCTTGAATAGTGGTAGGCAGTTGGTGGCACAGGTGGTAATAACAAGTTGTAGATCTTAGCATGATATAAGTACTATTTTAAGATCCATCTCTGAAACCTAAGCAGATCAAAGGAATTGAAACTGATCTGTTGGTATCAAACTACAATCTCCATGCTGCTTCTAGCTAGAGCACTGATAAACAAAAGTATTCGATTACTTTTAAAAAATTAAGTGTATTTACATAATAAAATTTGCTTTACAAAAGGTCACATTAACATTGACATATTATGAGACAATTATTCATAAAAACAAAATATAAAAGATGAAAAGACAAAAAACATGGGTTTTTTTGTTTGTTCGTTTTTGTTGTTATTGTTTTTTTTTACATAGAACACAAATCTTGGCCAGATAATGGAATTCAATTAAATGGCAGATTTTAAAATTAAAAAAATAATCTCAATGCAACATGGGCTAGAAATCAATGACCTAGTATTCTCTTTCAGCTCAATTGATACTGAAGTAAATCAAGGGTATCTAGAGACATTGTCGGTTAAACCTGCTATAGATTCATTATTTAATCTTGCCATTTCAGTTGTCATGAGCCTCAAAGCTCATGAAACAGTTTTCAGCCTTTACAAAACCAGGTCATTTAAATATTTGTACGTTTTGACTCATTTCAAAAACCAATTGCCCCTAATTTCTATGCAAAATTAAAAAGAGCCACTAAAATGGCAAAGAAACCTCTGCAACATCACTAGTTGCTTTTAGTATATTTCCTGGTGAAAATCTGTCACAAAAACATCAAAGACTTCTTTTATTAAAAATATTTAAAAATTAAACATAGTAGCAAACCTTATAGTCTTCAATCAACAATGTGCATGAATTAATGATGGAGTAGAAGTTTTCACAGAGAAAAGAATAATATTAGTCACCAAACAATTCAGCTGAGCCTGCTGTACTTCATCTAACATTGTTAAAAGATCTGTTTATTTGAGAAACAGAAGTCTAGTCACAGTCAGTGAACTGGCAGGAGCACACAGCAAAGCATGGATCCCTGAGTCGCACGTTGGGAGCAATCTGACCCATCCCATCCGTCTGAGGATAGCTTCAGGAGGTGGAAGAAAGAATAAAGTAAATGAAGATATTTTTTAACTGCAAATAATTTTATCTCATCCATATAGCTACAGACTTTTTTCTCTCAGTAGCAAATCATGACCTAAGAGTAGATATGTACGTGTGACTTTTAAGAATTTTTCAGAATTGTGTTAGGCTGTTGTAACGCCATGGTAACCTGTGGCACGTATAATCCACACTCAAACCCTGACCTCTTCAGTACCCCTTGGCCTGGCAGGATTTCTATGCAGCTGAGTGGTTTCTCCTATGTACATCCTCTCTGACTAACACCACACTTTTTTTTTTTTAATTAAAAATTGCTTTTCTAAAAGGCCAGCTGGGTGTTTTGATGGACAGATATTCAGTGCTTTAATGAAAGGCTTTCATTTCATAAGCGAGATCCCAATTTACCTTTGGAATTAAACATTAAATAGCTGCCGAACAGATTCTTTGTACACACAGGTTTGCACATGGATAAATCAACAATGGATTCCTGCTTTTCTAAATGGCTGATGAGTTTATAAGTGAACATCACTCCAAAACATAATCCATCATTAGATACACTGACTGTGAAACACAGACAACCCAGAATTTACAAAATAGTGTCTTAACTTCTCTGAGTAGCATTCCGAGTCCTCGGGTCACATGTTTGGATGCTAGAGCAAGGGCAGCAGGCTGAAAAGGTCAAAGACCTGAAACAACACTAACAGCTCTAGAATAACTGACAGCATCTATATGGCTACATGGCACAGTGTGCTGAACTCAGGCTGCCATTGCTGCACTGTCAGGTCTTGGTTGCTGATGTCTCAATTATGAGTGCTGTAATACCCACTAGGCAAAATCCTTGAAAATTCTAATAAAATATCACATTTTAAAAGATTAATTTTTATTATTTTTAATTGTGGTATGTGTGTGTGTATGTGCATGCGTGTGAAAGTGCATGCATGTGTGTGTGTGTGATATGCATGTGCATATGAATACAAGTGCTCAGGTGAGAGGCATTGGATTCTCCTATAGCTGGAGTGATAGGTAATTGTAAGCCAGGCAATGATGTGAAGGATGAGAACTGAACTTGAGTCTTTTGCAAGAGCAGCATGTTCTCTCAGCTTCTGAGCCACCACCCCAGCCATCATAATGCATTAAAAAGGATGTACTTTAATTATTTGTAATTATATGTAATTATATGTCTTCATGGGTTGTCATATGAATGCAGGTGCCAGGTCAGAGGCATTGGATTCTCCTGGAACTAGAGTTACAGGTAATTGTGATTTGCCCACCTTAGATGCTGGTAACCAAACTCAGGTCCTATGCAAGAGCAGTATGCACCCTTAAATACTAAGCCATTTCTCCATACCCCATAATGCATGTTTTTGGTTGTGTTTTTAGATCAGCCATTCACTCCTGCTTTAGGATTTCCCTCTGGACCCGTTCAGATCTGCTGTATACCTGACAGATACCTTACCTGTGTGAACTTCAAGTATTAGGTGTTAATAGACAGATAACAATTCTACCAAACTCAGGAAAAAGATGGGTTAAATTGGCTCTTATAATTGAAGAAAGTGTTTGACAGCCAAGTCATAAGTTAGGAAAAGATGCAACCTAGTCACAAGAAACCTGGAAATACAGAGAAAGGCCAATATTAGTTATATTGGCAAAATGAGAATTTTCTACAATAGGAGTGTGAGACAGACCATTTACCAATATCCACTACATTGCAAAAAAAAAAAAAAAAAAGCATTATTTATCAATCATCTAGAAAGACCTTGTGGCACTGTAGGTGGGAAAATCTGGGGTACAAGCACCATGATTACATGTAATCAATGAAGGTATTACAATAGTGCACCACTGACATTCAAAAAATTTCCTTGCAAACTCTAAGTAGTCAATAGGTTTATAAACATGACATTGCTATTCAAAATATTTTAATCCAGTTCAGTGGTTATCTGCTCCCTTCTCACTACTTCAAAAACATAAGCAGCCTCTGTGGTGGTAAACACCCTTAATCTCAGCACTCCAGAGGGAGAATCAGGAAGATTTGGGGTTCTAAACAAGTCCTAGCTACATAGTAAGTTTGTGCCTAGCCTGGCCTAGATACTGAGATCTTGTCTCTAAACAGTAACCAACTGACCAACCAACAACAACAATAATAACAAAATACCCACAAAGTAAAAGGGAATACTAATATTTGATGTTCTATTTTTGATTTAGACATAGTTTGTAAACATTTTGAAAGTGGCTTAATTATAGTCTGAGGACGGATGAAAATGTCAGCAAGCTGTGTAACAGTTTCCTCTGAGATTGAAACTTTCCATCTTGCAGGTAAACTCTTTAAAATGGAAGATAAACAACTCAGAATAGTTTCAGGAAGTCCCTGAAATAGAGCAGATCGACTAGGCCCCTCTCTGACAGAGTAAGCAACCAAAACCAAGAGTCCCCCTCAAAGGAGCAAAGCCAACCTGCAAAGAAGAATCTCAACCCAGTCAAGCTGCAAAGACTTTGACACAAAACCAATTGCCTGGAAGAAGCTAGAGCTTCTTCTTCTACCAAGCTGCCCAGAAGAAGTTTAGAGCAACCGAGGTATCTGGATAGGACACACTCCAACTGTTGAACTGCCTATAAGTTGTGACATTTGTTCCAGTTCCCTGCTTTGTGAGCTGCCACCCATGACAGGGTAGGCTTTGGTGATACAGCTGTCTTTGAGTCATTTCTGCTCCTGTAAATAACCCATCACCCACACTCTTGTAAGTATCCTCAGTAAACCTCATGGGTTCACCAAATAGAACTTTGTTGTCATCTCTACTTTGGTCTGTTGTGGGTCCCCTATCTGGGGACCATGGGAAACATGTGTGATGTGTCTCCCTAGGAAAAATTTTGTCACACAACACAGAGTGAATGTTTCCTGACTTTTCTAATTATGATAACAACTATCTAAAATACTAGAGTAGCTAAGGAATGTTACTATAGAAGAAAAAGGGGAAAAAAAAACCGAAGCAAATAAGAAGAAACATACTTCAAAAGAATAAATTGCTGCTATGGGATCAGAGGAGGCAGAGAAAATTATTTTGGAATACATTTTAAAAATCAAATGTATTCATGTTATCAGAACAGGGAGAATACAGAAATCAGAGTTTATATGGTTCATTACACTTTGATCATAATGTTTATATCAGTCCTATTTTTGCTATATGGTCACGTGACTGCCAGTGGCAAAACTGGAGTCTAAATGTATGTTCTCTGACTGCAAATTGTACTCTTTCTCTTACTCCATACTGCCTTCCATTCAGGCTGTTTGTGTGCTTCCTATATGCTTACAAAGAGATGCTCTACCTCCAGCACCTAGTAGATAAGTGACCACAGGCAAATTACCTCAATCTTTTTAAGTTCATATTATTCACCCATTCAGAGGAAATCACGACACCCTATGTGTCATCACTGAGATGCTGAAAGGTTTAAAAGGCAATGTTCTATAATAGCATACATAAACGTATAAGCCACTCTTACTAAAACTTATAGAAGAAAAGGTTGACAAGATTGCTTAGTGAACAGATAATTTCTTTGAGGACTAGTTGGAATCTCAGTTGGAAATAATTGCTCTCTTAATTAGACACACGCTGGACCATTGTTGAGTTATCATTACAAGTTTATATCTCATCTTGCTAAGGATGTCATGAAGTAGGTAAATTCTGAGCAGATTAATAATACGGTTAATGTATTGAGTAAATAAGATGGACAAGGTAAGATGGACTGGGTTGGAATTCTCTAGTCTGGAGACAATAACTGTCTCTGAATATTTAAAACATTATCATAAGAAAAAGACAAATCAGTGTTGTGGATTCAGGAGGTCTTGCATAGGCTCATGTATGTAACACTTGGTGGTGCTAATTCTTGCCTGCACTTTTAATCAAGCATGAACCAAGGCAACCACCAAACTGTCCTAATGGACATTTTATCCTTCATTAACACATATCCCTAGCCCCCAAATGTAATGGTATCAGTAAAATATAATCAAAACACTAGTTTTATTTAGTAAAGAATTTGTTCAGCAGGTTGCAGTGGCATACACCTTTAATCCTAACATTTAGGAGGCACAGGCATGTAGGTATCTATGAGTCTGAGGCCAACATGGGCTTCTTAGCAAGTTTCAGACCATCGCTACAAGGTAAAACCTGACTCAAAAACTATGTATATATTAAAATGTCTGTAGAATATTGCCAGACATGGTAGCACATGCCTGCAAACCCAGCACTTAGAAAGCTGAAGCAAGACATATCATAATCTAAATAGTGAGAATTCTGAAAAACAAATAAACGGAACAAAGCAAAAATCAAACAAACAAACAAACAAGCAAAAAACCCCAAAACTTGCAACTTTGGATTGAACAATGACTCAAAATTTTATTAAATTTTAATATATAGTGGGATTTTTAATATTTAAAAATTTTATGATACATTAGAAAATATGCTTCATATGATTGTCATCTTAAGAGAAACACCTCTGCCATTAAAAAAATTGTCATGACTAAAAGCTGGGGCAGTCTTTTGTTTTCATGCAACATTATTACTGAGTGAGAAATACGACTGACTGACAATCTCAGTCATTGGACTATGGTACTTAGCAAATGCTTTCTAAAAAAAAAAAAACTTAAAGTGAGTCAAGTATAAAACTGTCAAGTAAAAAATAGAATGTTGGAGATTTTTATTCATTACCATGAGCTCAACAGCTTCCAATATTTAAAGACTCTTTTGAATGTGTATGTTTTTTTAAAAAAATATGTCAACATTTAAAAATTTTTATGAACTAGTGAATAAATATTTTTCAAATGGCAAATGTAGGAAGTTACAAAATCATGCTAGATAAAAAGCCTATTCAAATATGGCTAATCAACTAATGAATTTATGATAAAGATTAATTGCTGTGGTTTAGATTCCATCTTGCATGTAGCCTTTAAGGACTTAGTACTCTTGGGCATTAGTGTACTCTTAAAGATTATATATGCAATTATCTAAAGCATTTATTAAATATTTAGTATGAAGACAAAATTCTTTGTATTTTTTATTTGATATTTTTTTGAGATATAACCTTCATATGTAGCCCAGACTGGTCTCAAATTCACAGTCTTTCTGTTCCAATCTCTCAACTAGTGGATTACATACATACGCCACCGTGCTTAGCAGATTTCCTATATATGTTGCAATACAAATGTTAGGTGACATTTCCTTGGATTATATTTATCACAGATAAAGAAGGCAATGACACCAGCTAGGTTAGCCAACAAGTTCTTGGATTTTCTTTTCTTCTTTTCTTTCTTTCTTTTCTTTTTTAAACAGACTAGATTCTCACCATGTAACTGGCTGCCTTGGAACTCATTCTGTAGATCAGGCTGATGTCCAACTCATAGAGAGCCATCTGCCTCTGCTGCCTGGGTTGTAGGGATTAAAGCCTATACCACCAATGCCTTGGCTATTATGGCGCTACTTTTAGGAGCCTTGTTGACACAGGCTGCAACATCACTGAAAAGTTCCACCCCAGCATGGTTTACAACTCTGAAATCCTGCATCTCTGAAGTCCTCTACACAATACTGGGCAGTCAGCTACATCACTCAACAAAGATGTCCTCTCCTCCAGTGCTATTCCCTGCTCACACGGCCTTAGAAAGATGCCTTGTGAGACTTGTAAGTTTCATGAGTTTCTTGAGTCTTAAAAGAGGTTGGGTTATTTTTTGGTTTTGTTTTTTTGAATTTCATAAATCTGGTGAGCCTTTCCTCTGGGAGGGAATGTTTCAATGTAGAGCAAACAACTACACAAGAAGAAGGAAGATATTACTACAGATTGCATGTAGAGACAGTTAAGAGAATCCAGACAGCTGTCAAACCAGGCATTGGCAGGATTTGCGAAATGAACAGTAATGCCATTCTATGTTTTTTTTTCTGTTCTAAAAAGCAGAACTTTCGTCACAAAATGTTGTTTACGTTAATAGGAAAATGTGTGTTTTTTGTTATTTTCAATGAGCAAATACCGAAATATTTTCAAAATCTGTCTCAATTTTATTATCAATTAATGGGAGACATAATACACACAAAAAGAGCTTGAGTCCCAAGTGCATTTTAAGAGTGTGGACTTCTAGAAATAAGTGAGCATAAAAGCAACCACTCTGAGAATAGAATATGCAGAGAAAGAATATTCTTTTATTTGATGCATGCAGTTATCTCGATACATAAAAATAAAATCATATTATCTAAAAGCATTAGAACAATTATGATGCAGTGTGCTGCTTACATGTGCATTAATTAATTACTTTTTAGTAATACAAGGTCTCTCTGTGTAGCCCTGGCTGTCCCAGAGGTTGCTTTGTAGACTAGGCTTTACTCAGAAATCCACTTGCTTGCCTCTGCCTTCTGAGTACTAGGATTAAAAGCTCTAGATGTATTTTAAATCCAATGAACTGAGAAGCCTTTCCTGGGGTGGTTGCAATCTAATCAGGTTGACACATGAAGTAAGAGTAGCCAATGGGGGGGGGCAGTGGAAGGTTAGTGTAAGTAGAGAGAGAAAGTATTTTGTCAACCTGAGATAAGGACAAATCAGAGAAGAGGCCACTGTGTCTGTGATAGAGTAGCCAGGAGAAAAAGCAATACCAGACAAGGTTGGAGAAACAAGCAGAGCCTTTGTGTCTGTGGTTTGGCTTAAAACAACTGTCCAGTGGGAATATGTATTGAGATGTCAGCAACTTCCCCTAGCTGTTGTGTGGATTACTGGGTCAGGAGGGTAGAGGGGGTAGTGAGTTACAGGGCAAAGATGTTGGCTTCAAGGAGTCAAACAACTAGGTCAAAGTGGTGGTAATGGAGTTAGAATAAAGACTGTCAAATCTAGATAGATCTTGATGGAGGCCATAGGACCTGGCAATGGATTTGGGGAACTGAAGAGAGGAACCTAGGATGATTCTTAGGTTTTTCACTAGAGCAGCCAAGTGATGGTGTATATTTACTGAGATATCCCATCACTCCTCAGTCACATCACCACACCTTCCTTCCCTCTGCAACACAATATCCAACACTTTCCCGAAAGGAAAAATCCAGAGTCTGCTCAGACCAAAATCTCTGTAACTCCTCAACTGTGCCTGAGCAATGAAAGACAGATGTTTGCCCAAGCTGACTGACTGCTCTCTATGCTCTAAAACTTCAGTGGTTTTAGCCTAGCTGTGCAAGGCTACTATCATTTCCTAATAGGGTTATTTACCTTCTTACTTTTCTTGATAATGTCTTTTACTTTGTCTCTTCTTTCAACTTCATCACTTCGCTTCTTTTTATTTTTCTCAGCTAATAGTGACCTTTGTTTCCTGCTTCAACCAAAGATGAATTCCACATCTCTGATCACATCTACCAAACTACTGAAAACTAGGCTTTCAAGCTTCTGATACCAAAGGATGACTTATTTGATGTATACGGAAGACAATCTCTGTCCGAGCTCTGAATGCCTCTTCCTTGTCTAGCTGTGAGCATTATTCTACTAGACAATACCTACCTTCCTAGTAACATTATTGTCTGTGGCACTTCAATAAAGCGTTCATTCCTTTCACCAGTGTCTTCCATCTGACTTTTCCCTTAATCAACAAGCTCCTATATTCAACAGCCACCTGAAATAACTATCTAGATGAGTTTTAGCAGTTATTTCAAATTTAGTCTCCAACCAAGCTCCTATGGTTCCCTGCCCTAAAGGAATCTGTTTCATCTGTAGCATTTAAAATCTCAACACTACGATTTCATTTTGCTGAAGCCAAAACCTTGGCATAACCTTGCCTCTCCTCCTGGACAATCTACTTGTAAAATCCCAGTGGCTCTAACTTCAAAGCATAACAGCGGATCACTTTTCTATAAATCTGTTGCTATCCTTCTAGCTCAAGGCATCAGGAGTTCTTGCTTTGACCCTCCTAATTAGTGTTCCTGCTTCTGACTTTATCTTGTCATGGGATATCATAGCAGAGTGATTTATTTAAAGTACAATTTTAATAATGTCCATTTAAAATTTTCCAAGAGATTTCCATTTGACTGGGTAAAAATCCTCACTGTAGACTCTAATAAATAACTTGCCCCTCATCAACACTTCAACTTTCTTTTCTCAGATGCTTTCCTTTCAAATCCACTTCCCAACCTCATTTCAGCATCATTGGGCTGGCTCACTGTCCCTGAGCACATCAAGAACACTCTTAATTTCGGCTCCTTTCCATGTATAGCTTCATCCATGTGGAATGCTCTTCTTTCAGATATTTATATGGCTTATTTCCTTACTTTTTCAGGGTTCTTCTTGAATATTATTGGATAAAGACACCCCCATGAGCATTCTTCAACTTCCAGGTAAAGATGGAGAACTGAGCAAATGCACTTCTTTCTATACTCTCCTCAAACTCACTAAGGTGCAGTTAATTATATTATCTTATCCCCCAGACTCATAAAAACAAAGATAATAAGAGACACTGAGGTCAAACAGACAGAGTGATGCTTGAAAATCAGACTAGAAATCTATACTCACACATGCGCGCGCGCGCACACACACACACATACACACACACACACACACACTGGGACTATTCATTCCTCTTACATAGCATTTCTCAATATCTCTTAGCCTAGGTAAGTAGCAATAAATATATTTAATTCCTATTCCATTCCCCCTGGAATATTGTCTGCATATTGTCTGTATGCCATCAGTCTCTTTGGATTTCTTTGGCGCTGTGTTTCCAGGAATCATGATATAATTTAATCCAATACAGATTTTGGGCCGAGTAACTGGGGACTGAATGAATTACAGTTTTGGGGGTCTGTGATGGGTAAAAGAGTGGAGTTGAGTTTGGGAGATAACCATGAAATTCTGGCGATAATATCCCCCCCCCCGCCCGTGATAATATTAAGTGGAAAGTTGATATTTGGAGATAAAAGAATAGCTCAGGGTTAAAAGTGAAGTAATTAACATTTTAACTATACAAGTTCATTTTGAAGGATTATGAACACAAAATGAGAGAAAAGTGGAGTCCTGAATCCTAGAAGATAACATAATTTAGTGGTCAGCCAGAATAGATTTCAACCTTCTATAACCGTATTCTATCCCCTGTAAGAAGAAAAAGGACTAATGCAAACTAACAGTATGTAGACATTAATTCATAAATTGTGCATGCATATCATTGTACAAGTATATCAAGCATATTTTAAGATGCACCGCCACAGACATTAAAAACCAATGAGCTGACGGACTTCCAGTTAGAGCAAGTATTGAACACATGCACTTTTCAGCTTCCTCTTGGAGGCTTATTAGAGGGGTAGTAAATGGATTTTTAAAAAAGGTATAAACCATCAAGGACTTTTAGAGCCAAGGGAACAAAAACTAAATAATACCACCGGTGTAGAGGATGTCTGAAAGAAGAAAGATGAACAGAAACTGAGTCACTAGACCCCGAAAAGCTGAAGCGCTTGTGAGGACAGCAGAAGGAAACTTATTGGCAGCCCAGAATCCCATACCTATCTTCCCCACAACCTCAAGCAAGGCTCAGGAATTGATGTCTGGCACCTCTGCTGAGGAAGTGTATGCTGCACAATAATAAACTTGACTCACTGTTCATTTTAGAAGCAGTTATACCTCTACCCCTACTAACCACCACCCCCCTGTACTACCCAATGACTAGCTCCCTATTCCACAAAACAATAGATGATAGCTTTACTTTCCTGAAGGAGTTAAGCAAGGAGTCTGAACTAAAGGGTACCAGGCATATTTAAGGATGGAGATTCTAAACAACTAAGTCAAAATCAACGTCAGACTGCTTAGAACAGCAATATCAACAAGGAGAGCCCATGCTACTAAAGGATACGGAGGCAAATAGCCAAAGAACAATGTTTTGATATGTGGTGATGAAACTCACCCACATAAAGGCAACTTTAAAATTATGAAGGCTATATAACAGGTTTTTTTTCATTTATTATAGGCATTTCAAATATTTATTCCTATTTCTTTGAAAGTGCATGGTTTGTTTGAACATTATCTTGGTACATGAGTGTAGACATTTTAAAGTAATTGCTTTTGCATCCTGGGTTGGAAGTAGGCATAAATATTGATTTTCTTCTGCACTATGTAACAGATGACACGGAGTCTGTTTTGAGCACTGTGGTATCACCAAAACTTATTTTTGCATTTCTCTGATGTATGTGTCTACAGAAACAGTCCTTGGAGACATAATAAAATCCTAAATTGTAATGTTACACTTTTAAATGTACAATCATACAATACAATACCATACAATATATTCCATACCCTAGTCTCAGAAAGCTGTCTTTGCAGTTGGAAATTCTTAGTTTTTCCCCTTTCCTTTTAAAAAATGTATTTATTTTAGTTTTTGTTTTATTAATGGTGTCTCAATCCCTCCACTGGAAGTCTTGCCTGGTTACAGGAGATGATTAGTTCAGGATCCATATCCCCAATTGCTAGGAGTCTTAGCTACGGTTACCCTTGTAGACCCCTGGGAATTTCCATTGCACTAAGTTTCTGGCTTATCCCTGAGATGCACAGCAGTTCCAGTTGTCTTCCTCAGTAGTTTTTCCCTACATCACCTCAATTGATCCCTCCCCGAAATCCCACCCGGTGTAACTGCAGCATCTATGCCATTCCTCCTTCCCTGGAAGAGGTATATGTTCCCCCTTGAGCCCTCCTTGTTTCTTAGCGTCTCTGGGTCCGTGGATTGTAGCATGGTTATCCTGTACTCTATAGCTAATGTTCACATGTAAGTGAGGGTATTCCATGTTTATCTTCATGATTTTATTTTTACAGTGGTTAATTTTGTTTGACCAGATACAATGTCATCAATACTTATAGTCTTCGTACCTGCTATCCTGGGCACACAGCAGATATTCAATGAGTACTTGAATTGATGTTTTTTTAAAAAAATGGTTTTGTGTTTATTTTCTCAGCTGATTCCCCTAGATTCATTTAGTCAGGAGATTCTGTTGTTCTAAATATTTGTCACATCCATGGATTTTATCCATGCAGTGTCTACTGAAACAATTCATGCTCCTGGTGTCTTTTCTGGGACTATTAGCATCTTAACCTGATTTGAGTATCTATGTTACTGTCTTGAAATACTTTATTACCTATTAGAATTATTTAACAATAAACTTTACTATGTTCAGTCTGCCTTACAGCCTTTAAATGGCTATGTCTACAGGATATAGAATATCATTGAATGTATTTAACACCCTACCTTAAGTTATGAAAATCTAGGTGAAACTTTTTAAGCATTCAGACAGTAGGCAGTACAGGTCACTGATTCCTGAGTGTCATTCTTGCTGCCTAGAAAGAAAGGTGAAAGGAAATCAAAGCAGTGCCTGGCAGTCTTCCTCGGTAGAAGAGTCAGAGTTTGGGTCCAGACAGATGAAGGAAGTTAGACTCTGGAGACAGTAGTGAAGAGGTGAGAGCTTCTGAGTGAAGACTAAAAGAATACTTCTGATGGTTTCCAAGACGTCCTCATGTGTCTGGAAGCTGAGCACTGATTTGTGACAGCAGGGAAGAACTACCTAATGTGAAAGAAACCAGCTCTTGGAAGTCATAGGGCAGACAACCCTCAAGCCCACATAGACAAGCAAGAGTTGATATTCCAAATAGCCAGAATAGAATAGCCTTGTAATGAATGAGTGCTAGGTGGATCTTAGAAGGATAATACCACAGTAATGGGGACAAATTAGCCTATGCTAAATATTATCCTATGTCCTCTATATAGAGTTTCAAGAAGGACTAAGCTGATTCCAAGAAACAAAACCTAGTATGCATAACAAAAATTAATAATATCATCATTCAAACATGGAAAGAAGCAAGAAAGCATGCCTCGTAATCAAGAGAACAAGCAGCCAATCCATACAGAGTCACTCACAGATGACAGAGCTATATGCAGAGGTGTTGCAGAGATTTGGAGGGAACACAGACATGATGAGGAGGATAATGAAGAGCATTATTTTTTTCAAAAAAGAAACTGAACTTCTACTTATAAAAAACACACCATCTGAAAAGAAACGAAAGTGAATGAGGTGAATACATCATTGCTCACAGTGTAGAGACAGGATTGACAAATGAATGACAGTCTTAGAATCCATTCCAGATGAAATAAACAGAGGTAGTTGAAAGAAAAAAAGGCATTTGATTAATGAGCTCAGTGACTGTGTTTAGAACAGCACCTGTGGGTGTGGCTCGAAGAGTGTTTGCAGAAAGATTCAACATCCAAAGTAGCAGAAATAAGGAATTACTTCAACGCACTCCTCATTAAATCGATTACAAAAAATAATCCATGAACTTTAAGATAGCTGGAGAAGCCTTTCGTCCGTGGCAGCCATCTTCCAGTAACTCACCAAAATGACAAACACAAAGGGAAAGAGGAGAGGCACTCGGTATATGTTCCCTAGGCCTTTTAGGAAACATGGCGTTGTTCCTTTGGCCATGTACATGCGAATCTACAAGAAGGGTGATATCGTAGACATCAAGGGAATGGGCACTGTTCAAAAAGGAATGCCGTGTAAGTGCAACCATGGCAAAACCTCAAGAGTCTACAATGTCACCCAGCGTGCTGTGGGCATCACTGTAAACATGCAAGTTAAGGGCAACATTCTGGTCAAGAGGATTAATGTGCAGATTGAGCACATCAAGCACTCAAAGAGCAGAGACAGCTTCCTGAAGCGGGTGAAGGAGAATGATCAGAAGAAAAAGGAAGCCAAAGAGAAGGGCACCTGGGTTCAGCTGAAGGGCCAGCCTGCACCACCCAGAGAAGCACACTTTGAGAGGACTAATGGAAAGGAGCCTGAGCTGCTGGAGCCCATTTCATGTGAATTCATGGCCTAATGTACAAAAAAGAAATAAAGGACCCGGACTGCAAAAAAATAAAATAAAAAATAAAAAAGCAAGCAAGCAAGCAAGCTGGAAAGCTAGAGAAAACTTACCCAGACTGAAGCCCAACAGAAGAGTGGTAAGGGCACTAGAACAGTCAACACTGTGAGGCAGCCCTGAAGTGGTCAGCCATACAAGCCACTGGAATGTCAGCAAACAAGAGAACAGCAGTGGAATAGAATCGCTCTGGAAGAGATAGTAGCCAAAATAATTGTGCAAGATAAACATATAAGAAGCCAGGATTATATTAAACAAAAGATCAAAGTATACAGAAAAGAATCCCAGAATATATCCTATTCAATGTCATAAAAAATTGAAGGCATCAAGAAGGAAAGCACCTATCATATATATATATGCACAGAGATGAAACTCAGCTAACTTAAAACTGGAACCATGACAGCAATAATTCAATGCTAAAGGGGAAAAACAAACAACAACAAAACCCCCACAACTTTTAATCTAAGTTTTTATACTCAGGAAAAAATACCCTTCAAAACGAAGGAGAAATTTTGAGGTTTTCCCCTAGTTAAACAAAAGTTATCACCAGTGGGTTTGCAATACAAGAACTGGCGAGGGAAGTTCTTCATGAGAAGGAAAATGAAACAGAGAGAAATGGGGAGCTCCAGAAATAGTTGAAATGAAAGTAAATACGAGAGGTATTTCTGGACTTCGGGCGTTGCTCAGCAGCACATGATTATCATGGACAAGACACTGGATGCAAGCCCCAGCACCAAAGCAGCAGCAGCATGCAGTGCCCTCGTCTATGTTATTTTAAGAAACACTGGCTACTTAGGGTGAAAATAGAAGCAATGTCCTGTGGGTCTGTTGAACATGTGAATGTGTAATGTATCACCAAAGTAGCATGCATGAAGATAGGAAAGTATTAGAAGTATGTGATTATAAAAGATTCTTTCCAAATGACAATGTATGTAAAAGACCACAATAAGTTATAAAGTAACCAAAAAAATCCACAGGGCCTTTTAACATTTAAAACTTATGAGCCAGTATTAGAGGAAAATAAGAAATAAATTAATCCAAAAGCAGAGAACAAAAAAAAAGAGGAAATAAGAAAAATAGAACACAGCTAACCAAAAGGATGGTTGTAAATGTATCATCCTCCAAATAAATTAAATGAAAAGTATATAAGTCAATGCTGCCCAACAGAAACACAAGCAAGCAAGGTTCCAGTAGCAATGTTGTTGTTGTTGTTTTTAAATGTATATATAAGGGAAAGCTTTTAATTGGGGGCTTGCTTACAGTTCAGAGGGTGAGTCCATTATCATATCAGGGAAGGGAGCAAGGGAGCAGGTACGAAAGCATGGTGCTGGATAAATAGCTGAAAGCTACATCCTGATCTGCAGACTTGTGTGCGCAGCACACACACACACACACACACACACACACACACACACAGAGACAGAGAGACAAAGAGACAGAGACAGACAGAGACAGACAGAGACAGAGAGAGAGTCAAGGCCACACCTACTAATCCTTCTAATCATTTCAAACAGTTCCAGTCTTTGGAGACTAAGCATTCAAATAACGAGCCCAAGAGTGGGGGCATTCTTTTTTTTCTTTTTTCTTTTGGTTTTCTTGAGACAAGGTTTCTCTGTGTAGCCTTGGCTGTCCTGGAACTCACTCTGTAGACCAGGCTGGCCTCGAACTCAGAAATCTGCCTGCCTCTGCCTCCCAAGTGCTGGGATTAAAGGCATGAGCCACCACTGCTCAACACTAATCCTTATTTTAATGCTTTTTCTCTTTTATTGAAAATAGATTTATTTTTCATATAACGTACCCTATGCTATTCTTTTTTGTTTGTTTGTTTGTTTGTTTGTTTTTTCAAGACAGGGTTTCTCTGTGTAGCTCTAGCTATCCTGGAATCATCTCTGTAGTCCAGGGGAGCCTCAAATCCCTGGCCTGCCTCCAGATCTGCCTGCCTCTGCCTCTAAAGTGCTAGAACTACAGGCACATGCCACCACTACCACTCAACACTCAAATAATATACCCTTCTTCCCCTCCTAGTTCCTTTCCAACTCCCCTCCCATCTGGAGCCACCTTCTTTCTGTCTTTCATTAGAAAACAATTAGGCTTCTAAATGATAATAATAAAATATAATAGGATAAAACTGTTGTGCCCATTTTGGGAAACCCCAAAAGGCCACCAAGGAGCTGATTCTGATGCAATTGCAGTAGGTTCTTTACTCAACCTTGAGCTTGGGCTCATTGCCATCACTGACCCCGCAGGACAGGAGGGTGAAGCTCCAAGCCCTCAGTGGGACAAGGTTTTATAGGAAATAGCAAGTAAATGGGGAGGGGGGACCTCCATCCTGGCAAGTATCTAATAGGATGACTATTATGACAGATGTTGCCCTTTAAGCTGACGGGTGGGTGCTCTGAAGCAAAACCATGAACAACAATCACAAACAGTCTGAAAGTGCATCTGGAACTACCAGACTAATCCTGATTGGCTGTTGCTAGGTAACTCTGGGGTATAGGCCAAAGACAAACTAGGAAGTTCTTCCTGGAATTTGGGTGCATCTGCAGGTCAAGTTCTCAGGCCCCTTTTCTTTTAAAATAGAGGCCAATCTCAAGATGGAGCAGGCTTGGCCTCTCAAAACAAAAACTAACACATTGGAATAGAACAAAACAAACAAACAAACAGAAGGAAAAGAGCCTAAGAAAAGGCACAAGAAACAGATATCAACACAAATACCAACTCTTTTGTACACATGGGAATCCCATAAAGAACAGAAAACAGAAGCCGCAATACATATGTAAATGATGTGTAGGGAAAAAAGAGAGAAAAAGAAAAAGAAAAAAGAAAAAATTAAAAGAAAAGAAAAGCTCTGACAAGATGTTGTGAGACAAGAGATCTCCACAGATGTCATTGCCTTTGTTTTCTCTTTGGTAGACACATTTCAAAACAACACATAAAATTAACTTAGTACATTTTAATGTGACCTATGTAAAAACAGTTTTAACATATAGTTAATTTGATAATCTATTCTGATATATATATACTTGTTTTATATATGTATATTGAAAGTCTATGAGTATTTATTATATCATACCTCAACTCAGACCAGACATATGAATATAAAAATGTTTCCAGAGGCATATGGAGTTATGTATCACTTTGTTGGATAGTTCAAGTCTAACCACTTATACTAAACGGAAGAAAAATTCTGGATAAATTTTTTTAAAAAAACATCAAATCTGAAGCCACAGGCTTGTGACTCGGTTACTTGACAAGTTGGGCTGACAGGCTCACAAGTCTGTGGCCAGGGCAGACTGCAGAGTAGGTTCAAGCCCAGCCTGAGGAATTTAGCGAGATATTGCCTCAAAATAAGCAGTAAGTGGAGGACTGTAGATGTAGCACGTGGAAGTGTTCTTGCCCAACGTGTAAGGCATAAATTCAATCCTAGCGCTATGAAAAGGGGTGGTGGTGGAGAGGTACTCAGCAGCTAAGGAAGCTGCTCTTTTAGAGGACCCTAATCCAGGTCCTGGCACCCATGTGAAAAGGCTCATAGCTACCTCTAAGTCCAGCTCCTGGGAACCTGATGCCCTTTTCTGACTTCCTTAGGCATCCATATGCTTGTGCACATACATACAGACAAAGAGGCGTGCACTACAAAATAAAATAAAACTCCTTATATAAAAATAAAGGAAAGTATAAAATGCAATATAAATATAAAGACATGGGCCAACTAAAAATAAAGGATTTAAAACATTCATCAAATGAAAGCTACTTTAGATTTGTTAATATCACACTTCAGACCACGAAAAGGGTTCATTAAATGACAGGAGGCATGGTAGTTTACTAGGGAGGCGTGGTATAATTCTGTATTTAATATTTCTAAATATGTAACCACTAAATCAATGGCAATAAAAGGAAAAATAGGCCTAACCATGGTTATATTTAGATGAGTTGACATTTTTCTCAGTAATTAATAGGATAGTTAAATTCCATCAATAAGTACATGAAAGAACTGAACAGCGCCGTCTACTAATTTGATAGTGTTGATAAAGCACACTCCACTCCCAAATAGCCAGACACATACTTCCCAAGTGGATAGAGAAACATTTCAAGATGGACCATATTATAAAGCATAGAGCAAAGTGAACTCTGAAGGTTTCAAAGAGCTGTGATCTTTGACCACAGAGAAGTTGGCAAACATATCAGAAAAGTATCTGTAAAATCTGCAAATACCTGAACATAAATGACCTGCGTATAGGTTACACACACACACACACACACACACACACACACACACACGGAAATAATGAAAGAATTATAAACTTTTAAATTTTGTATGTTTTTGAGACAGACTCTTACTACATATGTAGGTTTTGCTAGCCTGGAATTCATTATGTAGACCAGGCTGAACTCAAAATCAAAGAGATCTGCCTGCCTGTGCCTCCCAAGTGCTGGGATTAAAGGCATGTGACACTATGCCCAGTCACTATGTTTTTTAAATTTATTTTTATGCCTTCCTTTTGAAGACTCTGAACTTGAGTACTGTATGTCCATCATTCCTTCCTTTCTTTCCTACCTCAAACTCTTCATATATATATGTATCTCCTTTTATGATATCTTCTTTAATTTCTCTTTATCTCTCTCTATATAATATGTATCAATAATACAATATAAACTACTCTTATATACAATAATAATATAGGCTATCTATGAGCATTTAAGTGGATTGTTTGTTTTCTTGATTCTTTGATTTTTGAGTTCTTTATATCTTCTGTATGTCAATCTTCTATAAGACATATATATATATATATACACACACACACACATATATATATACACACACGCACACACACACACACACACACACACACACACACACAAACACATATATCATGAATCCATTTAGTGTTGCAGGTATGCACATGTGTCCATGGCTAACCACTTGGGTTTGGACATCCTATGTGGGAGCTTGTCTCTCAAGGAAACCAAATTTTCCTCACTCAGAAGCTATTATCCACCTGTATCTCTCTTCATCTAGGAGTGGGACCATGTGGAATTTCCCCTGTTCATGTTGGCATGTCAACTGGTATTTTCATTATGCTAGCAACCATATTGACGAAATTTCATGGGTGGATCTGTCTTGTCATGTTAGGGGACACTATCTAATAACTGGTGTCCTGGTCCTCTAGCTCTTAAGATCTTTCTGCCTCTTCTTCCATGTCCTCTTTGTCTTAACTGTAGGAGTTGTGTTTCAGGTACCTTAGGAGTCAGGTAGTCCACAGTACCTTATTCTCTTTTTGACCAGTTGTAAACTTCTCTAATACTCTCTACCTGTTGCAAAAAGAAACTGATTAAAAGCTACACTTACCTGTGGGTATAAAGAGAGCATATTTTAAAAATTGGGTTGTTTGTTTTCTTGATTCTTGGATTTCTAACTTCTTTATTTATTCTACATATCAATATTGTATAAGATGTATAGTTGGCAAAGATTCTCACTCTGTGGGTTTCCTCCTTTTTTAATTGGATATTATCTTTATTTACATTTCAAATGTTATCCCCTTTCCTGGTCCCCCCGGAAATCCCCTATCCCATCCTCCCTCCCCCTGCTTCCATGAGGATCCCCTCCCTCGATTCCCCTACACTGGGGCATTAAGCCTTCGCAGGACTAAGGGCCTCTCCTCCCATTGATGCCCAACAATGCAATCCTCTGCTACATATGCGGCTGGAGCCTCTATGTGTACTCCTTGATTAGTGTTTTAGTCCCTAGGAGCTCTGGTTGGTTGATATTGTTGTTCTTCCTATGGGTTGCAAACCCCTTCAGCTCCTTCAGTTCTTTCTCTAACTCCACCATTGGGAACCCTGTGCTCAGTCCAATGGTTGGCTGCGAGCATCCACCTCTGTACTTGTCAGGCTCTGGCAGAGCCTCTCAGGAGACAGCTATATCAGGCTCCTGTCAGTAAGTACTTCTTGGCATCCACAATAGTTTCTGGGTTTGGAGATTGTATATGGGATGGATCCCCAGGTGGTGTAGTCTCTGGATGACCTTTCTTCCAGTCTCTGCTTCACACTTTGTCACCATATTTCCTCCCGGGAATATTTTGTTTCCCCTTCTAAGAAGAACTGAAGCATCCACACTTTTGTCTTCCTTCTTCTTGATATTCATGTGGTCTGTGAATTGTATTTTGAGTATTCCAAGCTTTTGGGCTAATATACATTTATCAGTAAGTGCATACCATGTGTGTTCTTTTGTGACTGGGTTACTTTATTCAGGATGATATCTTCTAGTTCCATCCATTTGCCTAAGAATTTCATAAAGTCATTGTTTTTAATAGCTTAGTAGTACTCCATTGTGTAAATGTACCACATTTTCTGTGACCATTCCTCTAAACCAGATACAATGAAACTAATAGGAAAGAAAGTGGGGAAGAGCTTCAAACACATGGACACAGGGGGAAATTTTCTGAACAGAACAACAATGGCTTATGCTGTAAGATAAAAAATAAACAAATGGGACCTCATAAAATTGCAAAGCTTCTGTACAGGCAAAGAACACTGTCAATAGGTCAAAATGGCAGACAATAGATTGGGAAAAGATCTTTACCAACCCTACGTCCAACTGAGGGGTAATATCCAACATATAAAAAGAACTAAAGATGTTAAACTCCAGAGAACCAAATAACCCTATTAAAAATAGGGTACAGAGCTAATCAAAGAATTCTCAACTGAGGAATATCAAATGGCCAAGAAGCACCTAAAGAAATGTTCAACATCCTTAGTCATCAGGGAAATGCAAATCAAAACAACCCTGAGATTCTACCTCATATCAGTCAGAATGGCTACAATCAAAAACTCAGGTGACAGCAGATGTTGGCAAGGATGTGGAGAAAGAGGAACACTCCTCCACTGCTGGTGGGAATGCAAGCTGATACAACCTCTCTGGAAATCAGTTTGGGGACCCTCAGAAAAATGAACATGATACTACCTGAGCACCCAGCTATTCCACTCCTGGGCATTTACCCAGAAGATGCTCCAACATGTAATAAAGACACATGCTCAACTATGTTCATAGAAGCCATATTTATAATAGCCAGAAGCTGGAAACAACCCAGATGTCCCTCAACAGAGGAATGGGTTTCCTCTTTACTTGACTGATTGTTTTATTACTGTAGAGAAGCTTATTCTTATGAGGTTCCATTTGTCAATGTTTGACCTTAATTCCTAAAAAAAGTGAGACATTCAGAGTCCTTTCCTTCACCAAAATCTTGTAGAGTTATGCTTATACTTTCTTCTAGCTGTTCCAGTGTTTCTTTCTTTCTTGATTTTTTCCTTTGGCCCGCCCATCATTCAGTAATGTGCTACTTAATCTCTACAAGTTCATCTATTTAACAGATTTTTTTTCTGCTGATTTTAAGCTTTATTGCACTATGGTCAGTAAAATGCATGGAGCTATTTCAATTTTTTAATTTGTCAAGAATTATTTTGTGCCCCAGTATTTTGTCTATTTAGAAAAGTATTCCATGAGCTGCTGGGGAGAATGTATATTGTTTGGTGCTTTGGTGGAATATTCTTTCGATATCTAGAAGGTCCACTGAATTTATAATGTTATTTAATTTGAATATTTCTCTGTTTAGTTTTTGTTCCAATGACTTATCTATTGGGGAAATGGGAACATTGAAATCACCTACTACTGTTGTGTTGGGGTTAATCTGTGTCTTTAAGCCCAGTAATGTACAATTTATAAAACTTGATCCACCAGAGTATGATGCATAAATTATAATGTCTTCTTTGTTAATTGTTCCATTGAACAGAAAGGACTATCCTTCTTTATCTCTTTTGGTTAATTTTAGCTTGAAGGCTCTCCTATCTGATATTAGGATAGTGAAATTTGCCTATTTGATTTGAATATTATTTTGTATTCTTTTGCTCGAATGTGATATTTATCATTGAAAGAAAGGTAGGTTTCTTGTGGAGAACAAAGAGATGTAATTTGTTTAATATTCCATTCAGCTAACCTGTGTCTTTTGATTTGGGAATTGAGACCATTAATATTTAAAATTACTATTGAGAAATTGTGTGTTGGTTGTTGTGATTTTGCAGGTGTTGTGTTTCTGCCGCTGGTGGTTTTTCTCCTATTTTGACCCCAGAAATTATAATTTCACTTGTTTCCTTTCTGTAACTTCTTCACTATGCTTCTTCTCTTCAGTCTGAGTATGTTTTCGGTATTCTCTGTAGGGCTGGATTGGTGGACATAAGTTCTTTTAGATGGTTTGTATCATGAAAACATTTTCTTCCTCTTTCAACTGTGGCTGATAGTTTTTAGGGTAAAGTAGTTTGAGTTGGCATCTGTACTCTTTCAGAATGTGTAGTACATTGCTCTAGGCTCTTCTGGCTTTTAAAGTCTCATTGAGAATTAAGCTGTTATTCTGATGGGTTTTCCTTTTCATGTGACTTGTGTTTTTTTTCTTGAGGATTTTAATACCTTCCCTTTGTTCTGTATATCCATTGTTTTTAACTAGTATCTTAGTTGAAGTTTCTACTGTTGTGATAAAATGCCATGACCACACGTTGCTAAGAGAGGAGAGGGTTTATTTCACTTCCACTTCTATATCACAGTCCATCACTGAAGGAAGTCAGAGCAGGAACTCAAGGCAGGAACTCAGAGGCTTGAACTGATGCAGATACCATGAAGGAGCACTGCTTACTAACTTGCTCCATCATGGCTTGCTAAGTCTGATGGACCACCAGGACTATCAGCCCACTGGCACTGCCCATAATGAGCTGGATCCTCCCACATAAATCAAACAAGAAAATACACCAGAAGATTGCTCACAGGCCAATCTTGTGGGGCCATTTTCTCAATTGATGTTCCCTCTACCTAAATGACTGTAGCTTGTGTCAAGATGACATAAATATAGCCAGCGCAATTTACCTTTTGTCAACTCGACACACAAACATGTTACTGCTAAACGATAAAACTACAACCTTTTATTTCTTGTTCATCACCGATATCTCATATTAATAACAGTATGATGATATAAAACACAAACAACTTGGGAGTCCCACAGTCTGTAAAAATTCAATCAACTGAAAACTTCTAAAGTCTCTTTCAATGTTCAAAGTCTGTCCCCAAATAATCCAAAGGCTCTCTAAAATATACAACTCTCTCTAAATATCAAAGTCTCTATAAAATTCTGAAGACTTTCAAAATAAATAAATTATGTATTTTCTTATTCCAAGAGGGGTGAAAACTGAAATGCAGTAGTGTAATTTGATGTCAGCATTACATTTCAGATGTAATGCTGCTGCATCCCACTGCTCTTATTGTTCTTGGTGATCATCCCAAGGTACTGGCCTCTGTAGCTGTAGTTGATTAATCCTCTCTAATTTCCCTGATGGTGAAAGCACAAGTTCCTCGCTACTGGTCCCAAGGCTCTGGATTCTTGAGTGAAAGACACATGCATACACAGCCTTATATTTTAATATGTCTTAGTCAGCTCAATGGTTGGGCAACTCCTAAACGTCCATTTTGCTAATGCCTCCCCTTTGATACTCCTGAGTTATTATTTACTAGACCTAATGGAGAGGAAGGGCGAGGCTGCTCTTTCCTAGCTCTTCCATGATTAGTATGCCTGCCTTCCTGCCACTCTCATGCCCAAATCTTATTCCTTTCATGGCTTGATGATTCTGCTTCTTCTTCAGTCCCCTCGTCCCCAATTCTAATGTCCTGCCTCTGTCTCTCTGCCCAGCCATTGGCTACTGGCAACTATTCGCCAATCAGAATAAGTTGGGGGCAGGGACCCTCAGCATCTTATGTGAAGGATTCTTGCACAAATTGGGAACCTAATAACATAATACAAGCATTAAACCAAATCCACAAAAATCATCTCCAAATTCTGGGGTCTGCACTGCTACTGGGCTACCTCTTCTCCAATAGCCTCTCCTGGGCTCTCTTCAGGGACTTTTCCCTCTACCAAGTCTCAACTTCTCTCCATGACCCTGTATATCCCCAGGCTTCTTCTGTGACTGAAGCTACTTCTTCATCAGTGGCCTCTCCTGACTTTGACAGTGCCAAGCCTTAGCTCTTCATGCTCTTCATGAGTGCCACCTGGAGTCTCTTATAAGTCTCCAGCTACCAGCACAAGGTAGAACTTTCGCCCACTTGGGACTATAGCTTTTGTGTGCTGACCCTGAGGAAAGACTTTCCAGAAGATGTTACCTCAGCGATACTTCTTTTCTTGTTCAAAGCTGATTCTTCTGCTCCATCTGACCAGCATTGATTGTCCCAGCAAAGCAAAGGTTTTACTTCAGTGGTGATGAACTCTTGTTAATCACAGCTGATTCTTCAGCCCCAGCTGAGTAGAACCACAGATTATTAATTTAAAATATCACATAAATGGCCCCGATAGAATCTTTGCTTCCCTCTGAAATGTCACAAAGCAACCATCTATTTATTATCTGTACTGCTCTCAGCATTAGCTGCCAAGTTCTCAAAACAGCTTATCAAACTTCGAACACTTGATGGCTTTTGTAGACCAAAGTCCCCAAAATCCTCCCACAATCCTCTCCTAAACACACGGTCATGTCTGTCACAATAGTAGTCCATGACCTGGTACCAATTTATGTCTGAGAGTTTCTGTTGCTGTGGAAAACCACCATGACTACATAAACAACTGCTGCCAAACTTGATGGCCTGAGATTGATCCCAAGGATCCACAGGGAAAAAAGACAGCAGCAAGTTCTGCAAATTGTCCTCCTGTTTACACATGTGCATCAAAACATATGCTCTCCTCCCTCAGCAGATGCATAAATCAATGTAATAGTTTTTAAAATGAGCAAAACATGAATACATTAAACCCAAAGCATATGAAAGAAAGGAAATAAAAAAGCTAGGAGCATAAGTCAGTAGAATGGAAAGCAGAAAGATTTTTAAAACAATGAAACAATGAGTGAGTCTTTGAGAAAGACAGACCAATGGAAAAATAGAAAATTAAAAAAGCTCAGAACATGAAGTAGGCATCATCATAGTTCACACTTATACTAAAAGTATAATGAAGACATAAGTTCATCTCTATGTCTGGCATTGAAGAAACTTGGAAAGACACAAAACATCAAAGTTTTCATAAGAATTCAGTGCCTGGAATAGCTATTTAATGAAGAAAATTAGTTTATAGCTTAAAAACAAACAACCAACCACCCAACCAAACAACCAACCAAAAAACCAAACCAGACCAAAAAATCCAGCACAGTAAATCTATATGCTCTAATGACTCATTTGTTATGTTATTCTAAACAAAGATGAAATGGAACAAATTCCATACAGACTTGTCAGGAAAATAGAGGAGAGAAGAATTTGCAGCTAGTTTATTATGGCTGGCATTATTCTGTTAACAAAACAAAAGAGGCTCCTGGAAGCCAGTATTCCTCATTGGTGCAGGTGTTAAAATTCTCAGTATAATACTCATGTATCCAATATAGCCATATGTTTATTAAGATAAAATAACATAACAGGATTAAATAGAGTTTATCCGGGGAGTGCAAAATTGGTTCAGAAAAATCAATGTAGTTCATGATGGTAAAAACCAAAATGAGAAAATGAACCTGAGTCTTTAATTAGACAAAGAAATGACATTTTACAAAGTTAGAGACTAAGCCATTGTAGAAAATTCCTAGAAAGCTAGAGATTAAAGAAAATCTCCTAATCTGTTAAATAACTGCAAGACTCTACAAAATGCAACTCTTTATGTTCATGTGTTTCCTGCAGAATATGGCTAGAGCATCTACTCTCCACACTTCTCTTAAATATATCCGAGGTTCTAATTCACATCACAATGCAAGAAAATGAACAGAAGACTATACGTTATACAGAAAAATGCTTTTTATAGATTATACAATAGCATATTTAACAAACTCAATGAAATTTATGCAAAAGCTATCGGAACTAAAGAGTGGATTTAGTAAGGTTACAGGCTCAAATAGCAGCATGAAATATTTATTTAATCTCTACACATTAACAGTGAATAATTATAATTTAGAAGTTATTTGCCATAGATATTGTTAAGGTACACATTTTCTTTAAATTAATCTGTAGACTCAGTGGATAGTCACTCAGACTTCTTTTGTGGAAATTGATAAAAGTTTTTTAGAAATTAAAAGAATGTAAAACAACCAAAACAATCTTGAAACAAAGCAGCAGAACAGATTTATATATTTATATTTAAATTATCGACTGATTGTGCTGTAGAGATTAATGAACCACAAAGTGTGAAGAACAGATAAATATTAATTCAGTAGGGGAAAAGATAATCATCAAAAGCACTGGAACTATAAGATATACACAGGATTAATTTTGACATTATTGCAGACTATGTATAAAAGTCAATTCAAGGTATAAGATTTAAAACAATAAACTTAAATGAAAAACAAGAAAGATGTCAATGATTTTAGAAGCTAAAGTTATAAGGAAAATAAAAACTTAATCTGGACTCCATCCAAACTAAAACTGTTCTCCAAAAGTCAGTTAAGCGAAGGAAAAGACAATACATAAACTGAAAGAAAGTATTTGCAAAACCCATTATCTGATACAGGACTTATATCTACAATATATGCAGATTTCTTAACATTCAGTAGTAATAAAAATGGAATTAAAAATCTAACAAAAGATTTGAACAAATCCTTCACCGAGGAAGAAAAACAGGGGACAAATGAGCATATAAAAATGTCTCACATCATCATTTATTAAAGAGGTCTGAATCCAAGTCACCCACTGCTAGGATGGCTCAGCCTCACGCTTGCCAATACTGGCACAGATGCTGTTCTGAGCTCACAGTGCTGGAGAGAATCTAAGCAGTATACATTTTGGAAAAGGATTTTCAATCTTTTTAGGAACATTAAACATACACTTTCCATATGATCCCACAGGCACTGGATTAAGCCAAGAGAAGGGAGCATATATCAAAAGAAGAAAACCGACCCCCAAATACATGTTCATGAGGACGTATACAGGAATGTTTAAGCAAGCTTTTGCAGAATGGACTCAGATTGTAAACATTCAAAACACTATCAACTTGTGAATGAATTAGGCAGTTGTGGTATGTGCACATTATGGGCTACTATCTGACAACAAAAGAATGAGTGTTCATGGCATAAAACACTGTGCTTAGTGAAGTCATACACAAAAGCTACGTATTGTGCTATTCCATTACATGAAACTCTAGAAAACCATAAAGTTAGCAAACTAGTCAAGATTTTCTAGAGAGAAAGGGGGTGGGCTTAACTGCAAAAGGAGGGAGGACGGTGAGAGTGGAAGTGCTCCATCATGGTGGAGTGGTGCTTACACTCTGTATTCATCTTTCCAGGTTCACAGACAAAGAGTTTTCAGGAACTACTGGAGGTAGGAAGCCATATTACACGCTCCAATATTGGACCCATCTAACCTAGGACTTGCCACCTCTTCTCATATGCTCTCCCTCTTTTAAGCATTTTTGTCTCCTTTTTCTTCTTTGGTGCCTGTGAGCACCATGCATAGCTCTGCTGAGCTCTGAACTTTTACACTTTGGCCCAGTGACTTTGAGGCTGGAGATATAAATGGTACAGATGATCTTGGAGGGAGGCAAAGGTGGAAAAACGAGGGAGAGGAATGTTGTTTCAAAATGGTTCTAGATTTCGCAACATTCCGTCACAGCACCTTCTATCTCCTCTTTGCAGAAGACAACACACTGGAAGCCACTAGTTTGGATATCAGTTTCTTGGGAGGTCTGGGAACTTTGACAGGCTGTTATCTTACTTCTGGGACTCCTCAAACCAGGCAGTGAATGTGGGTCTTCATAACACCTCAGTAAGTGTTTAGTATCCAGCTAACCATTCTCTCTCACTCCGTGCCTCTCATAGAGCTGAGCAATGTGCCGTGTGTTACTTCATGCCTCGGGACTTTAGCTGTTTCTTCTGCTTGAGATGCCAATCCCTTCATTAGCTTTACCCTCCAGTGCTACTTCAGTGAGTAAATTCTTACTTTCACTTCCAACAATAGCATAAAAATCCCCTTTAGAATACCTCGCTGCCTCTGGAGACTTGTGCCAAGCCTGTACTTTCTAAATTTTTCTTGTATAGTTCTTCTTGAAAATGATGTGGCCTATCTTTTCCCCCATTCTTATTTAATTCTGACTCTTGCACCTTGCTTAATAGGTGGCACTTAGCAGCCCGTTAATCAATGTTTGTAAAGTGAATCATTTCTCTCCTATCAATCACATGTTATATACAGAGTCACATTATTCTTACATAATTATTAGGCTCGAAAAGAGGATAAACCCCAAATCCCTTCCGTGAAAACTAGTTACATGATGAATCAACACTTACTAAGGTAGATGCCAAACCTCAAGTCCTTGGAGAGAGCTGTTACGGGGACTTCCAATGGCTGCTAAAATGAGATATAAATAGACAGTAAAGCAACCTTATTTTCATTAAAGAGTTCTCTAAAGATAAAATAATAAATTCACATGTGCAATACCTTTGGCATTAGAAATTCGCTACATTAGCTTGGAAATTAGATGGAAAGTCATGAAGCAGTTATGTAAAGTAAATTTTCATGGGGCCTAATTCAACCTTATGTGAGGCAAGTACCAGTGCTAACTCAACTGATTTTTTAAAAGGCACTTTTAAAGTACTATAATTCAGTTATCTACTTACTCTTAGAAGTTTGAATTAAAATGTGATTAGTGGAATTTTCTAACCACAGCAAATGAAATAAAAGAATACCGTTGACATGTAAGAAAAGCACGTAGTTTGTGTGTGTGTGCAGTCTATGCACAGCTCTCCAAGAGAAACTTAATGACATGCAAGTGAAGGCACAGACGCTTCTGCTTCTGTAATAGTCATAAGAATGCTGAAAGAGGGCTGGAAAGCTCAGAATGAGGCCTAAGATCAGTGTGATCAGTCCTTGACAGTGCCAATGAGATTTGAAAACAGAAACTATCACTGATGGGAGTCCAACAGTTACAGCTATTTAAAACATACAGGCACAAGTCAGGAGTAAAGGGAAAACAGCAGTCTCAAAAAGCAAAGGAACAAAAACACTAAAACCAAACAAAAACAACATGAAAAACAGCAAAACAAAACACATCTCCTCTTGCCCGCCTGGTTAAATCCTTAGCACCATGATCACAAAACAAAAACAATAAGTAAATATAAAGCCAGTCAACTTTGAAATCTCTCAATTTTAATAAAGTGTGATGATCGATCTTTATTTCAATGTCACTGGAGTAAGAAACCTCCAGGATTCGAGGCCAGCCTGGTCTACAGAGTGAGTTCCAGGACAGCCAGGGCTACACAGAGAAACCCTGTTTCACGAAACGAAGAAAAGAAGAGGAGGAGGAGGAGGAGGAGGAGGAGGAGGTGGCAGTAGAGGAAGAGGTCTTGGCGGAGAAAGAGGAGAACAGCAACCACCATCCCAAGGAGATTAGCAAACATAGAAGATAGATACTTGAAAACATTTAAGTTGAAATAATAAAGCATACTAAGTATGGGAAAGCCCACAGGCGAATGTTCAAGAACTTTCTATAGTTTGAGAGTCTTAGTTAACTAGCAATGGAAATGGAGTTGGAAGGAGACATTGGTTCTGTTTCTTAACCATAATAGTTGGATCACTCACAGAAAAATGTGAATTTTTTCCAAGTATAAAATAAGGCCTGCCTACCTGAAGCTGCAAAGAAGTGAAACTACCTCCAGGAACATTCAGAGTATGCAGGATAGTGGTCAGGCAATCCTTACTTTTTTCTTGATTTCATGAGACTCAATCAAGATCTTTCTGGGAACTTGCCTAACAAGATAGAACACTTCACATCTGTTAGATGTAACTCCATTCCCAACTCACCAGTTTTCCCCTAAAATCTACATCTAGAAATATAGAAACTGTTCTGTGCTTATGTAAATTCTGCCTTGCAGTTATTACCTTGCTTCATTCATGTAGTATTCAGCCAACCAAATATGGGCATCTAGTTAAGACAAGTGATAGAATGCTTACTGCTAACATCCTTATGCAATGCTTGTATTATCGCCTGGGGAAAACATATAGAAATCAATAAGCCAATGGTATTAAAATCAATGGTATAGAAATCAATATAGCATGGTTAGGAACACTGAGAAAGCATGTGCTGAGAGTTGTACTACACATGAGTTTCAGGGTTAGTATGTCAAGATGTTATATGTAAGATGTAATCTGAAGAATGAGGTATGTGACACATGCCAAGCTTTGGTAAAGAGAGAAAAGCTAGCAAAATGTGAGACCCTGAATGAGGCCAGAGGATGATACTGCGCAGGGTTGGAGAAGCAGAGGAACAGTCATTGGAGACTGTCTTGGTTAGGGTTTTACTGTCATGAAGGGACACCATGACCAAGGCAAGTCTTATAAAGGATAACATTTAATTGGGGCTGGCTTACAGGTTCAGAGGTTCAGTCCATTATCATCAACATGGGAGTATGGTAGCATCTAGACAGACATGGTGCAGGTAGAGCTGAGAGTTCTACATCTTCATCTGAAAGGTGCTAGTGGAAGACTGACTTCCAGGCTGCTAGGATGAGGGTCTTAAAGGATGTGGCCAGGTCCACAGTGACACACCTATTCTAACAAGGCCACACCTCCAAATAGTGCCACTCCCTGGGCCAAGCATATTCAAACCATGACAGGGTCTGTATCAAACAAAGTGACTGGAGCCTGTTCATTAACATGGGAAACAGTGAAGGCTTTCAGCAGGGAAGTATGATAATCCTCTAGTTGCTTTGTATACTAAAAAGAGGTGAGAGAGCATGATTAAATGCAGAAACACACTGAGTCTCTCTTTTAGCCTGAAGCTAGGCTATAATCATGAAAGCAAAGTAGGTGCTATGACTGAGGGCCTAACCTGGGTCAGGAAAGGTAAGCCAGCATGAATGAATTATGACATGCATACATTTCATGCTATGACATAACCCTCTACACTAATAATATTGATAGCACAGTCTGTAAATCTAATACTGGAGATTCTGAGGTAAGAGGGCTGTGAATTGCATACTATCTGGTTTTACATAGCAAAGCCTAAGACAGCCTGGACTCTGAGACCCAGTCTTAACAGAAATACACCATAAAATCCCACAAAAGATAGGGATATCAGAGGACATTGTATCAAGACAACATTTTTTTGTTTGTTTGTTTTTTTTTTGGTTTTTCGAGACAGGGTTTCTCTGTGTAGCCCTGGCTGTCCTGGAACTCACTCTGTAGACCAGGCTGGCCTGGAACTCAGAAATCCGCCTGTCTCTGCCTCCCGAGTGCTGGGATTAAAGGTGTGCACCACTACTGCCTGGCCTTGAGACAACATTTTTAAAGCTCTACATTTTGAAGCAATACAAAATGGAAACTACTTTCAGGCAGGCAAAGATGACAAGAACAGAAAAAAGAGAGATGACAACTTCCCCCGCCTGTTTCTGATACTATTTCCTCCAGCTCCACCCTCTGTGAATGTCTTCAGCTGATGTAAAGAACCTATTCTTGACTACAAGGAACATATGTTGTTTCTAAATGCTATGCCCTTACAGACAACTTATATGTTTTCTTTTTTAAAAAGGATATTCATATTTGATCTTTGTGAAAGTATCATCACCATCAGAAATAATCCAGGTAGGAGCATGATCTTTTGGATGGTTGATGAAACTATTAAAGTATTTTACCTTTCTTGTTCTCTAAAGGATGAAATGCCACTGGTTTTGCACAAGCAATGTAATTTGAACTTTCCCTCTGTGACCACACCTTCCCAAACAGTGGGTTATCTGATTCTGCAATTACTCAATTTGCATATGGACATCCTTATCAGTAACTCATTTCATGCTATATTTTCCATTTTTGCTTTGGATATGTTGACCTAGTTCTGATTAATTGCTTCTTAATACATCACAGATAAGTCATTTGCCTACTGTTTCTATTTAACTTGATGATGATGATGATGATAATAATGCCTTGGGGGGGGGGGTCACTGAACTGAGCTTTTCTGTTTCTACCGCTCTCTCTCTCTCTCTCTCTCTCTCTCTCTTTTTTTTTTTTTTTGGTTTTTCGAGACAGGGTTTCTCTGTATGGCCCTGGCTGGCTGAACTCACTCTGTAGACCAGGCTGGACTGAAACTCAGAAATCTGCCTGTCTCTGCCTCCCAAGTGCTGGGATTAAAGGCGTGAACCACCACTGCCCAGCTTTTTTTTTTTTTTTTTTTTTACCTCTCTTGTAGAGCAAGTTTCTGATCCAAATTATGCATCGAAGGAAGATGGTGTTCTCAGGCTCTGCGATACCCAGAGCTCACTAATGTCTAAAGGAGGAAATAGAACTGGCTGGGGCATCACAGTCTTACCTTCAGAATCAAGACTCCTGATTATAACTTGGGGAAAACACTTAGAAATATGGAACCTATCAAGCAAAACTCTCCAGGCAATGAGACGTGTGAGAGCTTTTATTTTATATCTTTTAAACCCCATATTTAAGACATCTGTTTCACTTGAGCTGGGCAAATGTCTAAGGGTCGGGAGCAGCAGTGTTTTGCCCCTGCACTCTCCCTGAAATGGAGACTGGTGGAGGTTTCTCAAGCAATAAAATACTGAAACTGCCATGTTAGATTTCTGAAGACAGTTTTCATGTTTCCTAAAACTAAAAATCTAACTCCATATGAAAAACGAAAATACACGTGGAATTACAAGTAAAAGCTAAACATCAAAATACTCAAATATCTAGAGCAATCTTTAGGTAAAAGAACAAAGGGGTAGACATGATACCTGACACCTAGGGTGTAATTATGTTGACATTCTTGATAGCATGCTCAAGCTGTGCATTCAGTACTAAGCACTGGGAAAAAGTATTTATAGATATAGAATATATAGACTTAAATATATACAGAGAAATATACATATACATACATAACACACATACATATACACGTACATACATATATATGTGTGTATATACATACACATACATACATACAGTAGAGCTATAGTAATGAAAGCAGCAGGAGATTAGCAAAGAAACAGCCATATGGAGCCATGGAACAGAATATAGATCCTAGAAGAAACTCCCTCTTTCAAAGCCAGGTGATGTTTGAGGAAGAAGCCAAGAACACATGCCGAGGAAAGAGCAGCCTCTTCAGTAAAAAGCACCAGATAACTTGGATTTCCTTAAGAAGAATGAAGTTCTCTCTCTATCATTTCCCGCAAAGATCAGCTAAGAATAGATGGGACTTAAACATAGGATTCAAGTTATGAAAGAGCTAGAAGGGAACACAGGGAAAATGATCATGACTCTGAAATGGCGTTTTCTTCCTTTGTTAAAACATGGAAACGCAAAACAAAAGCTGGAAACAAAAGCAAACATAGATAATTGAGATTATATCAAACAACAGAAAAATTCTCTATGCAGAAAGAGAGACAATGAACCGAATGAAGAGATGACCTATCGGATGAGTGAGAACATTTGCAAACTGTTCATTTGAGAAGAGTTAATACCCAGGACACATGAGCAATGAAAACAAGTCAATGGTGTCCCCCTATCCCCAGGCCAGATTTCAAAATGGTGAGCATACTGTCCTAGCCATATGTCTGTTGCTGTGTCAAAATACCATGACCCAGGTAACTTTTAAAAGAAAACATTTAATTGGGGCTTGTTTATAGTTTCAGGGGTTTAATCTATTACAAACATGGAGACCAGGGCAGAGCACAACAGCATGCAGGCAGGTGCCAGAGCAGTAGCTGAGAGATAAATCCTGATCCACAGGCAGAAAGAGAGAGACATTGGACATGGCAAGGGCTTTTCAAACCTCAAAGGCCAACCCAACAACACCCTTCCTCTGACGAGGCCACACATTCTAATCATTTTCAAAGAGTGTCACTCCCTGATAACTAAGCATTCAATACCTAAGCCTATGGGGACATTCTTATTCAAGTTTTCACACAGATCTAAAGAGACACTCATCAAAAGAAGACATCCAAATAACCATCAGAGCTTGGAAAAGATGCTCACTGTGTGAGTCTAAGGGAAATGCTTACCCAAACCACAATGAGACATCTCATCTCCCCTCAGCAGGACTATTTTTTAAAAAGCCTAAAGAAAATGAGTGCATGCAAGGATATGGAGAAAGGAAATGCACACTGTTGCTGACAATGTGCCACAGCTATTATAAAGAAGGTACAGAGGTGCCTCAAAAAAATTAGAACTACAGTCAACCCATCAATTATGTCACTGGATATACACTCCCGAGAAATGAAGTGATTTTGCCAAAATCTGGGCTTTCATGTTTATTGAAGCACTATTCAGTTATTTATTTATTCATTATAGGCCTTTTATTTTATTTTTTGTTGTTGTTTTGTTTTTTTTTAAGACAAGGTCTCTCTCTGTGGCTCTGGTTGGCCTGGAACTCACAGCTATCTGCCTGCCTCTCCCTCCTGAATGCTGGGGTTAGAAGTGCAGACCATCACGACTGGCTGCAGCACTACTCAGAGTGGCTAAGACACGAAGAACTTAAGGCCCTTCAACTGACGAGTGGACAAGGAATATATAGTATGCACACACTGTGGAATAGTATTAAGCCATAAAAGAATAAAATCTTGTTTGTCGGCAACAATGTGGAGGAAGTTGTACAAGTCACAATGTTAAGTGAAATAATCCAGGCACAGAAAACGAAAAATCCTGTTGTCTTGCCTACATATGGAAGCTAGAAAGATGTCTGGGCACTAGTAAAGAGGTGGTTACCAGAGGCTGGGGACAGGAGCAGTTAGGTGAAGAGAAGGGGGATGTGGAAGGACTAACCAACAGGTACTAAGTTAATTAAAATCGATACCTTCTGGTGTTCTGATGTGCAGTATAGATAGATACTGGTGGATGATAGAGGATAGATAGTGGTGATGTCTTTATATTTCTTAGAAAGAATTTTAAGTGTTTTTGACACAAAGAAATTAAAAAGGGGAGGGCAATAAGTTAGCTTAGCAGGTACGGGCACTTGCCAGCAACCCTGGCAATTTGAATTTGGTCACCAGGGCCCACGTGATGGAAGGAGGGAGCCACGCAGTTTCTACTCTGACCTCATTCACACACAAGCCCTTGTCTCCTGTGTGGCCACAAAGTAAGTAAATAAGTTTAATGAAAAGCTTTGGAGTGATTTTATCCCTGATTAAAAGTGAGGCTAACACAACAGAAGAGACGTTGTAGCTACTAGTGACTGCCTCTCGATAGCATCACTGACTCTGGTGACTGCACTCCAGGGCTGCTGTAGAACCTTCCTGCAGTGATAACAGAAAGGCCGGTCACTTGTAACACATCCTGGTGATTACTGTGTGAAAGCCCCAGAGGAACACTCTGCTTCTCACAACAACCTGGAGGTAGGAGTTGCCATTCCCACTTTGCTGATGTTTCTAAGCTGTACTTCCTAGTGTCTCTCAGAGAGACCTTGCCACTGTCTGAAAATTAGTTGGTGTCTTTGTGCTCCTCTCTTAGGAAGAGGAGGCCTGGTGCATTTGTCATTTGTGTTCTCATTTTGAAGTTCTTACCTCTGGACAGTCTCTGCATCGATACACCAAGATCTGTGTTAGATTTAAAGATATTTTGGCTTTCTTCAGTGTAGAGGAAACTGAAGGACAGAATAGGTTACAACTTACTCAGTATGAAAATTGTATTACAGAGTGAGAACTCTGGTTTCTTTATTAAAAAAAGATTCTCTCTCTCTCTCTCTCTCTCTCTCTCTCTCTCTCTCTGTGTGTGTGTGTGTGTGTGTGTGCCACAGTACTCATGTAGTGTACCAAGTACAACTTTGTGGAGTTGCTTCTCTCTTTTAGGGACTGTTTTTAGGGACTGAACTAAGGTAGCAAAGCTTTGTGGCAAGTGCCTTCACCTACTGAGCCTTCTCAGTAGCCCACACTGTTGTTGTTGAAAACAGGGCTTTTCTATGTAGCTCTAGCTGTCCTAGATCTCTCTCTTTAGATGAGGCTAGCCTCGAATTCACAGAGATCTGGCCCCTCTCTGTTTCCTGAGTGCTTGGATAAAAGTCATGCACCATCACTTGTCCATGAACTTCTTATTGCAACTTTTATTAGCATCAATATCATTGTCACCCTTCAAAACAAGCCTTTATATTTTAGAGTCTTTCCAGCACTAATTTTCTACTAGAGTCACAGTGCTAACAGGAAGGGCAAAGGAGGTCCACATGTCACCATCATCTCATGTGTAGTCCTTCCAACTGTCAACACTCTGTCATAGTGGCACCTTTGGTGAGCTTGCCCTGGCGCATCCTTATCAATCAAAGCCCATAGATCACATCTGGGAGTCAGTCTCCATGTTGTCCATTCTGCAGGTTTGGACAAGTATCTCATGACATGAACATAGCACTGTTTGTTATATAGAATAGTTTCACTGCCCTAAAATTTCACCTAGCTCTTCCCATCCACTCCTTCTTCAGTAATCCCAGGCATGGTTGCAAACAGACTGGGCAGCTCTTTCAAATGTCTGCTCCCCACTTATTCTTGTGCATCCAAAGCTCTGTGCCCCTGCATGGCTCAGAAGCTTTTTTGGGAGGGATGGGGATACTGTATCATTCTCAGGATATACCAGAGTATATCCATCACCTACTGAAAGACATTTTGACCATTCTAAAACTTTGGCAATTACAAAGCTGCTTTAAACATCTGTGTGGATTTGGGTGGAAATGGTTTCCAATTCCTTTGAGTAAATGTGGAAGAACATGCCTGTTTGTATGGAAAGACTATGTCCAGACTGGCTTCCAGAGTATGGGGACCATTCCTGAGCAATGCTGAAACAAATGGTGTTTTGTTAATGTTGTTTGATCTTTGTTTTTGTTAATGAAATCTATCTGTTCATTTTTATTATGCCGAAAACAATTGGCTTTTGCATATTAACTGTGAATTCTATAACTCTTCTAAGGTCATTTAATAGCTTAATGAGATAATCCTTTGATGAATTTTTAAACTTCTCTGAACTTTTGTTTTTATTTTAGCCAGTCTGCTGGTGATGTCTAAACAATTAGAGATGCTCACTATCAGGATCTTAATTTAAACATCAAATCCTGAGCTTGTTACTAAACAGAGGCCTGGTGTGGTTTGAATGTGAATACTCTCTAGCCAGGACTGTCCAGTCCTTTGGCACTGTGAAACAATGTCCTTTAAAGTTCACATTCAAGACCCTTATAAGGATTACTAAAAAAAGATTGTGAAATAATCGTAATATTTTTCATAAGGTTATCATATTTGAAAAACTATTTTCATTTGTAAATGTCTTGCCTAAATATGAATGTGTCTACTACATATCTGCCTCGTGCCCACAGAGAACAGAAGAGGGCATTTGATTCCTTGGAACTGGAGTTATAGAAGGTCATGGGCCACCATGTAGGTGCTGGTACCTCTGCTGGAGCAGCAATGCAATTAACCTCGGAGCCGTCTCTCCAACTCCAGGTTTATTATTTTGTGTTGGGCCTTATTCAGCACTATATTGAGTGGCATGTATCGTGTGTTTTAACATGTGATACCCTGACAGTAGTGTTATTTTGGAAGGATATGAAACCTTTAGGACATGGAGCCTCGCTGGAGAAGGTAGGTTCCTGGGGAGGACCACCCCCACTTCCTGTCCACTCTCTGCTTTCTGACCGTGGAGGAAACCTGAGCAGCCTTACTATTGGTCCATGTGCCTTCCCCGCAGAGATGGGCTGTAGTTCCTTTTTTAAACATTGTAATTGCATTGTAATTATTACTGGAGGAGAGGCAGGACTTGCAGATAACATGGGTGCACATATGGAAGTCAGAGGACAACTTTTGGGAGCTGATTCTTTCTTTCCATTGTGGATCCAGTGATTGAATTAAAGTTGTCAGACTTACTTGCACGGCAAGCATTTTTTAACTGCTAAATCGTGTCACTGGGCCAGAGTGTAACCTTTCGTAAACTGTGAGTTAATAGAAATCTTTACTTCTTTAAATCTGGCTTGTTTTGTCACAGCCAGAAGAGTAATGAATATAGTCATTGGGGGCAGGAGCCATTGTAGCTTCACTTGTTGGGTTTCACACTGAAGAGCTGACCCCGCCCACTTCTCACCTGCAACTTGCGTTCTTAGAAAGCTATGGAAGAATTCCTAGCCCAGCTTTACTCTGGGAAGCACATCAGAAACCTTAACTTCCAGGGTGTCTTAGTTTCTTTTCCTACTGCTGTGATCAAATGCCCTGACGAAAGCAATGTGAGAGTGTAGTCTGTCACAGCAGAGAAAGGAAGACAGCATCACCTTGAAGCTGCTGGTCACATCCCATCCACAGTCACCAACAGAACGTGATACAAGCATACTGTTGCCCAGCTCCCAGTCTCCACTTACATAGTCCAGGATCTGGCCAGGGAAGGGTGCTGCCCACAGTGGGTGGGGCTTGCCACCTTAATTAATTCAATCAAGATTACCAGCCCAGGCATTCTTAAGCCTATCTCCCAAGTAACTAGATGCTGTCAAATTGACAGCAGTAACCATCACACAAGATAAGACTGTTAGTTGTGTAGACATATATGTGCTTTCTCTTACTTTACCATAATCTTTTTAAAAGATTACATTTATTAGTCAGGGGCATGTGAATGGAGACTAGAAGACAACTTGCTGGAATTGGTTGTTACCTTACCATGTGAGTCCTGGGGATTGAGCTCGGGTCATCTGGGTAGATAGGAGATGCCTTTACCCACTACCTATTTATTTATCTATTTGTTTGTTTATGTGTGCACATACAGTATGCCATGGCACATGTGTAGAAGTCAAAGGACAACTTGCAGTAGTCAGTTTTCTTCTACCTTGTAGGCCCCAGGGATTGAACTTGAGTCTTCAGACTTGCTGGCAAACACTGTTAGATAGTTCACTGGTCTTCATAATCTTTTAACCAAACAGAATGGCAAAAAAAGAAGAAAAATGAGCACTTTCTAGTCATTTCTAGTAGCAAGTAGGAAATGAATTAAACCTTTACATAGAATAAACCATACATAATGACCGACAATTGTCTGACCACTGGCTTCCAGGAGGAATAGGTATGTTCATACATATGTATATGAGTTATATCCTTGCACTATAGAATTTGAAATAACATGTAGAGAAGAAAGGCTTCCAGGTATTTTCAAGACTATCGCTTTGTTAAAACAAATAACAGAAACAAAACTCTGAGTTGTATGTTTTCACCTCTAGTCTTAAAAATGCTAAGATGTTTGCTTTTTTTGTTAAGAAAGAAAATATTTGCAATAATTGAAGCCTCAAAAGCTGATGTGTGTGTGTGTGTGTGTGTGTGTGTGTGTGTGTGTGTGTGTTCTCAAGGCTTAGAACAGGACTAAATAGAAGTAGAAGCAGAATGAGCTTCTGGGGGAGTTCTGAGCTCTATTCTTGCTCTCTGTGTAATCCCCCTGCCTCTGATTTATTCTTGTCCCACCCACTTCTCCCTTACTGTTTCTGTTTTGCCCCATGCCTGCCCTCTTACTTCACTTCCTAGACTTCACTTGACTCTTTACTTTCCCCTCCACGACTCTGCCTGGTAGTCTCAGACTTGCCTCTCCTTTCCTGGCTCTAGCCTTTGGACTTCTTTTGCTCCCACGGTCACTTGGTTCCTCCTGACTCCTTCTGGCTCCCTGCTTCTCTAGGGGCACATCCTAGCTGGAACCTGTCTGGGCTGCTGCCCTTCTGATGACTCTCTGGCTTCTTCCACACTCAGTCTCAGAGTGCTGTCCAGGATCCTTAGGGATACCATCACAGTATTACCTGGTAATCTTCATCTAGGGGACAGGTGGTGAGCTTCAGAGATAAAAGGACCATAGTTTATAATGAGCATTTTCTAACAAAAACTAAGTTAGCACTCACTGGTTAAGTCATGTGTGGTGTGAGTGAATGAAACTCTACTGTCTTTGGAAAGTTCCTCTTGTCTGTATTGTTGTTGTTGTTGTTGACTAAAGAAAAAGACACAGAATTTAATATAGTTTGTATAGAAGCACAGCACAGATGACAGAACACAACAATCAGTGGCGCTATAATGGTTAATATTTTGCTCATTCATAGCCTAAGCCTTGTCATTTATTTGAAATTTAAATGTAAAGAAACTCAACTAATAATTATAAACTTATTTACGATGCTTAAAATGACTTTGTGGTTAGTTTAACTACTGTTATTAATGTCACCTCTTTTTCATCAGTAATATTAGATAATAGAAGAAATGTAATGATTTATAAACCTCAGGCATACTTAGAGAAATGTGCTTCTCCATTGCTGAGACCTGAGCATTCTTACCTGTCTCTGGTGGCCCAGCACAGCACCCTGGCTATTAAGACAACGTCTCATGAAAACAGTTTAACTTGCAACATTGGATAGTTTGTTTGGAATTTATTTTGTGCCATGTTACATTTCTTGAATGTCTCATAGTGGTATATTACAATGGTGCTTTTAATTCTTCACTCATGCTTCTTTTGCTACCAACTAAAATTTAAATGTGAATAATTGTATTTGGCTTTTTAAAATTGTTTTTGTCCAACTCTTTATTCAATAAACATTCATTGAGAGCCTTCTGCATGCCAGGCACTACTGTGCAAAGTGTGAAATATATGGGCATGATGAAATTATTCTTTTAAAGATTGCATGGTTTAGATGAAAAAATCAAGAAATTTGGTGAATAATTACAATACACTCTGATATATGTTAATAGGTATTTACAAATTGAAGACAGAGAGCCTTCTGTCTGTCCATAAAAGTTATGTATGGGAAGCTCCCGAGAGAAAAGAAAGGACAGCGAGAGTCTACTTGCTCCTTAAGTCTGCTGCACAGGGTTCCTTCTCACAGAAAAGGAAAAGTCCGCTTCTAGCTCCCTCGCTGTTAGGCCAGGTCACACGACTAGTTTGGACTAATAAATTATGAACAGATGTCGTGTGTTACTTCCGGGCCGAGGCTCCTGTGCAGTTTCTCAGACTCTTTCTTTCCTGGTCCTTGGTTGGGGTCTTGCTGATGAGGCAACCGCAGGATCAAGTTCCGGAGTCCCCAGGACGAAGTTGGCTCCTCCGGTAGTTAACCTTGATTGTAAACTTTGATAGATTTAGAACCACCCAGCAAACATCCCTGAGCATGTCAATTAGGGTGTTTTCAGTGTAAGTAAGGAGGAAAGACCCACCTTGACTGTGGATGTCTACATTCTGTGGACCGGGGATCTAGGACCAAATAAAATAGGAAACGAAGAAGAGCTCACTCTGAAGATCAACAGTCATATCTCTTTGCTCCCTGACTCAAGATACAGTACGACCAGCAATCTCGTGATCCTGCTGCGGTTCCTTCCATGTCATGATATCCTCAGACTGTGAGCCGACATAAGCCCTTCGTTCCTCCCTTAAGTTACTTTTGTCAGGCATGTTGGCACAGTAGAAAGGATATGAATGGATATAGCTAGCCTGTGGAGCTAACCATGTCCATAATGAAGTTGGTGGGTGGCAGTTGGAGTGCAGGGGAGGAGGCTGAAGGCTGGGGTGGGGTGGTGTAGCTTGAAACTGAATGGGAGGATGAACAGTTAGCTGGCTTAGTTGATAAAGCGATTGCCACCCAAACAGGAAGACCTGAGTTCAAGCCTTAGCACCAATGTACAAAGCCATACCTGGGAAAGTGGAGACAGGTTCCTTGGACTTGCTGGCCAATCTGCCTAATCGGCTGAGGATGGCTTCTGAGGAATATCTCTAAGACTGTGTTCAAGCCTGTGTGCCAGCACATACACACGTACACCCCATACATGCATGTAGTATTTTGTATTAGGCCATTGGATTTGCGTGTATGTATGCACATGTGTGTGCATGTGTGTGTTACAGCATACTTGACTTTGAACAAAATAAAGATATAAAATTCAACACCTTATGGAACACAAGTCAAAAGAGCTGGAAGATAGAACCAAGGTCATTAGTTAAAAGACCTTAGAGAAAAGACATCACTTTTCTTGTGAACCATGGAGAAAAGGTTAGGGAAGGATAAAAAGACAGGAAATTTAGGGGGCAGAAATGAAGGAAGTTACTTATGACAGCTACTATATTGCTGTGATATCAGAAAATAAGTCTTCTGATGAGAAGGTAAAAAAAAAAAAAAGGTAGCAAAAAGCAAAATAAAGTAGTTGTTGAGGAAATATTACTAGGAAGAATGGCGAAGTGCCAGTTAGACAGGAGGCGGGGTTAGGGGCGGGGCATGGTGCTTGCCCACTGGGTCTCTGGTCTCATGTATTCACAGCAGCCAATCAACAGGGTTTGTCATTTTCTGTAGCAGGGACTGCTATAGTGTACGGAGTTAGGGTTGGAAAGTTACTGTCCAAAGAGGCAGTCCAGACTACTAAGAAAGCTTGGAAAAGCATCGTTTAAGGGACCAATAGTCCAAAGTCCAAACAGAGGGCCGTGGAACCAATGAGGGAAGCTGGTAAAGCAAAATTTTCTGCAAGAAAGTAGATATTTAGATGGGATTACAGGCAAGTCTGTGAGTGTAGAAGTGGGCTATTTGTGGACACAGGCTATAATGTAATGAAATGCTTGAAAAATACCTATCTTCATCTCTAGCAGTTCTGTTCCTAACTTGTGGTACATTAGACTAGTTAGCCATGTTTCCCCGCAGGACCTGAGGTTCTTCACAGGAAAAGTTAGCCTATATCAATGGGTTTTGTGACAGATGTCCAAATGAATGCAGACTCCTAAAGTTCCTAAAGTGATACTCAGAATAGAGTTCTCAAGTAGCCATCATTATAATGGGGTGTATGCCAACATGGCTGTTAAGGTGCCATGAATGTGGAAAGGCTCTATAAGGCAGACTTGTGGGTGATCAGTGTGTGGGCACTGCATATGTCAAGATGCTGGAGTCAGGCAAAGAGAATACTAAGCCAGTAATGACTAGGAGGCTCAGAAAAAAGAGTGTTATAACCATGCCATGAGCTTCCAAAACGTAATAGCCGCTCCTACAACTTGTAGCCAAGACAGAGGTCATGAGAAACTGAACGGTCTCTCCTTGTATGTGCTTTAGGGAATGCATCATCAAGAAAGAGCTATGCTGAGGGCTAGAGAAATGGCTCAGAGGTTTCGAGCACTGGCTGCTCTTCCAGAGGACCTGAGTTCAACTCCCAGCACCCATTATCAGCTCACAAGCATCTGTCACTCCAGTTCTGTGGGAACCTTCTAACCTCTGTGGGTATTACACACAGAGACATACATGTAGGCAAAATACCCCTACCCATACACATAGAGTAAAATAAAACAATAATTTTAAAAAAGCCATCTCAATCTATGAGGAGGAATGAACAAAGAATTTGTTGACATGTGAATGAGGAGTCTCACAGCCACCCTAGCTAAGATGTTTTTGAAAATGAAAAACCAGTACTGACAGATGGGAAGACAGAGTAAGAAGTTTCCTAAGGGAATGGGGGTAGGTGTATGAACCTTGAGGCAGTATTTCTGGGAAATTAATGTGCATTTAGCTTGGTTTACTTTAGTTCACATACCCATTTTTGTTTCTACATTGGCTATAAACTTTCTGGAGTATATGTATTCTAGATTGTAAAAAAAAAAATATCTGACTATATCTTTTATTGTGCAAATAATGTAAATGCCTCTGCTACATGTAAGATTATTGAAAAATAAATAAATCCAATGCCGTTTAAACTCTCTGTGGTCATACAAACAATGCTCATCTCACTAATATGTTATAAAATCATCAAATATGTTAACACTAGAGTTAGATAATAACAGGGAAAGAAAGCAACAACTCAGTATCTCTTATCAAAATATAATGTCAAATTCTTAATAAACAGCTAAAAACAAAATCCAGCAGGGAATCAGTAATGACCTTCATTGCCAAGATCTAAACACAGTTCATGTCAGAGACCTTCCAATGACATAGTTTTGTTACTTGAAGTAACATCACAGAGGATGCTAAAAGGCTTTCTGTTGAATTCAACAGAAATTCTTATATAATAACACTACAAGGCGTATGAACAGAAGGAAACCACCTAAACATGATAAAAATCACTTATGCAAAACCATGAACAAGCATGGCTGCAGATTCCATTTAAAAAATCTTCTTTGGAAGCTCCATACTCCACCTGTGTATGGGCCGTGATGGTTATTTAAATGTATGGGATGCTTATCTAAAAAGAGACAGCAGGATCTGTGCTAGAGATAACCAGATATGAGTAGAAAATGCAATCCATTTAAAACAGTAGAAAATAAAGTACAAGCAATACTGCCAAGTAAAATAATAAATGAATAAATTTAATAAGAAAAGTACAGGGCCCAAGGGAAGAGAGTCATAAGATCTTATTGAAAAGTTGCACCAGGGCTAACAAAATAGAAAAAAAAAAAACCCACTCCCATTTCCTACATGAGAAGACTTTTTACTAATACATCAACCTGCCCAAATTGTTATATATATTTAATGACTTTTAACTAAAATCCCTATGGTATAAGAAAAGTGAATTATCCTACATTTTGCATGGAACAGCAAATGTCCAAAAGAAGGTAAGAAATATGTGAACATGAAAAATAATGAGAGTCCTTGTCAGAATGTTAAAATATCATACAAAGTCAGCATAACTAATGATTGGGTATTACCTCAGGGATAGACTGATTGATTAGGAGCCGAACGAGACTGTAGTAAGCATGGGAACTTGCTCTAGATTGAAGGTCATATTTCATGTAAAGGAGAGAGCAGCTCAGGAAATAAGCACTTTATTCACACATTAGTAAGTAGCACAATCAATGATTTAGTTAAAAAACTAATTGAATCATTACTTCCTATCCTTTACAAAGTACCTTTAAAAACATAAAATAGTAAAACTTCAAAAAAGTAACATATATTGTTATATATTATATATGTAATATATACAGTATATTATATGTTATATTACATAGTACATATTATATATTATAATACATAGCATATAATATGTTATGTGTTATATATGATAACATATATATATATATGTATATATATATTAATTATTGGGGATAGACTGAGGTAAGGCACTACAAGTTTTTTCACACTCTTAATGGCCCTAGCTTGATGCACTGTGAACCCCATGGCTAGGGAGAAGTGAGTTGACTGGCTTAAGCAGAGGGATATATGTGCAAAGGAAAGGTCACAATTTCATTTTTTAGTGTGGAAGGATTTGCATGAGTCTTACTTTCTTCCTTACACAGAGCACAATCTTGAACTTCTGACCTACCTGCCTTCAAGGGAAGAGTTAGGGCTACAGGCTGTGCTACCATGTTGGGTTTATATGGTACTGGAGACTGAATTTAGGTCAGTGGTTGTCAACTTTACTGTGCTGCAACCTTTTATTACAGTTCCTCATGTTGTGGTGACCCCAACCATAAAATTGTTTTCATTGCTTCATCATAGCTATAATTTTGGTGTTATGAATCATAATGTAAATTTCTGTTTTCTGATGGTCTTAGGTAACCCCTGTGAAAGGGTCATTTGACCCCCCACAAGTTGAGAATAACTGATCTAAGGTTTCACACAGGCTAAACAAGCTCTCTACCAAATGAGCTAGTTTTAGAAATTACAGGTATTATCACCACAATTAGGAAGTCTTAATAAAGGGTTCCATTCCTGTGAAGAGACGCCACAACCAAGGCAACTCTTATAAAGGTAAACATTTAGTTGGGGCTGGCTTACAGTTTCAGAGGTTCAGTCCAGTATCATCTTGGCAGGTGGCATGGCAGCATGCAAGAAGATGCTGTGCTGGAGAAGGAGCTGAGCGTTCTGCATCTTGATCCAGACTGTATCCAGGAAAGACTGGCATCCTCAGGCAGCTAGGAGGATGATTTCAAAGCCCACCCTCACCGTGACACACTTCTTTCAATAAGGCCACACCTCCTCCAACAAGGCCACACCTCCTAATATTGCCACTTCCAGGGAGAAGCATATTCAAGCCACTACAATGATCAAGCCCTTTCTGTTGTGGATAATAGTTATTGCATAATAAAGTAAGTCTGGATTGAGTATGGATTTATATATTTTTTTGTTGTACTCTTTTTTAGAATTGTTCCCAAAATACTTTATGTGAGAGAAAATTTTCCTCCAATAATTTGCAATGAGCTTAATTATGTTTACAAACATTTTAATAACAAATAACTATAAAGTGAACTATTATAGTAGACATTCATCATAAAGTAGATTATCAAATAAATAGATAAATGAATGTGATATTAATATTAATTTAAATATGTTTTAAAACACGGTTATTGAGCAGTTCAATAACTTTTAGGGTCTGCCTCCTTTCTGGATGACAATTGAAATTACATTTTTTCCTCAACCACTATGTTGTTTGATGCCTTTGGAACAGTACACTTTGTCTGAGTAGGAAGTGCACTAGAGCCTTCTGATCCAATGTAGTTAAGAGTTCTGAGAACTAATCCTGGGCTAGTCCACCATCCCAGCAGCAGAGGTGTGTAGGGTGTCCCTCTCTTGCTTTCCCAACATGTCAGTCTATCTTCCTCATGCATTGTTCTTGCTCAGCTTCTCATAGCCCAGGAAACTCCACTAGGTGCTAGCACACACAGTGGGCTATTTTTAGCTCCTGAGCTTCCCTGGGGAAAGTTCCTTGAGAGCTTGAACACATGCTGAGAGAGAAGCTCAATGGAGCAAAGGCTAGAGAGGAAGGCTGAAGGGCCTGATCCTTCCTGTGGATTTTGGCAGCTCCTTCTCTGAGGGGAATCAGAAATTCAATGCAGAGTCTTGAAAGAAGGCTGAGAGAATGGACAGGATTGTGGATGGGAAGGAAAGTGAAGCCTCCTGATGTGCCAGGAGGAAACAGAATGGAACTGGGTTAGGGAATCAGGCAAAGTTGAGAACAGAAAGACTATTTTTGAAATCAGAAGAGATCTGAAGGAACAATCATCATGATTTTTTGACCAAGTGCTAAGTGTGATCAGATCTTACCTATAATTTCCCAACCACGTGATTTAAACACATTCCCTAAATCTCTCTGAACCTGGGTTTTCTTATCTACAGAATACCTTTAATACTTGCTCGTAGGGTATGAGGCCTGAAGGATCTAGACACACACAAAACACTCGAATGGGGACTTGAACACAGAGAATACTTACAGAAAGGATCTGCTATTGTTTTGTCTTACTGTCTATAGTCTGAACACAACTATTCTATTACACTCATAACAAGGCAAAATAAAATAATAACATGTCAAGGGGAAGCATCTTAGCTTTGGCTTCTAACTCAGTAGTATACACACACCCAAGGGAAAAAATTTCAGATGTTTTCTTGGAAGCATAATTCACACATAACAGGGCAATGCTCAAGAGAGTTGTTACTCTGCATTAGCCGGACACTGTCCACCTCAGCTTTGTAGCACTCAGCAAGGAGGAGAGGCCTTCTGCACAATCATGAACATAGGTTAAGTGTAGTACAAGTCTGAGGGCAGACAAAAGCAAATTGATTTATCTCCTTTAGACACTGTCCTAACTAAGTGGAATAAATCCCAAGGGCCAAGATAACTAAAAGATAGGTAAAGGAATCAATATTAGCACAAGGAAGAGGAAAACCCAATGTAGTGTATGAGGGCTCAGGATATTAGGCCATGATTGTTAAATTTCAAAACAAAGATAATAAAATGAATACTAGAAATATAATTGTGTGTTATAAGTGAAGCCAGGAGGACTCATAGGAGATCATCCAGCACTGGGCACAGCCTCGGACTATCTGACTTTTAAGATCCTCCAACCCTTAATAGAAAGCACCATCATTATGATCCTTCTGCACTGAAAAGGGCAACAGATGTCTTCACCTTTGCCTTCTTGTCTGCTTGATTTATCTTTCAACTTTGTACAGAAGAGCAATTGATACTAAATGTCTTAGAATCATGGGATTCCACAATTAGCGACACAAACATAGGCTCTGTTCTTCATTCACAATGGTAGGTGTTTTGGAAATTTTTATAATTTTGTAATTTATATTTAAACATTATCTAAAAGTTATTTCTATAGTGTCCTGGTTAGCTTCTCTGCCATTGTGACAAAGCACTGACTGTAACCAACTTCAGGAGGTTTATTTGGCTCATGTTTTCATGTCATGGTCCACCCACCACCTAGGGGAGTCGGACTGGGAACTCAAGGCAGAAACAGCAGAGACCATGGAGGGATGCTGCTTACTCACTTGTTTCTCATGGATTGTTTGTCTTACTTTCTTACATAACCCAGACCACCATCAGTGCACAGGTCAGTCTGATGGAGACAGTTGTGTCAAGTCGACAAAAATTAAGCAACTTGCTTTCCTTCTTTCTGGTTTCTTGAGACAGGGTTTCTCTGTGTATCCCTGGTTGTCCTGGAATTTGCTCTGTAGACCAGGCTGGACTTGAACTCAGAGATCCTCCTGCCTCTGCTTCCCAAGTGCTGGGATTAAAGGCGTGCGCCACCACCAACTGGCACAAATACCGGTCTCAATTGTTAGTTCTCTCTGCAGGAGTATGAGAGGCTTCATCTTTACCATCCTTTTTTTTTTCTTTCATCAACATCCATGCCAACTTCCCTAATTCTAAAGTTAACAGAAATAATCTATAATTTTCACATGTTACTTCTTGAAGGAAACCTCTAAGAAACCTAAAATTCTCCCACTGTTTTAGATTTCTAGATCCTTGGACCTGGGAGGGAAGTGGAAGTGTGTGTGTGTGTGTGTGTGTGTGTGTGTGTGTGTGTAAAATTATAGACAGAGTCTAAAGGCGACTAATATAGGAAATGCCTTTTGGAACTAACACTTGGACAAAGATCTATGTACAAAAAGTTTACTGGAGGTTATTTGAGAATCAACACCTGAGGGAAGGGAAGGAAGCAGGATGGGACCATTAAGAAGATGGTCATCTTGTGATGATGTCACAAGATGTCATCCAGCACCTGTGTGTTAGGGCAGAGTCAGCCTTTAGATGTGAGATACTTAAGCTCTAGCTTCTTAAAGTGTGGGTTGTGGTGCCATACGGAATCATGTCACTAAATGTGGTGATGTCAAAAAATAGTGAAAGATCTGAATATGTAAGAATCAAAAATTAATTCAGAATCAAACACATAAGGAATCTGAAGGGTTTCTGCTAGATCACTGCAGGTCTGAACATACAGCATGTTACAGGTGCATGTTGTAGAGCACATGCCTTTGTGCCACATACTGCAGTGGATACTGTTGTGGATGCCACCTCAAGCACACCAATGCAGATTTGAACTGTTGTTTGTTATGGATTAGAATGACCTCACCATGACTTCTTGGAAGTTTTATGCTCTTATTAAAACATACTGCATCAACTGTGGAAACAGAGTTTTAATATTTGCTTAGCATTCATCAAATGCTAAGTATGCCGTTGAGTTACACTGTGTTAGAATGTACAATTCTGAACTTTTTTGTATGAGTTGCTGATTTCAGTTTCATTAAAAAAATCATTAAATGAATTTGGCATGAGATTAATACTGAATTTCCAACAATTTCTGAAATAAGCCTGAAAAGACTTGAGCCATTTTGTAGGTATCCATGTGCTATAATGTTCTTGGCACTGATTATCAGAACGTCAAAATATCCATCAACCCTGGAAAATACTGAAGATGCTCAATGTCCTGAACCATCAAACATTCAGCTAAAATTTAATTCTTTATGTGAGGGTAAAAAGCACATCTGTCTCATTAGTATGCAAATTTGCCTTCATCTTTAATAAATGGTAAAACTGTGTGCATCCTGAATTTAAAATATTTGTTTGATTTATTATCAGTCAAGGTGTAAAGGGTATAAACCCTTATTTTCTATATCAGCATACCCAAAGTCATCTAGAAATTTATCAGGTGGAAAGGGTCACAAGTGGAAGAACTCTTAGAAGCTTTAGCCTAAGGGAAGAGGCTCAGAAGGGCAGCTGCCTTCAACTAAAGGAAATTCCTAGGTCCTGGGGGACTAAAATTGTTAGTCACAGGGCAGGAATGTGAGCCCAGCAGCTCAGCACCCTCCTTAGAAGTCGCAGAGAACAGATGTTACCCTCCGGTCAAGAGCTGGAGATGGACTGCTTGAGATAGCATTCCGCTGGCCCCTTCCCCTGCTGTACACAATGGCGAACCCTCACATTTTGGTTGTTGCCCTGGTAGAGGGATTGAGACTGTGGACTGTGGAGAAGAAATTCCTTGCCTTTGAGTTTCAACTATTTAAGCTTCAATACAGACAAAAATATTTAAACAAACGAAATATAAAGTTTCTCTGCTATGGGTGGTGCTCAGTGGCAGAGCAGTTCCCTAGAATGGGAAAAACCCGGGCTTGGTCCCCAGTATTGTGCAAAAATACAAACAAAAAATAAAGATAGCATAGAAATAGGCCATGGCTAGAGCAGCTCATTAGTGTGTTCATGGTTGTACGTTTGAACCCCAGTAGCTCTGGGGAAAGGGCTCCTCAATCTTTCCCAGACTGAAAAAAAGATTCTCTGAGCACTGAGATGGATAAAAGGTAGAATACAGGGTTCTGTGGGACCATGGGGTAAGACTTGCAGAACAGAGACCCAAGGAGTGAAGACCCCATTCCTGCGCCCTGGGGACTTTCCAACTTGTAGCAACAATAGATTTAATTAGCAAGGAACTGACCACGGTGGGGCTGAGGAGATGCATCAGTCTCCTAAAAGTCTCTGCACCGTAAGCATGAAGCCTGGAGTTTATATTAAAAGGGGGGGAGGGGGTGTTAAAGCTTTGCTACTGTTTGTTTTTGTTTTTTTGTTTTGTTTTTGATATTTACTTTATTTACATTTCAAATGTTTCCCCCTTCCCAGGTCTGCCCTTTGGAAACCCCCTATCCCATCCCCCAACCCCTGCCTCTGTGAGGGTGCTCCCTCACCCCAGTCACCCACTCCTGTCCTCCCCCTGTCATTCCCCTACAACGGAACATGGAACACCCTCAGGCCCAAGGGCTTCTCCACCCACCGATGGCCAACAAGGCCCTCCTCTGCCACATATGTGGCCAGCACCATGGATCCCTCCATGTGTATTCTTCGGTTGGTGGTCCAGTCTCCTGGAGCACGAGGTGAGGGGGGGTGTCAGGCCAGTTGACACTGTTGCTCCCTTCATGGGGCTGCAAACCCCCTCAGCTCCTTCAGTCCCTTCTCCAACTCCTTCATCCGGGACCCCACGCTCAGGTCAATGGTTGACTGTGAGCACCCATCTCTGTATTTGTCAGGCTCTACCTGAGCCTCTCGGGAGACAGCTTATCATGCTTCCATCAGCAAGCACTTCCCAGCATCCACAAAAGCGTCCAGGTTTGGTGGCTACATATGGGATATATACCCAGGTGGGGCAGTCTCTGGATGGCCTTTCCTTGAGTCTCTGCTCCATACTTTGTCTCTGTATTTCCTCCTGTGAGTAATTTTGTTCACCCTTCTAAGAAACACTGAAGCACCCACATTTTTGGTCTTCCTTCTTCTTAGGATTCATATGGTCTGTGAATTGAATCTTGGGTATTCAGAACTTTTGGGCTAATATTCACTTATCAGTGAGTACATACCATGTTCGTTCTTCTGTGACTGAGTTACCTCACTCAGGATGATATTTTCAAGTTCCATCCATTTGCCTGCAAATTTCATGAAATCACTGTTTTTTAATAACTGAGTAGTATTCCATTGTGTAAATGTACCACATTTTCTGTATCCATTCTTCTGTTGAGGGACATCTGGGTCGTTTCCAGCTTCTGGATATTATAAATATGGCTGTTATGAACATAGTGGAGCATGTGTCCTTATTACATGTTGGAGCATCTTCTGGTTATATGCCCAGGAGTGGTATAGCTGGGTCCAATTTTCTGAGGATCTGCCAAACTGATTTCCAGAGAGGTTGTATCAGCTTGCATTCTCACCAGCAAAGGAGGAGTGTTCCTCTTTCTCCACATCCTAGCCAACATCTGCTGTCACCTGAGTTTTTGATCTTAGCCGTTCTGACTGGTGTGAGGTGGCATCTCAGGGTTGTTTTGATTTGCATTTCCCTGATGACTAAGGATGTTGAGCATTTCTTTAGATGCTTCTCAGTCCTTAGAGTTTCCTCAATTGAGAATTCTCTGTTTAGCTCTGTTCCCCATTTTTTAATACTGTTATTTGGTTCTCTGAAGTCTAACTTCTTGAGTTCTTTGTATATATTGGATATTATCCCTCTATTGGAAGTAGGATTGGTATAGATCTTTTCCCAATCTGTTGGTTGCCATTTTGTCCTATTGACAGTGTCCTTTGCCTTACAGAAGCTTTCAATTTTATGAGGTCCCATTTGTCTATTTTTGATCTTACAGCATAAGCCACTGGTGTTCTGTTTGCTACTGTTTTATACTATATTATAAAACTTTTGTTTTATATTCTTTCTAAAATGACTATTTTTTTCAGAAAGAATGTAAATGTATTATTATGATGGGTTAATTTTTAAAAATGTTTCATTCATTTTAACTTATTATTATTATTATTATTATTATTATTATTATTATTAATTACTATTTCACATCCCAACCCATTTCCCCTCTCTCCTCTTTTCCAGTCCCTCCCCTACCTTCCTTCTGTCCCTCCATCCAGTTCTCCTTTGTTTCTCTTCTCTTCTGTTTCTTCTCTCATCCAATTCTCAGGAAAGGGCAGGCCAAAACAAGAAAAAAAATCCTGTTTCATACTTTTTAAAATGGACACCTCTTAATTTTTTCATTTAACCTGTTAAGTGCAGTTTACAACTAAAGAACAGCTACAATTTCTGGCTAAATCATTATCGTCTGTTTTACACAGGATGTGTCTATGTATTCATGAAACAGAATATATCTACAGCTTAATGTGAATAAATTAAAATATAATTACATACAGTTTTCTCTAATTTATTAATTAGGTCTTTTTATTTGGTTTACCATTACCTACATAACTAAACATTAATTTCCATGTTAAATTGTAAAGGAAATATTTGTGTCATCAGTTCACAGAGCACCTAAATTTACAAATAGAGCCCTGGTAATATTGTATTTGTTTTCATAAGACAGTTGTGTCAACAGTAAACATACAAAAAAAAGACTGCCTCTTGAATAATTTAAATTGTAGACCATCTTAAGACAAATAGAGTTACATAATAAAACCAAAGTTGTCTTTTTTTGTATATATTACAATACAAAGTCTTTTTTTCTTGTACAATTGTAGAATTAGGAGATCTCACACACACACACACACACACACACACACACACACCATTTTTCTATATTTTTTGTGCTCTTATGCACAGAACTTAACTAGGGTTTAAACGCACAAAAATGAACTTCAGGGAAACCTGCAAGTCTGATGACTTTTAGAGTTTGATTCCAAGCCATGAAAACAAACTCTGGCTAATTAATCAAGTCATTTGGGAGGCTAAAGATGAGCTCACAGAATCACAGAGAAGGTTGATAAAGGGTGAACCAGGGAGGGCAGGTCCTAAGGCAGGGTAGGGACAAAGGCAGGAGGAATCTGTTAGTGTCCTAGGCAAAGCTCTCTGCAGTGAATTTGCTTTGGTTATTTTCTGTGTGAGCCTTACCCTACTCCTGATGTAGATTTTCTACAGTGTGTACAAGGTTAGTTTGTCTGAGGAAGGCTGGACATTGTCCATGAAACTTCCATAATGCCACCTAGTAGATGGGAAAGCCAACTGTGGTCTCCCTGAAGGGAAAAGATTTGAGACAGAGAAACTCGCAGGTACTTAGATTCTAAAATGCAGGCTGCTGCAGCTATTATACTTGTTAATAAATGCTACATATGACTTTAACAGTGTTGGTAGTTAAGGAATTCATATGGGAGGTTATTATAACCAAACAAAGGTTTCATTAAAAATAATGAATAAGAAAAAAGCAGCACACGCTTATTTATCAATTGTCATAATCTCTTTGCACTTGAATGAGCATAGCCTACAAACCAGGACCTAAGCTGAATTCCCCATTGTTCTTTAATGTAGTAGGAAATCTGGACTAACGGAACCTTTCCAAAGGTTTAGTTTCTTCATTCACCGACAACAGACTACAATAAATTCCAGCTGCAGGATCCATTCTTGCACTAATTAAAAGCAAGTAGAATTCTTTGCTGCTGCTTGCTATCATGCTATCCAGGGTCAGCTCGCCTGTAGAGTGCTTATAATATCTGGAAGCTGAGTAGTGGAAGAGAGCATCTAGTCTCTGTAAAGGAGTTAGCATGACTCTCCTATGTCCTTACTCATTTACAGACCTATAGCGTGGCAAACATCTTCGGAAGCCAGTGAAAGACACTACTGTACAAAAGCTTGCACATTCTGATAACTACCCATTCCTATGTGCCAAAGGAAAGCTCATGAATTGGAAGAAAACTGAAGGAAAATCCATCCCCATATGTGAATGGCAGACATAGATTATTTATGAAAGCAAGGTAGAGGGCTTGCCATCTATTAGAGGACAGAATAGAGCCAAAGCTGGCTCAGAGGGGGCTACAGACAAATAAGCATGAGCTATATTCATTCATTCATCCAGCAGTTAGTGAATGTCTTTGTGGAGTCAATCAATGTGTTAGGTAATGAGAAATGTCTGGAGAGGCTCAGAAACTATCTACAAAGACAGATGGAAAGGTGGTAAGAGCCAAAGGATGAGAAATAAAGCTGCAAGATAACATCTTCGAGACATGATAGGGATGGCGCACACACGAACGCTCAAAAAGAGTTCTTGCCCAAGACCAACAACAGCCGTTGATAGACCAAAGTAGAGGAGAGAGAGTTAACCAGACCCCACTCTTGGGTGAAAGGCTATAACAAGCTCAGTAACTGCTAAATGAGGAGGATCAGTTTTCACCAAGGAAGAACTCCCTGATAGGTTTCCTAATCCCAGATGGTCAACCCTAATAGAAATACAGTTGGGCAGCACTATCTGGAACTCAGGAAGTTGTTGTTGTTGGTAGTGGTGGTGTATGTATAACAATAATAATTATAAAGAAGGGGTTATGAATTTGAGAAAAGGGGTAATGGGTTCATGAGAGGAGTTGGAGGGCCAGAGGGAGGGATCAAAATGACATGAATACAGTGTGCTCACATAAAAAAGTCTAAAATAATCAAAACACAAAAATAAAAGCCAAATAATTATGGGGGGAAAAAAAACCACAAGTAGAAATGAAAGATGATGTCAGAGATTAGAACAGAGAGGGGAGGAAGGAAAGTTATTTAAGAAACAGCAGACCTGCATAAAAGGAACTCAAAGGCTAGCAGTGGGTGCCTGTTCTTTGCCATGCAGAATTCGAATTGTTCTCAAGGTCCCAGTGTGTCTTAGCAGAGACAGACAGCACTATATTCCCATTTTATAGTTGGGAAAAAGGTAGAAAACGTAGGCAATGTTTCCAGGACAGATGTTAGGTTTGGGATTTGAACCCAGACATGTAAGAATTTGGCTTAGTTTAATCCATCTCTCTGCACAGGTGTAGTAGCTGACCAAATAATCACCCACTATAAATTCGGTAGCCTTGATCTATTTTAGACAAATTCTAAATACCACGCCAGTTTGAAAGAACAAATTAATACCCATAGCTATAAATATTCCTCTTAAAATTACACCAACATTTCCTTTTTATAGTTTCTTTCTCTTCCCCCAGCAAACTCCAGGACTGAATTGTCCCTCAATTTAGTCTTTATTGCAGAATACTTACGTAGACTTGGAGGGAGGAGAGAAAGTATTGGAAGTGTGGTTATTTTAGCAAAATTGGTTCATAATAACTCAAATGGTTACAGGTGGGATCCATGGTGGTCTAGGTGCTCATGGAGTCTATCTTGTGAGTTTAAAGGAAACCTGAAGGGAATTAACTTAATATCTTATTGGGTGACAATTGGCTTACATTTCCTCTCAGTTTAAGGCAGGAGGTCTCTAGAAACTGTGACAATTCCTATCCATTTACAGGATATCGTTCATTTATATAACATTGTATTACAGTCTTATTACCTGGAAATAGATTTTTATGATGTTAGCTTCTAAAAAAATATTTAAAATTAGTGATTAAAACACTTTGGAACTAAAAGTAATAAAATGTAACAGCTTGATACATACAATCTCACCACATAGCATGGAGCACAGATCAACATAAGTGGGCTTATAAAAGATAACATTTTGATAACTAGAATTATTTTGATAACTGTTGAATTACCTTAGGTCTGAGGACTGACACTTTTTTCCCTCTCAGAATTTGTTTTTAGACAGTTATAACCTAGATACTTCCTTTCTCTCAGCTTCTATATGCTTGCCATTGTCAAATTCTATCTGAATTACAAATGGTTGAAGTGTATGTGTTGTCATTATGACCCTGCTCTGCCTACAGTCTTTCAAGACACAGCACTTTGTTGGGCTTATGTTGTAGATTACTCCATTTGTTATAAGTTTGGCCCCAGACAAACCAATCGGGGTTGCTTTATAGTATTGCTTTCCACGTGTATTAATAATAAAGTAATGTCAGAATTTTAGTGTTCATGTCTGAAGATGAATAAAACAAGTTTAAAAATAAATTGAATTCAGTAAGAAACTACTAAAATTCAATCTGTGACTTTAAAAAAAAACTCCACCAGGCTATAATAAGAATAAGCTACAGAAAGTAAAATAACTTAATTGTAGGCATCAAAAGACAATGTGGGTAAAGTTGAGGTGAAACATACACTTTTATAATTATAAAATATGTCATTCAAAAAACTAACTTTTCAAATTGGTAAAAACTGATTTCTTTTTAAGTGGCCGTGTACTAAATTATGAACACATTTATTTAAAAAATTCAATTGTAGTTCTTTAATTATTTGTGAATGTGTGTTTATTGAGAGGTTGTTCAAGCCATGTGGTAGAAAGAGGACAATTTGCAGGAAGCAGGTCTCTTCTTCCACCGTGTGGGTTCAGAGCATCCAACTCAGGACATCAGGTTTAGTGGACAGCACCTTCACTGGCTAAGTAATTGCACCAGCCTGGATTCTGATATTCTTGATTCAGACCTCATATGACTATATAGTGAAATTTGAAAATAAAGGTCGTTTCACATGGGTATATTAAGGCAAAGAACCATGTACAGTCCTCATTCTCCCCTTCCCCCAATAATCAGGAATCTTGATTATGCCGACAGCATTCAAATTTGCATCCCTGGGCAGATCTCACATTGCATCCCCAGATACAGGCAACTCGGTGTTTCTCCCAGCTCCATTTGAGCTCTCCATTTGGCGAATAACAAATTCAGCATGCCCCAGATGATTCTGTGTCCCTGAATCCCAACACCTGCTGGTGTGTCTCCAGAGTAGTATGGGTAGGTAAACAGCATCTCCCGCTGCTGGAGCAGGAACAGGGGCAGGTTCTGGGTTCCTCCTCCTCCTCTCCTCTGAAGCCCACTTACATCTCAAACTCAGTCATTTCTACCTGCCCAATACTCGCATCTGGTTTATTCCCACCGATCCTCTGTCGGCTTCCTGTGGTCTTTGCTTTCCTCTGCTGTTCATTCTCGACACTCTGGCACTTATCCTTAGGTAGTACTGAACCATGCTGAGTTCTGTGTGGTTCTTTGGTTTGGTGGGTTGGGGTGGGGAGTGTCCAGCCCATTTTGCTTCCTGTGACCCCGGAGCACACTCTTCTTCTCATCACCTATCTACTGTCTGCTGTATTCGGTAGCCTCTTTGGGATACATTCACATCTTTTTCTCTTGCCTTAATTCACCCATCTTTAGTCTTCCATCGCTCCGTGACTTCTCCCTTCCTTGCGCATTTTAAATGCCCTTCTCGGACCCATATTAATACTGAATTGTTATCAAGGACCAAAGAACCTGATGCCTACTTCCATAAATATAAATGAATGAACATTTCACCCATCACAATCCCCAACTTTTTTTTTCTTTTTCTTTTTGCAACATTCTGGTAAAGGCTCCTCAATTTGAATATTGAGGAGAGAATTTCCATAATCTCTCCTGATTGCCTTTAGCTTCACCATTTAGGCAATTTGTAGGAATCAGTTTTCTTCTTCCCCCGATGTGGATCGAAGGCATATTGCTAGAGATTGCCCCCAGGGACATACAGTGTTCTCCGCTGCATTCCCAGAGGCTTGGGTTTACGATATTCAGTCACAGGTTTAATAAGGGAAAATATTAGCCCATGCTAGGCTGTATCATTCTTGGAGAACATTCTCCCACATTACTTCCCCAAAGTGGGGAGGTTGTGATTGGACTTGGCTAGTCTTCTGTCAGTTTGTCTTCTTATCTGACTCTTCCACTCTTGGCTTCTGGTTTCTTCTCTTTGCCACCTCATAATTGGCCCAGGCTTGGCTTCCTGCCAGTGTCCTCAGCTCCTTACTTGGAGGAGGTGAGTCTGCTGCTTGTCTGCTCTTGATCCTGGCAAGTTCAGGGCAGGGTGTGTGGCTGCAGTTGAGTGCTCACTCTCATGTTTCCATGTTGTGTCACATCCACAGTCCACGAGATCCTCACAGCTCTCTAGAAAGGAAGACACTTGTTACCTTCAAAGCCTTTCAAATAGTGAAGTGTTTTTTGGTTTTTTTTGGTTTTTTTGAGACAGGATTACAAATCTCAAATCTCAGGTTGGCTGAGGAAGACCTTTTCAATCTTTCCACCTCCACTTACCATCTGCTGGTACTTGATTCCAGGTGTGTTTTGAGGGTCACAAATTAAATAACCTTATTTCCCTTAACTGATTTTTCTCTTACCCATGGACAGAATTTAAGGATTAATAACAACGGTGGTAATATGTGTATGAGTTTTACATAATGTCTTTATAGCGCCTCAATTCCTCATGGAGAAATGATAATTATTTGGGATTTTCTGTCCCCCTTATCAGTTCCAAGGTACTGTCAGGACTGCATGTGGGCAGCATGGTAGCAAGAAAGGGCTTTCTGACTTTCAGATCAGATGATGGGCCTGAGGGATCCAGACAGGCTTTGAAGTGGGATGCCTGTGGTCCTTGACTTTGTGATTGCTGATTGCTGGTGATTCCTTTGATCCCACCACTTGTCCACTTGCCTGTGTGTCTCATCTCTGGACCTTGATAGCCCAAGGGTCCTTTCTTTAACCACCAAGATGCATAGGCAATTCTGGATTACATGCTTACTGCACATAGGCTAAAGTGGGAGGAGCACAGACACATTGTTCTAGATAACTCTACTCATCTCATGCTCCCTTTTTCTCTAGAGGGAAGAAAAGTCCATCAGCTTTGAGTGATCCCCAATGCATCTAATTACTACACATTCATCAAGACTCTACCTGGTAGGGACTGTTGAGAGCAAGACTCATTGTCTACCTCTGCCTCTCTTCTTTGCTGAAAAGGTCCCCTGGGCTCAGATGGACTGACACTGCTCTCCTCTTTGATCTCTGTTCTTTCTAAGCTGCAAGGTCTTCCCTCAGATCTTATTTTAAATTCTCTCCATTCTCAATACTTGGTAATTTCCATGAATAAAGTTAACATGGACTAAAACGTATTCAACAAATACTTTGCTGAGTTTTTTGATGTCTGAATTTCAGGAAATGAGAGTGAAAAGCCAACTTAAAATGCCCACTTTGAATACTAAAATTTGAATATTGGGGTTTTGAATTTTTTTGCATTCCAGCTTTACTATAATTCCACTGTTTTGGAAAGAATGAATGAAAGTCACACAGTAAGGAATGGAAAAGGAAAAAGTTATTGATATATGAAAAAGTATTCCCTTTAAAGTACTGAATTGGAAAACATATTAACCACACCAAATTTTCATTTATTGGAACTTAATTTTAATTGTGAAGTCAGTATGAATTAGCAAAATGTTTATTATTAAAGAAAAAATTAAGTATGTAGAAAAATGTAAAATGCTAGATATAAGGAAGGGATGCCTATTATTGAACTTTGGAAGGATTAGACTGCATACATTATAAAGATTAACATTCATTTTACACATATGTTGATATACATGAAAGTTTCAGATACATTATATATTATATATATGCTATGTAATATATAATATATGTATTAACTGCTTTACATATATGAATGAATTTCCCAATTTTACAGAGAAGAAAATAGCACATAGATTTATAGATTATCAAGTGTGAAATACTTGTTTTTTGGCTAGGTTTACCTGACACTGGAAGTTGTGTATACTGTCCATGTCCATCACCTCTCTCTCTCTCTCTCTCTCTTTTTTTTTTTTTTTTTTTTTGGCCATCACCTCTCTTATGTAGAATGAGTGAATGCAGACTTCTAATGATGACTATAGTCCATCAGTTGGTGATTCTAGTGTCTCGTATGACCTTTTTTTTGCTGAGTAGATGCAGGTACCCTAGCCATAGGTGTGTGGGATAGCAATTGTCCAGCTATGTGAGGTAGTTGCTCTGTTAATTTTTTCACAATAGCAGCTATTCCCACTATATAGGTATTTTATAACATTGCCTTATATATCTTAAATATGAACAATATAAGATCAATTTAAATAAGAAATAAATAAAATCCATCTTTAAAAATTCATATGAAGATCTCTTTTACTAATAAAATTAAATTAGTATATTTTATAAAGAAATGACCTGATAATTCTTGAAAATATTTTCTTTTATTCTTCTAGCATGAAAATTTCCATTGTTTATTTTCTTTAGCATTTCTTAAGTTTTGTAATGGAAAGAGTGGTTACAGATTTACTGCCAATCCATAAAATCCACTTTTCAGGAATTAAACATAATGACTCCTTATTATATGTACATGTAATCCAGAGTCTCTAGATGCTTTATGATTACAGGGCATAAACATGTTTACTCTCCTCACAAGTTTGTTTGTTTGTTTGTTTGTTTTAAGTCAAAGGACACAGTCATTTGGCATCGTGGGTCAAATAGCTGACTGAACTGGCACAATGCAGATTCTTTCAGACACTGGGTTTAAAACTGAGGTGCATAGAAACCCAGTGTGTGTGTGTGTGTCTTTGTGTGTGTGTGTGTGTAACTTGTTTTGCAATAAAGGCCAAATAGTCTAAAAGTTACAATGGAGATAACTTTTGAAAATTGAAATGATTTAAACAAAAATATTTAATTATACAAAGTAATTTAAGCTTTCTGAAATAGACAAATTGATAATAAAATGATAATTTAATCTTTTTTATCATAACAGATCTGAGGTCCTGATTTCTTACATAATTATCTGGTGAAAGCAGTGGTTCTTAACCTGTAGGTCACCACCCCTTTAGGGGTCAAACAACCCTCCCACTAGGTCTTCTAAGACCATTGGAAAACACAGATATTTACATTTCAAATCATACTTGTAGCAATGACAGTAATTTTATGATTGGGCTTGTCACATGATTGGGCTTGTCACAACCTGAGAAACTGTATTAAAGGGTTGCAGCATTAGGAAAGTTGAGAACCACTGCCTTAAAGGATCCAAGGCTCCTTGGGAAATTGGATGGTTTTCAAGCTGGACCAGGGACTCTACAAGATGAGCCCAAAACATTTGATGGTAGCAGAAAGCAAAATGTCCTGAACATACATATTCACAGAAGCGAGACAAGGAGACACAAAGCCAAGAGCATGAAGGATGGAGACAATGTGAAGGTCTTAGGGTTGCATTGCTACGAGGAGACACCATGACCAAGGCAACTCTTACAAAGGTAACATTTAGTTGAAGCTGACTTACAGTTTCAGAGGTTTAGACCATTATCATCATGGCAGGAAGCACAGCAGCATGCAGGCAGACAAGATGCTAGAGGATCTGAGAAGTCTACATCTTGATCAGAAGTCAGCCAGGAGAAGACTGTCTTCCATAGGCAGCCAGGAGGCTGCTCTCTTTCAAACTGGGAAGAGCTTCAGCACTAGAAGACCTCAAAACCCACTTCCACAGTGACACACTTCCTTCAATAAGGCCAAGACTACTCCAACAAGGCCATACCTGCTAATAGTGCTATTCTCCATATGTGAAGCATTCACACATATGATTCTATGGGGCCCAAATCTATTCAAACCACCACAGTGAACAACACAGCACGATAGGATTAAACACCAAAATATGAAACAAATGCCCATGAATCCAGAACAATATGAATTAAAGGTTAGATCAATCAATAAAGAGAGAGTGGGACCTGATGATGATGTCCTATGGTACCAGCACTGAAGAACCCAAGGCAGTAGAACCACAAATTCCAAGTGTGCCTGCTAGACTAACTTAGATTCTGCCTTAAAATAAACAGCAGAAAGAGACTACTATGTTTGTGGCCTTGGGCTTAATCCCTCAAAATAAACAAATAACTGGAGGAGAAGCAAATCTCACATGCAAAAGAACCCCCGCCCCCAAAATGTGCAAAATATCTGTCTAAAAGAAGTAAGTCATTGGCCTTCCACTTCTTAAGTACAGGTTCTGTCCGATGCCTTCCTTCTAAAGGTCACTGGGGAGATAGAATCTCAGGAGCTTTCTTTATAAAGGAGAAGCCTGATAAACTCACCTTTCCTAAGTAACTGTGATGTAGCAATTTCCTCTGAGTTCTATCCTGGAGGGAAGCCAGTCAAGACTCCAGAAGTAAACAAACAAAAAACAAACAAAACAATACCCAAAAGATTTGCCAAGATTAGGGTTAGGGAAATGTGCAAGTGGGTAAAGCAATTTACTAACCATGGAAACTGGAGTTTGGATCCCCAGAACCCACAGAAAAAACAGGCATCTGCTTGTAATCTCAGTGCTTGACAGAGACAAGAATTCTCTAAGTAGAACAGACAAATCCTGAGCTCAGCTTAAAGTAAGAGTCCCCAACTCAGTAACAAAATAGGGAGCTATCAAGAAGGATACTTGTGTTAAAACAAACAAACAAATAAACAAACAAAGCAAATTGAAGATAGCTAAACATCAGGTGCTCATGCCAATTGTCAGAAATGGTCTGAAGAAGTCACATTAAGGCAGTCAGCAGGAGTGCTGAACTGAGAGCTTCACTGATAAGCACTAAAACAAATGTCAGTTCATGCTTGTGAGGCTGTGGAGTAAGGGGAACTCTCATCTATTGCTGGTGGGACTGCAAAGGTGTACAACCACTATGGATATCAGTTTGGTGGCTCTTCAGAAAGATGGGAATCCATCTATCTCAAGATACAGTTATATTTCTCATAGGCATATACCCAATGAATATTTCATCCTATCATAGAGACACAAGCTCAACTATGCTCTCTGCTTTTCTATAACTGGAAATAGACTAGTTGTCTGTCACTGATTGAATTAATAAAAAAAAAATGTGTTGCATTTACACAACAGAATATTAGTCAGCTGTTAAAAAATGAAATCATGAAATTCACAGGTAGATATATGGAACTAGAAAAAAAATCATCTTGAATGAGGTTACCCAGATCCCAAAAGACAAATGTGGTATGCACTCGATTATATATGGATGTTAACTAGTCAGTCTTCAATGGGCAGGCTACTGTCCATATAACTGCAGAGGTTATGCACAGAGTAAGAACTGAGAAGGAGGAATAAATAGTTCTAGGAAGGGGAACTAGAGTAGATAGTTTTGGATAAATGGAGGGATCAAATGGGAAAGGGAAAGAAAGAGGAGAGTAAGGGAGGAAATTTGGGGGGAGGGGGTAGCTAAAACTAAGGAGCATTTGAAGGACCAAATGGAAAGCTAATACAGTAGAAGCTTCTCAAAAACATATGTGTGTATGAAAGAAATCTAAGTGAAATCATCAAATAACAGGGAAGATATTGTGGTTTGAATATGCTTGACCCAGAGTGTGGCACTGTTGGAGGGATGGCCTTGTCGGAGTAGGTGTGGCCTTGTTGGAGGAAGTGTGTCACTGTGGGGGTGGGCTTTGAGACTCCCCTCCTAGCCACATGCGAATCAATCTTCTCCTGTTTGTCTTCAGAACAAGATGCAAAACTCTCAGCTACCCCAGCACCCTGCCTGCCAACTGAACCTCTGAACCTGTAAGCCAGCCCCAATTAAATGTTGTCCCTTAGAAGAGTTGCCTTGGTCATGATGTCTCTTCACAGCAATGAAACTCTAACTAAGACAGGAGACAGAGCCCCAACTAGTCATCTCTCCACCAAAAGAAACCTTCAGTGCTGAGAATGGATTACATATAATAGAGTTGGCCAAAGGGGCCCCTTTGGAATCCCTAAATAACCCAGGCTGTTGTCAAGGCTATTGGTTGATCTCCACAAACTGATAGTAAGGCCCCTTTGCCAAAGACAGCACCTACATAACTGAACATGGAGTAGGCAAACTAGTGCCTACAAAGAGCCTTCAACCCTACTGACTAGTGTTCATAGTACTAGAAGGTCTCTGCATACTACCAGAGGAGACATGTAAACACCAACACAGCTACAACCTCTGCAATCTACAATGGTAACCTGCCTGCATGACACAATGGTATAATAGTGGTACAAAAGTTGTGGAGGTAACCAACCACTATTGATTGCAATTAAGTCTCACTCCATGAGACAGAACTCATTCCTGACACTGGTAGCCAAGAACCTGAGACTAGATAGACAATGGACTTAGGGGAAAACCAAACATTACTCTTATGCTAAAGGAACATAGCAATAAAATGACTTCTAATGATGTTTTGATATACTTATAAATCATTCAGCCATCATTAGAGAAACAATAGATGGGAACAAATACAGAGACTCTGAACTGGACAATGTGCAAGAGAATGGGAGACCTTGGAACATGCAGTTCTAAATGAGCTGTCTCCATCAATTCCCTTGATGTGTTGGGGATCTCTGTGAAAGAGGAGGCAGAAATATCCAGAAGGGACAGAAGATAATAAGGAACCATGTCTTCCAGACACGACAGGACTGTGGTGTGCAGGGCCTGCACAAATCTAAGACAGACTGGGGTTGCAGTGATGAGAGAGAAAGTTAACACAAGCCCTCATCCCTAACCCAGAAGCTATCTTCAATTGATAAGCACTTGCAAAGGAAAATTTGGTTTTCTTCAACAGAGTCTGACTGGGTATACAAACCACATTTAAAGGTAGGCAACATTCCCAGCAGTAGATAGCCAATACAAAATTAAGTCATGGGTGGTTTTGGAGGGTTTTTGTCTCACAATACTTTTCTGAGACTGTTTTTTTTTTTTTTTTTTAAATCTTATAGATCTTTTGTTTATATATAATGGTTTCTGATTTGTTATGGGTCTTTGGTGTGTGCAAATGTATGTGTGTCAGCATCTGTATGTGTTTTTTCTTTGGCTCTTTTTTTCCTATTTGCTTGTTTTGTCTTATTCTGGTTTGTATGTTTTATTTTATCTTATTATTTTTTAGATGCCTGTTTGTATTCAACAAGAGAAAGGGAGGGTGTGGATTTGGGTGGGTGGGAAAAAGGGGAGGGCATGGGGGAGGGGAATACTTATGAAAAATATATTTTCAATCGAAGAAAGGCAGACACAAAGCTGGAAAGGCATACTGTCAGGAGGAGGTAAAGGGAGAAGTAGAAGGTGCATAAAATCTAAATACATTGTAAGGATTTGTAAAAATTCACAGAGAATGGATAAGATGTGCATTTAAAAATGAAAATGCTTATTTTATTTTGGGTGTGATAGTTTATTACACTTAGTTTAAAATTTTACTTTTCAGAGAGGCAGAGTAAAAAAACATACAGGCTGGGGAAGAATGGGTGGAGACAGACAAGGCAGGACTGGTTATGTTGTTAACTGTGGAAGTTGGAGAGAGAGCACAGAAATTCTTCATAGTATTTGATATTCTCATGCTAAAAAATTTCCATAATAAAAAGTTATAAAAATAAATCTGCCCCATGAAGATAACCCTTTAATAAGTGGTATTGGGTCCCACTCCAAATAGGAAAGTATTTTTTCACTTACACATCACCAATTCCCAAAGTAGCAACATGAAGAAAGAAGGTAACATAGCTGTGTCTATAGGAAGCCCTAGTTTAGAAAAGGCAAAACAAACTCAAACTGTCCATTTGGCTGAGTTTATTGGATTAGATTGACAATACTAGAAAGTGAATTAGTGAAACAGATGTCTGCTCTGGCTCCTTAATGGAGACATAATTTAAGGAGAGAACTTGGAAACCAAGGCAAAGTTCAACCAGGTAGCTCTCTAGGCAAAACAGAAGGGAAACCCAGGTTTATTTTCCAAGAAGTCATGTGCAGTGGACAATACTATAAACAACAAGACTAAAATCATAACTGGAACATGATCAAGAACCAGTCATTAGTGTATGGTTTAATAAATCCCAAATAATGTTCTAACAATATATAGTTGAGCTGAACTACTGTCTTAATGATCAATATGACCAATGTAGATAAAGCTACTCTCTTGTTGCAGGGTATCATGTTGCCTCATTTTGTGACTCAGACAAAAATAGGTAACATTATCTCTGTTTGTCAGGCAGGCAACAGACTTCGGGAGGTCTCCTTGCCTTCCTGTTGCCAGAGGCTGAGGGATAGGACACTAGAACCCAGGTGTTCTGGCACCAAGTCCCACATTCTCTGTTATACTGTGGCTCTCAAAGGAAACACATGATATATGCTTGTAGCGTCCACTTGGGTTTTAGCGGAAAGAAAATTGGCATCTGTAAGTATCTTAGGAACATGAATAACCTCTTTTGCCAATTTCTGGTGCTTGTCAATAAATTGGTGCTTCCTTTTATGATTGCATATTATAAATAGTCAATATTGCAGGCAAAATGATGTTCTATTAATGTAATATTCTGCTTGTGCAATAGCTCATGACTGAAATCCAGAGATTTAGCTCTGTGAGAAGGATGCTGAACACTATTAGACTGTCTGATATTGAGAAAAGAAGATGAGTTGGCGCATTTTAAAATATTATATAATAAACTTATAGTGTCAATTAGTGACAAGCCCATCATTATCACCCATTATTTGACAGATAGGTTTATTCTCTCATGGTGCCCTTTCCAGGATTCTCTCCCCCCCTATAGATTTAGTCCATTCACTTTTCACACTTTCACTACTGCTGAAATCCATTTTCCAGTCTATTTTATGTGCAAAGCAAGCCACTCATGATGGGGTGGCTATTCTCACCTTCACTTAATGACCATTTCCATCCTTATGATTTTAAGCAACGCTTTGGAACCAATCCATGCCTTTCCTTTGGATTTATTCAATACCTCTTGGTAACTTCTCCCAGATGACTCACTTTTGTCTCTGTTTTTAATTAAAGTTTCTTTGTATGGTTCCTTCCTGAGAATCCCCAAGACGAATAATCTTTTGCACAGCAGTCAGTCCAGCCAAGAACAAAACTATCCACATGAGTTTCAACAAAGTTAACCTGAATTGAATTGGAGTACAGTTTAACATTTAAAAAAAGGTCTATATTTCAAAAGCCACAGAAGAACATAACAGTCACTGCTTGCCATTTCATCAATATAAACAAACCAAATCACCCAACACTGTACCAGCAGAAAAAGGACAAAGTTCTAAAATCATTTTCCTGATTTGATGCAAACAGCTTGATTACACCTGACAATGTGACCCTTGGGGGTTGCTGAAATGTGTTTTGTCACTTTCCCTCATGCAGAATAATCAAACTACAAGGACCTAAAATGTCACTTCAGAAGCAGAAATTAAGGGAACAGGAAGAAATAAACTAAAAGAGAGTTGTTGTTGAAAACATGCCTACTAGGCCACCGTGGAATGGTGATGTGCATTCCTTGGAAGCCCCACAAAAGGTGAGGATCAGACATGAGGGCTTGATGCTAAGGTTGAGGGGATGTGGGTCTTCAGGAAGATTCACACCAGGCAGCTAAGACAGATGCCAGTATGTCATTGGGTGACTCATTCCCTTGTTTTAATGGGCATTACCCTTCTCTCTCTATACAAACAGGATCACAAACTTAACGCAACACAAATTTATCACCAGACATTCTAGTAAGACTCTCACAGACTGAAAAGCAATATGCCAGCTGGGATTGTAGACACAGCATTATCAGTCCTATGGAACATCTACTACCCCATCTCTTTCTTTGACCATCCAGGAAAAGGATTTTAGAAACTCATAATGGGAGGAGGTTCACCTGGATATTCCAGAATATCCAGCCTCGGGGCTTATATCTTTTTATACGATTTATATCTATTTACTAGTATATATACCACATTCAGATCTTATTGAGCACTCTGAAGGTTCTAGAGATTAGAGTATCATTTTTCTTTTTATTTTATTATTATTTTTTAAATCATCATCCAGCCTATCACAATTAAAGAATAGAATGATATTTACTTGGAACACAGGCTCTTTCCACCTCCACCTTTCAACATTTTCCCACTTGTTAGGCTGCTGGCTGCATCTGGGCCAACCACCACTCCGACATGTGCCAAACACACATAGCTCTTATCCACCTGCCTCATAACCCAGGGCATCTATAATTTCATCCATTATGCTCCACAATGATATCCAATAGTATGGAAAATTTATGAGAAATAAATTACTTATTTCCATAAACCAGATAAGGACGTGTTAATTTCCCCTATCTGGCATCGACACATCAGCCATCTTCGGGTGGAAGGCTCTAAATTTTGTGTTCAAAATGAAATGCACTGGGTATATTAGCACCATGAAGGAAGTCACCAAATATGTGACATGCAATTCATTTGAATCCTTTGAGTAAAAATGCAAATAGATGGAGTTCTTCAGAGAAGGATCTTCAGAAAATTTCCACCTCCCTCTCAGTTATAATTTGTGTGGCCTGAATAAATGATCCTAATTAAAAAATTAAAGTGTCTTTCTTTTCAAAGACAAGTTTTAGGTTTTGAAGTAGGATAAGTATTTTTGAAATAATTTTATTAACTAATGCAGTTAGCTTTCTTTAAATATATTATACAAACCAGAGGCAGCGTTGACCATAACTCTAATCGGGCTTGAAGTTCAAGGCTCTAACTCTTGATTCTGTTTTCCTAAAGAGGTTCAGAAAAGTTGCATTTTTCACATGCTTCAAGATTTAGATCCACTTATCACTGGCGAGGGGAGTTCTGTACCTGTATTGCCTATCTGCTTAAGGATCATACTTTCTTCAAAAAACATACACCTCATTGTATTAGTTAAAGCTGCTAGACTATTACACTCGCTCATGGTTTTTCATTCCTCTTTACCTCCGCCTTATTTCCCTGTAGTGCGGTGTACTTCTTTACCCTAATGACTTTGAACTTAACTTGCAAAGCAATTGTGAGCTTCAGGAAGAGTGTTGGCTCCAGCAGAAGCTTCCTTGTATGGTTTGACTTTATCCTACCCCTCGCCTCTAACTTCGGTCCACTTACCTGCTCCAAATAGTGGTTGTTGCTTTAATGTGGATTCTTAAAGAAAAGACTTAGAGCGCAGGCAAGCTCAGCACAAACATAGGCAATCTCCATCCCTTAGGTACTGTCAGCAGGATAAAAATGTTTATGGTTGGCCTGAATATGGCCATTGTTTTGCAACTGAAGCAAACTGGTGTTTACCATTCTGCCTTTTCCCCCCTTATCCCAGTTCACTATAAGGCATCCATCCATCTATTTATCTGTTCATCCATCCACACTAGTATTATTTTAGGTTGACAGTACAAGTGTTACATTCTGGTTGCCTTTAACTATAACAGCATGTCTTTTTATAGTTGCCAAGGACTGAGTCATAGAACACATACCTTCTCTTCCCTAGAGACAGTCCTTGGTAAGAGGATTTTAAAAAGTAAATTAACAGATGTACACAGGAAGGAAGCTTACATCATTGAAGACTTTAGATCCTAAAGCTGTACTGTACATTTAAAAACATGCAAAACCCATCTTTTTTTCAGATTATTTTTATAGAAGAGGTTTTTTCCAGTTAATTATTTTTAATTATGCCTCTATAGAATTAGTGAAAATTTCTCTACTTGTTTATCAAACAACAGTACATGAAGGGAAGTCTTGCCCCCGATAAGCACTATTTCCATTTTAGAGCATTGACATGTGAGTTTCTGGCGGGTGTTTTCCAATCTGATCAAATTAATGCTGTTTCAAATTTTGCATTTCAACCAAAGTTTCTCAATCAGCAATAATACATGATATTTTATGAGTTCACTAAATGTATTATTTACTTAAGCACACCAAATTTTCTATAAATCTATGCTTTGCCTAAAAGGTTAAAAACTCCCAACCTTGGGCACGTTGTGGCCTTGTCTGTGGGTGCACCCGTGTGTAAGCCAGGAGGTGGTGTTTAATGTTGTTCCCCAGAAGCCAAGACAGAAACTCATTAGCCTAGGGCTTGTCAGTATGATGAGACCATGACCAATGAACTCCAGGGATCTCTCTCTGGTTCTGCCTCCCAGTGCTGGTTTACAACCATGTACTACTGTCTCCAGATTGTTACACGAATACTGAGGATCAAAATCAGGCCTTGTGAGCTGGAGAGATGGCTCAGAGGTTAAGAGCACTGGATGCTCTTCCAGAGGTCTTGAGTTCAATTCTCAGCAACCACACGGTGACTCCCAACCATCTGTAATGGGATCCAAGGCCCCCTTCTGGTGTTCATGAAAACAGGTACAATACACTCATATACATAAAATAAATAAATCTTTTTTAAAAAAAAAGTTTAAAAAAAATCAGGCTTTGTGTTTGCAAAGCCTGCACTTTCTGAACTGAGCTACCTGCTCAGACGAAGTCAGCTTTTTTGGATATGTGAGATATAACAAATTCCCATCCTTGGCAGGAAAAGCTGTCATTGAAAGCAGTGTGCCCATTTTTTATTTTACAGCTGCTTTGATGGGCTTGACTGGGCCCTGCTCAAATTGCTGTGAAATCTGAACTGTAAATGTAGCTTTAGTCAAATAATTTTTTTAAAAATGAATTACCAGTTGTGCTTGTATAAAATCTGAACACTTAAAAAAAGCAACATAAATTGAAACAAAAGAATAGAGCAAAATAAAAATTAATATTCAATAAATTAGGTTTAAAAATATTCTGACATATAGAAAATACAGAATATCTTAATGCCTTTGTGCGTGTAGTGGCTAAGTGTGTATGAGGGGGTGTTAGGTGGAATAGAAGAGATAGATATAAAAGGAAGGGAGAGAAAGAGAAATTAAAATGTACCTTACTCTAAAATTAAACATTTCCGCTATAGGGAAAAAGGCCTTTAGGGGGCATTGAGCCTTAACTTACAGCAGATATTCAGCAAGTATTGAAAGAATGGAGCAGAGTAAGCTGGAAGATATGTGTCTTTGGGGGAAATTATAAAAATGGAGGGAGGCAATCTGGGAACATCCTGTGAATATCTAAATTTAAGTTCCATTCATACCTACTTGGAACTGATGAGAAAGATCAAATCCAATCAGCTGACCACATGATCATTTAATTAGGCGGAGAGCCACGGTGTCAAGAAGCCTGGAGATCTATGACAAATGAATGCCCTTGAATGGCTGTTTTCAGGCATGGAGGGCTGACCAGGCACAGGTGGATTCTATCCACCTGCATACAAGCACCCGGGCATCTCAGAGTAACTACAAATCTTTACCAAGAATGTATTCTTTCTAAATTTCTATTTCTTAGCTTGTAAAGAAGGGATAACAATGCCTATTATCGCATTTCCTAGAGAACAAGATTCTGAAAGGAAAGTGTAGTAGGCTGTGTGGAATCCCCTGAAAAGGCCCCTGCCACTTTTAGGATGGTAAGATCACCCTGGGTAGTCTAAGTGGGCACCGAGTCCAGTGAGGAGTGAGGCAAAGAGGCCATTGATGGATGGAAGTGAGAGTCAAGCAACAATGTTATTCATGGGGTTTGCTTGCTTGCTTGCTTGCTTGCTTGCATGCTTCTTTCCTTTCTTCCTTTCATCCGTCTGCCTTGGGAAGGGGGGCATTCAAGGTTCTCTATGTAGCCCAGGCTGTTGTGGAACTCACTCTGTAGAACAGGCCACTCTCAAACTAAGAGAGATGCACCTGCCCCTGCCTCCTGAGGGCTGGGATTAAAGGCATGCACCACCACCACCTGGCTAATAGGTTTTACTTTGTAAAAATGTCTTTGAGATCCATTTCACTTTAGGACTGTGCACTTAAAATGGCTATTGGATAAGTCAGCTTACTGTTACTGTTACAAAATACTCAAGTAATTACCACTAAAGCAAGACAGGTTACTTTGGCTCAGCCCATGGTTGGCTGATCTCAATGCTTTGAGTCTGTGGTTGCCCTGTGTGTATGTCATGAGGCAACCACGTGGCAGAGGAGGGATGTCTGCTTCATGGTAGCTGGGGAACAAAAAGAGCTGGAGCTGCATTATCTTCTCAGGGACACACTCTCAGTGACAGAATATCCTTTCATAAGGTCCCGTCTCGGACCAGAGTGACATGGGTTGGGAACCCAAATCCCTATAACACACAGGCACTCAGGCTTTGGAACATTCAAGATTCAACCTAAGCAGCTCAGATGGAAAAATTGTTTATTTTAGAAAGCCTTTAGAATGTTTTCTAGAAATACATATAACAAAATTAGATTAAATATAGAAATAAGAGAATACAGAAAGTAGGACAGAATAAATCTGAAAAAGATAAAATTAAACTGAGTGTTTTGTTCACAGCATGGATGCTGTGAGGCCTTGTGCTTTTGACTCTAGGCTTTTTAGAAGCTACAGCTAACAAGAAAACTAGTCACATGACCCTTATAAAAAAAACCTAATTTATAGTATACTTTCAATTAGCTAAAAATAATGATCTAACCTTAGAAGGAAATATGCATGTACATATGCATATGTAGAAAATCTGAGAAAGATGTACACTGAATGTTAATTGGTATTATTAAGCTACGGTGGTGGGTCATATTTCCTTCTTTATCCTTTTATAGATTTTCTGAAAATTTCACAGTTGAATTACAGATTATAACTAGGAGGGTGCTTTTGTGCTTCTTGATGACTTTTGTATAAAATTTCCAGCACCTCAGAGGGAATGAAGGAAAACATATCAAATATACAGAGCTCATGCCCAGTGAGTCTGGCTACCGTCAGGAGTGAAGACTCCTGGGAAAAGGACTAGCCCCTGTGAGTGTGAAGGGCTCTGGGGTTTAGTTTCAATAGGACAGTGCAGGTGTGGAGGCCTCAGAGAAACTGCTCCCTCTGAGCCATATCCAAATCCCATGGCTTGAGCTGCAAAGGACAGAACAGTTGCAGGAGATGGCAAGGAGAATGGGAGAGAGCTGAGTTCCCATGCCCCACCCCCTGGGGAACCCAGACAGTTGCTGTTTGCTTTTGTCAAGGCCTGAGATGCTAATCTTCCTCCCTAGCCATTAAATTCCATTTATTTAGCAAACTTGGGCTTAAAGTTAAAAGCTGGAATGCGGCATTCAGCTGGTGATACTGGAAAATTTTAACAGCTCAATTGACATATAATTTATATAGTGTAAAATTTACTCATGGAAGTGTATAATTCACTGAGTCTTAACATGTTCACCTGTTCAGAGAGTTATGCAACAATCACTGTTAGTGAACTCAGGTTCTCCTTCAAGACAGGCAATGAACAACTAAGTTGCACATTCAATCTTACTATTTGTTTTAAATGATTGGCTTCTGTCACTAAGAGTAATTTTTTAAGTTAATACATATAATATGTATCAGTTCTTAGCTCCTTTAAAATATTCTAATTTATTCATGTCATATGTTTTGCCTGTTTATATGCATATACATCTCATGCACAGCTGGTGCCCAAGGAGGCCTGAAGAAAGTGTTGGATCCCTGGAACTGGAGCTACTGCTACTTTGAGCCATAGTGTGGCTGCTGAGAACTAAACCCAGGTCCTCTGCAAGAGCATCAAGTGCTTTCCATCCTTCTTGGCTCCTTTTTATGGTAGAATAGCATTGCATTGCCTAGGATATATTACATTTTTTCATACTTTATTTACATGTTAAATGTTTCCCCCTTTCCAGATCTCCCCTTTGGAACTTTCCTATTCCCTCCCCCCTCCCACTGCCACTATGGGGGTATTCCCCCACCCACCCACCCACTCTCATCTTCCCTCCTTGGCATTCTCCTATACTTGAGGATCTAACACCCACAGGCTCAAGGGCCTCTCCTCCCCTTGATGGATAACAAGAGCCTCCTCTGCTGCATATGTGGCCAGCACCATGGGTCCCTCCATGTGTATTCTTTGGTTGGTGATCCAGTCTTCAGGAGCATCAAGGGGTCAGGCCAGTTGCCACTGTTACTCCCTCCCTGGGGCTGCAAACTCCATCAGCTTCTTCAGTCCCTTCTCCAATTCCTCCATCTGGGACCTCACACTCAGCCCTACAGTTGCTGTGAAGTGACTCTTGGGTATTTCGAACTTTTGGGCTAATAACCACTTATCAGTGAGTACATACCATGTTCATTCTTTTGTGACTGCATTACCTCACTCAGGATGATATTGTCAAGTTCCATTCATTTGCCTGTGAATTTCATGAAGTCATTGTTTTTAATAGCTGAGTAGTATTCCACTGTGTAAATGTACCACATTTTCTGTATCCACTTCTCTGTTGAGGGACATCTGGGTTGTTTCCAGTTTCTGGCTATTATAAATATGACTGCTATGAACATAGTGGAACATGTGTTTTTATTATATGTTGGAGCATCTTCTGGGTATATGCCCAAAAGTGGTATACCTGGGTCCTAAGGTAGTATTATGTTCATTTTTCTGAGGGTCCGCCAAACTGATTTCCAGAGAGGTTGTATCAGCCTGCATTCCCACCAGCAATGGAGGAGAGTTACTCTTTCTCCACATCTTCACCAACATCTGCTGTCACCTGAGTTTTTGATCTTAGCCATTCTGACTGGTGTGAGGTGGAATCTCAGGGTTGTTTTGATTTGCATTTCCCTGATGACTAAGGATGTTGAACATTTCTTTAGGTGCTTCTTGGCCATTTGAATTTCCTCAGTTGAGAATTCTCGGTTTAGCTCTCTTCCCCAACTTTTGATAGGGTTATTTGGATCTCTGGAGTCTAGCTTCTTGAGTTCTTTGTATACACTGGATATTAGCCCTCTCTCAGACATAGGATTGGTAAAGATCTTTTTCCAATCTGTAGGTTGCCATTTTGTCCTATTTACAGTGTCCTTTGCTTTACAGAAGCTTTGCAATTTCATGAGGTCCCATTTGTAGATTCTTGATCTTAGAGCACAAGCTATTGGTGTTCTGTTCAGGAACTTTTCCCCTGTGCCCATGTGTTCGAGACTATTCCTCACTTTCTCTTCTATTAGATTCAGTATATCTGGTTTTATGTGGAGGTCCTTGATCCAGTTGGACTTGAGCTTTGTACAGGGAGATAGGAATGCCTCAATTCACAATCTTTTACATGTAGACCGTCAGTTGAACCAGCACTATTTGTAGTAGATGCTGTCTTTTTTCCACTGGATGGTTTTAGCTCCTTTGTCAAAGATCAAGTGACCATAAGTGTGTAGGTTCAATTCTGGGTCTTCAATTCTATTCCATTGATCTGCCTGCCTGTCACTGTACCAATACCATGCAGTTTTTATCACTACTGATCGATACAGCTTGAGATCAGGGAGGCTGATTTCTTTTATTGTTGAGAATAGTTTTTGCTATCCTAGGTTTTTTGTTATCCCATATGAATTTGAGAATTGCTCTTTCTAAGTCTATGAAGAATTGAGTTGGGATTTTGATGGGGATCATTGAATCTGTAGATTGCTTTCAGCAGGATGGCCATTTTAACTATATTAATCCTGCCAATCCATGAGCATGGGAGATCTTTCCATCTTCGGAGGTCTTCTTCAATTTCTTTCTTCAGAGACTTGAAGGTCTTGTCATACAGATCTTTCACTTGTTTGGTTAGAGTCACACCAAGATATTTTATATTGTTTGTGACAATTGTGAAGGGTGTCATTTCCCTAATTTCTTTCTCAGCCTGTTTATCCTTCGAGTATAGGAAGGCTACTGATTTGCTTGAGTTAATTTTGTATCTGGCCACTTTGCTGAAGTTGTTTATCAGTTGTAGGCGTTCTCTGGTGGAGTTTTCTGGTCACTTAAGTATACCATCATATCATCTGCAAATAATGATATTTTGATTTCTTCCTTTCCAATTTGTATCTCTTTGACCTCCATTTGTTGTCTGATTACTCTAGGAAGAATTTCAAGTATTATATTGAATAGATAGGGAGAGATGGACAGCCTTGTCTAGTCCCTGATTTTAGTGGGATTGCTTGGAGTTTCTCTCAATTTAGTTTGATGTTGGCCACTGGCTTACTGTATATTGCTTTTACTATGTTTAGGTATGCTCCTTGAATTCCTGATCTTTCCAAGACTTTTATCATGAAGGGATGTTGAACTTTGTCAAATGCTTTTTCAGCATCTAACGAAAGGACCATGTAGTTTTTTTCTTTGGATTTGTTTAGGTAGTGGATTACATTGATGGATTTCTGGGTATTGAACCATCCCTGCGTCCCTGGGATGAAGCCTAGTTGATCATGGTGAATGATCATTTTGATGTGTTCTTGGATTCGGTTTGCAAGAATTTTATTGATTATTTTTGCCTCGATATTCATAAGGGAAATTGGTCTGAAGTTTTCTTTTATTGTTGGGTCTTTGTGGGGTTTTGGTATCAGTGTAACTGTGGCCTCATAGAATGAATTGGGTATTGTTCCTTCCGTTTCTATTTTGTGGAATAGATTGAAGAGTATTGGTATTAGGTCTTCTTTGAAGGTCTGATAGAATTCTGCACTGAACCCATCTGGTCCTAGGCGTTTTTTATTTGGGAGACTTTTAATGACTGCTTCTATTTCTTTAAGGGTTGTGGGACTGTTTAGATGGTTTATCTGATCCTGATTTAACTTTGGTAATTGGTATCTGTCTAGAAACTTGTCAATTTCCTCCAGATTTTCCAATTTTGTTGCATATAGGCTTTTGTAGTAGGATCTAATGATTTTTTAATTTCCTCAGAATCTGTTGTTATATCTCCCTTTTCATTCCTAATTTTGTTAATTTGCATACTATCTCTGTGCCCTCTGGTTAGTCTGGGTTTATCTATCTTGTTGATTTTCTCAAAGAACCAGCTCCTGTTTTTTTTCTTGATTCTTTGTACAGTTTTTTTTCATTTGTACTTGGTTGAATTCAGCCCTTAATTTGATTATTTCCTGACTTTTACTCCTCTTGGGTGTATTAGCTTCTTTTTGTTCTAGAACTTTCTGGTGTGCTGTTAAGCTGTTAGTATATGCTCTCTCCAGTTTCTTTTTGGAGGCATTCAGAGCTATGAGTTTTCCTCTTAACATCGCTTTCATTGTGTCGCATAGGTTTGGGTATGTTGTACTTTCATTTTCATTAAATTCTAGGAAATCTTTAATTTCTTTTTTTATTTCTTCCTTGACCAAGTTTTCATTGAGTAGAGAATTGTTCAGCATCCTTCTGTATGTGGACTTTTTGTTGTTGTTATTGCCACTGAAGACCAGCCTTATTTCATAGTGATCTGATAGGCTTGGGATTATTTCAATCTTTTTATATATGTTGAAGTTTGTTTTGTGACCAATTATATGATCAATTTTGGAGAAGGTACCATGAGGTGCTGAGAAGAAGGTATATTCTTTTGATTTAGTATGAAATGTTCTATAGATATCTGTTAAATTCATTTGGTTCATAACATGTTAATTTCACTGTGTTGCTGATTAGTTTGTTTTTCCAAGATCTGACCATTGATTATAGTGGGGTGTTGAAGTCTCCCACTATTATTGTGTGAGATGCAATGTGTGCTTTGAGCTTTAGTAAAGTTTCTTTTATGAAGGTGGGAGTCCTTGCATTTGGGGCATAGATGTTCAGAACTGAGAGTTCTTCTTGGTAGATTTTTCCTTTGATGAGTATGAAGTGTCCTTCCTTATCTTTTTTGATGACTTTTGGTTGAAAGTCGATTTTATCTGATATTAGAATGGCTACTCCAGCCTGTTTCTTGGGGCCATTTGCCTGGAAAATTGTTTTCCAGCCCTTTACTCTGAGGTAGTGTTTGTCTTTAACATGGAGGTGTGTTTCCTGGACCAGCAAAATTCTGGGTCCTGTTTATGGATCCAGTCTCTCAGTCTATGTCTTTTTATTGGGGAATTGTGTCCATTGATGTTAAGAGATATTAAAGAATAATGATTGTTGCTTCCTGTTATTTTCGATGTTGTTTATATGTTTGTGTAGCTATCTTCTTTTGAGTTTGTTGAAAGATTATTTTCTTGCTTTTTCTTGGGTGTAGTTTCCCTCCTTGAATTGGCATTTTCCATGTATTACTCTTTGTAGGGCTGGGTTTGAGGAAACATCCTGTGCAAATTTGGATTTGTCATAGAAAATTTTGGTTTCACCATCTATGATTATTGAGAGTTTTTCTGGGTATAGCAGCCTGGGCTGGCATTTGTGTTCTCTTAGAGTCTATATGAGATCTGCCCAGGATCTTCTAGCTTTTATAGTCTCTGGTGAGAAGTCTGGTGTAATTTTGATAGGTCTGCCTTTATATGTTACTTGTCCTTTTTCCCTTACTGCTTTTAATATTCTTTCCTTATTTTGTGTATTTGGTGTTTTGACTATAATGTGATGGGAGGAATTTCTTTTCTGGTCCAGTCTATTTGGTGTTCTGTAGGCTTCTTGTATATTTATGTTCATCTCTTTCTTTAGGTTAGGGAAGTTTTCTTCTATAATTTTGTTGAAGATATTTATTGGTCCTTTAAGTTGGGAATCTTCCCTCTCTTCCATACCTATTTTCCTCAGGTCTGTCTTCTCATTGTATCCTGGATATCCTGTATGTTTTGGGTTAGGAGCTCTTTGCATTTTGTGTTTTCTTTGACTGTTGTGTCCATGTTTTCTATGGTATCTTCTGCACCTGAGATTCTCTCTTCCATCTCTTGTATTCTGTTGGTGATGCTTGCATCTATGACTCCTGATTTCTTTCCTAGGTTTTCTAACTCCAGGTTTGTCTCCCTTTATGAATTCTTTATTGTTTCTATTTCTGTTTTTAATTCCTGTATGGTTTTGTTCATTTGTTTGATTGTGTTTTCCTGTAATTCTTTAAGGGATTTTTGTGTGTCCTCTTTAAGGGCTTCCAGTTGTTTACCTGTGTTCTCTTGTATTTCTTTAAGGGAGTTATTTATTTCTTTCTTAAAACTTCTATCATCCTCTTGAGATGTGATTTTAACTCTTAGTCTTCCTTTTCTGGTGTGTTGGGGTATCCAGGGCTTGCTGTGGTGGGAGATCTGGGTTCTGATGATGCCAAGTAGCCTTGGTTTCTGTTCATTGTGTTCTTGCCCTTTGCCTTTCACCATCTGGTTATTACTGGTGTTAGCTGATCTTACTCTCTCTGACTGTGGCTTGTCTTTCCTGCAAGCCTAGGTGTCAATACTCCTTGAAGACCAGTTCTCTCTGAGAGGAATTTGGGTTTGGAGAGTTGTGGTGCAGGGTCAGCTCTGGGGTGCAGACAGAAACAAGAAGGATCTAGTCCCCAGCTGTCCCTTGTTGCCTGTGTCCTGATGGCTCTGCAAGGGTCCCTCTTGATCCAGTGAATTTGAAAAGAAGTGGTAGTCTTGCCTGTGCTTAAAGGTGTGTCGGCACTCCTGGTATACCAGCTCTCTCCTGGCACTATTTGAGTATGGAGCTCTGTGTGACATTATCTGTTCTCCAGCCACCGAAAGAAACCAGAACCCCATTTCTCAGTCCCTGTGTCCTGGGGATTCCAGGTGGGTCCCTCTGAGCAGACAGGCTTGCCCACACTCCTGGGAGGCTAGCTTTCTCCCAGAGCTATTTGGCTATGGAGCCCTGGTGGCCTAGGCAGAGGTCTCCTGCCACAGATGGAAACCGGAGGGCTCTTTCCTCCCGGCTGTTCCTCAGTTCATGTGTCCCAAGGATTCTGGGTGAGTCCCGCTGAGCACTTTTGTCCTCTTACTCCCTCTCAAGAGCTTTTCCATACTCCTGGGAGGCTAGCTTTCTCCCAGCGCTATTTGACTATGGAGTTCTAGTGGCTCAGGCAGAGGTCTCCCACCACAGATGGAAACCGGAAGGATATATTACATTTTATTTATCTACTGGGTAGCTAAAAAAATATCTGAATTGTTTCTATTTTGGCTAGGTTTTTAAAAATAATGAATTTATTTTTAGCTCAAGGTCTTTTACTGGAGTTTAAAAGGAAAACGTTGAAGCAGGCAAGCTATAAATCTCACCAGCTGCCTTAAGGAGGGAGACAGAAAGCCATATTGTTTTAGTTAAACTGAGCCATGGAGGTCAGCCACAGGGTAGACAACGCTGTGAGAGAGACTTTAGGGAAAGAATTCCCAAGTGTTAGGGAGAGAATGCTTAGGGGAGAGAGAGAGAGAGAGAGAGAGAGAGAGAGAGAGAGAGAGAGAGAG
>JADRCH010000056.1:11119914-11185023 GCA_019843965.1 Rhynchomys soricoides | reverse complement strand
AGAGAGAGAGAGAGAGAGAGAGAGAGAGAGAGAGAGAGAGAGAGAGAAGCAGGAGGAGGAGGAAGAGGAGGAGGAGGATAAGGAGGAGGAGGAAGAAAAGGAAAAGTTACACTTTTCTGAGTAATTCATTAAAGTGTACAAACTTATAAAGCTATAAAAATATTGAGCCAGGGGTGGGGAAATCCTGTGAGGAAAAGGAAATTATCTAAACTCATTCCACCTTTCTCTTTAGAATGTTTTAAGGTTGGCCCACCTTCCTGAGAGGTGGTCCCTTGGCCAGATGAATGACCAGCACGAGTGGATTAACTCTCATGTTTTTGCTTAATTTGGAATGTTAGATGTCCCCACTAGGCAAAACAAAGAAACAAAAACAAAAACAAAACAAAAAGAACTTTTAAAAATGGGCCTTACAGATCCTAATCTAGGCTACCTGCTAATCTAGGCTACCGTAACATCCCCTGTTTGGAAGATTTTACTGTAAAATCATTTAGGAGATGGGCTAGAATTGGAAAGTTTATACAGTCTATTTTCATCATGAAAATATACGACCCATCCCCAAAGCTATTCACTGAAACAGATTAATGTCTTGGCCAGAGTGTTACCTTCAAAGCCTCACATACAGTTTCCAGGTAAGATGATCCTTTAGGAGGAGACAAGAGATCAGAGCTCCCTTCTGGCATTTCTGGCTCAAACACCAGGGACATTCCTGAAACTGTTGCTTTTCAGTTCCTTCTCTATTCCTGTCTAACTAGTTTCTGTCTCCTCGTCTTGTCATCTCCTCATCCCTTGCACAGGAATTAACTACTGCTTAGGGAACGGATGCATTATTCACCTGGCTTTTTTGAGCTGAGTGGGGTCATCAGGCACGACAGTTGAGCTACCCCTACAGTGGAGCTATCTAGGAGGCCCTGAAAGTGTATCAGCAGTTCCATGTTTACAATAGTAAAGTGTAGGGGGAACTAGAAGTCTTTGGCTGGTGCCTCATACATAGATTGAGACCCAAGAAAGAATTGAAGTAAAGACAAGAGTTATTAGTATCATAAGTCCTAAGCAGAGAACCAGAAGAAGCTACAACAGAATATTTTTAAATGTCAAAATCAAAGTCCATTGGAATCTTTTCATGGGCTCACAAGAGAACCCATCTGTTGGAATCCTCCTTGCTTTTTTCCTTGTCTTCCAAGACTAGACTCAAGAGTCCTAGGATGAACTCAGGATCTGCTTTCAGGAAATTTGATAACTGTTGAAATGTCTAGATCTCAGTGTAAGGTCCCTTCCAGATACTTCTATAGAGGGAGAGAAGGATAATCATCATTTGTTTTTGTTTTTTGTTTTTGTTGGTTTTTAGGCTAAAAAATTAGTGACCCTCTTGTAGCTATAGATATGTGGTACAGTGCCAAACCGAGCCAATGTCGTAATGTCCTATGTCTTGGAAGCATTTTCCTTATCAAGATGAAATTATCAAGAATTTGTTATCTAAATAACATACCATATGGATTTAAGCCTAATGTCTAGGGAGTGTAATCCTTTGGACTGTTAAAGAAACATGCCAATCATTGTAATCTTTGGTTATACTTTCCTGTGCATAGATAATGTAGGTGGCCACAAATGACCATTTTCTTTATTACTAGTGAGGCTAGTTGAGCATTTGGCCTTGAAGAGAGCTGAAGTGGAAACATAAGGTTTCTTTGGAGAGTCAATTGTGTTGGATGATGTTTTGCTGGGGCAAACAGGTGAAGGAGTGTTTCTCTGAGGTAGATGCAGGTGAAAGACTAAGGCAGACTCATGAAGGAACATTTCACTGAAGCAGACACAGGAGAGAGGATGCTCTGCTAAAGCAAGCACGTGAAAGGACACGTGATGGAGGAGTCTTTGCTAACAACACACATATCTGCCTTACACTGAGTAGTTGAGCTACATTTGTAGGGACTTCACAGAAAGAAACATGCCAAAAAACTTCTGGTGGTGTGCTACAGTTTCTTACCGCTTCTGCAGATTCTGACTGATTGGCAGAGTGATGTCAGCTGAGACAGATGCCCATGGAGGACACATGATATTTGGAGAGTATAAATAGGACCCAATGAACAGGGATGGAGGTGGAGTTTGGGTTGCTTATAAAACTCTAACTGTGCAACACTTGTGGTCTCTTGTCTTCACTGATCTTTGCTTCTCTGAGAGAGAGGCTGAGAACTCCTAGCATTCTTCTTGGTCCCTCTTGCTGACTCAAGCCAGAGCTGAGGCCTGACTGTCTCTACTAGGTAGTGCCACCACTGCTGATTCCTGTTTGCAATCCTGACCCCATGTATGTGTTCGAGAGTGGATGGAGCTGCCATTGCTAACCTGGAAACTGAACTGCCAATTTCCAGACAAGACAGACAGAAGTTGCTCCAAAGAACCTTTCTAAACAGGTCCAATTTCCCCTGCCCCATATCTTTTCTTTTCCACTAGCTCTGGTGGGTGGTAGGCTACAAGGGAGGTTACAGCATTGAAGAACCATCAGGAGCCCTGCCTCCTTTATTGGCCAGATTGTTAAGATGTCTCAATAACTGTCCAACAATGAGACTATTTCTTAAAGTTTGCCTCTTTATGAAAATCTTACAGGGTGATTAATCTATCTCACTTAATGTAATCAATGACAGTAAAATGTTACTCAGAATTTCCAAATAGCATGAAATAACTTCTATTATTCTTTGTGATAAATGATTATTGTACCTAACAAATACAATTTTTATAAAAAACAGACTCATCATGCTAGTAAGTTCATATAGCTTCAAGTTAAAAGTCCCATTTCTGCTAGATACTGTGATGTAATAAAATAGATACACACTTTCCTGTCATTACTGTTGAGGTCACTGAGGGGCCTTAGATGAGATGTGAGGTTGGGTGTCCAGTCTTCAAACTGAACAAAAATAGAACAGGTACTTAGCTTTATTGATTTCTCATTTTCAAATGTTCCTGGGGACATTCAGTTTAAAGAACAGGCTAAGAGTAATCTGCAATGAGCATACTCACTATTGTAGAAAGAATCTCTCATGTACTGTATGGAAGCATCACCTATCAATAAGAAGCTGATGGCCAATGAACTGAGACAGGCTTAGAAGGTGGGACATCTTGCAGGAAGAGATAATAGTTCTAGGAAAGAATCAGGAACAGGGAAATTTTGCTCTGAACATGGAAGAGATGGACTTATGAAATTGAGGAGAGGTAACCAACCACGTGGCACACATAGAATATAATAAATGGGTTGTATAAGTTATGAGTTAGCTGGGGAACAAGCTCAAGCTTATGGCCTAGGCATTTATTGATACATAAATAGCCTCCAAGTTATTAATCAGGAACTGGGGCATGGGAGAAAAGCCCATGATTACACATTATCATAAAGAAATGATGTCTTTAAGGAGCTTTAGCACTTTCTTCTTTTTTAAATAATTTTTTAAGTTGATCTTTACTTGGATCTAGAGAGATGGCTCAGTGGTTAAGAGCATTGTCTACTTTTCCAGAGGACCCAGGTTTGATTTCCAGCATCCTGGCATATCTCAGCCATTTGTAAATCCAGTCCTGTGTCATCTGAAAGCTTCTTCTGGCCTCTGAAGGCACCAGGTGCTCTTGTGATACACAGATAGACATGCAGGCAGAACACCCATACACATAAAATAAATTTTTAAAAAATGAAAATAATTTTTGTTTATGTGACTCTGTCTGTATATGCACCATCTGTATGCAGTATCTACTGAGTCCAGAAGAGGGAGTCAGAATCCCTGGAACAAGATAGTGAGCCAGGTAATATGGGTGCTGGGAGCCAAACCTGGGTCCTATGGAAGAGCAGACAGACCTCTTACCCACTGAGACATCTCTCCAGCCCCTAGCATTTTCTTCTTAAGGAACTACAATCTGGGTTAGCTTGTTCCTGTGTTCATGGTGCAAGAAGGAAGAAGTTTATCTCCAAGCCCTGTCCCTTGATCGCCAATGATCCTAGAAGACCAAGTCTTCAGTTCTCTCTGGTTCCCTCTGCCCCTAGGGCTGGTTCCTACCCCAGGTACAGGAGAACAGATCCCAACAGTGTGACTTCAGTGTATACAAGGAGAGCATCTGTCTCCCAGATGGGCAACTTTCCTTTAACATTTGCCTATTTGGTCATTCTTTCTGCGTGTGTGGAGTCTGAGGAGTTATGTGTGTGGAAATCAGAGAACAACTTTCAGGAGCTTCTTTTCACCTTCCACAAGAAAGGCAGGGCCACTTTTATGGTTTCTACTGCTGTGTTATATACTCCAGACCAGCTGGCTATGAGCTTCCAGGCAAATCTGTCTTAGTGTTCTTCTTGATGCAGAAGTGTGTGCCATTGCATATTGCTTTTGAGAGGGGAAGTGGACACTGACCTTCAGGTGTCACGAACACACAACAAGCACTGGTATTCACTGAGCCATTTCTTAGGCCTTGGTGGTTGGGACTTCACAAGGAGTTTAAAGGCGAGCGATCATGGGTGAATCCCTTTTCCTTTATCCCATTTTAGTTCTTTCCTCTCTCTGAACACTGTTCAGATCCTCTGCCATGACCTTGAGAGCCAGAAGCCAAGCATTGGAGCAGCAAATGCAGTGAACTTTGACAACTAGACTCCTGCCAACGCAAAGGAGGGTAAGAAGCCATGATATGGAGGCTCTTGAAAGTAACACCTCTCCCACACTCCCCATAAACCCTCTTGACCTTTCTCTGGTCACAGGCTAGCTCTTCACCTTAGAGAAAAACTTATACCCTATGGCCCTGTTATCCAGCTTCTATGACCAAATAGCCCCTGGCCACAGTACCTTAGGTTGGTGAAAAGGTGACAATAAGTTGTTTTTACATTATATAGCCACATGTGGTTAGCAGTTGTTCAGGAGAAGTGAGGGCTTCTGCTACATAATGATTCCACAATTGCCAATAAATAGTTCAGTCACCACAAGACAGGCTCAGCCTATAGGGAATGTGCACCACAGCCACCCAATGCCATTGGCAAAACTCGCATGACCCAAGCTGCATTAAGGGGTGTCCAGTAGGTAAGAAAAGGAGCTGGTAGCAATTGACTCTGTTACTAACACAAGCTTTGGACTAACCAGGTAGGATTTTTTTTTCCTCATTGCTTCTGGAGGTTTGGTTATACTGTCTATGAAAGTCTTCTTATGCCGGGCAGTGGTGACACACATCTTTAATCCCAGCACTTGGGAGGCAGAGGATTTCTGAGTTCAAAGCCAGCCGGGGCTACAGAGTTAGTTCCAGGATAGCCAGGACTATACAGAGAAACCCTGTCTGGAAAAACCAAAACCAAATCCAAAACCAAACAAACAAAAAAGAAAATCTCCTTGTGACACTTTAGCAATGCATTCTGAGATTTGGGGGTTGAATTATTTAGTGATTAATGAGGATTTGTCCGGTGTTCAATCCCTGAATATTCTACCTCAACAACATCTATGAGTATCTGAATTAGTGGCCCAGAGATTCACAAAAGGTGAAGTTCAAGAGCTTTGCTAGCTCCCTTGCAGGAAGTGAATTTTTGTTTGGTGTTGTAAAAGTCGTTAAGGTTCCGTTAAGTATCAAGGCTTATTTTCATTCTTAATTTCATTTTCTGTCAGCCCTAGGAACTTGTTCATGTTAGGCAAGTACTCTAGCACTAACCTACATCCCAAGCTTTGTTGGGAAATCATCATCATCATCATCATCATCATCAACAACACCACCAACATCATCATCACTGGCATAGGAAATTTTCACACTTGCCAAACAATCTTACTGGAATTTCCACTCAGCCTCTGGTACACAGCACTGTCCCTGTATTCCGGTGGGGCATCTGACCCTCCTGGTAAAGAGCCCAGGCTGAGGAGCAGAGGGCATGCTGTGACTTTGACTCTTGACTTCATGCCTCAGTTTGCTCATTTGTCAAATGTTGGGGGATGGGTGAGGGCCAAAGCTGTAGTCCCTAACTCATGTGGCTTGCCTTGCTTAGCCTTCATTCTCCTACTCTCCAGAGGCCCTCTTCCACAGAAGCCTGGAAACGAAACTACACCTTTCTCAAAGTCAGCTGGAATTGGTTAGATTTTGATTCCGTCATTTGAAATCTGGAAGGCAGATATGAGGAAGTCATTGTTTTGCTTCCCTGGGTTGTTTTCTGCTGGCAAGATAGAGTCTGAGGGGTGAGGTCTAAACTGCAGTAGGATTCTGGCATCCTTTGATAGATTTCTGAGTGCCAAAGGCAGTGTCAGCAGCAAACTCTTGAATCTGGATTCCTGTCCTGTGATTTTTTTAAAAAAAATGTAATATCTTGGTGACTATGAAATGAAGGTCCCAGAGTTGGGGGAAGCCTCACTTGTGATAAGAGTCTGCAAGCTGATTCACTGATTAGAACTTCCTGATTGTAGAGACATGCAATGTTTCAAATCCATAGCCAAATTATTATGGGTTGTCTGAAGCCTCCTTAGCAGCCATTTATTGTCTACCTCTATAGCTGACCTAACATCTGGGGACTATAGCATGCAACTTATGAGGATGTTATTTATAACCTGTCTTAGTCAGGGTTTCTATTCCTGCACAAACACCATGACCATGAAGCAAGTTGGGGAGGAAAGAGTTTATTCAGCTTACACTTCCACATTGCTGTTCATCATCAAAGGAAGTCAGGACTGGAACTCACACAGGGCAGGAACTTGGAGGCAGGAGCTGATGCAGAGGCCATGGAAGGGTGCTGCTTACTGGATCGCTCCCCTGGCTTGCTCAGATTGCTTTCTTATAGAACCAAGAACTATGAGCCCAGGGATGGCACTACCCACAATGGGCCCTTCCTACCTTCATCACTAATTGAGAAAATGCCTTACAGCTGGATCTCATGGAGGCCTTTCCTCAAGGGAGGCTTCCTTTTCTCTGATAACTCCAGCATGCATCAAGTTGACACACAAAACCAGCCAGTACATAGCCCATTAGCTTTTACCAACCCAAAGGCTAAAAACATCATAGGAAGCCATCTGAAACCTATAGCAAGGACTCTCCAGATTTGCTTTAAGTAACTACATGATATTCTCACCACTGTTTAAGAAGTGTGTTGATTTATGGCTTTGTTTTGTTCGGTAACTATAAAAATGTCATGATACTGTCACCACCTTTGAATATGTTATTTGCAGTTGCCAGAAGCCATGCTCCTCAGCCATGGATATTCATATTTAGCTCAGGTTAAACTCTTGGTTACTCCCTCTGAAGTGAAAATTATGCCTTTGCATCTAAAGTTAACTTTGAGAGTGGTAGCTTTCTCAGAGAGGCAGTGCTAGGTCCCATTTGGTACCTTGTGATTCTTTGATAAGAAAAGATGTACCACAATTTATGCGTGAGCATCAATAAAAAAATAAATAAATCATCACAGTTTCTCTCCAAAAGCTATTTCTATTGTCTTTCTGATAATTTTACAAGCGCCAATTCCTTATGCTCCACCCTGGACCAGGCTTAAATTGGTCTTCTTTCCCTATAGTGAATTGTGAGGAAATCAGTGTTCCCACAAGGTTTTGTGGAGATGATACCACATAACCAAAGCATAGAGCTCAGAAGGTGCTGAATGCACGGGAGCTCCACTGCAGTGCCCACAGATGACCAGGGATGTGGAGGGAAGTTCCTGAAGAGTTCTCCTGTTGAAGATGAATCTGCTTCCTGAGACAACTCAGTAAGTCTACTCAACGGCCAACTGTGGAGTCTGTGCCACAAGGTTAATGTGCCCACACTCTCTTTTCACATGCTAATTTGTGAAAAGCTATGTGGTCCTCAGCTGACCCCATTACTTCGATGGCTGTTATTCCACCTGGTCCTAAAGACACACCACCCCATTTTAGGTCTTGGAGTCCACAAGGACACACACTGCAGGTGGAAATGCTGGAAGAGGAATATCTTATTAAAAACCTCTCTTTTAGGCCATGAATTTGACAGGGGGGTGTACATGGGAGGGATTGGAAGGATGATAGAAAAGGAGGAACCAATGTGATTGTATTTTAATTTAAAAAATTAATAAAACCTTCTCTTTTAAAATCAATTTATTTAATTTCAGGAGGCAGCCAAAAGATAAATAACTGGCTATTCTGAAACAAATGCCAATATAAAAGAAGAAAATTTGAACAAAATTGTATTTGGTCACTATGCAACTTCCTTTATTCAAGATATAAAAAGCCTAATTTAACACTTGTTACTGCATCTTGAAATCCATTCAGTCTGCCTTTTAAAAATAAATTGCCTTTTCAATGCCTGCGTTGCACTGTAGACATGGAATTGTTTCCTTTTGCTGTTCCTCTTCCTGAGCCAATATTTTGAATCTTAAATGATTACTAACTTGCCACACATAAATTTCCAACCACTAAGTAGCATTAATAACATTTGTGGGACTTTTTCAGGGAAAGGCAGTGTTTGCTACCAAGGATGGCAAGGGTACCTTCTCACACAAGACAATAGAAATAGCTTTTGGAGAGAAACTGTGACAGTTCATTTTTATATTGATGCTCATGCATCTCGTAGGGTGCATCCTTTCTCACCACAGAATCGCTAGGTACCACACAGAACACAGACCATGGTTTGCTTTACCACGGGTGGCCGCTGTTGAGTTGTTAGCCTAAGATTTTAGGACTATCTCTTGGCAAGTGTTATTCCTAAATCCCTCATCTATAAAATAAGATTGATGATAGTTCCCTACCCCCACACCCCACCCTGGGACACTTACGAAGACGAAGACCAGAGGATTATAGATTAGAATGCACACACAGCATGGCGCTCAACACACATGAAATACGGAGGATCTGCTACCTGTTGCCACAGCGTTTCTTTGTTTTTTTCTCAAGACATTTTAGCAATATGACGAGTTCATGTCAAGATCTAATCCTCTGTTTGGTACCTATCGGTTAAAGTTATGAAACTTAAATTATAATGGTGTAAGGATGACAATTAAAACTTCAAAGAGGGCTGAGGTAGGAACGAGAGTCTAGAATTTTCTACAGTGACCGTTTGCTGCTCCTGGGGATTGATTTCACCTGTGTCTGTGAAGATGTTGAGAGGTTTTTGGAGCAGGAAGAGTTCTGAATGCCCAAAGGTAACATCTCTACTGTGGTTGGAGGTACTGACTAGGTTCCAGGAGCTGAGATGTCCCCAGTCCAAGGAATAAAGGCTGCGACTGCTCCTACCTGTCCTTGATGGTCCAGAACCTCTCACTTCACCCCTTCTGCTGAAAGCAACTCCTCTGTGCTTGATGCTGCGCTACTTAAATAGTAATCAAATGTGATTGTCAAAGTTGTGTGTGGGGGGAGGGAGTGTTGCAGGATATTTTATCACATTGTGAACCCCTAGACTGTGATATTTACTGGAAAAACCTGTTTTTAGTTGTAGTGTGACTCAGCCTTAGCACACACCTTTAATCCACGAGCTTTCTGCTTGAATACTGTAAACAGGATTAAGTAAAGTCAACCATAGGTCAAGGGTGGAGCAAGCATCCAGTTGACAGGAAGTGAACATAGGATTATTAAAGAAAAAACCATAGAAAGTAAGGAGTCAGGAGGATGGATAGAGAGATGGACAGGAAGTAAAAAGGAGGGATTTGGTTTGAAGATTTTTTGAGACACTTGAGAGAGGGGGATTCTTGGTGAGATGTCAGCTGAAGAGAAAGGTCACTGGTCAGCTGGGTGCTTTATCTGTCTCTCTGAGCCAGCAGGCTTTCTCACACCAGCATCTCCAGTCTTAATTGGTAAAATGGAATAATTGAGATTTTGTTAAAAACCAACTGTGGGGGGAAGTTGGGGTTAGGTACAACAATAGAACATTTGACTTCTGCTGTAAAAGGTCTGGAAATACCCAACCCCTGAAAATGATTAAGGTCAATGTGTTTGACACCAGAGATTATGACACAGACCTGGGCATATGGGTTGAGTAAAATCCTTCTGTGGAAAAGATGTCCTTCATCATTGTACTTAAAAACAAAACAAAACAAAGCTACAACAAAATCAAAAACCAAAAATCTCAGTTTTTAAAAGATTTTGTGAGGGCCTAGAAACAAGGCTCATTTGGTAAGGAAGCACACCACCTTTGTAGAGTGACTATGTTCAGTTCTCAGCACCCGTGGTGGACACTCTCAACTGCCTCTAACCGAAGCTCCAGAGAACCCAACACCCTCTTCTGGCTTACAGATGCATTCATATGAACATGATCATGCATACAGTCACACATACATACACATTCATCAAGAAGACTTTATAATGAAGTAATTTTCATAACACAATATACACATATATGTATTTTTCAGTGTAAATTTCAGCTGTTTTGTGGGTAAATTTGCCAAGTCATATTCCTACGACCAAAGTGCAATTTTAGGACATTTGAGAGTGTACATTGCTAGCATCTCAGAATGCAATTGATCTTTTACTGTATCAGAGGCTGACATCCTATTGCACCTTTCCATGTAGTTGTTACAGCTTTTCTACTCGTGTGTAGAAAACCTTAAGGTTTTCTACAGATGGGGCTCTCTTGTCTGAGCACAAAGAAAGGTTTGCCTCTCCGCAACTTTTAGTTCAACAACAGAATCAAATTTGATCTCTTCACAAAAAGAAAACACTGGGAGGAGACTCTGTTCATAGTCCCCACAGCTCGTCAGGTTGTCCACATGGCAAGCAATAAAAACCAAGAGTTGATTGCTTGGCTTCAGAAACAGGTTGTCTCTTCATAGTTACTGGCTACTTTATTTCTGCAGTTATAATTGTACATTGTATTTATAGGCTTATGCGTGTTTCTTTACAACTGTGCTTATTCATAACAGTCCGTGAAAGCCCCCATTCCCAGGTTAGAAAAAAAAAAAAAAAAAGCAGATATGTGGCTGTCAGTTCCAGGACCTCTTGGTGCCATTCGTGGAAATCACATGCTGCAGTGTCTACTGTGTTTTCATGGCCATTGCTTCTCATGGAAGAATTACTCTCTACCTCAGACCCATCTCCTTTCTTCCCCTCCTTAAATACCCAGTAGCACTTTGGTTTCTTATGTTCATGAATACCCTACCTCTAAATCCCACCCCTCCTTTCCTATCTGACTGTCACAAACCCCTTATCTCTTTTAAACATTTTTATTTGTTCTAGTGTGTGGGCGCATGGCGTGCACATGTGTCAGTATTTCTGTGTGCGCTTTGAGAATTTGACTTTAAAACAAGTAACATTCAGTCAAAAATATAAGAAGTGCAGAGAAGGAAGTTTATTTGTGACCTTGAGGCCATTGTTGTATGTACTATATCCCATATAGGACACGGATTCTGTGCCTTGGGACTGACTTCAAATTCCTCTCTGAGTTTGAGACAGGAGGGAAACAGATTCTAGAGTGCTAACTGTGAGTGGAGTCTCCTGTCTTCAGAGGGTGCCACAGTTTTCTGAGAAGCCATTTCTAGCTGTCACAATGATGAAACATGGAATCAAGTGAGGGAGAGTCTGGGATGAGGCACTGGCCTTTCCGAGGCACACATCCAGCATCCCCTCAGCAATGTGCACAACCTCCCCACGCAAATGTGTGGCTGCTCTGTGGTTCCTATGACTTCATATCCCACTGAACATTCGTGTCGGTTTAAAAATATATCCCATTTATAGTATCTAAGTCTAGAGCCTAACTTTAAAAAAAGATATACTTATTGAATATTCTGAATTTTTTTTTACAAGTTTAAGCTCTGTTTAGTTTAGAACTTTAACATGCACTATGCGCCCTTTCTGAAAACTCACACTGCCAGCAGCTATGCAGTTTGTGGTGTTTCCGGTATCCCAGCAGCCATTTGCACTCTATTTCAGAGCTTCAAGTAAATTGGAAATACATTCATAATTTGTAGAATATTCTTTTTCTTAAATGCAAATCTGTTCTGTGCATATACCTGCTCCAGTGTATCCCCTGGCAAAGCCATGCACAACCATGTATGAACAGAGGTTATTATACATTATTATTATTTTTTAATGCTCATTTATATTTAATACAGAGCATTGAGTTTTTGAAATTCTGAATGAAAGGGGATATACGGCTATGAGCTGTATACCTGGATAGTAAAGAAGAGGTGAACAAATACTGGCCACATTAGCCAGTAGCTATTATAGGGCTCAGACTTCTTGCCAGAAAATCTGGACATTCCTCAGGTTAATCTGGATTTCTTCATCATCTAATGACATTTGCCATTTTCAATAACTTTTTTTTCTTACCTCTCTTTAAAGTTGGAAAGAGCTTAAAGTTTTCCCTTGTTTTGGATCCAAAGGTGTCCATGATGTAACATCCTTTGCCCACTAGTTTTGGCATTATTAAGTCATTTCTGGAAAGAAACATAATTTTGTCTGTCTCAAAGCTCAAAAACTCCTCATCTCCTGTAGACTGAGGCAGAGGAGGACAGTAGCTTTCCACCACTTTCTTCCTGTGGCCACTCCAGGGGCTGGATGATCTATCCTGCCTGGTGCATGAGCTGTGCTCCCCCCGCCTCCCCATGCCTCCACCCTCCTGTGCCTTCACCTCTGAGTTGGGGGTGGGGTGGGGTGTGCTCTATGCACTCCACCTTCTGCCCTCATCTCTGCTAATTCACCAAGCTAATTAGTCTCGTTAAGGGCCAATAAAGGCAGGAATCTGTTGGATTTTTGTCTCATTCATTTCTTTCAGAGGAACTTCTTGCAAGGAAGATCCTGTCAGCATTTGGAATGGGAATGGAATCTCAAAAGCTTGGCATGAGAAACAGCTAAAGGTGCCAGCCTTCCAGGCCAAAGATTCTGGTCACAGAGTCCCAATTCAACTTTTTCCCTGGAGGCAAACTTCAAAGTATGCAGAAATCAAAAACTCAGAACGAAAATCAACCGAGCATGTGATACCGCACTTAGCTGGGACTTTCTTGAAACACATTTTGCCTTCTCTGTCTCCAGAATGGTCTTGCAGTACTCACGTATTGGAGAGACAGAACAGGTTTGCTGGTATTGGATTGACTCTATCTCTCTACATGGATCTGGCTCAGATTAATTACTCTAATTTTAGAGATGGAGAATCATAGAAACATTGTTAGCTGTTTTCCTTCCTTGATTTTGTTTTTTATTCATAGTTTTAATATTTTTTTTCCCTTACCACAGGCTTTTGGGACAATATGCAATTGCATTTGACAATCAAGTTCTTTAATGACTGAGAAACCCTGGTAGGGGTCAGAGCAAAGAACATCTCAAAGCACACTAGTCAGAGTTATGGCTTTTTTTTTTTTTTTCTTTTTTGATACTGTTTCTGTAGGTGAGATATGAGCTACTCAAGGAACCTCATAGAAGGGCATAGACTAAAACTATTTAGGAATGTATTTAATCATTAGGTCCAATTTAGCAGAATAAAATGGCACCAGTGGTTTGGGGGCTTGAATTTCTCTTGTTTTCATGTGTTCTTGGCATTGATGAATTTCTTCCCTGTGGTGAACTGCTCACCTTTGGGGTTCTGGTCATGGCAAGGGAAGTGTGTTACCTTCAACCTGGGTAAGGGTCTTGTTAACACATCAATGCACACTTTCAGAGAGCGGTGCCCAACCCTGGTGGCTACTGCATTGGGCCATTCACACTCCTTGCTTGCATCTGCACAGGATGCTTTTGTGTGGATTTGGTAATGTTATTCCGCGATGCAGATTCAGCTAGTCAGTTTATAAAGATTATCAAACGGCTTGCAAAGTCTTGGAACCCGCTGTCTGTTAAATTGGGAAGTCTCAGGCTGAAGCACTTTGGATTTCACAAAGGGAAGAAAAAGGGAAACGGTGATAATTGGATGGGTCTTACCTCATATAATTCCTCTCAGGCATGACAATTTCACCACACTGTTTGGAAATTCTGAAGCCCATGCCATTTAGATTTGGACTATTGTCAACTATCAATTAGTGGAGTGAGGTGCAGGGCTGCTCTCCCCTTTCAGACATTTTCCCAGGCCACTGGAATTTTACAGGGAGTTTGCTATGAACTAGCATGTTCAGACAATGTGGGGGTCTGGCTTCTCCGGTAAGGAAAGAGTTCATAAAGAGGCCCATTCTCTTCAAGCTCTTGGGTTTCTTTGTAAAATTAATCAGTTCACTTAATGGCCTTGGAAAACAATGTGTCTGCTGCTAATACCACTGAATCTCCCCTTCAGCGAGCAAGATATTTCTGTGCTTAGTGTCTCATTTTGAAAATGTGCTATTTACACAGAATGCTAGTTAGAGGTCAAAAGAGACAGGGCTGACCCTCCAGTCCTCCCTGGATCTACCCACCAAGAAATTCTCATCCCTCGCATTTCCAAACCACAGTTCTTTTCGTATTAAGTACGCAGGTTGTGCAGCAGCAGCCTGTCAGAGTTTAATTCTACTTCTACTGTTTGTTTACCGAGTGGTACTGGACAATATCGTGTTTCCAGGTCTCTCTAGATCTGTAATGCAGGGAAACCAGTAAGATTTGTCATGACCGTTAATGTTCATATTATTCATTCATATACATATAGTATTCATTATTCATACGAAGGCACCAAAGAGAATGCTTATACATGGAGTTAGTCAGACTGCAAGAGCTCCAAGGCACAGTCCCCAAGACTGTCCTGAGGGCAGTCTTTGTCCCCTTCTGCAAGCTAAACATTTTCCAAATCACTCCCGATTTGGATACTTTGCTGGAAAGAAGAGAGAACTTGTTAAAGCCATTCCATTTCATTCACGGCCACTGATTAGGACATGAAATGCTGCCTCTACAACAAGAACTCACTCAAGGTGGAATATCAGTGTGTGGAAATATGTGTGGGGTGAGGCAACCTGGAGTGCTCACCTGAGATTTAGTGTTCACTGCTTTTATTGAGACACATAGGCTGGGTTGATTGAAAGTCTCCTCATCCCCGAGGCTAAGCTGATTCTACATGACCTCAGAGGCTGCCCATGTGTAACTAAGCTAGCACAAACTTGCAGTTTTAGACAAAGACTAGACAGCTCTCTGAGGCCAAATTTATGCTCCTACCCTCTCTGTTTTTCTTTATCCCCCACCTTTTAAGATAAGGACTCACATAGACCAGACTTCAAATTTTTTATATATCCAAGAATGACTTTGAACCTTTTATCTTCCTGTCCCTACCCTTCGAGTGCTAGGATTACAGGTGCACACTACATTCCCTGCAATGCTGGAGATCAAACCCCTGGCTTCATTTATGTTAGCCAACCATATCCCCAACCTGAGTTAGGGGATGTCACTAGCACACAGTTGGCACAGAATAAGCATTCTGTTACTGTTTATGAATTTACTGTTACTGTTTATTTGAATTGTCTTTTTCCTTCTATAAGAGGACCAAAATACAGCATTTTTTTCAGCTTCATTTTTATTATGAAAATGCACAAATACACAATAAATAGTGTAAAAATACCTTTCTACCCACTGGAGATCCAACAACACTATGCCAAATTTGTGTGTGTGTGTGTGTGTGTGTGTGTGTGTGTGTGTACTTTGGTTAAATTATTTGAAAATAAATAACAGCTCATACAACTATTAATAATTTGGAATACTCTGGTATGCATTTCATATTAATAACTGTGATGCCCTTAACTGGAAAGTGAACAATATTCTCCTAATATGCAATAGTCTGGATAGTCTGCATGCTAGGGACCCGGTTAGTTGCTAGACTCCTTTTCTCAGAAACCATGCTATTCTGTTTCTCTCAAATGGAAGAAACTGGGATTCTTATTTCTTCTTTAATCAAGTCCAAACATGGATGGGTTGTCTAGGACTGTGTATGCCTCACATGCTTAGCTTACATTCCCATACACACTTTTGTACAAGTCCAAGTTTTGGTGTGTGCCAGTATGATCTGGTGAATACTGTCATTCTTTACTTCCACTGCTTCTCAACATCCCTCCCCGCCCCCCCGCCTCCTATTCCAGTCATGGTATCTCTGTATCTTTCCGATCAAATTGTGCACTCTGGTTGTTGGGAGGAGCTTTTCTTTCACCTGAGCCATTGGAGGTCCTCTGGTTCAATAGTTTTCAATATGTATGCAATTTGGATTCAACCAGTGAGCTCCAGGGACCACCTCAAGGGTGAGGTGCTGGCCAAGAGGGTGAGTCAGAGTCTACAATTACTTTTCTCATTGCCATGACAATATATCTGACTTCAACATCTACAGTGAGGAAAGATTTGACTCACTGTTTCTGAGATTTCAGCATGCAGTCCTTGGCTTTGTTAGTTCTGGCCAGCGAGGGAGAACATCTTGTCCACAAGAGTGTGAGAAGGGACTCACAAGGAAAAGTAGCCCACTGTGATGGATGGAAGTGATCATGGTGTGCCGTAGCCCAGCGCAGGGCTCACTTTAAGCACTTGTTGATTGACAGGGGATTTTGTATCATCTCATCTCAGTTTTAATGAGCTAATATTAAGCTTTATCGTACAAAACACTCCAGGAAGGTCTATGACTAAAGACTTGTCTTGTCTCCTCAGAGCAAAGCCAAAGAATTATGTCTTTTAGAGTTGCTGGTTTTCTGGAAGATATACTCAGTCTAGTTGTGGCTTTATTGATTGATGTTCAAACTATCTTTTTGTTTGTTTGTTTTTCTGCAATGGAGACTGAACTTAGGACTTAACATGTGGTTTTCTTTTGGGACAAGGTCTCTCTAAGTTACCTGGGTCATCCTTTATTGTGATTTTCCTGCCTCAGTGTTCTGAATAGCTGGGGTTATAGGCATACTCCATCAGGTCCAAAGAGTAAACCAGTTTTTACGAGTATCACTCATTTCCAATTGCTCACACTAAATGCCAGTAGAGTGAAAGAGTAATTTATTTTTTTACTGCCGGTGTCGTCGTCGTCGTCATTGTCCTCGTCATCATCATCATCACCATCATCATCATCACCATCATCGAGGCAGAGGCAGGAAGGCCTGGGTTTCTCTCCATAGTTAAGGGTGTTCTTTGACCCCTCATCTTCTGGCCTCTACCTTCTATGTGTTGGGAACAGTGCCACCACACCCAGCTGAAAGATTGTTTTAAAAATCCCCTTAGTTCCTACTCTAGAGGCACTCAAAAATGTCTCAGAAAAGGGAAATGATATTTTTTGGAATCCAAAGGAGACACATCTCTAAAACCAAGAATACATCACATCATCTCCAAGATCAGCCCTAGCTCTGTGATTCCTATACATGAAGCCCCTCTCCTATGCTCCATTCACCGAAAAGCTCTGTTTTACCTGTTCGGCTGTTCAGATTCCCATGGTCATTTGTGTGGCAGACCGTAACCTTCCAGTCCGAAAGACATTAGTAGACAAGCCATGAGAAATAAGGTTAATTATTTATTGGAAGTGCAACTACGCCTTTATCATGCCAAACCCACATTGTCATTTTTTTGGCAGGTACTTTATGACAACCAGATGAATAATACTTTAAAAATGTTACTCCGAAAGTTAACTTAGTTTCTGTGGGTTTGTTTATGGCTAACATCTGTTAGGGCCATGAGATAATAGTCCTGGACATAAAACCTGTTAAGAGGAATGACAGAGTTTAGTGTGGAAGAGGTTAGGATTTTATAACAGCTCCTGCAAATGTGCATTATTTGTGTTACTATGTGATAAATGTTGGCTTCTCCACTAGAATCTAAACCCCCACAGTTCTTGGAGACTGACCTCACTATTGTATGTAGTCCTGATCTCTTGAAAAATGCCTGATATTTAGACACTATATTTTTATTAACAATATGAAAGACAGACTGATGTAATCCTGGAGTGCTCTGCCCAGAATAATATATTTCATCGAGACTTTGAGATGAACTCAGAGAAGATAGGATACAACTGTGAGGCAGGGGTGGGGTGGAGAGTGGAGAAGAGAGTTGGTATAGGCTCTTAGAAGCCAGCTTTTGCAGGCTCAAGGCAAGAAAATGAGCATTTCCTGTGTTTAACCTGAATGCGATTATTTTTGAAAAATCTCTTATGTCTCAAATATCTGAATTTGAAAGGCTTATTTCAATACAACACATTTAAAAAGAGAACTGTGTGTCCTACTGTAATCTCTGAGGATGGCGGAGTGGCAGTGTTTCATATAGGATGATAACATTTTCAGATGCTCGAGGAAGCAGAATTGACTTAATTCATATGCCTGAGTCCTAACAGAACTGGGACTAATAACTGGAAGTGACTCAGCAGCTAAAGAGTCCTTGGTGGAGCTGGAGAGATGACTCAGCAATTAAGTCTGTAGTACACTGCTCTTAAAGAAGAGCAGGTTCCGTTGCTAGCACCCACACTGGGTGACTCTGAATTGCTTGTAACTCCAGCTCTAGAGGATCTGATGCCTTCTCCTTGCCTGTGTGGGCACCTATATATGTGTTCACACAAAGACACACAGACACATACACACAAATAAAAATGAATGAATCTTTTAAAATGTTGATTGAAATAAATATAATTTTGTAGTACTTTGTAACTTTCATAGCTGTTTGGGTGACAGCTGTGTGTGTGTGTGTGTGTGTGTGTGTATGAGATAGGATCTCACACCATCTAGGCTGGCCTTGAACTCCCAATCTTCCTGCCTCTACCTTCCAAGTGGTATTTTAGTCATACCCCAGCTCTTGGTTGACAACTCCTTTTGTCAATCTGAGAAACTCTTGCTCATTCATATTTTAAGGCATATCAGAGAGGGGACAGATGACCTGAGGGGGTTGACCCCATTTTCCAATTTTATGACCAGGCTTCAAGGAACTCATGAGGCTCATTAATCTAGGCCTAGGTAGACTATCTCTAAGGGACTATTTCCTGTTCACTAGTTAAGTACTTTATGAACTAAAATGAAGGTATTACAAATCACAGTACGCATTTATAAAAAAAAAAGTGGTGCTAGATATAAAGTGAATGTGTACATATACAGGCTAACTAAATATTGTCACAAGAAGGGGACCACAATCAACAGAAAGATGCTCTTGATGTTGTCAAAGTCTTTATATAAACAGGAACATAATGAGGTAGATACAGCAGTGGTTGCGAGCCTGTCTTTTCCCTGTCCACTGAAGATGACGTTCAGGTCAGCATGTATTTACTCCCCAAGACTCAAGGGACACGGGGAGAAAGAATGGGACAGTTCTGCCTTCTTATCTTCTAAACACTAGTGGTTCACTTACTTCTTGTTTCAATTAATAGTATCAATATTGCCCAATCACTGATTTATAATGTCCTATACAGAAAAAAAAGACTTTTATTCCCATTTATCTTTGGAAACACTAAGGGAGAGAAGGACTGGTTTAAATGTTCATTGACACATAGCCAGCAAGTTATAAAAACAGACTGAACAAGGCAGCATGACTTCAGATTACAGCCTGATCTTTGTAGCATAATGCCTTTCAGGGAAAGCCTGAGGCCTCCTTTTACCTGAGCCTGTGTCAAAAGCTTATGTGTACTTGTCCCATTTGAAGTTTACTGATGTTTATGTTGGATTGTGTTTAAGGCACTTGTACTAGCTGATTTCACGGTGACTTTCATTCAATCTCAACAGCTTTGTCAAGCAGATGTTATCTCTGTTGTAGCGGTGAATAAATTGATAGGTAGATGCTCAATTGCCTGTCTAGGTCCATACAATTCTGAGGAGTAGCCTTGGGACTGAAAACTCAGATCTTAGAAGCTGGAGAGATGGCTCAGTGGCTAAGAGCACTTGGTCTTGCGAAAGAACCAGGTTCAGTTCCCAGTACCCATTTGACATCTCACAACCATCTGTAACTCCAGTTCCAGGGGCTCTGTCATCCTCTTCTGAACTCACTAGACACCAGACACGAATGTGGTACACATACCTACATGCAGGCAAAAACATTCATATGCATAAAAATTAAACAAAATGTCTTAAACCCACATGTTCTGATTCTAAGTCATACACTTTCAATAGCCTTGTAAATCATATTTTTCCATAAACTGTAAGCCAGTGGCTGTTAGTACACTTAGGTTGTGCTCACATCAGTTTCAGATTTCATTATCCCTCACAGATCCCTGCACCCATTAGGAGTCACTGCCTTCCTGTTCTTCCCCAGCTTCTGGCAGCTAGTCTCCGAATTGTCACATAAATGGAAACAATATGTAGCCTTTCATGGGTATCTTCTTTAACGTGGCATCATGTTTCCAGGGTTCATTGTGTGACAGGATATTCTTCTTTACAGCTGGATACTATTATATTTTATAGTCTTTATTTTTTATCTCTTCATACATTGACAGACATGTGGATTGTTACCCTGGGGAATTATTAGGAGGTATTCTACTAAAAAAACTGAACATGTTTTCTGTCCTCTTCAGTTTAGACCCAGGAATGGAACTGAGGCATGCTAACTTGTTGTTGAACTCTGAGGAGTGACCCAACTTTTTCCCCAAAAGCCTGCAGCATTTTTACATTTCATCCAGCAGTGAATGCTCACATTTCTCTATATTGTCCTGTACTTGTTTCTTTCCTTGCTGGATTACACTGTGGTTCAGAGTCTCATTTTCCTTACAGAGTCATGATGGCGACTGTCTTGGTCAGTTTTATGTCAGTTTGATATATGTGGGAGTCATCTGAAAGAATGGAACCTCAACTGAGAAAATGCCTTCATAAGACCAGGCTGTAGGCAAGCCTGCAGGGCTTTTTCTTAGTGATTTGCTGCATGAAATATTAAGGAAAGGCACCATCCCATGTTAGCGCTGGCTACTCTCTGGCCCCGAGTCGCCACCTCCATGGCTAGCCCCATGTAGCAACAGCCCATCTAGCTGTCACAAATCCCTGTAACCAGGTAAAATCAAAACACTAGAGGCTTGTAATTTAGCAGTCAGATTTATATTAATAAATTCTCAACCCACAAAATGCCCGCACAATGAACTCAAAACTCAACTGATATAAACACAAGCTGTACACCTAGATGGGGCAGATGCACCCTAATTATTATTCAATCATCTATCTTAGAAATCCCCAATACTTACTATACCTCCCAGGACTGTGTGGATCTGGCTCCTCTTCCTCTCTTATAGGTTCCATCTTGTCTCCTCTCCATCTCTTCTGTCTCTTTGTATTCTCTAAAATTCTCAGCCCGCCTTCCTTTTCCATTGCCCAATCATAGGCTCTCGCCTTATCTTTGTGCCTGCCCTCATCTGCATATAGACAGCAATCCACAGTGATTGACATGGGAGGACCCGAAATATGGTGGGTGGTGTCATCCATGGGTTGGTGGTTGTATGTTCTATATGAAAGCAGGCTGAACAAGCCGGGAGGAGCAAGTCAGTAAGCAGCACTCTTCCATGGCCTGTGTTTCAGTTCCTGTCTCCAGGTTCCTGCCTTGTTTGAGCTCCTGTCCTGATACCCTTTTTTGATGAACAATGACTTGGAAAGCCAAATCCTTTCCTTCCCAAGTTGCTTTGGGCATGGCATTTTGTCACATCAATAGAAACCCTAAGTAGGACACTGATCATCATCCCTTCTGAGGTCTATGACTATTTGTCCGTTCTAAGAAATTTCTATTTAAATCATCTTCCCATTTTTAAAAGTGTTTTTAAAAACTTTATTCTTCTCTTAGATATTACATCCCAGTTGGCAGTTTCCCCTCCCTCCTCTCCTCCCAGCCTCTCCCCCAGATCCTCACCTCCCTTCAGAAAGAGCAGGCCTCCCAGGGACATCAACCAAACACTGCATACCTACAGTAAGACCAGGTGTATCCCATCACATCAAGGCTGGACAAGGCAACTCAGTAGAAATAAGCAAAAGAGTCAGGGACAGCCACCAGACCTACTGTTAGGATTTCCACCAAAGTGTTTTTTTTTTTTTTTTTTTAAATGTATCTTAGGAGCTAAGATTATTACACATCTTGGAACCAGACCCGTATGGGATAGATAATCTGGATTTTTTTCTCCCACTCTGTGGGCTGTATTTGTTATCCTAAAGGTTTTATGTTTAGACATCACCCAAATTATCTTTTATTTGATTTCTTGTGCTTTTGGTTTCATACCCAAGAAATCTTAGAAACTTTGACATATAAAGATCATTTTTAAACTGGACTTTCTAAAACTTCCTCTTCTCCCATGAGGAGTGAGAGGCATTATGCAGCCTAAAGTGAGCCAGAACCTCCATTTAATGCTGGGGAAACTTGCATTATTTTTTACTAGAGGACAGAACATGATATTAAAGAATTCATAAATCATCTCCCAAATTAATCATTTATATGTAGTGCTTATTACAGGACATTGACTATATTCTGGCTATTATTTTAATCACTATAATTATCTGAGACTTAAAAGTCAATGTTCTGAATAAACTAATAGAAAACAATAAAGTTTGGCATCCGTGCTTAAAGAGAAAAACATTCAAAGACATTACCGTGTGAGGAGCTGAGCTGAGGAGGCTCCCTTAACCCTGTTCAGATAACTGAAGAATAGCATTTCTACATGTCTTGTAAGCAAAGTCTAGTGAAACTTGGAAAGAAAAAGAACTCATTTTACATAGTTTCAAATGTATTATTTATGTTAAGGCACACTCAAGAGTGTTTTCCCTATTGTTTTATCCTGATACATGAGTTGCTTCATCACAGAACAAGTAAGTGGGAACGTTAGGGCTGTGTGCCTCTAAAAGGGCCACTCTAACTCCATAGGATTCCACTGGGCAACCTCAAGGGAGGGTTCTAAGTATGCAGTTTACCTTCAGGATTGTACACAGAATGCAGTTCAACTACCCTGGGCACTGCTTGACTCAGTCATTAAAGATTCACAGAGCATCCTGCAGGAGGGGAACTGTTTTTTAACGTGTATCAACCAGCCTACAGAGCGGTAGTGGGCAGGGAGGGGGCATGTGGCCTCAGGCAGTGTTTCCTTCCTGTGGCACAGTGTACATGAAGTACTTGAGTCTTCAAGTGTTAGGGAACCAGTCTGTGGCTCTGAAGTTGATCTGGTATCTATTCGCTCCACAGTATTCATAGAAGTTGTGGATGAGGGGATGAAGATATACACACATTTAGACACATACCATTGATGATTATTATGAGGGATGACCAACATCTCAACAGAAAGATAGACAAAAATGGAATATTTAGAAGTGATTTAAATGGATATTAAACATCAAAAAGTTAGAATTCAAACAGTAGAGGATAATTTTCATTCACTAGATTGAACAAAGTGAGATGCTGGCAAAGCGAAGACTTATGGTGTTCATGTGCTCTTGGCAGGGGTGGAAATTAGTGTCATTTTTTGGCAAATCAAAAATGTCAAATGTATGTATTTTTTTTTTATTTGAACATTCTGTGTCTAGGGTATTATTGAGTACATTGCTCACAGCCTTAGAAATAGAGCTGGAGACATCTATCTTCAATAATACTTTACTAGCTGAATAAATTAAAACCTAGTAAAATTCCCACTTTAAAAACAACACATATATATTACAAGTGCACAGTGACTGCCTCAGAACACAGAAAGGAGGAACAAGTAACACACATTCATTTCCCCATGTATTATTGTAGTGTCTAGTATTTTTTAAGTCATCTGTATCCCCCTAAAATTCTTAAGAAGTAAATTTATGGGCATTCTAGTCCAGTTCTGAGTTGGACACTAGCCAGCAAAGTGCTTCAGTTGTGCATTAACAGAATGTCGGACATACTTTTTGTAAAGTACCCACGGAGTAGCAGATGTTTTTCCCTGAGGGGAAAGCAGCTTTCAGCACAACCCAAACCCAAGAATTAAGGCACGGTTCATAATAAGAACTTAAGGAATACCAGATATGAGATTATCCTTAACAGAATGTGGGTGAGGTTAATGACAGATTTAGGGCAACGACAGAGTTTAAGTGCTTAGCCCAAAATGCATGCTGGAGGAGGGGCAATGTTTTATGGACATGTACAGTCTTGAGGACCAGGAGCCTCTTTACACAGGTCTCTGAGCCATGCAGCCACTATTTTCCACCTTACAAGATGTTTCCATCTGAGCAGAATCCTGAGCATTCAGCTTTCTAGAGGTGGGGCTCACATTTGGGGACCTTTAACAATAAGTGTCATTTAGAGTATCTCCTTTGTTCCTGATGCCACCAGGCCTTTCCACAGACAGACATTATTTACAAATCTGTAAGTCAAGGCTGGATTCTCCACTTCCATTATGTCACACACTCCCATTTTCCTCATCTGCAGGGGAGTTCTAACAACATCTTGGCCAATGTCCCTCTCAGGGTGACACATGCTGCAGCCAGCATGGCTGTATGGGACCAACGGCCTTCACAGCCCTGAGGTCTGTAAAGACAGGAAAGCGCTTTTATGCAAATCTGACTTGGTGCTATTCTGAAAGTGGGAGACGTGAAAAAGATGAACACACACACACACAGTCTCACTAGGCCACACACACACACACAGTCTCACTAGGCCACATACACACACAGTCTTACTAGGCCACACACACACACACACACACACACAGTCTCACTAGGTCACACACACACACACAGAGTCTCACTAGACCACACACACACACACACACACACACAGTCTCACTAGGCCACATACACACACAGTCTCACTAGGTCACACACACACACACACACACACACACACACAGTCTCGATAGGCAGCTCTGACTGGCTGGGACTCGCTCTGTAGAACAGGTTGACCTCAAACTCTCAACAGATCGACCTGGTCCTCACAAGTGCTGCTCCACCCAGCTTATTTGTATTTATTTTTTCTAGTTATGGTTTGGCACAACTCTCTTGTTTTTAGGAACTTTAACAATGATAGTCTTATATTAAGGTCTATTAGACACAGCAGCCATTACTTACTGACCATTCCTGTTACACAGTAAGGTGGATGTAATTCCCCTGCCCTAGCAGTCATACATGTTTTATGAAAATAATGTTAAAATTCCAGAAAACTCTGAGTCAGTGCTGTCTGGCTTCTTAGAGATGATGTCATGGCACCAGCTGTGGATATCCCTTACGTCCTCTGCACTAATCAAATGAACCACTTCTTAAATTTAGCAAACAAACGGGTGGGTATTTTGCAGACAAGAAACCCTTTTTATTTTAAACCACAAAGAGTCAGCAGGTGGTCACAACTATCCATATTCCATTAAAATCACAGAAAACCTAGGCACAAAAGCACCACTGATTATTGCTCTAGAAAAATTACATGAAAATTCAAATATGCACAATAAAAACACCACAGTATGCACAGGACTAAATGATTAAAGCAAGGGCATGGAATGCTGAATCCATTTCACACGCAGCTCTGGTATTAAATTGGTATTTACTTGACTTGAGGATGATGGAAATTTCCAAAAAAACATCAGCATAAGAGGATAAAATGTCCATCTTCATATAGATTTTATGCCGACTAATAGAGTCCTAAAAAATTAGCATTTACAAAATACTTGGTAAAAATAGCTTTTAAAAGTTGTCCAAAGAAGTACGTGAAATCGACCCTAGTTTTCGATGACAATTCTTTCTCCCTCGTTATCTACAGATTCAGTTCTCTGTGCCTGTGAATAAGAAAGGAAGGAAGAAAGAAAGGAGGGAAGGAAGGAAGAAAGAGGACATCTGGTTACCAGTAAAACAAGAATTAGCAAAGGCAAGTCCACCCACCAAGAAACACACTTGAGCATTTGGCCTCTTGTTTTTGCTCCCAGGTCTACTTGGAAACACACTTCAACTCTGGGTGGACAGACAAGGCAGGAATGCATTCCGGCAACACTCTGCAGCGTTTATTGCTTTCTGCTATTTAGACAACCACAGAAGCCTTACCTGCAGGCTCCAGTATGCATAAGGAACAGCACGCTACTCTCTGATTCTAGTCACTGCAAGCATGCAGAATGTCTACTGTACCCTTAACTCTCACTGTTTCAATCTGCCCCTTTACTGATAATGTGCTGGGTGGGGGACTTCTGCAGGCTGAGACATTAACAGTTGAACGAGAGACGTGGATCTGCAGTAACATTACAGGCAATAAAGAGAGACGTTATGAGCGTGCTATCCAGAGCTGAAGGACTGAGCAATTTCTTTTAAGACACTGATTTGGTCAGTGGGAGGTGTTTGTGGAAAGTACCTCTTCAGCTTTAGTGTCACCATTTGCAGATGGTGCAGTACCTTCCTTTCCAGCTTCCTGCTTTTCTTCCTTCTTCCCCTTAGCACCTCTGCTAATCTTTGTTCCAGGTTCTTTCTAATGGATCGAAGCACAGGGAAACAGAATGTGTTAGGTGCAGCGTGACACCAAGGAGCCCCTGCGGGAACCGAGCCAGACACAATGGCGGCTACCATCGTTGGCCTTATTGGAAGGTGGGGATCCAACTTTGCTTTTTCACCTGGGCTGCCTGCTGTCCCACCAGCACTATTCTGTGGGAAAATGGTGACTGACGTAGGTGTCCATAGCTCCAGGGATATTTCTGCTGTGAGTGGTTTTTGCAGTGGAGAGGGCAGTCATAATGCCTGGTAAAAGGGGAAAGCCTGGGGAAAAACCAACCCACCAGGGGCTGTTGCTTTTCCTGTTGCTGTCCACTGTGACCAGTCATGTGGAGTCGTACATCTTACACAGCTAGAAAGGTATTCAAAATAAAGGCTCAGATGAAGAACTGTTGCTAATTTTATGCCTGCACCACAGCGGTGAGTCCTGCTTTGGAAAACTGTATTCACTACCACACACAGTTTCAGAGAGTCTGGATGCTTTGAGGGGTACAGCACAGGACAGTCACTGTGGCTAAACTGTGGACAGTAATGGACTTCAGTTTTCCTCATCTGCTAAACAGGATGGATATTCATATCCATTTCAATAGACTGTGCTGAGGGTGACTAAGCATCCAGAACATGTCTCCCAGTGTCTGGCTAGTGTTCACTACTTGCTAGAGTCAATGATCATATTTTATTGCTAGTCATGGAATGGCCATCTACTAGTAGCTTTATGAGGCTCCGAGCCCCCCTCTGACATCTGGTGCTGGTGGCAGCAATGGGGTCTAGGGCCAGATCTAACTGCACCAGATTACCTTGTGATTTATTGTAGGTTCTGAGGGAGCTGCCAGGCTGTTCACACAGGTTGTTCAGAGCAACTTGCTGTGCTCTCTGCACCTCACTAACCAAATGGAAAACACATTCCCACTACCATGTAAAATGGCGCCTCTTGGCTTTAAAGAAAGCCCATAATGGTAGGGACAACTTTCTAGTCTGTATATTTTAACATGACTCATTAAACAGGATCTCTCCTCAGATGATTTTTAGGCATAGGATTAAAATTTATTAATTGTTTAGAAAGTCAAGGGAGGGAGGAGGGGAAAACCTCTTACCTTAGCAGATGTTTTTCTTGGTTTGGGCTCCGGTTTTGGTGGAACAGGTTTCTGCAGAAATAATTTAAATTATACAAATACTGAAACGGATGCCATTAGCACTGAAAAGAAAACAAATGGGTCGAAACAGCCATGGGTTCTGATGGTGGTGTTCATTTGGGGCTGGTCCTTTCAGTATCAGGTACTATTTTCATCCCAAGTTTGCAGATGGGAAGGAAAAGCTGACTCATTAGGCTCTGGTCCAGTAGAGCTCTCTGGGGCAGGGTTACGTTTCTCTTTCTGGTATCTTGGTAGTTCCTTTTTTCACAACACCACAGCAAAAGGAGAAACTTTGGCCCTGGCTAATGGCTTGATGAGACTGCTCTCAGTGGCCTTACCGACAGACTAGAAACTACAGCGAATCTCAGGCAGAGTCCACCATTCATTGGTCATCAAGGATGAGGCCTGTGATGGTCTTCAAAGCCTTATCCAAATCCCTCTCCCTGACACAGATTTCAGGTTCTGTAGCCAAGCCTCTTCTTGTTTCATCCCTTCAAAGTCAGCGTAAGGTAAGAATCTAACACAAGACACCAGGCTCATTTATCTCTGGAGCTTTTTATTAAGCGTTTTTACATAAATGCAGCAACATGTCTGGCTGTTAACGCTAAGATTTTTCTCTGTGGCTGTTTTAGGTCAAATATTTCTCTAATAAAGGTTTAAAATGTATACATCTCTCTGAGAACTAAAGGAATGTTTTAAAAACAGAAAACACACTGTCCAGGGTATCCCCTGTGAAGAAAAATGTGTGCCCTCCCACCCCATTATCTGTAAAATATTTGAAGATCATAGTCAATATAGCCTTTTTGTATAAAATTTAATTGTAGACAGTTCAGTTCCAAAGACCAGTTGTTAGAAATAAAGCCAGACATGGTGACTCACTCCGATAACCCCAGCACTCAGGACACTGAAGCTGGAGATGGCTACTGGTCTGAGGTCGGCCTGGGCTACAGAGTGAGACACGGTCTCAAAAACACCAAACAGGAGGGCTAGTGAGATAGCAGGTAAAGGTGTTTGCTGCTAAGCCTGACAACCTGAGTTTTATCCCTGGGGCACCCATGATGGAAAGAGAAGACTGATTCCTGCAAGTTAGCCTCTGACCTCTTCACACACAAGTAAATACGGGTAACAACAATATTTCTTCTAAAAAGAAAAAGAAATGGCCTTTCAAATCAAGTTTTTTTAAAAAAAGAGTTGAGCTTGAAAAGTAAGAAAAATTTTATTAGTCTTCTTACCCTTCTAAATCTTCAGTCTGCCTTCCAAACACTGAAGCTTTCCTGGCTCCTAAATCTTCCTAACTTTAAAATTCATTATTGTAAGTTTTGACAGATCAGTATATGTTTCTGTGATTATTAGCAAATTGTTTCCACTTATGCCATTTTTCGTGAGAAAGACCTTGTATCTGGTTCAGCATTCAGTGTTATCAAAATAGTATTAAGAAACTAAGACTCTGTGTGTGTGTGTGTGTGTGTGTGTTTGTGTGTGTGTGTGTGTGTGTGTGTGAGAGAGAGAGAGAGAGAGAGAGCGCGCATTCACTTGTGTGCTTGCTGAAGCAGTGTCAGGCGTTCTTCAACCACTTTCCACAAGTGGCTGGACTGCTTGCTTCAGGATTCCTCCTGCCTCCGCTTTCCAGGGCTGGGATGCACAGGTACACACTGCTACACGTGGCTCTTCATGTGGGTGCTGGGAATCCAGACACAGCTTTCATGCTTGCATGCATAACAACCACCTTTCCCAGTGAGCCATCTCCCCAGTTCTCAGAGGAGGGTTAGAGTCTGGAGTACTGCTGGCTTCAGATGAGACTGTGCTGGTCCCACGGGCCATCTCAGGGAAAGGGGCTTCTTATGTTGTTGGTTCCTGGAGCTCACAAAAGCCCTCTTAAATTTTGGGTTTCCTTTTCCTTTCAAGGGTTATTCCTTACTGCCTTGCTATTTCCAACATCCCCTTAGTCGTTCTGGTGACCGATAAGACCGACAGACCCCCTAGTCTGCTGTACTACAGACTCATGTGATTGAAACCCTTCAACTCCTGAGTGGTGTGAACAGCCACTCCCACATACATCCAGCAGCACCTGTGACATTCAGTGTGAGGATGTTCACTGTCAGTGAAACTCTCCCCAGTTCTTTATTTTTAGAAGGTAGCTCTGGGGCAAAATCCTCTAGACATCCGAGTCCATCTGGTCTGTTTGTTATCGAATGAGAAAGAACTGAGGAGCACACGAGCCAGAGAGCAGCACATGCAGGCTGCCTCGTAGCTGGAGCACAGGCTCAGTCTCACCTCTCCATCCTAGCTCTAGTCTAATCCCCATCCTCTCCTGGGCATGGCCTACTGAAGAAGACCCCATGAGACAAAGTAAAAGTGCCACTGTTTTAAGATGTCCCAAAACTGGAATACAGCTAAAGTGTATGGATTGTTTACTTTAGGGACATTCTGATCCAGGAATAAAATACACATTAGTATGGGTTGTGGGCAGAGAAGCTACATTCTGGATCTATTTCAACATTAACAGGTATAGAATTTGGAAATCAGGATTCGCTTAATGTACTTGCTTGTCTCAGGGATTTAGCAGTTCCAATCTGCATGGGCTTTATATACTTGATGATGGCCCTGGCCACTGCTTCTCACTGACATATATAATCAAGTGAATTGCTTGACAACATGGGTCAGATTTGCTGGAAATTACAACCCCTAAGTATTTTACAGAGGGAAAAGAAACTCAAAGAAAATGCCAGGTAATTGTCCTTCTGCTTTAGACACGGGAGCACACATTCCTAAGAAGCTAGAACGAGATGCTCTGAAGACTTACCGATGACAATCTGGCCGACCGTCTTGTGGGCTACAAAAGAATGGGGAATTTTTTTTTTTTAAGTATTTATAAACATCCAGACTAGCTGTAAAAAAAAAAATCATTCTTGATATATTGTTAAAGAATGAAGAGTATGCCACCCATCATCCTCTCCAGGTTAGCATCATGAAACATGCCAAGTCCACCGGGCACTCCAGAGAAAGCGATGCTACAAGATTCAGGCTCACCTTTCATCCAGTGGCTTCTCCCAGTTAAGACTGCTGGGAGAAGAGAAAAAAGAGGAATCCTGGCTCCACCCTAAACCACAGTCACTTCTTTTGTGATAAATTGATGTGAGAACACTGAATTACCTTTTAAAAGATGGTCTCTTTAAAATGGAACCCAAATCTACAAGCTAATAAGAGACTCAAGAAATCACCACAGAACCAACATAGTCCTCACCCACCTCTGCCAAATTGGCAAACAATGACTGTAAATCCTACACAGGTAAGAAAGGTTGTTTGTTGGTTTGTTTTGTATTATTTTTGTTCTTTTCAAACCCAGAACAAAAGCAACACAATTATCTACTTGAAACCCGCCTCACTAATCTCTTCATTTCAAATGTTTAGAAAATCGATTAGCTAGATATTGAATTTAGTTTGTTTGTTTGTTTGTTTTTTTCAGAAAACCTTTTGAGGGTTGTATCAATTAATAGTCAATGTCATCCTAAAGAAAATACAAAATAACACAAGCATCCAGCACACAAAGATAACACTCTTAACTACTCAGGGGAACCTACTTGTCCTGGGTGAAGGGATTTAACATCCTAAACCTAAAACTGGAGTTCTCCCCAGCTTTTACGCCATAATTCCTGGTCCTTTTACTCACTTTTCCATCTCCAGTCGGACAGCAGATGCTACCTCACACATCCCAGAATATTTGCTGAATAAATGAATTCGAGCTTCTCCCTCACTCACATTGTTTAGGAAGACTCTGACTCATTATGATAATTTAAATGCTTCAAGTATTTGTTCTTAACTGGGTCAGCAAAAATGGTCAGTGGGACCTCGTGTCATGATTGAGAAGAATTGGAGAAATTCTTGAAACTGTGCCATGTTCAGTCTAGGTCAGTGGGCCAGGTCACACTGAAAGAAATAGTTCTTGACATTACCATAGCAAAAAATTTTCTTGGTGAAAGTCCCAAGAGAAGTTAAACCCATCATTCTTTAAACCGCAGAAGGAAATGAAGGGCCAGAGTGTCCATGAATAATTTTAACCCTGGGGTCTCGATGAACAGTCAGAGCTGGACTGAAGTCCAGCTAACAGAATGTGCAAAGAATAGGAAGTCGTGCAGGTTAAGTTGTTGCCTGGGACACAGTCACCACCCAGAATAGGACATAACAGTCAGCACACAGCTTAAGGCACAACTGTGGCCAGAAAAGAAGAATGCAATGAGGGATTCTCCACAGGAAACACCGAGGCGCCTGCGAGCATTCTCCTGGGTGCGTTTGAGACATCACACCCACAAGTTTCTAGGAGACAGGACCCAAATCCTGCCATACCTTTCTCACGATGGTCAACCACATGGAGTGAGTATTGCTGAAGAAAAGGCAATATTCCCTACTTAAACTTTGCAAAACATGTATGTCCTGTGCTTCCTCAACATGGTTTCTGAATGTGGAAGAATAGAAGGTTATCTATCCCTCGGTTACCACAGAGCTCAGGTCTGAAATTTCTGTGTGGCCTCAAAACATACTCCCACCATCTAACAAGTACAGCAGGGAAAGCAACCCTGTCCACAGGAAAGAGTGTCAGCCTCCTTGCCTGAGGGAAGCAAATAAACCTTATCCAAATCCCGTCCTGCTTGCCTGTCAACTCAGATGCATTCTATTGGCTTCCCTTCAGCAATCACTGCAGTTTCCTACCCTACAGAGCCATCTTTCTCTGTTTCAGTACCACCAATGCCTAGCATGGACCCTTATAGTAAGTGTTAAGGAAAATGGAAGAAGCAAGTGCCAGAAAATCACAAACTATCATTTACAGAAAGGGGCCAAACGCTCTAACCATTATACATACCTGTCCACTTGCCAACCAGCTGCTCTTGACAAAATCATATTAAAGAGAGATTTTAAAAAAGTCATGTGAAGGATTTCACAATCTGCAAAACCTTGCCTCTCCATGCCAACATTTGAACATGCAGAACAGGGCTTTCCGGAGGGATGGGCTCATCACAGAGTTGCTCTACGGGCCTGGCCTCCAGCGGACTGACCCATAGACTTAATTTAGATTCAGGATGAGCATTCCAAAAGATACAACAACAGTCTCTATAGGCTATCCAGCTCAGCCAGACTCCAAAAAGTAGTTGTTTTACCATAAAATCATTTTATGACTTCCTACCTAAAATTTACCAGCTCTTCTGTGTCATAAAAAAAGACTTTTTAAAAACTTCCTCTCCAGTAATCACCACATTGGATTTTCTTTTTTCCCTGCAACGAAGGCTGAGACTAACATTTCACTCAGTCAGCACTGTGCTTGTGCATGCAAGTATGGATACCTTCCTGGAAAGTTCCATCAGCTTCCAAGTCCTTAACATCTATAAATGACTGGACTAAATTTATGGGATATAAAACAGACTACCCTGCTGTTTATTCCCCTTCAAAACATTTAATGCATTTAGCATTTGAAATACTCATTTAAGGCTCAGCCTTTACTTGGTAGAACTGGGGGGGGGGGGATTTGTTATGGAATTTTTCTTAATTTGTTGATTAAGTGAGAAATCATAGGAAAAAGTTGTAGAAATAATGACTCTCAGACAGGGAATGAAGGTTTTTAGGTCACTGTGATTTATAGATACTGGAGACATTGGGAGTATCCAGTCAGCATTATTGATTGACCAATGGCCCGCATCTGAAAGACACGGGGTCTATTTCAACATCCTGGCTGCAAACACAGCACACACATCTATCCACTCAACGTTCAAAGGCAGAGCAAGATCCAAGCAGAATCACTGGACACTGCAGATTATTGCTTCAAACTTATTTTCACAAGATGCCCCTTTGCTTCTGAGCCTCAGCATGCTCTTTTAAAGCAGAGCTTAAAAGTCAAACTGCTCTGATTCTCAAAAACAAAACAAATGAGAAATTCTCAAAAACATGAGTGGCTTTTCCTTTTCAGCACTGGGAGACAGAAAGACAGAAGGACAGCCTCAGCTGGGGCAATGGAGAAGATGGACAACTACGAACTGGGACACTCCACCGAAGCACTGCACAAAAGGTGGGTGGCAAACACCGATTGGGGATCCGGGGCCTCAGGTGTTTCCCCTGGTTCTGCTGATTACAAGTTATGACATTCGAAGAAAATTGTACTATTTCTCTAAGAATACTTGTCCTTGAGATAAGATAGGGATCAGTGCATCCACTGTCTGCTATCAAACCCAGCACAGCTCCGACAGTCGTCCCCACCCCTGCTTCTCTCCAATGGCAAATATCCTATCGTTTTTACTTTCCTCTTTTCCGTACTAAAATGGAGGCTTTAGGAAGGCAAAGTTTTGCTGGATTTTCACTGTGGAACACCCAGGGCCTGGAATAGTGGTGAGAACATTGTAGGCGCTCATATATTTTTAATAAGGAATGCTTCTTGGGCAGGGGTGTAGTACAGTGGTAAAGCCGAGCATGTATACACAAGGTGCAGATTCCCATCTCCACCACAACAAGGAGAGGAGAGGGGAGGAGACGGGAGGGGAGGGGAGGCAAGGGAAGAGAGAAGGGAGAGTGTGTGTGGGTTGCCCTTTAGGGTTATTGAACAGACTACATACAAGAAAGGAAATGAAAGACTTTGTAAGTGGCAAAGCGTAATGATCATGATACACTGTTTAGGTCATTTATTGTCCAAGTCTCCTGAAGTTCAGGACTGTACAATGCTCTCCAAATACCACAGCCATAGTGGGAAATCTTCAAAAGAAGAGCTTCCTTTGTAACCGGTATCTGTTCATTCTGGTTGACATAGGAAATTACATACTAGAAAGTTCAGTTTGAATTGAATTTAAGTACACTGGGTGTACGGGTGGGGATCTGGGTACTTCTGGCAGTTCTGAGTGTTAGTCAACAATCAAGCTAACCACTGACCTTTCACTTTCAAATGACTGTTGATGTCCTCAAGGCACATGATGGGTTTTAACCTGGCCTTGGCTTAAATAACAGTTTTTTTTAAAAAGGCATTGTCTACAAAATATTTTTATTAGGAATAATATAAAAATATATAATATAAAATAATAAGTAAAAAAAACCAAACAGAAAAGCATCAAGCATGAGAATCCTTGGGCTAACTAACATAACTAAGTTGTATACACAAAAACTCATGTTTATCTTTTCTGTGTACCCCAGCCAGTAGGATTTGCTTCTGGCACAGAAGGACTGGGAAGGCTTTCTGCAGTCGAATGTTTCCTCTGAGCAATGGTTTTAAGGCTTCCTGATTGATCAAATTAAATGTCAACCTGCAGAGAAAAACTCAAATGCGCGTGCTCTCTCTCTCTCTTCTCTCTCTCTTTTTCTCTGTGTGTGTGTGTGTGTGTGTGTTACCTAAATCTAAACACATTGAGATTACACTTCACCAACTGTTCTAAAAATTATGTCTTGCTACTTTCTGCACGTTCATCAAGCTTTGGTTAGCTCTAGCATGTGTGGTGCCTCAATTGCAGATTTCTGATTTCATGATTACCCCAAACAGTTCCTGGTTGGCACATGGCTGATAAGGGCAGGCGCTTTTGTTTTTACATTATAGCTTCTCTTAAAGATTTTCTCTGTGGCAGAATGAGTTTCCAAGTACAAAGCTTATGCAGGGGTCTGGGTATCAAGATGAATTCCTCTGAATTATTAACCATAATATGAATCACCCATCAACAGATCTGCAACTGGATATTAGTTTTACTCTCTTGTGACCCCTCTTAGTTTATACATTCAAGTCTAAGAGCTGAAGTTTTCCACAGACTGGAAAGCTCCATGCAAAAGGGAATAGCTGTCAACACACACACACACACACACACACACACACACACACACACACCTTATTTCTGAGTTTTTAAGACATCTCCTTTGGTATCTCCATCAAGGGTCAGACATAAGCATGACTTACAAGTTCTTAACCCTTTCTCGGGTTTCTGTATTTTAACACAAAGCATCTTTAATTCACAGACTAATTATTTATCTGAGTAACTTAAGAATTTTCCTAATTTAAAAAAAAGCTTTAATATTTTGACGTATTATGAATCGTTTCATAGTTTTGTCTTTAGAGATGAATCCTCTTAGGTAAATACTCAGAATCAAAACAGGAATTCATAATTCATTCATTGGAGCAGAAAATTTATGAAATCAACAACTTTTCATTTTCTTGTTATAAGAACTGGGCTCTGTTCTCCTTGATGAATTTACCTATTATCTTGCTCTCTGCCCAGAAGGAATTCTCAATACCCACTTTGACAGACAGCAAGACCAACAGGCAGAAACACAAACAATATTGAAAAATACCTTATCAGAGTATACAATGAAACAAGCCTAAGCCAAGTGGAACTGCATGCAGACTCTGACCTCTGGCTTTTAGCCTTAGCAGACTTGCCTGCAATGGCATTCCTTCACACGAAGACAACATGAAACATTTCAATGCAGGGATGTCAAAGGCATGCTTACCTCCTGCTTAGTTAGCTTGGTTCCATCTTTGCCCTCTGTGTTCTCAGGAGACTAGAAAGAAAACATTTCAGTGAATTGGATTTAAATTTAAAATCACATAAAAAGGATTAAATTATACATGGATAATATGGATTCTAGGAACAGATAAAACAACATAGTTTTCAGGGAAGGTACGTTTATTTAGTACATATTTCAAGAGTATGTGTAGGGGGCATGCATGTGTGTTTGCATGTGGACTCACCCTTCGCATGCATGTACGAAAGCCAGAGATCAACAGAGGCTGTTTTCCTCTATGGCATTCTCACTGCTTTTGAGACAGGGTCCTCCAGTTAACTCAGAGCAAGTTGGTTTGTAGAGGCTGTCTACCCAACAAGCGTCTGGGATTGCACATCTCTGCCTCTGAGGGGGATTACAGATACATACAGTAGGTGCTGGTGATCCAAACTCAAGTCTTCATATTTTTATAGCAGGCACTAAATCCACTCACCTATCTCCCTAGTCCCAAGGTGTATATTTTACACACACACACACATACACACACACACACACACACACACACACTTTAGCTGTTTAACTGTCCTACTTTTTAAAATTTTCTGTGGGTATGTGAACATGCATGCCAGTACTCAAGGAAGCCACTCAAAGCAGAGTTAGAGGAGGTTGTGAAGCCCTCCATAGGTGCTGACAGGAATGGTGGGAAGTGAACTCTGGTCCTCTGGAAGAATAGCAAGTGCTTGTAACTGTTGCGCCATCTCTCCACCTCTTATCTTAGTTTTAAAGCAGGGGAAAGAACTGATGTGCATCCTTCTTTGCAGTGCACATGCACCTTAAGCACTTTTCATTGTCCTCAACGAATCTAGGACTCATTAGGCAGTGGTGTGGTGCAGACTACCTGGAATCCACATCTGGTTGACCTCCTTGTTCCAGTTACTTTGTTCCTTTAGAAAGGGGGACGGTAGGATGAAGGTGCCATGGAAGGGAAGATGGGAAGAATGGGCGACAGAAACTACCTGGGGAGGGACAGAGGGTAATACAGAGGGAAAAAGGGAGGAGGGATAAACAACACAAGGAGGTTTGTAAAAGCTACAAGGAGACATTATTTTATGCAGATATTATATAAGTGTATGTACACACAGACAGACAGACAGACAGACACACACACGAAGTGGTATTACTTGAGGCCATAATACTCCCATGAAGAGACACAGACTAGCAAATGAAGGTCCCAATTCCAGACACAGGAAACTTCCCTTTGAGTTATTAGTCAAGAGAGTCCAAGTAACTCTCCCCCCCCCAAAAATGTTATTGCCAATACGTTTGTTTGCATTCTAGAACTTGAAGGAAAGATCTTGTTGCTAAATATAGCACATATTTCAGGCACAGGACTGGAAGGAATTCTTCTGGAACTGACCTGGCACCTCCTCCCTGAGGGCTAGCTCTTATAGTTCCTGATGTTACTAAGCAAGCTGTCAAGGGAAAAAATTATAGTCCTACCCAGCTATGACACTTAGGAACCACAGCAATGACCAGCATGGCAAGAGACCCATAAAAGTACCACAGCAACACTCATACAAATCTTAGTAGCAACCAACAGCTCCCTAAATGGATTTAATTATGCTCTGTTTAACAGGAGGGAGACCATGCCTGGTACTGGAAAGCAAACCTCTGCAACCACTATCCCTTAGACCTCAGGGAAGACTGTGGAAGAGAAGGCAAAAAGATTGTAGAAGCCTGAAGACCAAGATGTACGGTCTGGTTGAAGACAAGTTGTACGGCAGCTTTTACATGACAAGGTTGCTGAAGCTGTGAAATATGTGAAATATGTGAAATGCAACATGGATTGAAAGATCACACAATGCCCTACACCCCTCCAGATGAAGAGCTATAGGCAATTAATGGCTGCCAAAAGATGGAGATTCATTCTTCCCTATAGTTGAACCTTTGGTAGGTGATCAAACACCTGAACACATTACACATACAAGCAAGACTAAAAGACTTAGTAGGTTGCATTTATATATACCTATGGATATATAATAACCTTAAATTTAATATATAAGAAGCCTTAAATTTGAGAGGAGAAGGGGAAGACACAGGGAGGGAAGAGGAAGGGATAGAAGTTATATAAATACAAGACGTATGTATGAAATTCTCAAAGAAAATAATAATAATAATAATAATAATAATAATAATAATAATAGTAATAATAATAATATAAAATAGATGCAGGATGCTCAACAAAGCCCCAGTCAAACACAGAAGCATGCTTTCATCCCATATTTGCTTTGCTTTGATCTCTAGGCCATTCCTTGGTATGTTTTGATAAATTTACCCTTTCTGTTTCCATCATCAATTCCAGAATCTTGACTACACTCCTAGCCTCAGCCTGACAGTCAGGTGCCCTGTTGCTCCCAGCTGACTCGTCTCCAGATTGTGATCCATCTCTTGAGGCAGCGCTGTGCATGCCTGTGACAGGTCAAACCTGGACACCCACATCAGTGACTCAAACTGCCTTTAATTCCAGTTCCAGGGGATCTGAAGCTCTTTTCTGACCTCCCTGGGAATCTATATTCATGTTCACAAACTCACACATAGACACGCACCCAGACACGCATCAAGAAAAATGATATAAATCTTAAAGACAAAGAGGCTAACTATATAATTGAACAAATTGAGTATTTTGCACAACTATGTAAAACTAGAAGGTAAAAACTGGCACAAATAGGCAGCCAAGATCCCTGGAGCAGCATGAGGACTGGAGCAGCATTAGGAAACACACAAATAGTGTTGATGAAAAAGCTCAGTGGGTGAGGAACACTTGTCATATAAGTGTGACAATGAGTTAGATTCCCTGAACCTATAGTCAAAAGGGAACCAAGTCCTGAAAGTCATTCACTCACCTGCACACAAACACCATGGCACACATATGTGCATGTGTATGTACATGTGCACACACACATTATAAAAATAATATAAAATAACATAAAAATTAAGAGAAAAGACGCAAAAAGTATCAAACTGACATTTATTGCCATGTTTGGCCTAGCAGAATAGAACAGGTACAGTCATGTCTCATCTGATTAAATGAGGGGAAAGTTAATGAGACCATATAACTCACTGCTTAGTGGGGGCTGCCACTGTGAGTCACCATAAGTCTCAAAGAACAACCTCAGATAGCTAACAAGGTGATAATGACCCAGTATTTCTTTGTAAAAGAAAACTGTATTTCTATTATACTTAACATGGCATAGTTGGAAATAATATATATTTTCGATGAATAACAGTGAGCTACTTAAATATGTAACTAGGGCGAGGGAGATGACCCAGTGGTTAAGACTAAGTTCAGACTAAGTTCAGCCACTCATGTTGGCTGGCCCAGAACCACCTACAACTCCAGTTGCAGGGCATCCAGTGCTCTCTTCTGGCTTCCACAGGCCCATGCACACAGTGCACAAATACACACTGGAGACATATAAATAAATAATAAAAATAAGTCTAAAAAATAAACTACTTAATTATTAATACCGTGAGATCAAAACAGGCATATGATAAAAGAATGGAGGTCTCCATAAAATAATCATTTTCTAAAAGCCTTGGATTATAAAATAGTAAGTAACATGTAGGAAATGCATAGTCATCTTAGGGAAAACCAAAACGTTTCAAGGCAAAGGTCACAAGGAATCCTCTCTGTCCCCTGATCTATCTCTGACACATGGCTTACCGGTCCCTTTCTCCAGAAGCTCCCTAGCCTATAAGTCCCACAGATGACTAATTATTTTCTCCTCCAACTAGAACCCCCCCGTCCTGAAGGGACACACAACTCTCTCTCTTTTGTTCTCCACTCTTGCACAGGAAGGGCAGCCTCCCAGGCCTTGTATTGTATCTCTTAGCTGAGTTCTAGATAGCAACATCTCAGCAAGTCTGAGCACAGAATGACGTGTTTCTACAGGAGCTCTTGGTTTCCTTGTTTCCCGGGAATGTTACAGGCTCAATGCTCCTGTCCATCAGGATTTGCTGTCAGGCCACTCAGTCACTGTCCATCACGGATGTTCTCTACTTGTAACTGATAGCAGCTAAGAAAGCATTACACTGCTATCAGAGAAATGTATATTAAGCATAAACATATCCTGGTTAGATTTTAAACATGTCATAGATAACTGTCATTTGAAACGAGGAAAATGTCCTCATGAGATTGTCCTATGCACTGGCCCGTGGAGTATCTTCATATTGATTTGATTAATGGACAATGTGTGTCCACCCCACTGTGGGCAGTGCCAACCTGGGGCAAGTCTTTCTGAGTTGAAACCAGGAAGCAGCATCTTCTGTGGCTTCTGCCTCTGGGTTCTCACCCTGGCCCTGGTTTCTTTCAGCAATGAGTGATCTGAGAGTTACAAGGTGAAATAAACCCTTTCCTCCCTGCTCATCATGTTAATCACAGCAACAGAAACTCTAAGACTGTATATATTATTATCATATAAATGGAATGCTAGCATTACTTTCAATGTGCTATGCCATGGATTAGTAGCGGGTAATATCATCAAGACATCAGTCTTTAGACACAGATCTAATGATGTTTATATTAAATGCAACAAAAGACACTGTACTAAACAGGCATGAAGAATGAAAATGTTAATGTTTTCCCAGGAGCAAACTCTGTGGCTATGGATGTGACAAACTCCAACTCCAGACAAGGCTGGTTGCTTTGGCAGTCTCTCCACGGGGGGGGTTATTTGATCAGGCTCAGACATTTTCCAGTTAGGAGCACCTGATGTTTTCTCTGGGGTCCAGTGTGCTTCAGTAGCCTGAATACAGGCTGTGGGCTCAAAACTATGCCTTGAATCTTGGCTCCAAGGGCTGTGTCAAGCAACTCAGTCAGAGGCTCAACCTCCACATCCATGAATGACTTACCAATGACATGTAACTTAAAGGGTCGGTTATGCTTATCACAACTAAGCGAGAGGCTAGAGAAATGAGCTCATGAACTCGACTACCATGTCATACAACAGAAGGCACAGTGATCGTAAAAGAATTTTTGAATTATAAGATGTGAAATTGCATTCAATGGAGTCTTAAAGTTGCACACATTTCTTTATAGTCTCTGCAACTGGTCATCGTCCTATTGCTCACAATGAGCAGGAAGCTGTACTGATTGGGAAGGCCATCGTTACTGGACGTCTTATAGCCTGCTTCACCACTGTAACTTGGCTGTGGGGCTGGATCAGGAAGGAGGAGGTACACTGTGAAGGAATTGAAGCAGACTGTACTAAAGGATCTGTGCAATAAGGAGGAAGGAGACAGGATTAGATTTCTAGTAAGCTGAGGTGTAGGGTGAGGAGCGGTTCATGGCCTGCAAGGAATTCCAAAGGAAAAGGTTCTTGTCTCACTGCCTGGTGTACACCAGGTTTATATGAATCTGATGAGGACCAAGAACACCCACGAGTATGAGAATCATGGGCAAACAAGTGTCATGCTTAATAACCATGAGGCTCCTTCAGCTCAAAGCTGCCCTAGCACTAGCAAGGAAAGTTGAGGATTTGCAGGATGGTTAGGAGGTGGGCACAACAGAGAGTTTGACAGGTCAAGGCACCAATGAGAGTTTAGCTTGTGTTAAATCAGAGGCAGGGGGACCACTGACATCCCAGTGACTGGATCAGGACACAGACTTAGGCAGAAGGCATGGAAGCCAGACACTTTGTTGTATGGCTGGAGCCAAATAGCATCACCCTCTACAAGATGAGCTGAGCAGGAACCTGATGGGCACTAGCATGGGACTCAGCTGTCTTAATCCCAGACATTTGCTTCATGCCCTAAGAAGTTCTAAGAGATCTAAAAAAGCAAATGGTACAGGAGGCTCTTATGTCTTACAGTGTGAAGGCTGACTTCTTAACTGAAGCCAGGCTTCCTCCATAGCTGACTTGCTAAGCTCAGATAAATCATTGTATCCATTTGCTACTGTTAGAACCCAAGGTTAGAATTTGTCAGGACAGCAATGGTGTGCTGCATGGCCACAGATCAGGGCTGGAACATCTTTCTCCCCAGCACTCAGTGCTAAGGCCAGCATGACCATTTTTTTCCCCTTCTTCTTCTCTGCAAAGGGTGTTTGTTTTTTTCCTTGTTTTAGTAACTGCTTATGTAAAGATAGCATCTCTATGCTTTTGCCCCAGGCTAGCCCGGGGCTCTGTTTCCAGGAACCTTTATCGTTTCTGGAGAAGGAAGATAAATGGACTAGGGATGGGGGAGGGATGTCTGATTGCTCAGTCAGTCTTAAAGGCTCAGAAATAATAAAACAAGCAATTTAGATGCAGTTAACACTTATGTAGACTTGCATACCACCCCTCCAAAAAAGATAAAACACTAAAAAATTCAAGAATACAGAAAGCATGAAAATAACGGATAATGTGTGTGTGTGTGTGTGTGTGTGTGTGTGTGTGTGTGTGTGTGTGTAGCGCGCGCTACAAACAATTCTGGGTCCCTGAACATGTTTGATTTTCAGCACCAATAAACAAACAAACACATATATTGCTGTAATTAAGTAAAAACTGGAGCCAACCCACATCAGGAGGATACTAAAACACACAACAGTACACAATAAAACAATCTGTAGCAGTGAAAACTATGGCTATGTATGTTATCAATCAATCTCACAACAGTGCTGGACTAAAAGTGCTGAACTAAATCACTATCAAGTGATTCTAACCAAAGCTTTAAACTATGTGTAAGTGCAGAACCTGTAAGAACAGCTAGCAAAACCCACAAGAGGCTACTTAACACGGGTTACTTCTGGGTGAAAGTGGGAAAACAAATCTACTAGCAGTGTCGTATTTCTTAAGATGATGGTGGTGATGACACTGTTACTATTCTTATTTAAACCATACACAGAGAGAAAGGTACTGTACATGCAAATACTCTATATTCAACTATCTTTGATTTGTAAAACTATAAGAAGTTCCCAATCAAACATGCAAGGAGAAAAAAAATTCCTTTTTTTTAAAAAAAATTATGATTTTGAGAAAGAAAAGAAGCTTATAGATTCAGAAATAATTAAATGAGAAAAAAGTCAAACTATGAATAAACTCAGTAATGGGTCAATAAGAGAAATGACTGATTGTCTTTGAGCAATTATCCCAGAACAATAAAGAGATGGACATGGGCAACAGGAGAGAGGGGGAAAGGGAGGGGGAGGAGGAGAGAGAGAAGGGGGGGGGAGAGGGAGGGGGAGAGGGAGAGGGAGAGGGAGAGGGAGAGGGAGAGGGAGAGGGAGGAGAGACAGGTGGCTACTTGAGACCTTCACATCTAAGAGGCAGCTCGGGAGCAGAAGAAAGTGGTTCCAGTATGAGAGAAAGAACATCATGGCTGAACACAAGGCCTACTACACCAAAAGTACAGGAAAGCAAGGAAAACTGGAGAAAAACCTAAGTTATCAGAGTTAAAGGTCAGGCTGGCAGGCTACCTGAAGAGAATTACTCCTCACTAGCAATTATAAGTATCAGTCAATATTGTCCAAAGACCCTAGGCAATCTGTCAACCTGGAATTCCACACCTTGGTGACACTCCGAGCTGGTTTGGATTACAAACACAGAGATCAGCACCAACAAAGCCTGTCTTTTAGCATGGTTGGGTCACAGAAAAGCCAAATAGAGAAACAGGAAAAATGAATCTAAGTGGAAGGCAGGCAGGTAAGAAAAGAAAAAGAGCCCTGGTAAATGTAATTATCACACACAGACAATACTGACCGTTATTTGTTTTGTTTTAAAAGTCTTAACAGAAATCTGGGACCACTGCCAACCTATACCCATTACATATAGAGCATGAAATTTTAGATTTTCTGGGAGCCATATTAACATAGTTAAAAGAAAGAGGTGGAAGTATGTATGATGTTTTAGTCAGCTTAGTGTTTAAAGTTGTGCCATTTTACTATGTCGTCAATATGCAACTTATTAATGTGATATTGTACTTTTTTTTATTGAATCTTTAGTCTGTTATATATTTTACACTGAACTGACCAGCTCTACCAAACACTAATGTTTTATTGCAAATATCTGATGTCTATTCAGAATTCATAAAAGTACACTTTAACTCAGATTATTCTAGAAACACTTACGACTTTTCCAATAATGAGATCTTTTCAGTTTTGACCCAAACTGAGAATCTGTGTCCTTTTCCCTTTTCCTTTCTCATTAAAATCCCTTGGCTACCATGCAAAACAAAGGGGGTGGGGTGAGGACAACTAGCATGGGTGTCTCTGGGCAGGTACAATCTCAGGAGACAGCAATGGGTGCATGGCTTAGAATTAAATCAGCCAGGGGCCTGGCTTTGATTTGTAAGATAACAGGCACCAAAAAAATTTTCTGACTCTCTTAAAATAAGATGTAATAATTATTATTTAAAAATCTCAGTTTATGAACATTCAGATCAGGAAGGTGAACGAGGCCAAGCTGACTGGTAAGGCAGAAGAGAAAGAAGCAAATCAAAACCTCAGATTAAACAGAAAACATATATCATGTCTTTAGAGAAAGTCCAATATATAACCACAATGTATCTGAGCAACGTATACCCACTTTGAAAATTTTACAACATATGACAGATTAATACTAGGAACGGAGATATGAATGAATTGTGAAAGCAAAACACACACACACACACACACACACACACACACAAATACAGGAAGAGCACTCCACAAACTCACGGTAGCAGTTACCTCTAGAGAGGGCACAGAGCCAGGGGACAAAGGGATTCTCTAAGGAAAAATTCTCCATACGTGCTTACTTTGTAAGGAGGTGGATCTGAAGCAAATAGATAAAATATTCTAATTTGTGCAATCTGGGTAGCAGATAGATAAGTATGTTCTGTCATTTCCTGGATTTCTGATTTAAAGTGTTTCCAAAAAAAAAAAAGACTGCTCCTATTGGGAAGAAAAATTAAAGATAATTTTGCTGTATTAAGCCCCATTTAACAACTATGCTCTTCCCTGACACAATTTCCCTGATGACATCCAGCATTTTCTGTATTTCTTCCATGTGTTACCAGTCTGCTTTTCTGTGCATTTCTTCACATAGGAAAGGAAGGAACTGGATTTAGAATTCCCCTCCAGCTAGGGTATGAGGTGCTGGCAGAGGGAGCATGGCCAACTTCAGCCACTCAGTAGTAGTTCTCAAAAGATATGTGGGTTCTGTCCTACAGTCACTCAAGTACACTGCAGGGAACACACTGTGTGTTCCCAAGTCCTTCTAGTAGAAAAAAAGAAAAGAAACAAAACCTGGTGTTTCTAGTCCACAGCCCACCCGTCTAACAGGTAGCATTGAGCTGCTGAGCTTCACTGAGAACAAATGGCAGCAGCCATTCAGCTAGTGAACCATTCTGCCCACCAAAGTCAGCAGGTCTGAGCAGATGAGGAAATCCTTTCCCCCTTCGTCATTTGTTTGGGAACTGCTATAGAGGGCATCAGATTGAAGATCTGTGATTTAGAGAAAGCTCCCGAGGGCGTAGCAAGAAACCACATAAAATAAGGTCTGTGCTTCCTGGTGCTGGATCTTGGGCTATGCAGAAGAGGAAGTCTCTGAAATCTCATCAGGGAGTCCACATGTGAGAGCGCTCATTCGTGTGTGTGTGTGTGTGTGTGTGTGTGTGTGTGTGTGCGCGCGTGTGATACAGGCTCCCATGACGCTAGAGACTGATTTGGGTGTCTTTCTGTATTGTTCTCATCTCATTTTTAGAGAACAGTTTTCTCCTCGAGTTCAACAAATGGCTAGACAGGTCCCCATGCCAGCCCCTGTTTCTCCCAGCATTGGGCTTACAAGTTCATGCTTCCTAATTGGCTTTTCACAGGACCGGTAAGAATCAGAACGCAAGCCGGGCAGTGGTAGCACACGCCTTTAATCCCAGCACTCGAGAGGCAGAGGCAGGCGGATTTCTGAGTTCGAGGCCAGCCTGGTCTACAAAGTGAGTTCCAGGACAGCCAGGGTTACACAGAGAAACCCTGTCTCGAAAAAACAAAACAAAACAAACAAACAAACAAAAATAAAACAAAAAAGAATCAGAATGCAGATTCTCATGCTTGAGCAGCAAGCACTGCCCACATCGGGGCATTTCCCCAACTCTGGTCTGATCTGTTTTAAACATCTCCTGCCAATGAGGAGACACAAGAGTAGTAGGAGGCCATTGGTCACTTCTCTTTACCCACAGAGTATATCGGAAGGCTCGTCTCCAATTTGCTAGTCAATAACTTTTAAAAATATTTCATTATTCCAATTTTCTTTAAAGATTAATTTGCCGTTTTGTTTTAAATTCAAAGCCAGGGATCAGAATAATAGTGAGTTTGGTTGCAGATAAAAACCATTCTGGAGCCTTTAAAGTCAAATAACTCATCCATGAAGAGAAAGGTTGAAATGTGCTCATCTCTTACCCTGTCCTCCTGAGCAAATATTTACACATAAACTAACTGATTGACACAAGATCATTTTTGCCCCACAAATGACGGTACCACCCATAAAACTAGTAGAAAATGTCTCTAATAACAGGGAATTCCTGAAACAGACAGGTTTTCTATGATATAAAATACACTGAAGTTTTCTTCAAAGCCACAAGGCTTTATGTGTGGTTGATTTTGTCCGTTTTGTAGCCATAAGTCTGAGACTCCTCCAAGCTGTACTGCATTTTATTTTTCAGTGTGTGTGTGTGTGTGTGTGTGCGTGCGCGTGCCTGTGTGGGGGGGGGAGTGTGGTGTACCCTCAGAGGCTGGTCCTTCCTTGCCTTTCTTCTGGTTTGAGCCAGGACTCTTTGTTTGCTGATGCCTATGCACAACTTCTAGGGATTCTCCTATTTATGCCTCCAGCTCCCTGTAGGAACACTAGGATTGCAGACACACAGTGCTATACTTGGCTTTACCTAGGTCCTGGCGATCTGAACTCTGATGCTTGTAGAGCAAGCAGTTTAAAACAGAGCTGTCTTCCCAGCTCTACACTGGACTGCTTTGCAAAGTCATCTTCAGGTATTCAACTCGGAACTGAGGGATCACTGTTGCAGGCTATTTGATCACACTTCAAACCCCGAGATTGTGTTATTTACTGTAAACAAAACAAAACTGTCTTTAGTACACGTCTTTAATCCTGAACAAAGAAGGTAAATAAAGTAAGTGTGTAGAAAGAAGCACCCATGTTTGAAAGTGATGTCTAATTGAGTGGCAGACAAAGTGATGAGAAAGATTTGACCGAACAGGATCTGCCTGACTCTCATGAGAGCGGAAAGAGGGGCAACATAAGAGGAAGCAGTGCAGAGAGAGGGAAGAAAGGATAACTGTACACAGACACGTTTCAGAGAGAGAACATTCCAGACACAAGTGAAGACAGAATGAGCCAGAGAACGAGAAAGATCTAGAAGATTAGAACAGATTGCCACAGTTAGTATGAGGCCAAGCAGAGCAATTCAGGAGAAGTCAAGAGAATGAATCAGTCAGCATGGACAGGAGTTTGGGCCAGAACAGCTGAGTTGAATCAGGCTGCAAGAGTTCAGAAAGAACTAGAAAAGTCAACTTATGCAGCAATAAACCTCAGAGGCTGAAAACATTCTAGGCCTAATTAGATTGTATGGAGGCTAGAAGCTTCCAAGACTAGGTCTAGGTGAGCAGACTGAGGCTTTAAGCCTCAGAGACGACAATTACATCATGTAAATAAAAGCAACTGTTATCACATTCACATTATTAACGATCAAACTCAGATCAAATTCTATCATGTCTTCGCTTATCAACTTCAACTACCCATAGCGACCAAGGTCACAGCAGGCTAGCATGTCTTACCCAAATGTCTTGTTAAGAAAAAAATTGAGAAAAGATCTGTTTATCTGTTTAGAAGCCTAGAAGAATTCAAGTAAGCACCTGCCTTCTAGGCTGCATTTGGAGATAAAAACATTTTATAAGAAACCAAACATAAATGACAATCAAAAATGAACAACAACAAAAAAACCCTTCACGTGTGCATAGTGCATTTTCATTAGTTTAAATGTATATACTCCGACACGAAACAATGTCATACTCTGTTTTTGTCTGTGGCTTTTGGTCCAGGTTAGCTTTTTTTGATGTGTTCAGGTTTGGTAGGATGATGGAGAAAGTTCCTGGTTAAATCAGAAATCTGTATTTTAGTCTAGCTCACACTATGCTGTCTGAATAGGCATTCCTTCACTAGTACAGCAAAGATAGACATGTGCATTTCACCGGACTTAGCTGCTCACTTGCTGATTACACTGCAGAAAACTCCTACACATCATAGGGTATTAGGCTTGTGGGAAAGGTGGAGAGATGCAGAACAGAGTGATAACAGTAATGTAAATAGTAAGTAGTAACAACAGTAACCATAAAGTCCAAAGCAATGAGCAGACGGCTTAGTTCTCAGGCTGGGGAGACAGTGCTATAGCCATTTTATATGAAAATCTGAGGCCTGAGAGGGTAAGTACATCTTGTTCAGGATGATTTCTGTTGGGAATCTTGCTGGCCAATGAAAAAGCTGAGGTTAAGATGAAGGCAGACTGACTCAGATTTAATATTCAAAGCAACTCCTTCCTGTTAGCCATCTTCATTTTAAAAATGGCTACTGATCTGGGAAGCAGACAGCAAAGAGCTCCCAGTTTGGAAAACAATATCGTCTAACCAAGGAACACGTGATATATCATGGACAATTCCGTCTATCCTGCATGCAAAAATTACTTAAAATAATAACCAATAGTTCCCCGTTGAGCAAATATGTTGAGGTGTGCATAATTTTGTTTTTGTTTGAGACTCCCAGGCCTTGAACTACTGACTCTCCTGGTTCCACTTTCCAAGGGCTCAGATTTAATGATCATATACTAAGAAAATAAGTCTTTCTTTTTAAAAACCTCCCAGTGATGGCAAAAGAAAAAAGCAATAAATAATCATATCTTGTTTGCATTTTTGAGACAGGTCTTCCTATATTCCAAGCTGGCTTTGAACTCTTATGTGGCTGAGGATAACATTTAACTTTTAACCCTTCAGCTACCATTTCCAGAGTGCTGGGATTACAGTCAAATATGTGCCACCACATCTATTTTATTCAGTGGCAGGGACTGAACACAAGGCCTCACGCAGCTAGGTAAGCAATCTACCGACTGAGCCATGCGCAGCACTATTCCATCATTTAAAACACCTCACAGTTTTAATGTGCTTTGGCACTGTTGTTCTTGGTCCTCTCAATATTGTCAACCAAACAGGGGCAGCTTTACTCTTCTCATTTGAAAGCTGACTAAGAAGTTCAAAGAAGTCAGGCAGCCCGGCCCAGGCAGAGTGGCAACCTTTGAATTCCTACACCAGAGCTCTCAGAGTTGTTATCGGATGGTCAATTCTATTTTCTCCTTTGCCCAGATATGAACCAACTTTCAGAAAAGAATAAGTAATTAGGATATTCCACTGATTTTTAAAAACCAATCAACTAGCTATGATGAAATCTACACAATTGCTGAAGGAGCGTTACATGAATAAACATGGCACTGGGAGCTAATAAAGCAAAGCCAGACTAAAACATGGTTTTAAGAAGTCTACATATTGAGTCCACATAGAAGTGGAGAAAGGACCAGTTTTGTTGGGGCTTTGTTGTTGTTTTGTGAGAGATGGTTTTAATGAAGCCCTAGCAGGGCCTGAGTTTGATACCTTCATGTGTCTGTACCACAGGTAGGTGCTACCATGCTCATTCAGAGGAGGTCTTTAAAAGATTTGAACACGTCAAGACTTTAGTACATTTACCTCCCACGTAAATGAGACATGAGGTCTAGTACTCATGACTACTACAGAATTTAAATAATTGTGCCTGAAACGAACAATTCAAGGAGGAGGAGGAGGAGGGTGGTCTGGGGCCTGCAAGATGGTTCAGTAAAAGTGTTTAACTGGCTAGGCTCATAGCCTATGTAAAGGTAAAGAGAGAGCCAACTCCACAAAATTGTTCTCTGACATCCACACAGTTGTGGCCCGTACCCTTAATAACAGTAATGGTAAATAAAATAGTGTTTTGTTGTTTTTTAAAGTACAACTTACACCTCAAAAGGAAAGACCAAAGAAAAAGATATAAACAAACAAACACATTTTAGTATAAATAGGTATTTCTTTGTAGGAAGGGTCAAATAATAACATGCTTTGAAAGCTACATCACTTTTGTCTATTTTTAAATTTATGTTTGTTATTAACGCAATGGTAATCCAGAAAACTAGAATAAAAATCCACCCAGTTCTATGTCTTAACAGATTTTCAGAGATTAACCTATTTCATTCTTATTTGATGCATTCTTAAAACAAAAACACTTTTCCATTTTCTAAATCCAACGTCTAAGTAATGATGGTCTAATATTTACACTGTAATCTCTGACTCTAATGTCTAATAATCAAGTGTATTTTCATGTTTCTTAGAGGGATACCTCTATTACTACATATAACACATTAAGGAACAAACACTGTATCTTGAACACGCAAAATTGAATGTTTTACTGTGGAACATGAGAAAATATAAAGAGGCTTAAAGAAATCAATACTCTGGTGGGGGAGTGTGTGTGTGTGTGTGTGTGTGTGTGTGTGTGCACGCCCAGAAATGGTGGCAATAGTCTGTATTTCAATAAAGCTAATATTTTAAACAAATGAGCAATAGCTTATTTATATAACTTATTTCACTCTTTAGACACCTTAGTTTAAATTTTAAAAACTGAATTTATTAGAAATAAATGGATGTAAGAAACTTGATGGTATAGTGGTTAAAAGAAAAAAAAAATTGTGTGTTAGAATGTTGGTCTTCTAACTTTCTAGTTGTGTGACCCAGAGGCGTGACCCTCAACTCGCTGGATCCCATTGTTCCCTTCCCATGGTTGAGATCACAGGCTCTGCAGCCTCTAGAAGTGAAGCTGAAGCTCACAAGGGCCTTGGGGAAGTGTCAACGTCTGGTGCTTCAGGGTATAAAATGAAGATGAGTGGACCTGATTGGGTGGCTGGGAGGATTAAGTTTATAAAGAAATGTGAAGTCCCTGGAATGTCGCACTCACAGTAAACACGTGTTATTCATGAAACTGCAGTACAACACATCTCTGCATTTATTTCTCATAACACAGCTTCACTTAACTAAAGAGCCCAAAGAGCATAAAACACACAGCTCAAACCTGGCACAGCCAGGCATTCAATAGTGTTAGTTATTTAAATCTGAACAATAATATATATACCCATGTTAATTACTCATATCAATTCCATTTTAAAGACAGAAGCCATTGGCTCTATTCCCCTACTTCTGAATGTATGTGTCACTTGCTATATGTGTGGCCAAGTGTGCGTTTCCCTTGGGCACACCTACAAGGCTGCTCCTGAGTATGCCCATAAGATGTAAGAGGCCAGGACTCAGTAAACATCCTCACCAGCAACTACAGTGGGATTTGACTGAATTCTTCCAAGACAGTGAAATGTGCAATAAATAAGTTGCTAGTGAAAAAAAAAAAAGAATTCAACATTTTGATTTGGTTTATCGTCAATGCTGATTTTTAAATTACTCAGGAGAGCAACATCGTATTTCAACAAACTAGGTACTGTGAAAGCAGACACTGTCAATGGCATTTATTTCAGACACTGTTGCCAAATTGCACCCTACAGGAAAGTGGAATATATTTAACTTTTGTGTCAACAAACAGCATTTTAGGGGAGAAATGTAGAGGGGAGAAGGTTATTTACCTGATTTGCTAGCGGAATTTTAATATTATATAGAGATATAGTTTGAAATTCTCTTCTGCGAGAAAAATCAACCAGAGAAGAGCATCCAAGATGAAAGCTTATGGGGTTGGAACAATACATTTGTGATTTGGTTACTGAACATCCGCCCCTAACTGCAGTTCATCTGTCGTCTACTGTGAGAACTGCTTGCTCCCTATTTACTGCACCTGTTAAAAACCAGAAGCCCGAGGTCAGTGACAAGCCCATTATTTCATTATGATTCTCTTAATAATTAAAGATTTCATCATTTTCATGATGCCCATGCTTGGCTCTTCTACCTATGCCAGTACCAAGCTAAGTATTCTCACCATCCCCATGATTTCCCAGTGAGGCAGAACATATTATCATCCTGCTTTTACACACAAGGAAGCAGCCCTAGAAAGTGACCACGATAAAGATGCTAAGGAGGGGCTAGATAAACTGCACCAAATCATCTGGCCAGTAAGCAATGAAGACAAGCATCATATTAGATGACCCCCCCAACTCTGAAATAATTAACAACTACTTTCCTCCTTTTAAAACAATTAATAGATCCACTTGTTTAAGAAACGTGTACAGCATGTCTGTCAGGTGCTATAGGGAAATGAGAGGCTTCACAGCTCAGCAAACTTAGAAGGATTACAAAATAAAGTTAATTTAAAGACATAATCAATCAAGTAACATGTTGATTGAGATAGATGGTGCTAGACAACAACCTCTAAAAAGTAAGAGGGCAGGGTTGGTAAGACAGTTCAGTAGTAAGGGCATCTGCCATCCTGAGTTGGTGGCAAATGTCTAAGGATCACATACCTGATAAAGAGCTTACATTTTGAATTCATAAAGAATTTTTATAAGTCAATACAATGACAAACACCTCTGCTGCCTTTTTTTTCTTTTTGTCCCCTGACACAAGCTAGGGCTATATGGGAAGAGGAACCTGCAAGTGAGAAGTTGCCTCCCTAAGACTGTTCTGTAGGCAACTCTGTGGGGTACTGTATTGATTAATAACTGATGTGGGAGAGCACAGCCCGCTGTTGGTGGTGCAACACCTGGGCACAGTCTTGAGATGCATAAAAAGACAAGCTGAGCAAGCTATGGGAAGCAAGCCAGTATTGAGTTCCTATCTTGGCTTCCCCTGATGAAGGACAATGATCTGTAGGCCAAATAACCTTCCCCCAAAGTTGCTTTGGTTATGGTGTTTTATCATAGCAATAAAAAGCAAACTAAGCCACAGCCCAATTTAATAGTGGACAAAAATATCTGAATAGGCCTTACTACTCAGAAGTAGAGTACTAACATGTACAAGGGCCTGGTTTTGATCTGCAGCACTACAACACACACACACACTTAACACATGGAAAGATGCTCATCATTTCTGGCTACAAAAATGTAAACTAAAGTTTAGTTTAGTTTAGACTGTCCATAAGTAAACATCCCACAGTACAAAGTCTGAGCAGAAAGTAACCCTCTCTCCACTTAGAAGACAGTCTAGAAATTTCTTAAAATATTAAATATAAATTTTGAAAACACTCACCATTTATTTCTAGTCTTTGAAATATTGCCAAGATAAATTAAAAATTTATGTAATTCATGCAGTGACATGTACAAGTATATGCAGAATTATCTGTAGGAGACACAAGTTGAGACAATCTTAATTGTTTTCAACCTTTGAAAGGGTGAACAGGAAGGCAATGTATCCATACAATGGAATATTAGTAGACAATAACACAGTCAAGTCCTGACACATGTTACCATATACATGGACCTCAAAAGTACAAAACCAATCGGAAAGAAAACTACACACTGTACAGTTTCTTAATGTGAAATATCCAAAAGAGGCAACTAGAAAGAGCAGCAGCCCAGTGATGATGGGGGTTACATTTCTTAAGGCCGTCTTTTTGAGCTTTGAAACTGGACAATGGGAATGACTACAAAGCTCTGTAATTCACTGAAAATCACTGAGTTGTGCACTCCAGATGGATTGACTCTACAGCAAGGAGACCATTCTGAATAAATCTTTGTATAAGGAATGTGTAATATCTCAGTAGTGGGAAATCATGCTTTTTTTAGTCAGTTTCTTTGAAGAAAACCAGATCTTAGCAATTGTGAACATATACATATCTCTGATTTCTAGTGAATGTAAATATTTTAAAGACTTACTTATTTTTTGGCTGTGTGTATGTATGTGAGTGCTTGCATGTTGAATGCAGATGACCATAGAGGCCGGAAGAATGCACCAGGCCCATTGGAGCTGGCGGTGGTTGTGAGTGTCAGTCATGGGTGCTGGGAAACAAACTCAGGTTCTCTTCAAGAGCAGTTATCTTAACTGCTGAACATCCCTTAGAGAGAATATTTTTTATTTGAGCCTGTTTTTCCTATAATGACATTTATCTTCTCTATAAAGACAGGTAAGAAGACACTCTCATTTTAAGATAGCAAACCTCTTTCAATGCTACCTGATACAAATATTTTTCCTGTTTTTCCACAAATTTTTAATTTTTAACAATTTCCCCACATTGAAATCTTTCTTTATGTAACCAAGTGTATCCACATTTAGATCTATTGTCTCTATCCTAACCTAAAGGAGATGCTTTTAAAGGTACAAGAAGCATACAGAATATCAAAGAGATTGGAACAGAAAAGAAAGTCCCCTCACCACATAATAATCAAAACCATGAACATACAGAACAAAGGAAGAATATTAAAACCTGCAAGGGAACAAGAACAAGTAACATATAAAGCCAGACCAATTTACATTACACCTGACTTCTCAATCTTCATTGAGATTGAGACTAAAGGCCAGAAGGGCCTGGACAGATGTCCTTAAGTCTCTAAGAGACCACAGATACAAGCCCAGACTTCCATATCCAGCAAAACCTTCAATCTGCATAGATGGATAAAATAAGATATTCCATGATAAAGTCAAATTTAAACAATATCTGCCTACAAATATGACCCTAGAAGGTGCTAGAAAAAACCTCCAATGTAAGGAAAACATAATACTCATAAAAACACAGGGAATAATCTTACCCCAGTAAAACCAAAGAAGGGAAGCAGATACACACACACCACCACCACCACCACCACCACCATCAAAAACAACAATAAAATAATAGGAATCAACAATCATTGGTCATTGATATCTCTCAAAATCAATGGTCCCAATTCTCCATTAAAAAAGACACAGACTAACAGAATAGACTTGAAAACAGGACCCATCCTGCTGCAACAAGAAACAAACCTTAACATCAAGGATAGACATTACCTCAGAGTGCTTTGGGGGGCTGTTTTATTGGGTTACTATATCTACCACCCTTTCAAACTTTATCACACTGTAAAATAAACCCTTCAAACCTCCCAACACTAGGTAGGAGAGAAAGAAGGTTAGAGGGGAAAGAAGGTGTAGACCTCTTTATACTACTTCCTGCTGATTAGGGACATTGAGTTCCTTGGGGCAAGTCCAATCTTTATCATCAGGTTATCTCCAAATTCTTCTTGTCTCTTTGCTCACAACTTGATAAACTGCAGTAGTAGAGAGCGCAGCAGCCTCCTTGGAGGGTGTGCCCAGGCCCTCTCAGAGCTCTGGCATTTACACTCTCTTAAAAGTTCCCAGAATTCCAAATCTCACACCCCTCCCCCCCAGAAACTATCTGCTTCTGGCAAAATCAATACCCTTGCTAGAGCAAGAGATAAGTCATAATCCCTGCTGTGAAGCAGCCTCTTACTCTACACCTGAGATTAAACCAAAAACACATTCACATACATAACTGGGTTTTTTAAGAAACCAAAATTCTTACTACAGGGTTAGAAAAATATGTATTAAGCAAACAGTTCTTAGAACCAAGCAGGTGTAAGCATTTTAATACCTAACAAAGAAGACTTCAAACCAAGACTAATCAAACGATATGAGGGAGGGCACTCATATTCATCAAAGGAAAAATCAACCAAGATGGTATTCCAAATCTTAACATTTATGCCCCAAACACAAGGGCACTCACTTTTGTAAAAAGAAACACTACCAAAACTTAAATCACATATTGACCCTCATATATTGATAGTGGGAGACTTCAAAATCCAACTCTCACCAACGGACAGGTTATCTAGACAAAAACTAAACAGAGAAATATTGGAGCTAACAGATGTTATAGACCAAATGGATCTGACAGATATTTACAGAATATTTCACCCAAACACTAAAGAATATATCTTCTTCTCAGCACCTCATGGAACTTCCTCTAAAATAGACCACATACTTGGTCACAAAGCAATCTCAGCAGACACAAGAAAATTGAAATAACTTCCCTCATCCTATCAGACCACCATAGATTAAAGCTGGATATCATCAACAACAGAAGCAGCAAAACACCTACAAACTCATGAAAACTGAAAAACTCTACTGAATGAAGAAATGGGTCAAGACAGAAAGAAATTAAAGACTTCATGGGACACAACAAAAGCAATGCTGAAAGAGAAAGTTCACAGTACTAAAAGCTTACATTAAAAACAAAATTGGAGAGATCTCACACTAGCAATTTAACAGCATACCTGAAAACTCTAGAACAAAAATAAGCAAGAGGAGTAGATAGCAAGTATTAATCAAACTGATGGCTGAAATCAATAAAATAGAAACAAAAAGAAGAGTACAAAGAATCAATGAAGCAAAGAGTTGGTTCTTTGAGAAAATCAGCAAGATAGACAAACCCTTATCCAAACTAACTAAAAGACACAGAGAGATAATCCAAATTAAAAAAGTCAGAAATGAAACTGGGAACATAATAGACACTAAGGAAATCCAGGTAATTCTCATAAGGACAAACTTTGAAACCCTTACTCCACAAAATTTGAAAATCTAAAAGAAAGGGATAATTTTCTTGATAGGTACCATTTACCAAAGTTAAACCAATATCAGATAAACAATTTAAATAGACCTATAACTCCTAGTGAAACAGAAGGAGCCATTAGAAGCCTCCCTACCCAAAAGAGCTGAGAGGGCTTTAGCACAGAACCAGACTTTCAAAGACAAGTTAATGCCAATACTTCTCAAGTTACTCCGTAAAATAGAAACAGAAGGAGCATTACCCAATTCATTTTATGATGCCACAGTTAACCTGATACCCAAACCATACAAAGTCTCAACCAAGAAAGAGAATTATAGGCCAATTGTCCTTATGAACATAGATGCAAAAATACTTAACAAAATACTTGAGAGGAAAAAAGAAAAACAAAAAACAACAGAATCCAAGAACCCATCAGAAAGATCGTCCCCCATGATCAAGTAAGTCAGTGTCATCCCAGAGAAACAGGGATGGTTCAACATAGGAAAACCAGTAAATGTAATCCACCATATAAACAAACTGAAGGAAACAACCAACATGATCATCTCATTAGATGCTGAAAAAGCCTTTGACAAAATCCAACACCCCTTCATGACAAAAGTCTTGGAGAGATGAGTGATTCAAAGGATATACCTAAACGTAAAGAAGGCCATCTACAGCAAGCCTATAGCCAACATCAAATTAAATGGAGACAATTCCACTAAAGACAATGTTGTCCACTCTCTCAATATCTATTCAATATAGTACTTGAAGTTTTAGTTGGAGCAATAAGACAACTGAAGATCAAGGGATTAAAAATTGGAAAGGAAGAAGTCACTGCATTGTTATTTGCAGATGATATGACAGTAGTGCATATAAGGAAACTATATTTAAGTATATTATCTATGTATACTATACATGTAAGTATACATACTATAACTGGGAACATTCCATTTACAGATGATAAACAAAGGCAAAGTGAAGACCAGGCAGACTCTTCTTTCTTGAGTCTCTAAATGGAAAGAGACCACTATATACTCTACATCTACTCTGTCGGCATTGACATAGTTGATAATTTCTGGCATGGTATGACAGACACAGTAATTCTAGGGATAATGAATGACAAACATAAAAAGGATGTGAGAATGTGTTTGCTGACCAGGCCAGGACTGAATGCAGGTCTTGCTGGTCATGCTTCTGTACAGAACATCAGATCACAACATGACTGCTACTGGCATCTGTCGATGTTTGAGCAGAACAGTCTAGAACTCAGTCAGTCATTGTCCCACCACCACCTGAGTCTGTGAGATTTCACTCACTCATCACAGTTATGTAACACAGAAAACTCAACATTATTTAAATCTCAGAAAGACATTAAAATGTTAAGGGCTGCCCTGCTTTTAAAAAAAACAAACATCAGTCATTTAAATTGGTTTAATGACACTTATATGTGTGTGTGTATAAAATTTACAAAGATGTGCCTTAAAATAGTCTGCAATAACGTGGATGGCATTGTGGCCTTGAAGCTGAGCAGCAATCATGTTAGGATTAATAACAAGAGGCCTGGTAACAGAAAATGATGCTGATTTTTTTTCTTGAGTCCTACCCACACTTTTTCAAGATCAGCCAGCACAAATTCATCCTGTCTTCTTATCTATCCTGCAGTCTTTGAATCTGAACAGCACATTCTGTAACCTATATAAGTCCAAATGTCAGTCATAGGTTTTTTTTTTTTTTTTGGTCTGCTAATCTTATCGCTTCATTGAATTAAATATAAGCTCCTAGAGAACAAACTGTATGTCCCTACAATATTTAAACAGTGCTAGGTCCTCAGATGTTTCCACTGACTTTATTAGTACCATGTTCTTGCTCTGCAGAACTTGGAAATTCATTAAATAATGTTTCTATGAAATGAGGTGTAGCGATGGCAAGGAAAATATGATACTTTTAACACTAATTTTGGATGGAGAAGATGGCTCAGTGGGCAAAGGGTTTGCCCCTCAAGCATAAAGAGCTGAATCTGATCCCCAGCACTCAGATAAGAGCCAGGTGTCTGCATGTCTGAGAGCCTAGTGCTGGAGAGGTAGAGATAGTCAGTCTAGCCAAATCAATGAGCTCTGGGCTCAGTGGGAGACCCTGACTCAAAACATAAGGTGGAGAGCAGTAGAGAAAGATATCCAGCTTGAACCTCTGGCTTCCGCCCATGCTCCTATGCTTATATCCCCCACCCCCACCCCCCGTGTGTGTGTGTGTGTGTGTGTGTGTGTGTGTGTGTGTGTGGTGCACGTGCAACACAATTTAATTTACAAAACAGAACAAGTAGTTCTTTAGCTAAGAAAATACAGTGGTATTGTATGCAAATCCTTCAGTAATTCCCTGACTTTAAAGACCTCTAATGACTATGCATGGATTGTCTCCAATTCCTTTCTTGCATGGGTGTGTAGGCTTTCACCTGGGGAAGGTGGTTTCTAATGTCAGTTCCAAGGAACTCCAAGACTCCACCAGGCAGCTGTCAGGCTTGACTCCTAGGTGGGCTGGCCATCACAGCCATGCAATCTGTGGCTGTCTCTATCTAGGTACCAAGACAGGTGTTTGGCCTCCAGTTATCAGTAAAAAGACTTCCTGTTAACCAAGGAGGCTTTCTCAGATGCTCTGAAGGACCCCACACATATGTGTGTACACAGGTTTGCCCCTAGTTGAAGGATTGGGTATTGGCTAACTCCAAAGAGAGTTCCTGCCTTCCAGAGAAGTAAAACATAAAGCCACTTTGTACTCCACTCTTTCCGTCTATTCTTCCCTTTTAGAGGTGGATAGTGACAGAAAGTAAGAGTGATGGTTTCACCAGCAGTAGCCCTTGATCAAGGAAACGTTCCATCAAACCAGGAGCCGTTATTCATAATGGAAGCGTGTGACCTGCTGCTTATCCAAACACGTTAATAATTTCCAGGAAAAGAGTTAGCCTCCAGTCCCTCTCTAGCTTATTTCTGGATAATTAGTTCCTGTGATTCTGCTAGAATTCCCAAAATGTCCCTAACCCCAGATAGAAGGTTGCAAACGGTAACGTCCTCTAGCACAACAGCACTGGAAAAACAAAGCAGCCATCAAATGACACTTTAACAAGGAGTCTCAAGTGTGCCTACTCTTCACACGCCATGAGCTTCTTCAACTACAAGGCTCTGGATTTCCTAATCCTTCTCATCCCCACTCATCTCCATACGAAAAAAAAGAGTTGTCAATGTCATGTAAGGCCTTCGGGATCCACAGCAGCTCCACTATAAACCAATGAATGCTTAGTGAAATGTTGAGCTGCTCAATGAGTCTAAAATAGTTCTGTGGTTATGGAGATTAAATGAGATAAAGCACATCAGACTCCACTCACCATGAGACACAGAGTAGGTTCACATTAAACACTATGACAAACCTTCTAATAGTATGATTGATTTTCTTTTAAAGAATGGAGCTGCCTAAGCTGGGAAGATTGCTCAAAGAGTAAAGACACTTGCTGTAGATTCCCACAACCCACAACCCACACGATAGGAGCGAGCCTACAACTGCAATCTGGGTGCCAGTGTCTCCCTTGAATACAATAAATAAATAATTCCAATAAAAATAAATTTAAAAGGAGTGGAGGTGTTTACAATAAAAATCTTAGTGGTGATACATAAGGAAGCAAAAGCTTCTAAAAATTTTAAGGCCTTGATAGTTTTAAATAAAGTAACCACACACACACACAGTGCATGGTCTTGGGGGGAAAGCGGGGTATTATTTGAACCAAGTTTCAACTTTAATGGTCACGATGGTTGACTTGGGCAGGTGGCAGGAAGATTTTTTCCTTAGGACGCAATCCTCACACATCGTTTTTCTCTGGGAAGGGTATAAAAATCTGCCCTTCTTTTACCAGTCCAATGACAAGTCGAAGCCCCACCCTGAGGGAGCTGTGTGGCCCCACATGTGGTTTGTGACGTCCTTGCGCAGAGGGGACACATCCCACCAGGGGCAAAGGAGAGACCAAAAAGACCTCGGTTCCCTGCCTGGCCAAGCGTGGGGTAGTGGGTGGGACAGTGGCAGGGGCTTGGTAGCCCCTGACCTTGGCAGGGTCAGCGAGCTTGGCACCAGTCCCCTTCCTCTCCGCCTACTCGGCGCTGAGCACTGCCTCGCCCGCCCTCGAGGCCGGTGATTGACACTGGTGTGGGTACATACGGGTCCGCGGCACAGCAGGGCTGGCGTAGGGAAACATGGCTTTCCCTCTCCCGGCCTTCTGCCCGCATCGCGCCTGCCCAGGGCACGGCCCGGGGGACACTCCGGACCCCGCCTGGCTCCTCTGAGTGCTTCCACGATTGTTGATTTCTCTGGACCGGGGGAGACTCCTCTCATTGCTTTCCTTCCACCCTGAGAACAACCTGAGTTTGCCAAGAGGAAACTCCTGCGAGGGGGATGGACACCCGCCCTGGCTGCTGCTGGCAAGAGATGGAAACCATTCCAAGAAGGAGTTGATGGAGAGGGGAGGACAACGTCCCTGGAGGGAAAGTAACACTCGGAGCTCCGTGCGGGGCGAGTGAGGTCAGCAACAGGCATCTGCAAAAGGAGCGGGCAGCAGCGGTGCCCAGCGCCTGAGTTATTAGGCTCATCGCTGCGTTCATCGGAGGCAGGGGGTTTACTCCAAGCACACTCGAGGGCCTGCGAGCAGGGTTTTTTTTTTCCCCCCCTGAAGGACTTACCTTTCTCTTCGGCATAATGACTACGTTGGTGCAGCAAAAAGTAAAGCAACGGGCTGGGCCGCCTGGCACGCTGCTGGATGCCGCCTGGCCGCCGCTGCTACTCCCGCAATGGGCTCGACTAGCCGGCCTCTCCGACCTGCACCTCCGCTTCCTCCCCCGGCGCTCCACTCGCTCGCATCCCGGTCCCCCAATGGCGAGCCCTGCCAGCCAGCCGCGAGGCCCCATTGGCTAAGAGAACGTTCTAAATTCCACGAGGGCACGCCCACCCCCGTTCACCCGGTAAGCGCAGTTGTAGTTTCCACTTCACTGGGGGAAAAAAAAAAAAATCTGCCTGGCGACTGAGCATGCCCAGTTCAACTAATATCCTTCAGGCCACAATATCTTGGAGTTTCATTGTTTCACGTGCCTTCTTCTGATTAAAGCAGTGTGCACCTTCATAAGAAAAAAAGTTAAGTATTAAGTATTGCTATGCTAACTTTATAATGTAAATAGGGATACAGGGTACCTTGTACATTTTGTTACTCATAAAAGCTTGTAACAAGTGTTCGTGGTGTGGATCTATACAGGGTAGGAAGCTCTTCTGTTCAGGAAGAGTCTAACAGTTTCTAAGGGTCTCAGTTCCATCTCTAACAATACGCCCCTCCCAACCCCCAGTGCCTCGGTCTAATCGGTTTTTATATTTTATAATCTATTTTACAAGTCATATATGAATTCAGCCAATTATTCAGCTATGTATGAAAGTGTATATAAATATGTTTGTTGTGGAGATTAAGGGGAAATCTGGAAATGTAGGAACATATCAGTTATATATTAAGTATGTACATTTAAACAACACCTGCCAGGTTACATTTTATGTATAGTGTAATGTTTCTCGACATTCTGCAAAGAATAGCAAAATATATGTCTGAATTTATTTTGTAAGACCAGTTTTACCCTGATAAAGACCTCAGACAGTGGAGGAAGGGAATTTAGGTCAGCATCCTTCATAAACATAAGCACAAAGACAGACAAAATTTTAGCAAATCAAATTCAACATTTAAAAGTTAATACATAACCAGGGAGCTGGCCCTGGGAACACAGGATTTGTTCTGTGAACCAAATCATCCTGAAAATCAATCAGTGTGATCAGCACATAACTATAATAGGGAATGTGATCATGTCGAGGGCTGCATGGGAAATGCTATGGAATGGGTAAGCAAGTCATGATTAACTCTCTACAGTAGAATATTATTCTGTTATCAAAGAAATGAGCTTTCCCTGATGAGATAATAACAAAAGAAAAATGTTGAATGAAAGTCAACACAAGACACTATAGTGGGTGATTTCATTTATATGAAATTACAGGAAAAGCAAACTAAACTAAACACAGTTAGCCGGAGAATCATTTACAAGGCAAAAGGCACATCTTAGGAAACACCTCTAAAGCCTTACACCACATAGGATGGAATTTACTTTGCTCACAGAAGCTGCGTGTAAGTATTGAACAAAATCATCAGGCAATTCACTTTCATACCTATTTTATTAATTTCCAGAATAAGTGAGATGGTATCCTTGCACACTTAAGAGACAATGAATGACTTTCTTTTTGGTGCACCTGGCCTTTTCTGTCGCTATTTGGTGTGCTTCAATGTCCTGCTACTTTTATTTTCTTAGCACTCAGGGCCCCACATCCTCAGTCTGAGAGTCTTCCTTTGGACGTGGTCCCCGATGTCCTTGATGGGTTCCTTATTCTCAGAACTTCAGTGGGTGACATTCTGTTAAAAGAACTAAGAGTAGTCCCATCCCTAGCTTTAAAATTGCACAAAGCCTAGAAGTTCATAATTTTACCATTAAACTAATATGTATAATTAACTTGTCTTGGAAGAGAGTTAATTTGCCAAATGCCTGATAGTTGAACATGAAGGAGGAGGAGGAGGAGGAGGAGGAAGAGGAGGAGGAGGAGGAGGAGGAGGAGAACAACAACAACAACAAGAACAACAAGAAGAACAACAAGAAGAAGAAGATGACAACGACCAGGGAAGTTATTTTAAAATGTGTGGGAAAGATGCTGGGCAGCACAAGAATGTAATATGGGTTGAGTTGTGCTTTTTGTTTTGTCATAATGGTGATCCAACTTAGGCAAGTGCTTTACCACCGAGCGACATCTCTGGCCCTATTGTTTTACTTTAGGAAGATTTAAAGGTGTTGGTCTTAGGGATAAGGTGAATTTTCCCCTTTGGTAATGAAAAGTGATTCATAAAGTTGGTTTCTTTAATTGATATTTTAAAAGACCAAATAGTTAAGAGTAGCAAACAAAATTGTGATTGCTATTTAGTGCCCACAATAAAACAGTTGTAATGAAATTGGGCTTGTTAGCTGGAAAGCTGATTGTGGGGCTTGAGAGATGTAGTTAAGAACACTGGCTGCTCTTACAAAGGACCCAGGTTTGATTCTCAGCACCAACTGGGTCCAGGAGATCTGATGCCCTTCTCTGACTTCAAGGGCATCAGACATACACAAACACACAGGGAAAACACTCAAACCAAACATAACATGAACAAATCTAATTTTTTAAAAAAGCTGATTATGAAAAACCTTGAGTGTTTGAGTCTTCATGTTCATTTATAAGTGCAGAAAATAACAACTTCAGTTAAAAATAGCAGTGACTGTCCTTTGCTGTGGATTGAACCTGCCTATGCAGTACACGGGGACTGTATACCCTGCTCACCACCATACCTTATGCCTGCATTACCCTTCAAGACTGGGGGAAATGAGCACTGAAGGTAAGAGAAGGAAGAAAGAGAAGGGTTTGGTAGACAGTTAGAATTTCAGGTTAAGAGATAAAAGGGACTTGTCCATTGCGGGACATCGGAGGAGATTACCCTGGTAAGAGGAGAGCACTCCTTTGTCTTTGGGTGTATTCCAAAGAACGTTTTTAATGCTTTTCTGGATGATGAATCTCTAAGACAGCAACACAAGAGTTTTCAACAGGATGCAGATACTGCATGCACTCAGGAAGATGACAGATGAATTAAGGGAGCTGCTGTCTGAAGAAGAAGAAAGATGGAAACAATTAGAAAACAAATTTTAATTGTATTCTCACTCCCTTTTTCTTCTGTTCTACTCACATTTGTTGGGATAGTAAATGCCCTTATCTCAACCTTCAAACAGCAAGGCAAAACCACTCGTAGTATCGTGACTGCCATCAAGGAAAGGGGCAGGAAAGAAATGAGGCCAGAGGACTGGAAAAGAAAGGACAGGCCCTAATGGAAAGTCAGTGCCTTGATCCTAGTAAAGGAAATGCTTTATAAAATGAGCGTTTCTATTTGTGAGATGCAGCGGGCGACAGACACAGTAAGTGCTTTAAGCCAGTCTCAGAAAGACAAATAGCGTATGTTTTGGCTTGTGGGTTTAATAGAGATATGTAGAATTGTGTGTGTGTGTTTGCGTGTGTGTGTGTGTGTGTGTGTGTGTGTGTGTGTGTGTGAGACAGTAGAAGAGAAAGAGTCTAGAGACAGTAGGGCCAGTAGAGTGGAGGTGGAGTGAGAAATGGGCAGGAGAGGAGATGTACTCAATGTACAATCTATTCTCGTACAGAAATGGCCTCATGTAACAGTGCTGTGTATTTGGTAGACACTATAAAGTTTTAAGTATAGTAGATATGCTCATTGTACAGTGTATTCTTGTACAAAAATGTCCTTATGCAGCAGTACCATGTATTAGTAGATAGTATAATATAGTATTAGTAGACACTATAAAAATTTTAAAATAACAAGATTACTTCTGTTTTCCATATATCCGTACACAAAGACATACATGTTGTGAGAGTATGAGAGTGTGTGTGTTGTGTGTGTGTGTCTGTGTGTGTATGTGTCTGTGTGTGTGTGTGTCTGTGTGTGTGTGCTTTCAAGAGTGTGCTTGCACTGGGTGTATGTGTAGACTGTTACAGGAAGTGTATTTTCCTTCTCAGTAACAACTATTTAACTGTAGTGCATACTGCTAAAGAACTCTGTGGGTCTTTGGGGCTCTAGTAAGTTGCATCTGGAAAAAAGTTGCTCTGTCTTCAAATCATAGGGGGAAACTTCAAAGGAAGCTTGAAAGGAATGATTATTTTGCAAATCCCCTCCCCACCTGTCCCTTCCCACCTGTGCCTCCCCACCTGTCCCTTC
>JADRCH010000056.1:11051689-11119904 GCA_019843965.1 Rhynchomys soricoides | reverse complement strand
CCTCCCCACCTGTCCCTTCCCACCTGTGCCTCCCCACCTGTCCCTTCCCACCTGTGCCTCTCCACCTGTCCCTTCCCACCTGTGCCTCCCCTCCTGAACCTCCCCTATTAATGCAGGCTTGAGCAGTTTCCCTGAGGCTTTTGATGGAGAAATCAGATCCCCAATTTGTGATATTGTTGCTTTCAATAGATCTGTAATTCCAGATCATTCCAAGGGTCTTCAGTTAATAGGGCACAGAATGCCAAGGTGAATGGAAACCTAACAGAAAATAAAATGTAAAAGAATAGGCAGCTGAGAAAGGAACACTCTAAGGGATGAGGAGGCAACAGAAGGCAAGGATGGTGTGGTTCTCATGTGCGGAACCCATACATGAACACGGGTGTGAGATGAAGAATAAGAATATTCTCTTTTGTGTCTTACTGATGAAGCCTCTAATTTGTTAACATGCTAACATGGGAAGAGACTAAAGCAGCCAGGATGTTCTAAGACCCTCTGATCCTAAATCAAATGAATAACTTGCTAATGGTACAGATTCCTAAACTCCAAGTCCAACATACTAAATCAGAATCTTACAACTGAGTCTGGGAGTCTGTGTTTCAAATAAGCTTTTCACATTCTAGCACTAGAATTTGGGAATTCTAGACGAGGTCCATGCTCTCAAAAACTTATATACTGATTGCTGGCACAGTTGTTTCTAGTTCTGGGACCCTTGATGTAGACATCTTGACTGTCTCTTTATGAGTGGTGTCTTGTCTGTAAACATCAAGTCATCTCTAGACATTAGAGATACCAAGTATCTAGTCATCTCTAGATATTTAGAACAATACAACATTAATTTAACTTAATACAACATTAATAAACTTTAAAGACAACATTAATTAACACTAATACAACCTATCCATTTCAGATATCTCCTGCTTTTCTTCAAACACCAGAATCCCTGGGAGTTGGCAAGAGACATTCAACAACTCATCCCTGTCACTGCCCATGGTAAATGGTAAAGCTGCCTTTCAAAGCTAACCCATCATTTTCTTCTTCTTAATATAAGCAAAGAAGCTAGAATTAAATTTAAAAGATAAATGAAAAACTAAGCTTAAGGCAATGGTTCTCAACCCATGGGCCTCAAGCTGTTTGGGCGATTGTGTATCAGATGTCCTGCATATCAGATAGTTACATTGTGACTCTTAACAGTAGAAAAATTGCAGTTATGAAGTAGTAACTATTTTTGTTGTTGGGGATCATCACAACATGAGGGATTGTATTAGAGGTAGAAGCATTAGGAAGGCTGAGAACCACTGAGCTAGCCTATAAGTTCAGCTTTACTTAATGCCTCAAAGACATCTCAGATTAAATCTCCAACCCACCTACCAGCTCTTTGATGCTGCTTAACACTAGCTTAAGGGCATGATAATTAAAAAACCAAAACCAAAACATTATTCTCTAAGTGTCATAAAGTAGTTGAAATGTTGTTCAGGCTAACTGGGTTAGGGGCTATTCTAACTGTGAATCATTGGTAAAGATTCATCTAGGTAACAAAATGAGTTTACAGGTTAGAATATATATATAATATATACATATAATTATATATTATAATATATAATTAATAATAATATAATATATTATATATGTATGATTATATTATAATATATAATTATTAATAATAATATAATATATATATATATCCAGCAGTGAAAGGTAGTCTGAAAATCCTTAAGATTCTTTTTATTTTCTTTTTAATTTTTATTTATTTTATAATTAAATCTTTATTATAAAGAACTTACACATTAAAAAAACAAAATCCAGAAAAACCAACTTATTACTACTAGCTATCTGAGTGACTAGGGGTTAGATAGATTCCCTGACAGGAAGGAAGGGGGTCTTAACTAGATAACACAGATGGTGAACCAGAGACTAAAGCCTGGCATCCTAAAACAATGCTTTCCTTGTCAGTAGGGCTCCACTGATGAACTGGCTCAACAAGTTCAGGGTCCAATGAGGACATATTACACAATTGTGGAACAATCAGCCATCTTGTATTTGGTCAAACTAACGGACTGTAGCTTGGGAAAGGAAGACCCTGCTTCAAAGACCCTTAAAACCTGAAGCCTTAAAGGGGAGGCAGAGCTTCAGCTTCCCAATCTCTGCTTTGAAGAGGGTCTTTTCTTCAAAAAGCAACTGTTTGTATTTCCTCACCCCTAATAAAAGCTCTCCTTTATCCACTTACCACTTAACTCTGTTTGTAGTGTCTGATATTTGTGTTGTGTCCCCTGTGTCATGACACACACCCTGTACTCCCACCCCCACCCTACTCCACCAACCCATTATCTTTTACACCCAAGATTTTTCCTGCTTTTTAATTCTTAAAGTGGCAGAGACATGAACCTCATGAACATTCCTAGACAGTAACATATAAATTTGGGGTCTGGCTAAATTTTTGTTTTATAAGCATGAGGTCGTGTTATTTCCACTAGACATCTCTAGTCTTCTATGGTAATTCCAACTCTCACTTGTACTCTTAGGAAACTGAAGGGGAGAGAGAGAGAGAGAGAGAGAGAGAGAGAGAGAGAGAGCGAGCAAGATAGCTGCAGGGGCCTATATTTGATCTCCAGAACCTACAGTAAAAGGAGAGAACGGACTCCTGAAAGTTGTCTTCTGACCAGCACAATCATGCGATCATGAGTTCTCTCTCTCTCTCTCACTCACACACACACACACACACACACAATCTTAAAATGTTTTTAACACTCTCCTTTAACTTTGTTAACAATTTAACTCTTTACATGACACAAGCAATCTTGCAGCTTTAGCAAATGCTGATCTAAAATTTTATGAGTTGCATTCATATGTGTGAACTCAAGCCCCAACTCATTGTAATAAGATCACGTGAGTTAGTGTCTTGGAACCTAAGTGGACCTTTCAGCAATGACAAAACAGAGGCATCTCTCAGAAGCTAAGCTAGGCTTCCAAGTGACAATGGAGGACATTGGTTTTTGGCACTATCTTAATGATTGCTTCTGTTTCCTGAACAAAAACAAATTGCCAAAGCGTATTGGGCTGTGTATAGACAAAGATGTTAAAATAAAAGCCAACTGAAATCATGTTGATACAACAGAGATAGACAAAAATTAGACTAAAGGTAAAGGATTGGCTTTCTCAAGCAGAGGCAGATGTTTGAACAGCATGTATTTCACACACACACACACAAACACACACACACACACGCACCGCAGAACAGGGTGGATACAAACTCTTCTTTAAAACTATTTTTTAAAATGACCTTCTGTGGTCTTGAGTAAGACATTCTGTAGGGTCTTTCCTTAGGTAAAAAGGAAAGAATCTTTCTTTTATAAGGAGATCTGAATTTGTGGTAGGCTTAAAGGTCTTCCTGGGTCTCAGGCTGCTTGTGCCTGTCTTACAGATGAGCTGATGTTGTTTATATAAAATTGGGGAAAACTGCAGAAGATTCAAGAGAGATCAGGGTAAGGCACTCTCCATGATGCTTTTCAAACTATTTATTTTGCAAAATGAAGACAACTGTTTATCACAAGGGAATACCAATATAAACTTCTTTTCTAATAGAATTCTGATTTGGGAATAGTTCTGGCCAAAACACAACAAAGCCTTGTTTCCTAGCTCCACTGCAAATACAGGTTGCTAAGTGACAAGGCTGTGGTAATGAAACATATGCAAAGAGCCATTGGCCTTAGTGCAAACACCACCTGCAATTAGCCAGTCTTTACCCTTCATTCTGTGACTTCCTCCATTCTGCATGTTGCCTACAGTGTCTGAAAGTAGAAAAAGTCCGAAGAGATGAGGGCTACACAGTAAAGATGCAGGTTGCGAAAGACATGTTTCTGAGTCTCTGTCATGGCTCTGGATTACCCAGCAGCCCACCATTTCTTGTTTATGGAAACTAAACACCTATTTGATCAAAGTTGCTGCATGTAGATGGTGTTTGTGAAATGTATCTGAAAACAATCGCTAGATGACACTAGGAGAACCTGAAAGTGGTTATCTACAATATAGGAAAGCCCGAAAGTGATTATCTACAATTTAACCGCATATACATTTGCCTGAAAGAATACATTACATATTTTGTTTGAAGAGAGCATATTCTATTTCTCCTTAGATTATTCTTTTAAAAAATCAGAAACTTTTAATTTTCTTGAATTTCTGAGAGCCTGTTTTTAATCCATTGAACAGGACTCTTTCAAAATCAGAGTGGTACAGTGTGTGTGTGTGTGTGTGTGTGTGTGTGTATGTGTGTGTGAAATGATAAACAGGTGTTTTATAGATACCCATCGTTCTTTTCAAATGGTGAAAGTGTTAGAGAGTTGTTCTAGCTATAGATCCTGGGTTCCTATTGCAACTAGAGTTTCGTGTGTGATTTGCATTTGGATTCTCAGACACGTTTACAGAGAATTGGAAAGTGGGAGTTATAGGCAGCTGCCCCTGTTCCATCTATATGTGGAGTGCTTCTTGCTTTCCATTGTCGGTAAAGCTCCTAGGCATCTTGCATCTCTCCCAGCATTCACTCTGCAGGCACAGCAGGCATGTTACACACCAGAGATAGTGTCTTCTTCATTGAGACAGGGTTTTGGTTTGTAGAGTTAGGACTGCAGAAGAGGTGTGGCTTCCTTTGATGATCAGATCTGAGCTGTGACTTTGGGGGACTTTCCAGGTACCTAGAATATGTTTCTTTAGTTTTAGCTCCTTCTAACCTAGAGTCTGTTACTTTAGTTCTTCTAGCTAGTCTACAAACCACTGAACATCAAGTCTGCCTCTCCCTCCATTGGTAGAGTGGATAATTGTAGAGAAATCACAGGTTATAGAACTTCTTATGAATTAGTTACAACTTTATGCATTGCACTCCTTTCTACTGAAGCCTTGACTCTGGAAGCAGATGTGTGCTCTTGAGTGTCTGTGGTGAATGAAGCCTTTAAAGATACTGCTTGAGTTAAGGTTTCTATTGCTTTTATAAATACCATGACATAAAGCAACTTGGGGAGGAAAAGGTTTATTTCTTTTTACAGCTTGCAGCCCATCATCCAGGAAAGTCAAGGTAGGAGGAACTCCAGGGACAAACTGATGCAGAAGCTATGGAGGAGTTCTGCTTACTGGCTTGCTCTCCAAGGCTTGCTCAGCTGGTTTTCTAATACCCCAGGAATACCTGCTGAAGGGTGCCACTATCCACAATGGGCTAGGTCATCACACATCTGTCACTAATTAAGAAAATAAACCATAAGCTTACCTTCAGGCAATCTGATTGGGGAATTTTCTCAATTGAGGTTCTCTCTTCCCAAGTAACTCTAGCTTGTGTCAAGTTGACATAAAACTAGACAGCACAACACTCCAATGGGCACAGCGAAGAAAATACATTTCTTATTTAAGCTGCTGGGATTTTAGAAAAATTGTTACTATTGAATTATACCTTATACTGAAGTGATGTAGAACTTAGAACCCAAGAGTAGGGTGTGTCTTTAATAGTAAACTCTAAAGTATGTTGCTTTGGTTTAATGGCTCATCAGAGGGAAAAAGAAAACTATTACTGAAAACTAGAGCCATAAAGATCCACATTTCCTAGTGCTGAAACATTTGTCTGCAACAAATTGAGAAGTCAAAATGGTACAACTGACTTTAGGACAAAGGTTGAGATAAGATTATTAATCATGGACCTGGCAGGTGGTTCATCAGTTAAGAGCACTAACTACTCTTGCAAAAGTCCTAAGTTCAATTCCCAGCAACCACATGGTGGCACACAACCATCTGTAAAGGGATCCAATGCCCTCTTCTGAAGAGAGTGACAGTGTACTCACATCCATTAAAAAAAAAAAAAGAATTGTTTATTCATTGCTACAAATTGCACTTGATAAGCTATTGTAAGGAAAGAAGATATATATGTTCAGAGAAAAATGAGTTTGTAAGTATAAATGAAAAAGACTAGAGTCTGCCTAAAGGGACTTCATAGGGTTGGAAAAGGCAACTGCCTCTCCCCCGAGAGTGATCAAAGATAAAACTACTGCTTGAGCAACAAAGGCGATAAAACTCATCGAAAGTCAGATCAGTGACCACAGATTGGGCTGTGGTACCCTGTCATGCCATTCAGTTGCTCCAGATGACTCAAAACGACTTAAGATGGTTCAGGAAAGTGACATTGCTAATAAAAGGAAAGAGAGCTGTAGGTGGGAGAGTATAGCAGACTGAAGACAGACACTTGGGCAGGAGGATGCAAAACACACCTAGAAAGTAGGCAGAGTCAAGGATGCATAAGTTTGCAGGGCAGTTTCATTGTTAGAAGGCTCCATTCTAGACTAAATGTGACTACAGGTCTCTGAGACTTTCACACTCAGCATCTCAACACATATAGGCAGAAGGAAACTGGGAAAGCTGTCCAACCTCCAAGGGAGGCACATTCTCAAATCTCAATAGCCACCTTAGGCAAGGACAAAGTAAAACCTTGCTAAGGTGAGAATTCCAGAATCCTGGAGGTCAGTGGACAGTGAAACACTCCAGTGAGCCCAGATAGACTATTCTGGAGCCATGCCTCACCTTCAGAGTAGGCATTCTATAACTCCTAGTCAGTCCAATACTGAATTGTGGGTCAGTGGAAGAAGATATGAGTAGGCCTGTTATGGAAGTTATCAGTACATTCTCCTGTGTCTGGGACTTGTGAGTTGTCGTTACAAGTAAGAAGGGTAAGTGACAACATTTTATGTACTAGAGGGAAGAACTCAGAAGAGAAGGCTGATAATCATGATAAGTATTTACCAAGTATCTCTGCTTTATGCTTTCATGAAAGAAATCTTCAGAGTGTTTTTATCTTGTAAAATGGAAAGTCAAGTCACCAAATAACCCCTGTCCCCTCCCCTACTTCCCAGTCCTTGTAATCAAGACTCTGTCCACTTGGTAACTACCTTTTGTCTCTACAAATTGCACTACTCTAGGTCACCTATGCAAATGGAGACATAAAATATTCATTTGTCTTTTCCCCCTGTCTTATTTTACTTAGTACAGTATTTCCAGTCTGTGTGTTGTTGTGCATCATAGGATTTACTTCCTACTTAAGGTTGAAAAACATTCTTTTATATAAATGTGGGGTTTTTCTAGCTCTTCACTATTATGAACCACACTGCTCAGGTAACATGATCCCTGAGATCCAGCATCAACTCCTATATATTTTAGTGACTTTGTTGCTGTGCTGGAAATATCATGACCAAAAGCAACTTATGCAAGAAAGAATTTATTTTGCCTTATGGTTCCAGAGGGATGAAGTCCATTAATGCAGGAAGCACGGCAGGAAGAGGAAGCTGAAAGCTCATGAATGCCTTCAACAACAAGAACAAATTGGAAGTGACAGAAGGACATGCTCTCTTTAGCAAGGCTGCATGTTTCCAAACCTCTCCAAACAATGTTACCAACTGGGGACCAAGCATTCAAGTGCCTGAGCTTACTGAGGACATTTCTCATTCACACCACCATGTTCTATTTCCCATTGCCTGTGGCCTTAAGCAAGGAATACTAAGATGAACATTTTCCAGTGTAAGTTCCTGTGTGATTAAAATGGCACAGACCCAAGCTTACCCAAGAGGTGCATGTAGGGTGAGTGAAAAAGGAGACTTTTCTGAAAAGCCATTAGGATTTGGGGGGTTTGTTTTATTTTCAATGAAAATGTTTTCACATTTTTAAAATTAAGTTTTGGTTTTCCTAATGTTTGTAGAAAAGAATTTTGGTATGCCAGAGCCCCGCTTGGTGGAAAGGCTGATAAATGTGAGTCTTATTACACATTCCTTGTATGCCCATCCTGCCCAGCCAAACCTTTGTTGAGACCATGCATGTGGCCATGTCCATATCCATGGCTTCTCCTTCATTAATTGTCGTAAGCTTGGGGAGATCCCAAGTCTCTTCTTGTTCTTCCTTCATTTTGCTGTCTATGTTTTAATTTGTCAGCTTCATTGCAGTCTGTGTTTTCAAGAAGATTGAGTTTGGCGGAAAGCATCAAACCCTTAAATAATTGTGACTAAGAAAAGCAGAGCTGGATTTCTTCCTAGCAGTAAACAGTGACACACAGGTCCACCACCAATGGGGTGGTCTGCTTTCTCATTATCCCATCATGTTCATCATCATTGCCTTCTGTATTGAGGGCTGAATGCTAGATTCATCTTCTTCTTGTATATGTGCATCTGGGGCAGCAGAAAGAGTTAAAGAGAAAGAAATGCCTTCTCTCATCATGGAAACCCCCAGAAGCTACACTTATAATTTCTACTTCCATTCCATCAAAGGAAACTAAATAATGGAGTTCCTACTTTTGAAGAAGAGGAAACTGATGTTGCCATACAAGTAGCTGTGGTTGGCAGAACAATTACCTCCACATGTCCCAGGTTGCAGGGCATTCATGTGGAAAACAAGGGCTATACAGTGTGGCTAAGGTAATGATCTAAGATGGGGAATTATTCTGGATTATGCAAGTGAGTCCAATCTAATATTCTTAGATTAAATCGAAATTCCTAGAATTCAATCTAAATATGTAGAGGCTGGGGATGTAACTCAATGATAGAGTATTTGCCTAGCATTCCCAAGGCACTCAACCTTCCTAGAATTGTGACCCTATAATACAGTTCCTCTCGTGGTGACCCCAATCATAAAATTATTTTGTTGCTGTTTCATACCTTTAATTTTCCTACTGTTTTATGAATCATAATGAAAGCATCTGATATGTAGGGTATATGATCCCAAAGGGGATGAAACCCTCAAGTTGAGAATTGCTGCTATAGTTTCTATCCTTGGGTGGGGGGGGGAGAGAGAGAGAGAGAGAGAGAGAGAGAGAGAGAGAGAGAGAGACTTACACAGCTGTGGTTAGAAAGGGAGACCCTGAAAGATTAAAGTGAGAACTCAACCCACTGGTGTAGAAATGAGACCATGAACCTAGGAACATAAGTGACATTTAGAAACCAAAAGAAGGAATGAAACAATTTTCTCTGGAATCTCCCGAAAGACATTAATCTAACCAATAGTCCAAATAGAACCATACTGAACTTCTGACTGACAGACTTCAAAGACAATTTACGCTTGTGGTTATAAGTTATCAACCCTAAGGCAATTCATTATCACAGTAATAGAAAGTTAATAAAGTAGCCATCTCAGCCAATCTGCTACCACAGCTTTGGTGGTGTACATTTCTGTATCTTCTTCTAGTCTTATGTTACATAATTATATCCTAACCAAGGGTGGAACTCTTTAAGTCTCATTTCATCTGTTCTAGTCTAAAGATGGATGACAAATACATTTTCTGAAGTCATGCAATTGACTAAGCTGCAAATTTCTGGCTGAAACCTGCAATATTCTTTAGTGCTTTATGCAGCCCTTGGTGTGGGCAGCATGAAATACTTGAACTGTAAGGGCATGGCAGTCATTTCCCATGGATAGGGGTTATTGGCTTCATTCACACCCTGTGCGTGGGATCTTCTCCTGCTGTAAACCTGTGTGCTATGGTATTATCTATAGCCAATAGCACAGAGGAGGCTGGAAACCAAAATGCTGGTGCAGCATTTTTTACAGCCCCCTCACCCACCAAGCAACTCTGTGTCATCTGAGATCAAAGAATTGCACCACAATAAGTATGATTCACAATGATGTCTCAAGGGGTTGCAAGTTTCTAGGATGTAATGTGAAATATCAAAGACAAATTATATAGAACAGCTTTGTCATCTCCTTTAGATGACAGTATTCTGAGGTGACAATGTGGTAGCTCTCAGTTAAATGCAATTTATTAAATTGACACTTAAGATAAATAGAAAACTATTTAAGGAAAACACAGTGTCTAGTTGTATAACTGATTATTATAGTTTACTATGCTGCTTGGTATGGAATGGCTGCCATTGACATAGTATTTCTTGGAATTATCAAACACTTTAAAATGTAATGAGTCAACTTTGCCTTTATTCAGCAAATTCCGTAGCTGCCTCTTATGTGCCAATTTTTCATAGGCAATGAAGAGATATATTGGTGAGAAAAATATTACTAAGTTTACAGCTCTCTAAAGTACAGCTAGATGCTATGATCTCAAGAACTTTGGAAGGCTGGAACAGGAGCAATGTTGACTCAAGACCAGCTAGGACTGCATCACAAGATCCTGTCTCAGAGAATCAAAAGGAAACTGTCTAACTATAACTTTAATTTTTTTCAAAACCTATGTTTAATGATGGTTCTTTAATGCTTTAGCCTTCCTTGTAGCCCACCACCCACCAGAGGTAGTGGGAAAGAAAGGATCCGGGAGAAGTGGGTCTGTTTAGAAAGGTTCTCTGGAGCGACTCCGGTCTGTTGTCTGAGAATCAACAGTTCTGTTCACAGGTCAGCAGTGGCATCTCGATCCACTCACAAACATTTCATGGATACACCAGCAGTCTAGTTTGGTAGAGTCAGGCTAACAATAATAGTGATATGACCTAGCAGAGACAGCCAGGCCCTAGCCTTGGCACAAGTCAGCACAAGAAGGGACCAGGAGGAGCTCCAGGAGATGTTCTTAGCTAGGCTTCTTCAGGGAAGCAAAGATCAGCAAAGACTCAAGACCCACAAGTCGCACAGCTAGCTGTACCAGCAAGCCAAGCTCTGCCTCCATCACTGTCCATCGAGTCCTATTTATACTTTCCAAATATCACCTGTCCTCTATGTGTCTTGCCTTAGCACGTGTGTCTATCTCGGCTGATATCACTCAGCCAATCTGCCCAAGTCCGTGTGGAAGCAACAAGAAACTGCAGTACACCACCAGAAGTTTTTTGGTGCATTTTTCTCTATGGAGTCTCAACAAATGCAGCTCAACTAAGCAATGTAAGGCAGACAAATACATGCATGTTGTTAGGAAAGAATCCTTCATCATGTGTCCTTTTACATTCTTGCTCTGCTTCAGCTAAACGTTCCTTCATGTGCTTTCCCCAGCAAAACACCATCCAACAACTTTTCAAAGAAGGCTTAAGTTTCCACTTCAATTTACTTAGGGTTTTACTGCTGTGAACAGATACGATGACCAAACCAACTCTTATAAGAACATTTAATTGGGGCTGGTTTACAGGTTCAGAGGTTCAGTCCATTATCATCAAGGTAGAAACATGGTAGTGTCCAGGCAGGCATGGTGCAGGAGGAGCTGAGAGTTCTACATCTTCATATGAAGGCTGCTAGGAGAAGACTGGCTTCCAGGCAGCTAGGATGAGATTCTTAGAGCCTATGCCACAGTGACAGACTTCCTCCACAAGGCTACACCCACTCCAACAAGGCCACACCCACTCCAACAAGGCCACATATCCCAATAGTGCCACTCCCTGGGTCAAGCATATTCAAACCACCACAGAAATGAATGGGTGAATAACTAAAGAGCTCAAATAAATATTAAATTCCAGTGGTGATGAGCGCTACTGAGGGAGGTATGTCCACATCAGCTTGTTAAAGGCAAACTTAATTAAACAAAAGTCTAATGCAGCCACTTTAAAGTAAGTAAGGAAAGCAGAAAACTAAGCAGAACAGCAGATATATCGTCCCCATGGCTCAATACAGTTCTGCATAGGGAAGACTTAGGCATCTGGGCTGTAGAGAGGTCTGGAAGATGTTTCAGGCCATGATACCAAAATAAGGACTAGGTTGAGTATGAGTATAATTCAACAATGCTATAATATTTTTATTTTAAGAACAGCTCAAAGCACTGAAAGGGTCAAGTGATTGGGCTTGTTCTGAGAAATCCTGGACAGCGCTGTGAGAGTATCAGAGGGGCAAGAAAGTGGAGAGTTACGGGTGATCATTTTAGAAAGAGGCATGATTAAGATGACTGTAAACCGTCAATTATCAGTGGTGATGTTGTCACCCCCCAACAGGGTAAAACAACAACAACAGTGACAGCAACAGTGAAACAACAACAAGCTTAGCTATTATGGTTTTTTGTAGTCACTTAATGCTTGCTCAATGTCTAATGAGAGCTTGTTTTGTTGAAGCAGACATGTGGTGTTTTTTTGGGAGCTGTCATTGTGAGAGAGCATGTGATGGTTTCCTGAAACTTACGAGAGCATATATGTTTAGAATGAGTATAAAACAGCCCTACAGACAACAGGGGGATGCTCTTGCATTGTTTCCTTGCGACACCTTACTAGTCTTTGCTGCTAATGCTCTTTCATTGATATGCTGTGCAATGCTTTGCTGGTCTTCTCTGATCTTTGCTTGTCATGACTTCATTGAGAGAAACACCAGGGATCTTCTTGTGGTATTCTGACTGCTTGCTGCTTCCTGGGACTGGGGCCAATTTGGTGAAGCCTTGAAGTTTCTTCTGGATCAAGCCACTACTACTGATTTCAGGTTTTGTGTTTGCCAACTGGACTGGACTGCCACTACTGATTCATGTCTGAGGATTTGGACTGGATTGCTGATATCCTGATAATGAAGATTGGAATTATCTCAACAAAAGCAGGTCCACTTCTCCCTTTTCCTATTAACCTTTCTTGTTCCCTACCTTTGTTGATGGGCTAGAAGGGAGGTTGAAGCATTTAAGAATCCTTATTAAAGTAGATTTTGAAAAATCTAAGCCTACAGAGCTCAGGGACTCGTGCTTGCTAGACAAGTACTAAAACTCTGACCTAACCCTTCAGTGCAGCCATGCTGCAGGCCTGGCCTTAGCTATGGCTGTTAAGGGGCTTTTGATTGTCACACTTTTGTGTGATTCCCATCTTAGGATTTCTGTTGCTGTGATACAATACCATGACTAAAGCAGCTTAGGGAAGGAAGGACTCACTTCTTACAACTCTCTTAAGTCCTCTATGTCAGAGCAAGAATGTAAACAATGCTGCGATCTGGAGGCAAGAACTGAAGCCGAGGCCATGAAAGAGTGCTGCTTACTGGCTAATTCCTCCTGACTTGCCATCCAGGACCACCTGCCCAGAAGAGGCATGTCTTCAGTGATCTGGGCCCATCCATATCAATCTTAAAGCAAGAAAATGCCCCATAGGGTTGCTTACAGGCCAATATGGTGGAGGCATTTTCTTAATGGAAGATTCTTCTTCACAAATGACTCTAGTGTGTGTCAAGCTGAGAAAACACTAGCCAGCACAATTTAATTCTCAATTTTAATTTGAGAAATAAAATGCTATATTTTATATATAATATTTGATTTGTTAGATTTGACTTATTGCTTTGTCAAATATTTAAAATGTCAAAAATATCTGAATAGGTTTCTAGCTGCTGCATATGTTAAAAGATTTCCTCATATCAAGCAAAAAAGTTAGGCTCACTGAAAGTAATTCTAATAATTTTCAAAAAGTGAATTTTTTTCAATACTTTTACTTTTGTTGGAAAATACAATTTGAATGACTCAAAATTATTATGAATGACTTTTTAAAAATAATATGTTAGTATAAATTGCTCACACATTTAGTTTGATACATTATAATTTTATAAGCATATAAATTGTATTAAAAGTTAGTACATAAGTTTCTGTTTTTATTTTAGGTTTGCATATCTTGAGATGATGTTGTATGTAGCTCAGGTTGGCTTCAAACTCTATATATAACTGAAGATGACCTTAGTTTTCTGATCTTCCTGTCTCTACCTCATGAGTGCTGGAATTATAGATGTGTGCCACCATACTAAAGCAAAAATAATAATAGTTGTAAAGTTAGTTAAGTGATGATAGTTATTTGTAGTGAGTTTGGCCAAATGCTACTTGTATCCTAATGTTAATTTGGGTTCCTCAAATTGCTTGCATGAGTGTCTGCACAGAGACTCTGGGAACCCACCCCCAGTTGGTTTTGATTGGTAAATAAAGATGCCAACAGCCAATGGTTGGGTAGGGCAGACAGAGGCAGGGCCTTAGGATTTTCCCAGGCTTGAGACTAAGAGGGAAGAAAAAGAAAGAGATCTGCCATGCAGGCAGAAGGAGAAGTAGATGAGAGATGCCATGCCTGAGAACAGTGGAGGACAGGGAGGCATGACCAGCATGTGAAGGAGCCGGGAGAGTTGGGCAGCCCTCTGGGTCCAGAGAAGTCAGGTAGAATATAGAGCTCACTAAATACTAACTTGAGATTATAGGCAAGAGATAGATTAACTGCATGGAGTGGCTCAGCCACTGTGCTGTTTAAACCACATCAAAATATAAAGGCTGTGTATGTGTCTTTCATTTGGGAAGATAAAATTTTGAATTTGAAGGAGGTAACAATTTATTGATTGCTGGGATTTATTAATTAAAAATATTGCTACATTATTATTATCATCATTATTATTATTATTCCAAGGATTGAACATTGAGTCTTTCACATGCTGGGTTTATACCATTGGGTTACATCTCCAACAATAGTTTTTAATTTACATAAAAATACGTATTTAATTATTATTGTATATGCACACGTTGTTGGGGATCACAGGTACCATGGTGCAAATGTGAAGGGCAGATGATGACTTTGTGAAGTTCTTTTCTTCTACCTTGATGTGGATTCTGGGTATTGAACTCAGGCCATCAGGCTTGCCTTGCACACACCTTTACCCACTGAGCCAATCATCATGCAGGCCCTTGATTTATCTCTTAATTTGAATTTGTACATAGCCATATTTAATCCTGCATTGAATAAAAGAGTCTTATTTCTCCATTATGCATAAATTACAGATGCATAGTATGTTTATAATATTAATGTTTTGTGGATGGAAAAATTATGAGAAAGTGCGCACAAGGTTTTGTATGAAATGGCAATGAAGAGATAGGTTAGAGTATTGGAAACAGACACGTCGAACAGAGGGTGGATTGTGGGCAATTTGCACTAAGAGTTGGTAATAAAAATTTGGAAAGTGAACGAGGAAGGTACTGTACATGACTCCTAGGGCTTGTAACACATTGACCATTTGTCTAGCCAGGTGGGAACACGGGGAAAACACTGGAAGTTTATGAGTCATTTGTTTATTTTGAAGTGTCTGTTCATGTGTGCTGCCATGTGTTTAAGTGCACACACCTAAGAAAGTGTCTTAATCAGCATTACTTTTAATTACATGGGGCAAGCAGAACAATGGGCCCTTTATAATGCTGGTATCCAATCTTTAGAATGTATAAATATATTTTTCAAAAATAATTCCAAACAGAAGTTATGATTAAAGATAGAATTAAGGTTGTTAATCAGTTAACTTTAAGATATTAATTAAAGCTGGTGTGGTATAACACACCTGTGATCCAATCAGTCTGGTGACTGAGTCAGGAGGATAGTGAGTTCCAGACAAATTTGGCTACTTAGTGAGACAATTTCTCAAAAATAAAAGAAAGAAAGAATAAGAAAATAAAGAAAAAACTATATTAACGATAATGCCTAAGGTTCAGAAATATAGAGTAGATAATAAGTGCTAGAAGATAACTAAAATTGTATATTATAAATATCTATTCAATACAAAGGAAGGCCATTGTGGGCAAACTGAGAGAATAAAGCCATGATGTGTGTGTGTATGTGTGTGTGTGTGTGTGTAAAATCTTATGCTATCAATACATAAATGTGCCAATTGTTTAGGTTTTCCAGTTCAAAGACAGAGATTGATAGGATTTTTTTTTTCAGTTTTCATTTGATTGCATACTGCTTGCATGAGTCTCTTTAGATCCAATAGGACCAATAATTCGAAAGTAAAAGAAGGAATCGAGACATCTCAAATACCATCCATGTTGATTGCTGCTCTATTCACAACAGCTAAGAAATGGAATCTGCCTAAATGTGTCTCAACAGATGAATGGGTCAAAAATGTGATACAGAGACACAATGAAGTTGTATTCAGTCATAAAGAAAAAAAGAAAAAGATAATTATGACATTTGTAGGAAAATATCATGCAATTGGAAATTGTTAAGTTAAGCAAAAATAAAGACAGATTCTGGGAAAAACAGCTTTTCTAATTTACACTCTCAGTTTTCGTGTGTGTGTGTGTTTGTGTGTGTGTGTGTGTGTGTGTGTGTTTGTGTGTGTGTGTAGCTCAAGAAAATAGAAGGAGACCATGAAAGGGAGAAACAAAGAAAAAAGGAAAGAGAGAAAAAATGAGAGTGACATAAGAGGAGAAGGAAGAAGGATTTGGGGAGGAAGGGGACCAGGTAGAGTGGTGTAGGGAGTCTAAGAACGGAAGGAGGTGAATAAAAGCAAAGCTATGGGAATCCTGTAGTGAAACTTATTACCTAGTATGTTGAGACTAAAGAGGAGAGACTGAGAGGGAGGAAAGGAGGGAGAGAGGAAGAGAGAGAGAGAGAGAGAGAGAGAGAGAGAGAGAGATCTGCAGTGTCTATCCAAATATTAATCAAAATAGATTTTAAAGCAAAAACTGCTAGTAGAAACAGAAAATAGAATTTTATAATATCCAAAGGTCAATCTACAAGAAAACTACAACAAATATAGACATAGATGCTTTTATAAATTTATACAGAGGTTTGGTAGATATGGAGCCAAAGGTGACCAAAAGGAGCAACAACAAAAGGGACCATCAAGTCAACGATACGTAGGGACTTGATCACTGAGGACCTTCTAGTCAGTAGACAAATGTTAATGGGAAAGAGAGCGTGGAAAGCGCTCTAGACAAAGCAGATCCAACAGAGGTCTGTAGAGCACTCCCCCCAACAACAGCGGTGTAAATATTCTTCTCAAGTGCTTGGTGAAAGTTCACAAAAATAGACCATATGTCAGATCATTAAAGAAGTATAACTTTCAAAGGATTGAAACCATACAAAGTATGTCCTTTTGAACGCAGTGAAATGAAACTGAAAATCAGAAACAGAAGGAAATTCAGAAAATTTGCACATTGCAGAAATTAAGCAACAGACATCTAAAGAACCAACGAGTCAAAGAAAAACCACAAAGGAAATTAAAAAATACTTTAGGGTGAATGAGGGTGAGAACACAATATGCTAAACACGTAGGTAGCCAGCAAAAGGAACAACCAGAGGGTAAGTCACACTATAAATAGGGTTATACTTTAAAGAAGAAATTGAGCCAATAATTAACCAAAACTTCCACCTTTGAAACAAGACAAATTAAGAGCAAACTGGATCCAGCACAAGCAGAAAGAAGTAGTGCTAGAGCCGAAATCTAAAAAAATACAGAATAGAAGAATAATTCAGAAAATTGAAAAAATGAAAAGTTGGTTTTCTGAAGATAGCAACGCTGTTGATAAAATGTTAGATGTGCTATAATTGAGGGAAGGCTGAAAGTATAAAGTTAGGAAAGGACTTTGTGTGTGTTGTGGGTGAATGCATTACTATCAACTCCACAGAAATCAAAGGGACTTTTAATGAAGAGCCATAAATAATGGTTTATCACCAAGTTAGATGCAAGTTAGATTATTTAAATATTGTCCACAAATTCTTAGAAAGATACAAAGAACCTTCTATTTTAGAAAGGAATAGGAAATATGACTTGCCTGTAACAAAGAAGAAAGCTGACTTAGTGATTAAAAAAAATTCCTAACAAAGAAAAGCCCAGGACCAGATGGCTTTATGAGTGAATTTTACCAAACTGCCAAAGAGCAATTTATGCCAGTCTTTCAAAAACCCTTCTGAAAATAGGAATCAAGAATTTTTATTCTGAAAAGCCACCATTATTATGACAAAATCCAGATGAATGTATTTACCAATATGTTTATGAATCTTCAATAGATTCTGTTCATCAAAACTCATTTGCATAGGTCATTGATTATATGCAATAATGAGAAAGATTTATTCCGCAATCCAAGGCTAGTCAACAAACAAAAATGTCCTTATAGAGCATTTTATAGAACACAAGGAAGAACATTATATGGTCATCTCAATGGATGCATAAAAGTCATTTATCCACATGCAGCATGGTTTTGTGACAAAATACTCAAGACGGTAGAGATAGGAGAGAGCCTCTTCACATTGAGGATGGACATCTGTGAAAAACCTGCAGCTAGCATTGTGTGTATGATGAACAACTGAAAGCCTTCTCCTAAGACAGGAAAGCCAAGCTTTTTGGCCTTTACCACTTCTGTTCAACAACAAGGAATGAAGAACCAAAGTATTTCTAGTTGTAGATGACTGTGCCTTATATATGGAAAACCCTAAAGAACCCACAAAGAACTTTTCAAACTAATAAATTTAATGTAGAGAGTATCTCTTCTATACTGTATGAAAGCATCATCTGTCAATAAAAGCTGATGGCCTATTAGCTGAGGCAGGAGGTCAGAGTTCTGGTAAAGGGAGAGGAACTTTGGGATAGAGTCAAGTGTGGGAGAAATATGCTCTGAACAGTGATGGAAACAGTCCCATGAACTTTAGGAGAGGCAACTAGACATGGCAGGACTTAGAATAGAACAAACAGGTTATATGAGTTATGAGCTAACAGGAACAAGCTAAAGACTTAGCTCTAAACATTTATTCATAAATAATTCAGTCTCAGAGTCATTATTTTGGGAACTTCGGTGTGGATGGAAAAGCCCATGGTTACAATTTAACGTGTTTGCAAGGTCGATATAGAAAATAAGATATTGGTATATGCTAGCTATGCAGGATCTGAAAGCAAGATTAAGAAAGCAATCTCACAATAGCATAAAAAGAATAAAATACTTAGGAGTGAATTGCCCGGGAATACACAAGTCGTATATGCTGAAAAGTGGAAGACATTGCTGAAGAAAATCAAAGACCTGAATACCTGGGAAGGATGTAGTGCTCTCAGAATGGGAGCTTGATGTTGTTAAGTTAGCAACACATGGCACCACAAGTCATTACAGATAGGAGCAAAATCTCAAATTGCCTTTTTCTTTTCCCTGTAAATGGATGGTAGCTCCAAAATCCATGCAGAATTTCAAGAAGCCCCCCCCCCCCTGGATTGTCAAAATAACCATGAAAAAGAGAATGAATTTGGAGGGATAACACTTCCTGATTTCAAGCTCTGCTTCAAAGGAACAGTAACTCTCCTGGTCTCTGAAAAGCGACAACAGCAGAACAGTAATCCAGACAGTGTAATGTAAAACCGGGTGAGACAAAGAAAACCACAAATACACACTCAGTTGCTTTGGAGAAGCATGAAAGACCATCCAAGGAGGAAGAAGCACTTACAACAATGAATGCTGCTACAGGAACTTGAAATCCACATGTGAAAGAGCCTGGAGTCCTTCCTCACACCACATGTGAAGAACTCAGCATAGGTCAGATACTTTAATGGAGGAGTCACGGGTATAAAATTCTTAGAAGAAAACAGGTGGGGATCTTCATGGACTTTGACTCATTTTAGACGTGAAGCCCAAAACACAAGCACATATATAAATTGGGCTTCATTGAAATAAAACATTCACAAGGTTAAAGACGCCATCACAAAGGGGGAAAGACAACTTGTAGTTTGACAGGAAATATTTTCACCTCATCTAAAAAGGCTCCAGAATACAGAATATAAAAATAAATGTAAACCTCAAGTATAAGAAGTCAGGAAAGCATTTGAAAGAAGCAAAGCTTTGGGACATTTATTAAAAACAATGTTATATTAGTGGCCAGTAAGTGTGAAAAGTTGCTCAACACTGTCAAACATTTGATAAGAGATATCAAAACATATCTCTTAATATAGGATAACTATAAATTGTTTCCTCAGGAAGGGCTGGGAAGATGGTTAGTAAAGTGTTTGCTGGACAAGCATGAGGACCTGAGCTTGATCCCAGACCCAGACCCAGACCCATTTAAAGCTAAATGTGGTGGGGGGAACCCTGCAATCAGCTCTGGGGAAGTGCAGGATCCATGGGTTTGCTGCTTAGCCAATCCAGCCGAAGTGATGAGGCTCAGTGAGAGACCCTGACTCAAAAAATCAGGTAGAGAATGAACGGAGAGGACACCCGATGGCAATCTCAGGTCTGCACATTTGTACATATATATCTATGCATCCACATGCACATTTGTATATTAGTACAGACAGAGGGGAAATCAAGTAAATAAGTAACAAGTAAGGTACTATATAATCTCAACACTTGGGAGGGAGGGAGGAGGATCAACCAGTCTGGGGGGCGTGGTGACCCCTGTCTAAAAAGTAACATGACAACATCGAACCAAACGAGAGACTAATAAAGAAATTGTAGTCCTCATTCACTAAGTGGGTGAGTGTAAATTGGCTTAGCCACTTTAAAAAGCAGCTTGACAGTTCCTAAAGACAGTTAAGGATAGTGTTACCATGTGAGTCTATTACTAAGTGGATATACAAGAAAATTGAAAACTTGTCACAAAGCATGAATATTCATAATTGCCCAAACATGAAAACAGTCCATATGCCCATGTTGGGGATTTGATTTGTGCTTATATGGTAATAGTAATTCACATTTCCTCTGCAGGTCCCTGCCAACACTTGGTTTTTGATGGGTCAATAAAGAACCAGCAGCCAATGGGCAGAGTGACAGAAGCAGGACTTTGAGAGTCCCCCACTCCCACCCAGGAAAGAAATGCAGAGGAGAGAAGGGACAGAATCCCCATGATGGGGAAGCAGAGAGGTCAAACTTAAGAGCCCGCAGACCTGTAAGAATCTGTGAAAGCAGCCACAGGGGCCACTTCCCTGATTGGGTCTGGAGTAGCAGAGATGAAATATATATTTAGCAAGTATCAACTCAGGTATATCAGAGGATGGTGTGTTAGCCACGTGGAGGTTCAGGAGTGACCCAACCATTGAGCTTGTAAGGCACATTAAAAATAACGCTACGTGTGTCTTTCATTCATGAATCCAGAGCTCTTGGGCGGGTACAGAGCTGTGCACGGACCCACAGAGAGCCTAGAGTGGACCTTTAAATATTTACCGCTATCGGCCCACAACATATGTGAGCAAAGTGTAGAATATCCATAAAATGAAATATTATTCAGCAATAAAATGGAATAGCATGCTGACTCATATTGCAGAGTTGATGAACTCTGAAAACATTTTTTCTAACTAAAAGAAACACAACTTATGCTACCTCATGTGTGAGCTGTCCCACATGACCCAGTCTATTGGAAGGAAGGTAGATCCGTGGTTGCCAAGACTAGGTGAGGCAAACATGTGGAAGTGGGCAATAAGGGTTAGAGGGTGTCATCTGGGGACGATGGAGTTATTTATTTTAGAATTGGGTCACAGTGGTGTTTGGGCAGCTGTAAATAGGCTGAGATTATGTATGGTATGAGAATTACAGCTTGAATTACTTTTAATAACTGTGGAGACAGAACAGAGTCAGAGAAAGATGCAGTAGGCGATAAAGAGGGACTCGTGGCCTAAGAAATGTCTTTTGGAGTCTACAGTAGGAAGACATATTTTGTCTTGGGTCTCCAGTGGAACCCGGGTACCCTTTTATTTGATTTTATTCCTCTGAGATCTGTGTCAACCATCCAATTTATACAACTACAAGATAATCACCTGATTTTTAAAATACCTTTTAGACATACAAATAGAAATGAGTATTCCAAAGTTTATAAGAGGTTTCGGGGTTCAGATAAAGCACATGGGCTAAAAGCACAATAGAAATTTCTAGGCTTTGTTTCAATGAAGGAGAGAGGGAGGGGATGGGGAAATAAACACATCAGATAACTATAGTCCTTTGAGATTAATTACTTTTTTTGTAAGAAAACCAGGGCACAGAGTTCAGTGAGTTCCCTGAGGAATAGTGGTGGAGCTGACTCAAATATAGGGGTTTTACCTTTAGGGTTGGGGATTAGTTGTGACAAATGTATCTGTTGAGTGATTATCACTTAAGTGGTAACTGAAGCCACCTGAAAACAACTACCAACAGTAGGCAGCAAGCATACACTGGCCAGATGGGGTGAGAAGCTTGACTGGGTGGTTGAGCAGCTGAGGGGTAGTATAGACAGCCTTGCAGTAAAATACAGCTGTGACTTCACAGGCAGAGAGAGACAGATCTTTCCAAAATGCCAAGTCATTGGGTATCAAGAGAAGCGTTTTTTCAGTGGAAATCTCAAAAATATGGTGTAAAACAAAGCAAAAAACAATAACAATAACAGCAAACTATTGGGAAATTCTGATGGAAGGCGTGAATCTATAAAAGTGAGAAAGAATGGTCAATTAGTTTGCATCTCTGTTACTGTGATAATCACTTTGGACAAAAGCAATGCAGAGAAGTTTATTAAATCTTAGGGGTTAGAATCCATTATGGAGGGAAGCCAAAGCAGGAACTGAAGCAGGAACCATGGAGGAACATTGTTTACTGGCTTGCTCAGACTGCTTTCTCATTCAACTCAGGACCACCTGCCCAGGGAATGGCACCGCCCACAGTGTGCTGGGCCCTCTTACATTAATTATTAATCTAGACTTGCCTATAGGCCAATTTGATGGAGGTATCTTTTCAATTAAGGTTACTTTTCCCCAAATAATTCTAGCTATGCCAAACTGACAAAATCAAATCAAAGCAAAGCAAAGCCAAGCCAAGCAAAACAAATCAAAAAACTCAACCAGCACAAGTTGATCTAGAAATTCTGGGGAAAAAAAATGGGTAGGGACCCCAAACACTTATGGAGCCATTGGCTTTATGAAGCAGGGTTATTCTTTCATTTTATTGGAGTGGAGTTCAAGGTTGCGTGTGGGTTGATATATTTGGCCCATGGGAAGTAAGAACATTTCTGAGGGTTTACAGTGGTTTTTTCTCTCCCCATCTCATAGGAAATAGAAGCCAGGCTCATCCTCTGAGTACAGTGTATGTTGGGGGGTGGGGGGGGTGGGGTGATGGGCATGTAGGTGACATTATTGGCTGTAGCAGCCACCACAGAGTGTGAGAAGTCTCAAGGGAGTAGAGCAAGGTTAAAATATCATTTTGGAGGATCAGAGAATAAATTGACCCAGCCAGAAACATAGTGGTAATTTTATTGTTTGCAGGATCCATTTTAAGATCTATTAGGTTATAACTACTACTATTTCTTTTTTTATTATTTTCTTGTGTTTTCACATGTTTGTAAGATTGTTCCTCGCTATGTGTCTCATCGATCCAAGGACTTGGGCCTGATTGGGGCTGCAAGGGAATGAAGAATACACACACACACACACACACACACACACACACACACATACACACACACACACACACACACACACACACACACACACACGGCAGAACTGGAGACTAGAGTCCAGTAGCATGCACTTTCTGATGGAGAAAACAGAGGATCCTGGGAGCTCAGTTGAACGGTGGGTGGGGTTATATTGCATACGAGTAAACAAGGAGTCAGTTATTATATACAAGTGACAAGGAGGCGGGGTTTGCTAATCTCGGTAAGAGCAGGCTCTGTAAGGGAACAGTCTTCAGATGGCAAATATTCGGAAGAAGAAAGCCGTGGTGGATATTACACATCTTTGACATTTGAACCGGAGGAGGAATCATTACCATATCCTGAGCCTTACCTGGCGAAAGCTTTGGAACTCCCATGACAGTGCCCATGTGAACAGCACACTGTTCACCCAGAACTTCACCCATTTAGGGCTTCCTCTGCTCCCCACAATACACTCCCCCATGTTATAAAATTCATTTTCCTATTTCCTTCTAGTATCAAGGAAAGTGTTAAGAAATTTTTAAGCAATACATTTAGATTGCTTAACTAGGACATTTAGTTAATCAGAATATCATCAAAATTCAATTATCAGAATGCTTTTAGACAATTGACATACATGAAAACATGTGTGTACAGGCAGATAGCCTAGACAGCCAGCCAAACCTAGTTTTACAAGACAGCCAACTAAGTGACAGATCCACCTCAAAAATTGATTATAATGAAAGTCTCATATAAAAAAAAAGTCAGCTATAACATATCTGTTTCAATTTCAAACAAAACAAAAAGCAACCCAACAATAACCACAACAAAAGGCCCTGTCCTGCCACTTCGAGAACCTTCAACCTTCTTATTCTCATTTTGAGATTCATAAACATCTACATCTTGTAAGCTTACAGGCCCATCATCAATGCGATAAACTTTTACACAAGAGGTATTGAGCAAGTGAGAACTGGTGGAAAACAAGACTTGGAGTGAAAGGGGTTAAAGAACTCATGGTTCCCACCAAACTCATCCCCTGCCTGCTACAGTTCACAGATGTAAGTGGTGGTGCCTGGCATCTGTTCTGCTCCAGAGGCTAATTAAAGAAAAAAAAGTGCTGGCTTGGCTACCAATGGAAATCACAGAGTCTAAGAAACTCAGCAACCAGGATCAGTAAGTCCCTAGGAGATCACCCAGCAACAGATAGGACTTCAAACAATGCATCATAGCAACCACAGTATAACGTAGACAAACTGAGTCTAACAGAGCAGAGTCAGAAGACTTACTCCTATTCAATCATATCCAGTAGATGCTATATGCCATTGTTTTGGTAGGAGCTACGAACTCGAAAGTTAAATAGAAAAGAGTCATTTTCTTCAGCGACAAATATTTGAAAACCCCAGCAATCCAGTTCAATAGTGCAAAGGTGTGGGGACACAGAAGAGCTGGGCTGCCTGGGGATTTAACCTGAGATGTCTTTGGGGCATTCAAGTAAAGCTGATGAACAGACTGGCTAGATGCTGAAGAGAACAATCCAGCTGGTGACCTAGGTGCAGAAATGGATATACTTGGTAGTTAACACTATGGGTGTGAAGAAAATAAGTCAGCACCCTGGGGAGCGATATTTACACGGAGCCAGAAGAGAGAAGGTAGAGGAGAGCCAGGAAAGAGAAGCCAGGGAAGCAGAGGGAAGGAGAGCATCACATGGCGCCCAGTGCTGTTCAACTCTTCCTGGTACCAACTGGAGTTGGAAAGGTGGAAGCTGCTGATATCCATGAGATTATCTCAGGAGGAGTGCTGGGAGGAAGTCGTGCAAAGTGAATAAGAAGAGAAAACAGAAACAGGTTCTGGTATGATACCTGGAAAGGAGAAAACATTTGAAATGTAAATAAAGTATCAATAAAAAAGGAAATAGAAGTCCGTTTGTTATCCTTGTATGCAGGCTGAGGCCAGAGAATGTGAGTTCAAGTGTGGCCTGAGCTACTTAGTGAGTTCACCAGAGGGGGGGGGGGTGTCTCAACCAAAGCAAGTAAGAAAGGTGTGATGGTGTTTGCCTATAATCCTCTTGGAAGGCAGAAGCAGCTGATCAGGAGTTCATCTTCAGCTACACATGGAGTAGCTCAAAGGTTTGACCGTGCTCTGAGCTAAATGAAAGCCTGCTTCAGAGAACAAACAAACCTGTAAAACAAACAATAGCAAGCAAACAACCAACCAAAGGGAAAATCCAGTGATTCATGCAGCTGCTTTGACTAGAGCTTTAACAAAGGCCTGCAAGCTTCTATGTTAGTCATGGTTCTTGGCTCTGCAAACACTTTCTCCCTTCCAATGAGGGGTTCAATGGTCAAACCCTGGGAATCCAGCAGAGTATGAAGTGAACTGACACTAAAATGTTATTAGGTACAGGCTTCATTATTTCTATGATTGCCACAAAACCCGTTATAGAAGTTACTTGGCTTGAGATTTAAAGGAATAACAGTGCTGAGATGTAACTTTAGTATGCCTCGGACCCACTACCACCAGTCCACTTTGATTATATAGCCCTGGGAAGAATTTTCATTTTTTCTCTTGCTATAGACTTTCTAGGTTTTGAATACTTTTTAAGGTTCTATCCCACTGTCTCAGTCTGTCACCATGATGAAAAAGCAATGGTAGTCTTACTTTATCAAGAATGGATTACTTAGTCCGCAGTTGCAGAAGCTCTAGAGCATGGCACCAGTATTGGCTGAGCTCTGGTGAGGACCTCGTGACTTATGACATCAGAGTGGCAGGGGCCTGTGAGGGGAGAGCTTCTTTCTTTGCTAGACAGAAGGTCAGAGAGAAATGGGGATCAAACAGTCCCTTCAGAAAGCACATCCATGGCGACCTCAGCACCCTACTTAGCTCCACCTCAGAAAGGTCCCACTACCCCAAGATCACACTTCATCTACCTGAAACCTGTGTTCAGTCCTGTGATGATTTTCTTCCAAGTGAAAGAGGTGTCTCTGAACACTGAGTTTAAACAATTTAGCCTCTGTTTATATTTTCATTGTATGCCTGGTCGGACTGTATGAAACGCCTGTTACAGTGTCAGCAACTCCATGAAGGTTTCAGTTGGTCACCTGAAAAACTTTGCAATGAATGGAATGTTTTCTTTTTCACAGATATCATGGTGTTAGGAGTAAAGCCTTTCAAAGATGATTCTGGTTAGGTGAGTTTATGAGGGTGGATCCCTTCTGAGAGGAATGAATGCCCATCTCAGAGGCATGAGAGAACTTGGCACTCATCTCTGCTTTGTGAGGTTGCAATAGAAGGTGTTCTGGCTGAAGCCTAGAGAAGAGCTCACTTCTGGGTCAGGTCACATGGCCATATAGGTTCACAGAGGAAGTGGAAAAGGAACATTGACTTCATAGTTTGCTGAGATCTAATTAATATTTATGTAGTTCTGTGTATTTTTTATCTTAAAATTTACATTATTTATATATTAGTAAGCTTGGGCTACTATTTTATTACTTAGGGCATGTATTTACTTTTATATATCAGAATCCCAAAATGGCCTCAGTTAAGTAAATGGTTTAGAGGGTACATAAATCTATGAGACTGAATTTTCACTGAATGCTTTTTGAGGGAAACATTATCAAAAGTTGCTCTGCACCCACACATGGCAGCTCCAGGCACTTTAACCAGGTCTGAGAGTTGCTGAATAACATTTCCTTATACAAATTCATATCTGGAGCTCCACTTCAATCCATTTCAATTTCTTAAGCAGCATCTGAACAAATACTACATTAACTTTAAATATCAAAAGCATGCATTCATGTTGACAAAAATATTAAGATCAAATCATATAGCCTAAATGCCTACTTTGTATTTGGTTTAAGAACATGTTTACATACTCTCTTATTTCCTAGAGGCTTAAACATTTACATCAAAAAGTGCATTGTATGCTACACTTTAAAATCAAGCTATTAGATTGTAAAAGTTCACCAAACACTAACAGAATGCTAATACTACCTTTATCTGGCTCTGGAATGGAATGAAAGAACCTCATATTGAAAGCTCATTTGAATTCAAATCCTCTTATGCTTGAGGAGCCTGTGAAACAGGAAAGTGAATCTCCAGAACATGAACCTGTAGAGACAAGCCACCCCAAACCACAGCAGCCACTTGCTCTTGCAAGCTGCATCACAGAACACAGCTACATCAGAGCTATCAATTAGCAGAGTTCCGGGCATATCACCTTCCCAATCTTGCTTCAACATCTTTTCAAGCATAACACTGTACTGGTTATTAAAATTATTTCTTAGCCTATAAAAAGTCTGACTTGAATCTACTCACCATAACTCCAATCTCCAAATCTATTCTAAACATATTTAATCTATCTCCAACTGACAATCCCTCAGGGAAAACACAATATCATTTCTAAGATTAGTTCTGTATGACTTTGATATGTAGGACTATTTGGAGAGGAACAAATGTATCTTTCCATTCTTTTTTCTCATCTAGATGAACAGAAATGAAAAGATTGGAAGACTCCCAAGTAAGGATACATTTTCATTTTCTTCTTTAAAATTTATTAAAACGTAAAATAAACTCACCTGGAAAAGTGAGCATATCATTGGCTCAACATGGGTTGCATGCCTCTCCATCAGAAAAAAAAAAAATGTTGCACAGGAGTCAACAGTTTTGTATGGAAATTCTTAAGGATTATAAGAGCACACCGTGAACGTGGACAACCCCAGCTGTAGTCTACAGTAACTTGCTAATGGAAGGCAAGATGCTCCAGCCTAGTGGAGACTTCAGACCTTTAAAGGTGAGGAAATGGAGTTTTTATATTAGAGTTTTAAACCTTCAGAAAACTACCAAAATAGTGGAAGCTTGGGAGAAGCCTTGGGGACAAGCACTGTTCATTGGCACTTCTTGCCTAGAGGGGTGGGGGGTGGGGGACACGGTAAAGTAAAGTAAGAGATTTCAAAAGCACAAAAAAGCAAGCCTGTACTTTCACACCTATGACCTTGTCATGGAGTGGCCTGGTCGTATGGTTCAATTCCCACTACTGGAGACAGGAGGAGTAGAACTAAGAATGGCCATGAGAATGGTAGCTTCTATTACCAATAGAAGATGGCAAAATTGCACCTCCAAGAAAAGCAATTGGTGGTATAATTGGGATTTTCACTGAGGGACTCTCTGTTCCTTGTCTTGGAGAAAATTTTGTTTGTCATCATCTCTATGGTCTCATTATTTATTTTTTTAAAAATAGTGTGTATTTAATGTATGTGGGTACACTGTAGCTGTCTTCACAAACACTAGAAAAGGGCATCAGATCCCATTACAGATGGTTGTGAGCCACCATGTGGTTGCTGGGAATTGAATGTAGGACCTCTGGAAGAGCAGTCAGTGTTCTTAACCACTGAGGCATCTCTCCAGCCCCATGGTCTCATTATTTTATTATAGTACTATTGTAATAAAGCTGATGCAGTTGATGCATGTAAATGTACACAACAGACATGGCCATTATTGCAACAATTGTCTTACTTAGCATTTGAAAAAAAAATAACTGTTGTAACCACTCCAGATAGAAGCTGTGGATCATCTAGAAGCCTTAGGACCAGGTTCTAGAAGATCAAGGAATTCATACAGGCTTAATCACAGTTTCTGGCCTTGATTCCTTTTGGTGAAAAATGACTGTTGACATTCCTTGGGAGGCTCAGCTACAGATTGTAGTTTCTTATTTTGTTCTCGTTTGTTCAGTTTTTTACACTTTTGGACATTTCATAGAAAGTTGGGGCTGCCATTCTTCTTTGTAAGCATGAGACCATGTGTGATGGCTCGGTCCTGGGATCTCTCTGTTCCCCTCTGCTCGTTACCCTCAGTGATATGTGCCATCAGTAGGGACCCTACCGCAGACCTGTGGTGAACACTATGATGGTGTTCGCAGCGGTACCTTTCTCCCCGGGGACCAGTCCAGCTAGTGATAGTTCTTCTTGGGTCCTGGTGGTCGGTCCTTCCTGAGGCTGCTTCAGCTGCCAGCCAGAGTCTCTGAGAAAAGGCAGCTGTGCAGGAATTTTCCATCTTCCAATCTAAAGCTTGTTCAGCAAAAGGCTACTCTCAAATCATTCCTTCTAAAGGCACATTGTGTCCTGGTTCCTACAGGATCTGGCAGTGTTTTCCAATATGTGGGATTCAGATGCTTTACAAGTCAGGGATTATTGCAGGAACATGTGAATCATCATCCCAGCCAAATACATAACATTGACAGTTGTGTGACATCTGCAGTGTGCCAAATCCTGTGCATGAATTATCTTATTTTTATCCTCACAAAAAAGCTGTGAGGTTTTCATGGTAATCACCAGCATTCTACAGGTGAGTGAGCGAGCTTAGCCTCAGAGAGATCAAGCAAATTGCTCAAGATCACAAAGCCAGCAAATAAATAGGTCTTCAAATTCAGGCTAGCCACTATATGTATATATATATATATATACATTTTGGTTATAAAACTATAGATTTTAAAGTATCATACAATTTATGGTAGATTTTTGTTATTTTCCTTTCCACTAATTTTCTATATTGAAAATGTGCCTCCACTACAAAAGATTGGTAAGTCATACATTTTTAAAATCTTTCTCTCTGTGTGTGCATATGTACAAGAACACAAGTGTACAAGGGCTACAGCAAGCATGCAGTGCTCAGAGGACAACCTTGAGTATTGGTTGCTGTCTTTCGCATTGTTTGTGACAATGTTCACTGCTGTTTATGCCGAGTTAGCAGCTCATGCTCCCATTCCCCTCTTATCTCTGCAGAGCATCTCAGGGGAGGAGCATTGGCTTGGCAGATGCAGGCTTTATGTGGGATTTGAACACAATTCTTCCTGTTTGCATAGTCTTTTTTTGTTCCGTTTCTGTTGCTCTAACAAAATACTCTGACAATGAAGGAATGAAGGATCCCTTTTGTCTCTCAATTCCAGGTTATAGTCTGTTCTTTCTCAGAAGTCACTGGGCAGGAACTGTGGCAGCTGGTCACAGTGCATCCCCAGGCAAGCAGAGAGTGATAAATAATTGTGCTCAACTCAGCTCACGTTCTCCTTCTAATATATAAGTCGGGATGCCATTTCAGCGAACTGTGCTACCCAGGGTGGGCCAGTCTTCCTGCCTCAATTAATGCCCAGAAGCTAACCTAACCAAGATAACCCCTCACTCCCCTCACCGATGTACTCCAAAGTCTTCCCCTAGGTGTTAATTTGACAATACTAACCATCACAGGTAACAAGTGACTTCTTTACCCATTAGCCAAACTATAGTTTTTAAATACCCTCTCAAGAGCTAGGATTTGAGGGTATAGCTCAGAAGTGGAATGCTGTCCCAGAATACGCAAATCTGTGGGTACAATCTCCAGCACTGAGTGAGTAAACTAATGACTTATCAAAACATGCACCAAATAAGTATGCACCAAAAACATACAGCAGCAAATAAGCATATAAAACATTTCACTCTAGGGAGCTGGCAAGCTCTACTTGGTCTGTTCCCCAAGTACCTTAGACACCAGTTACTCCTGATATCTTTAAATGGATTTCCTTATACCATACAGAGTCTTTGGGTAAGAAGTACGGTAGAAAAAAGGTATGATTCATATATAGAAATTCTCCTTCAAATATTTAAGGGCAAGCCAGGAGAAGGATTGGACAAGAAGCATTCAAGAGCTTTGGTCTATCTGGAAGTCAATCTCATGGTAGCTTAAATGCTCTCACCTCGCCTAAATAGAAAGAGTGGACTTGGCCACTGCTTTGGTATGGATGTCAGTTTCTCTGTGTTTGTCTCTCTTTCCCTAACACTATAGTAACCTGAAGCCCTATGGCATGCTGCACAACTTGCCTGGACTTGTCCTGGATCCTCACGTCTCATGCCTCTGTCTGCCTTACCTTTCACTTGGTTATTACTCTGTCCAACCCATCCATCTTTGATTTATTCATCGAAGGATTGCCGACCATTGTTCCTGGACTTGGAAATAAACAATGAGCAAAATAGAAAACAGTAACTAAAACATCAAACTGATAAAAATCACTATGGAGTTTCAGAAACTAGTAGATATCAAAATGGAGTGAGCTATATTGTCCCCTCGTCTTCCATGGTAGGCTCTTCTTTCCAATATGTTCTATTGCCAGATTCTCAGTCTGCACTGTCTGCAGTCTCATTGCAGTAAAAGGAATTCATTCCTCTTACAGGATATTAATAAAGTGAATAAGACTAAGTACATAGGACACCATAAACTTAGAGACCAAACTACGATGAGCTTTATGAAGGTTCAGGGGGCAACTTCTGAAATTCAGTTAAAAAGAGGAACATGAGGCAACAGCCTGTGTATGAAGCCAAGGATACTTGGGTCATAGGCTGAGTATTATGGTGCATCCCTGTAATTTCAGCCAATCTGGAAGCAGGATTCCAAGCCTGCCTTGTCCTTACTGGGTAACAGAAATGTAACCTCACCAACTCCAAACTCTTCCTACTTAAACAAGTATGCTTATTTGGACAATTCTTTGGATTAGAAAGCTTCAATCCATCCTTTAGTAGCTTCTGCATGATGGTTCTAGTTTTGAATTTTAGCGTAAGAAAGGTCAGTTCATTTTTCATATAGTTTATGCTAGGCCTGGGCTGAGAGCTGCAGCCAGCTCTGAATTAGATGTGGAACTCCATATTGTTTGACCAGGAGTCTTAGAAGTTGAAACCAAGGGGAAAGTTCCTAGAAACTTCAATGAAGTGTTAGGTCACAGTTGAAAGATCAGTTTGAGTTCACATGGCCAATTCAAAGAGAGCTCGGCAGAGATCATTTAAGAGGCGACATGGAGAGCAAGTCTGGAGCAAATGATGAAGCAATAGTGACCTGAGCTTTGAGGAATGGGAGAAAGGAGCAGAACACTATTGACAAGGTGAACTCAAGTCTTCCTACCCACACACAGCTCAGCTGGAGGCGTCGAAGGACTAGTCAGCTTTGGAGAGTAATGAGAATATCCAAGCATTATCTGAGAATAGGTACATGAGACAGTGAACAGGCATGTGAGGTATTCTTGTGTTGGTCTGCCTGAGTCTGGACTCTTCTATTTGGTCTCTACTACAGTTCTCTCACATGGAGAATGGGAGAATGGATATTGCATTATGGCACAGAACTACTCCACAACCTGAGTGTGTTCTTCAGGTCAGGAGTGCAACAATCTTAACAACTTCACAATACACAATTACAACATAGTGAAGTAGTCTCCTCTGCAGATGATGTTTAGATTGCTCCCAGTTCTGGCTGTCACCGAAAGCTTGACTTTCTAATAGACTGACAAAAGCTGCAGGAAAGTCATAGCAACAAATAGTTATAAGAACCTTGAATTAGTAGTATTTTTTCCAGATTAAGTGGAATAGAGAATCCAATTTGCCTCCTTTGTGTGGGGCTAACTATCGCGTTCTCTGGTGCCACCCTTCACTCTAGTGTACTGTTTGAAAACTGATAAAAATATATACTTTGGCAGCATGAAAAATTCACAGAACAAGCATTTCATCAAAGAAAAAAATGTTTAAAGGAGATGACACAAAAATCTTTAGTCCTCAAAACCTAGCAATAAATGGAGAGTTTATGTACATACGTATCACAACATCCAAGCATCCAAGGAAAGCAGAAAAAAAAATATATATATATATATATATCTCCTTACCAAGCATCACATAGATCATCTATCAAGGTACACAATATACTATTACCATATAAATGCTTCAATGATTGAAAAAGGACCCAGGTCACACAAAGTACATTTCTGACCATTTTGGAATTAAACCAGAAATCAATAACAAAATGATCTATGAAAAATCTGACTTTGGCTAACATTGACACTTCTCAAAAATCCATAGGGAGAAAAAAGGGAGGGGGACACAAGAAAGTATTTTCAACTGATTGAAATTAAAACACAGCACATCAAACTTGTAGAATGCCTTTAAAACAATACTTTAGGGTAGAAATCGATAGTACTATGTATTTATGTCAGAAAAGATAAGATATTTTGAATCAATATAAAGGGCCTGTGACCAAGTGCACTGGGTTTACCTGTTTCTGAATGTAAAGCCAATATATGTGACCCAGACTATGTAGAGAGACCTTGTCTTAAAGAAACCAAACTAATTCAAAGTAAACAAACAAAACAAGCCTTTAAATGAGATCTATTTAAAGTGCTAGCAACATTTTCTTGGAAGAATAAGATCTTTCCCATGAAAGTATCTGGAAACTGACAGATCTAAAATTGCCAAAATTTCTTTTTCTTGAATACAGAATTGATAGTTTGTTACTGTTTTTAGTTAGGATGTGTGCTGGTTAGTTTTTAACTGTCAATTCAACATACCTTGAATCATGTAGGAAAAGATTATTAATTGACTAAATCAGGATAACCTGTGGGCATTTCTGTAGGGTCTCATCTTCATTGTTCATTTGAGAAGGGTGAATGCACCCTGGATGTGGACAGCGCCATTTCATTGTCTGGGCCCTGAATTGTATATCAGTGAAGAAAAGCCAGGTTAGCAGAGCAAGGAGGCAGCACAGATCATTCCTCTCTGGCCTGGACTGTGGATGTGCTGTGAGCAGCTGTCTCTTCTGCCTCTGCCTCTCCCACAGTGATAGACTGTAAGTGAGAATTACGTGCAGAATAATCCGTTCCTCCCTAAATTGCTTTTGTTCAGGAGGTTTTGTCACAACAGGAATAAAGCCAGAATAACGTATGAAATAATGGTTTCATTATAGCTTTTGCACACTTACCTATGCTGTTGAACCTTGCCCATATTTGCCTCACCATTCTCTCCTGCCCACTCCCTCTCCCTGCTCCCCTTCCTTCCCCACAAAGTCCCCTTCAGCTCTCTTGGTATCGACATACACTTTCCTCCTCCTCTTGCTCCAGCTCCCTTTCCTGACTTCTCTCTCTCCCTGAAGTCTAGATCCTAAATTGGAGAGCAAATATGTGATGTTTTCCCATCTGTCCCTGCCTCCCAGCTCTTGTTCTACTTTCTTCTCATTCATATATAGATATATCTCCACATGTTTCCACATATAAGAAGATATGCAATATTTGTCTTGTGTAATCTAGCTTATTTCACTTAAGAATTGATCTCTAGTTTCAGCCATTTTTCTGAAAGAGACATAATTTTGTTCTTCTTTATAAGAGCTGAATAAAACGTCAGCATGTGTATTTCACATTTTCTTCATCCAGTCACTTCCTGATGGGTATCTAGGTAGGTTCTATTTCTTAGCTATTATGAACAGTGAAATAATTGTTGGCTGTGCAAGTACATAAACATGTACCTGAATATATGCACAAAACACACGCTCATATGTACATACACATGAACATGTAAGTATACACACACATGCTCATGTGTACTCATGCATGAACACGTGAGCACACATACAGTCATGTGTGCACATACATGAACATATGTGAACACATATGCATATACACAACACAACAATTCTTCCCGAGTGTCTTACAAGGTACTATATGTGTGCTCTTGGTGGTTTTTGAAGTTAACATGGTTCAAAAGGTATACAGAATGAGCTTTTACTTTTGTCTACATTTTTTATTTTGCAAATGAGAGTGAAAAGTAGTTTCTGAGGGTCATTATATAGGCTTACAAGTAAGAAAGGATAAAGCACGTTAATCAAGGTCAAAGGAATTCTTATTACACACAGATCTCAATCAAGTCAAGGAGGTATCCTGACACTAACAGTGACTATAATCTTGCTTTTGAATTTTTTTACAGAAAAGTGTATGTTTAAAGATGACAAAGGAGGGCTGTCACAGAACATAAGTGATATGAAAACAGAGAAGGTGAATTCTGGGGAAGGAGGAGTTTCTGAAGGGATGGAGGTGGAGTGGTAGGGAGGCCAGGGAGAATAGAGTGTTAACCAAAGGAAGGGTGTGTGAAAACCCATCCAGAAATGGATTACTTGGCAAGCCAACTAAGAACACCTGAGAGCTAGAAGAATGGTCACTTGCATTAGGCTGCACCTGAATATCCATAGGTTAGTAAACAAAACCTCACTGTCAGAAGCGATGTGCCTTCTCTTTTGTTGTGGCTCAGTGAAGACCCGTAGGAGCCTAAAACAAAAGGCTCTTGGCATTCTTCTGGGTTGTCTACCAGAACTAGTTGATAAGAAGACCCTACTGTTGAAACCGCACACCTTGGGTGCAAAGTACAGAGAAACAAACTGGAATTTAAATAGATACTTCCTCTAGGTTGGCCAGTTGTAATAGTCATGGAAGGTGTGATGCAGGGTACCAGGGGAGACAAGGCATTAAATGATCTTACCCAGCTAAGAATCCTATATAATACATTACCAACCTACCAGAGAAGATGTGCCTACTGGTACAATGGTGGCAAAATTGTTATGGGAGCTACCAAGCACCCTCTGGTTGATTTGAGGCCCACCTCACAAGAGGAAATCCATCCCTGGTACTGTAACTGTGGTTAAAATCCCATGGCTAAGGAATTTACTACTTTCAATGAGCTAAGTTGATGGTATAACTAACTACTTTTTAAGTACTGAATGCATATAGTAACAGACAAGTACTACTCAACTCCTAGCCTTCATCAGAGAAATTTCTTTTGATAAGAAATGGCAAATGTAGAGATGCATGCCTATTCAATGAGAGAAAGCAAATGACGTTCAGTGTTCAGTCTTAAATAGAACAATCATTCCACCCCCTCTAAGACTCAGTGAGGAAGAGAGACAGTGAGAATGCAAACGCTGTGAGAAAGGGAGACAGACTGCACCGCTATCATCTTGGCATGGCACAGCCAATGCAGTCACTATTTCATAGCAGCAGTGGCTGCTTGCAAGGGGGCCACAGAGGGCTGACCTGTCAAGAGTCAACCTTCGCTTGAGCAGGAGCCCACATGGCTATACCCCAGCCTTCTGAACTGTGGGCTATTGAAGAATGTTAGTGTTATAGCAGACATTCAGTTGTGCACCCATGAAGAACTTACCATGTAGTAATCCGATGGTCTCACACACACACACACACACACACACACACACACACACACACGGCCCTGGTTAAACTCAGTAGGTTACGAACAAAACAAAAAAAGCCATGAGTGTGGGAAAGCAACTTGCAGAGGTAAGAAAGGGTGAGAGCAACAACAATCAGAACAATGTGTATATATATGCATATGTATATTTATATTATACTCATATGTATAGTGTATGTATATTGTGTTATATGTATATATATATACATACTTTGACAATTATAAACACATATATAACATATACATTTATTATATAAAATATGTGTAATTGTCAAAGAATAAATTTAATGAAAAAAATTTAAAGGAGAGAAAGGAATAAAGTTAAACTCAGTGGTTACCATACACTATGGCCTTAAGCATGGCTCTTTCTTTGTTTAGTTAAACTGTGTCAAATCCCTGATTCCTGGGCAGCAAGAGACTTAAGCCAGACCCTGGTGGTACAGGGCTTCTTTTTCTGTCCATGTCTCCTTAATTTCCCTTCTTGTTCTTTCCTGCTTCAATCGTGTTCTCAACTATTGCTACTGTATTTACTGAAAGGTTTACTTACACCCATGATTTTTTTTTTTCTATTTAAAAAATGTGCTTTTCTCTCTAAGAACTGGGTGGGAATTAAGGGTCATCTCATGTATCAAATCATTAGTTAAATTACTAGAATCAGTGAAGGCCAGTGGGACAGCCACAGGTTGAGAGTACAGAAAGAGAAAACAAACCTTTTAAGGAAGACACTTTATTATTATCTTTCCCTTGAGAACCGAGTAAGAATCAAAGAAAGCCTCATCCATGAAATCTCCCTTCTCCTGTGGGGATTGACGCAGGGCCTCAGGCATGCTAGACACCAGTGCTCTGAGCAGCACATGAAGTCCTCTTTGTGCCTTTTATTTGGAGACATGATTTGAACTGAATTGCTCGGGTTGGGCTCTGTAGGCCTTGAACTTCATATTTCTCGCGCATTGGCCTCTTGAGTAACCCATATTATGAGCTCATGACATCTTGCTCTCAATTTGTTGGAGTTTCGTGGGGTTGGTGCTTGGGATTCTAATCTTAGGTCTTCAGGATTGGATTGCATTAAGCACTTCATTGATGGAGCCCAGCCTTGGTGTGTGTGTGTGTGTGTGTGTGTGTGTGTGTACACGTGTGTGCGCCACACCAGTGTGTTTGTACACCTTGTGTACACCTGTAGGAATGATGCTGGGTGTCTTCCTTAGTTGCTGTTCACCTTATTTTCTGAAACAGGGTCTGTGCTTATCGATTCTTCTAGCTGGTTGACCAGTGACCCTCAGAGATTCCTCTGTCTCTGCTCCCCAATCCTGATGTGCTGGGATCACAGTTGTGTACCACCTGGCCATCTTTTATGTAGGTACTGGGGGTCTGGTCTCAGGTACTCATACTGTGTGACAAGTGCTTTCCTGACTGGGCCATCTATCCAGTCTGCAGCTTTAATTAATAAATTCTATGAATTGAAAGCAATGTGGCCCACAATTTTACAATTTTCCTGTAACCGAGGGAACTTTTGCTTTCTAAAATCAGATGCACTGTCTCATGGCAGGTAAATTATCCACTTAATTTACTGACAGTTTTAATGGCTCTGACAAATGATGTTGCTGTGGTGCCACAATGGAAAGGGATGCAGAGAGATGAAGTCTCACGCCGACGATCAGCAGCTCACCTTTCAGCACTGCAGCACTGCTCACTGCCGCTCTAGTATATGAGCGAAGAGTCAAGATGGCTGTTCAGGTCCTCCTGCTTTTGGTGCTCGGTACATGCTCAACAGAAAGGCAGCTGCCACCATCTACTCCTCCCCCGCCCCCTCCCTCTCCTCCTCTTCTTCCTCCCCTTCCTCTTCTTCCTCTTCAGAAAGTCTTGACTCAGCATCTACCCACAACTCACTCGAAAATAAAAGGTAGTAATCTCAACAGACTAAATTTTTCTTTGTGGTGATCTTCAGCCCTGGCTGTACATTAGCATTATCTGAAGAGAAATTTAGGACACAAAGGGCCTCACCCCAGAGCAATCAAGTCAGAATCCCCAGCCATGATTCCTGGGGCATCAGGTCGTTACTGTTTGTCTGGTCGGTTTTACCGTCTTAGGACTATTTTCCTGTGAAGCTGCTTGAGACCACTGCTGGGAGGGTTTTGAATGGGAAACTAGCACTTGGTATGTTGGAAAAACCTAGCTGGGTGCCTTTTTTTTTTTTTAATCTTCTGCAATTGCATTTTCCTGAAAGACCAAATTCTCATTGGTTCTGTACAGGTCATGGTAGTTATGGGAAGATTTATCCTATAATTAAGAATAAAATGAGACTTAATTTCTGTAGGAAATTATATTGTACTGTGTGGTAAATTACACTTCTCACTAGGAAATTAAAAAATAAGAATTTGGTATTGGCTAGAATAATATGATGTTTAATTCCTTAAAATATATAATTAAAAGATAATTAGCCAACTAGGTAATAATTTGGTTAATTGCAATAACCAAATGATTGCTTCCATAATGAAATTTACTTTTTACCATAGTCAGTAATATAAAATATTTTCTAAACATCTAGTGGTATTTTGAACATTACATTGTTTTGTAAGTAAGTGGCCAATATTTGATCGATGGACTGACTTCTTATAACCAATTTGTTATTGCGACTGTTAATAAGAGTTGCTGGGTCAACTAGGCAGGCAGGTGTTCCAAACTTAGCTACAGTGGAGACAGAGAGGAAGAATGCATGCCTTGGGGTTCTTGGTTGGTAGGCTAGAAACGCCAGAGGTGGGGGGAGGGCAAGAGGGAGATGGGAAATATTATTAAATTTCTCCATTCCTGTTTCTTTGCCGGTGAGTTTGCCAAATCATTTTAGTGATTGCTGCTACAACATGGCACATAATTATTCTTGAGTAATTATTTTGTAAGACTTTCTGGAACACAGGGTCTCACTTGGTAAATCATGCTGGCTTAGACTCCCTGTGCTTTTTCTGTCTCAGCTTTCCACTGTGTATGTACTGCCGTACCTGAAAAAGGCCATTTCTGTAAGTTCTTTATAATGCGTATGGCCCTTTGCATGACATCTGCTAGGTTTCTGGGTGTTGCGAGGCCATCTTGAAGCTGCAAGCTGGAAGGGTAGGTGTGGTGAGGGAAGTCACGTTGAATGAGGAGAGGTTGGGAACGGAGGCAACACCAAGTTCATAAGAGAGGCTGTTCCCAAGTGATGAAAAGCCTGGACTCCATGAGCTGCTGTAAGGATCCAAGCCCGGAAGGTGATGTCAGCAGGCAGAGCAGGAGGATTCAAACCAGCATCGCAAAGACTTACAGTCTGTCTTCTACTGCGCCTTCCTCTCCCTTCCTCTAACATCACACACTCCAGTGGGAGGTGAAGCACGCGTTCTGCATGCAAGCGGAGAGGAGGGAAGGAACAGCGTGGAACCATAGAATAGGACGGGAGAGCCTCACCTAGATTTGAACTTTTAAAAAGAGCTCTTCATAGAAGGGACTGAGTGGAAATGAGGGGAGACCTTGGGCCCCAATGGACAAAGGTTGACACATCACTCACATTCACCCTCACCAGTAAGGATTTTAATATTTAAAATGATGTTGGGAAACCCGAGAATTAGTTAACTCTTCTATTCTGTAAATGGAGAACATTTATGCCAGCTCTTGGGAGACAGAGGCAGGAGAATCAGGAGTTCAAGGGCAGCCTAGACTACATAGTGAGAGCCTGTCTCAACCAACTAACCAACAAGCAAGCAAACCGTACAATTAAGATGGTGGCTAACCATGTTCAGGGACATGGTCTCTTATGTTACACTTTCAATTTTTAAAAAACATATTTTGAGACAAGACCAAGTTGCCCATGAATACAGTATGTTTTTCCATATTTTGTCTAGAAATTGTGCCAAAATCCAGTATAGCATTGAGTTTCTAGAACTCCCCTCTCATCTCTAAACCAAAACAATCACCACATAAGTCCACTTTGCAATTTGATTTGCAAGAGAAAATTCTTTAATTTTTAATCCCATGGCAAACAACATCTCTCAGCAATGTTAGTGGGAGAGGCATGGTTCCTCACAACCCTTAAGAGACTTAATTTTGAGAGCCACCAAAGTCTCTTGGAGACCCATTGTAAACATATCTAAGCACAACTTTGTCTTCAGAAGCCCACACTCATCCTATCAGGTTCTTTCTCCCTCTCCCCCTCCCTCTCCCCCCTTCCCTCCCTCTCCCCTCCCCCTCCTCTCCCCCTCCCCTTCCTCTCCCCCCTTTCCCTCCCACTCCCCCTCCTCTCCCCCTTTCCCTCCTCTCCCCCTTTCCCTTCCCCTCCCCTCCCTCTCCCCCTCCCTCTCCCCTCCCTCTCCCTCTCCCCCTCCCCTTCCCCCTCTCTCCTCTCTCCCTCCTCTCCCCCTCCCCTCCTCCTCTTCCTTTTCATTCTCCCCTCCCTTTCACATCACTCCCCCCAGTTTTTTTAAAATATTATTTTATGTGTATGAGGGTGTTGTATGTATGTATTTATGTATGTATGTATGTATGTATGCACAGTGTGTGACTGCCTGGTTCCTCTAGAGGTCAGAGGAGGGTGTTTGATCCTCTAGAACTAAAGTTGCAGATGGTTGCAAGTTGCCATGTGGATACTGAGAATTGAATCTGGGTCCTCTGAAAGAGCAGCCAGTGATCTTAGCCACTAAGCCATCTCTCCATCCCTCTATTATTATTATTATTAATTATTATTATTAATTATTAGTAGTATTATTAAATAAATCCAACTATATGTCATATGAGCTTCCCCTGACATTCCAGTTTTGATTAAATACAAGTCCTAAAGGAGAATGGCAGAACCCTTCAGGCTGCTTTTGGGGATGGAATGGAGGTGTACCCACATCCCTAACAGTAGTGATGGGATCCAAGTCATAAAACAGTAGCATTTTAATAACGAAGCCATCATCCTGAAGGAAACCATACCAAAAAAGAAAGGAAGAAACAAACAAACAAACAAACAAAAAAACAAAGAAAAACATTTTCTCTCCATGTCTCTCAAATAACCATCATGACTTGAGAGCTGATACTGTGCTTTGGGCACTCCATCCCTAGCTTCTCGAGCTGGTGGCTCTGTGTTGAGAGGTGATAGGAACTGTGGGACACAGACCCTCGACAGTGAGTACAGGCCACCAGTACAGGCCTTTAAGGATTATAGCCCATCTTGCTTCTAGTCTAATCCTCTGCTTCTTGCCCTGTGCTATATAAATAAACCACTGCCAAGTTCTTGGCAATGCTTGGCTGCCATTCTTTCTCCACTGTGGTGAGCTGTATATACTCTCTGAAACTGTGAGCAAAATAAAGTATACCACTCATAAACCCTGCTCAAGTCACAGTGATGGGAAAAGGAACCAATACAGATTGTTCATGTTTTCTGTGCAATCTGTTTATTCACCCTAGACAGGAAGGACAACAACATACCAAAGAGATGATCCCACCCAAATGTAGTTCAGTGAGTTACTGGGTTTACCTACAAGAGTGTGGGTGAGGGCTTGTCTACGGGATCATGGATGCCGCTGCTTCAGTAAGATTCCCACCCTAGCAGAGCTAGTGACTCTAGAAAGTTGTCATGTTTTATTGGACTCTTTCCTCAGGTGATGTTACAATTCCTATCTATCTACTGTACCATTCCTTCACACACAAATGGGGCAAGAATATGTGAAATGGGAGGTTGGAAGGGGGGAGGGAGGAGTAGTCTGGTGGCTGGAGTCTCAGGTGGGGATCTAATGATTCTTCGTGCATCACTTTTCTTTGGAGGGAATGCTGATAGGCCCAGTTTCTTAAGGGTCTCCTGAGTATGGTTAGTCACAGGTGCTCTGAGTTTGAGATAAGCATGCTGATATCATTCCTGGAAGGCAAGAGTTCTACACTGCAGGCTCCTCAGAGCCATTCAAAGGTGCAGAGATCAGTAACAGATCAGGTCCATGGCAGATCCTCATGAGTGTATCGAACACAGGCGTATTTCTCATAACAGAAGCATGAAAAGCCCTATTTATTTTTCAGATATGAACTATAAGTTATGGTAAGAGCTTGTCTAGTACTTAAATTATCTAGTAATTAAATTGTAATTAATACACAAATTAGCATACAAATATCTGTCCCAAAATGAAATCTGATGGCTCCTATTAACCACACTTCACGACCTCATTCTTTCCTTTCCTGACTGTGCTTGGAATTAGTTATCGTCTACCCTGGTAGTCCCTCTTAACAGTACTGCTACCAGTAGTGAAGACCTAGGCCTTTCTACTCTTTCTAGTAATTGACCTCTTATTCAAAGACTCATAATATAAATAATTATTTATATTTTATATAAATATACATTTATATAATATATTCTATATCATATAATTATATATTATATAAATATCATATATTTTATAGAATATATTAAAAAATATTACTATATAATATATAATAGATAATTATATAACTATATGATAAATATGATATCTTATATGTTATATTACATATTATATATTATATAATAAAATTATATAATATAAATATAAAATATATAATATAAATTATTAATATATTATAATATATTTATATTATCTATTAATATGTTTAACTATGTAGAATATATGATCATTCATATATATATAATATGAATTATAATAAATGTGTACAGAGATTACAAAGTAGCAAGGAAACTTTGTCCAAAAGTGACTAGTGGAGATCAGACTGCACTGTCAAGAATGACACCGAGCCACATGACTAAGAGAGTACTCAAAAGCCCTGTCTTATTCACTGTTCTATTGCACCATAACCAAGGCTATTCTTATGAAAGAAAGCATTTAATTGGGGGCTTGCTTACAGTTTCAGAAGTTTAGGTCCATTATTATTATGATGGGGAGCATGGAAGCACATATGGCCCTGGAGCAGTAGCTGATAGCTGCATTCTGATCCACAGGCAGAGAGGGAGAGGGAGAGGGAGAGGGAGAGGGAGAGAGAGAGAGAATGAGCAATGCTGGTCTGGTCTGGCAGGGGCTTTTGAAATCTCAGAGCCCACTTCCTGTGACACACTTCCTCCAACAAGGCCATGTCTTCTAATCCTTCTAATCCTTCCAGACAGTTCCACTCCCTGGTGACAAAACATTCAAATCTATGAGCCTACAGAGGCCATTCTCATTCAAACACCACAGGCCCTGATTATTGTTGGGGAGTTTGGTTATTAAGGGGCTTAGTGAGGGTGACTCTCTAATTTGATTGACAAGCTTGGGTCATGTAAGTTTTTGCTGCTTGCACAAGTCCTTTTCCATAATACATTCGAATGTAATCTTATGCATAGGTAAATAGGTATGGTAAATAGGGTCTTTTCTCTGAGTTTGCTCAGAGGACAGAGTTTGTCTTATTGCCCATGGTCAGGAACTAGTTCAGGCCAGATGGGTCCCTCTACCCTTACATTGGCTAGAACTGAGTATGTTGGAATGAAAACTGTATTTGCTTGATGGTTGTTAAGGACTTATTTCACTGCTTAAAGCAGTTATGTGTGCAGTCCAATGCTCCTAGAGTCCCAGTCTGACCACAGGTTGCCAGAGTTAGAAGAAGGGAGAATCCGTAGCCCAAATCCAGTGGAGGACAAAGTTGCTGAGCCGTCTTGCTGGCACCCGATCATTAGTTTTTAAATGAGTAAGATACAAACAAAGGACTTCCTGGCTTGTAAAAATGATTCAGTGATGTATACTTTCACACTTTGTTTTCTTTAGCATTGCAACCTAACCATGTGACCTAGGATATTAGGACAGTTTGATAGAGATGTGTCACTCTGAGTTAACAAAGGGATGAAAAGTTTTATGAAAACGAAATTTGTGTACCCACCATCCAATGGCCTCTTGTGGTCAAGTGTAATCTCAGTTCCCCACCTAAGGCATCATGTCATGTGAAGTTAAGATGAAAAGAAATGATTGAGAAATTACACAAAATAGATAGAAAATGTGTGATTAATTATCTGGAGTTCCACAAATATCTGTTTCTTATAAAGCATTTGAGACCTGTTGTATGTCAGAATTATTTACATTCTTTAGCAATGTTCTGGCTATCCATAGAACATTATGTGACATGGTATCTCTTGGCAATATGAGGCTGGGAAAGGATCCCCAAAGAGCTCATCTGGACCAGAGCTCAGTGTCAACCAGATGCCTGCCTCAGCTGCTTAGTTTCTCCATTGCCTCAGAGAATCTTCTTCTGTGCCCCGCCCTTTCCTTTTATGCTCTAGAGACAGGCACAAACGAACAAAATGTGTGTAGACCTACTATGGTTTTTGTCTACCATATACTACTTCACATAACGTGAATACCAAGAAAATGCCACCAGCAATTTACTAAAATATTTCCAACAAATATTTACATATGTATATATGTATGCATGCATGTATGTATGTAAAAGAATTGATGAATTTTTAGCAATACTTGAAAGTATTGAAAAGAAAATTATACCTGGGTAAGATGGTAAAGCACTTTACATGCTAACCTGAGAACCTGACCTGAATTTGATTCCTGGAACCCACACAGAAACACCCTAGATGTGGTGACTTGGGCCTGTACTCTCCGCATTCCAATCATGAGATGGGAGGTGTAGACAGAATGGGCAGGAAGCTTGAATATGAGACACAACATAGATATAAGAAAAGATCAGGTTCATCTCTGAGACGTGTTCTGCGTCTGCAAGAGACTTAGATCACACAGATGTTTTAGTATTTAAGATTTCATGTCGCTTTACTTTTGAAAGCATTCACTTAAGTTTTAACGTTCATTATGGCACTCATTACATCTTACTTTAAATTCTTATTTCTATGACAGGAGGAGTGTTGATGTGGGCATGACTGTGTGTGTATACATATGTGTACATGCATGTGTGTGTGCATACGCATATGTGTTTGTGTGTGTGTTTGTGGTGCTTGTCATTACTAAGATACATTAACTGAAGTATGAGCCAACCTGATTCAACTCCCCCTACCAGCCAGTGTTGAGCTGCCTTTTTTTGTTTTTTAACCTTCCTTCTATCGAGACACACACTTTGTCTCTGGACAAATGATCATAGCTTGTTGATTTTTAAAATTTCCCTTATCCATGTTTATATTTGTCCTTTCAGACTTAATTGTATCTAGGGGACATTGGTTGTGTGCTAAGAGGAGAACAAGAGTCTGGTGTAGGGAGAGACCTTTTAATTAAATGAGAACTGTGCAGCGCTTGCCTCTACAAAAGACACTTCTAGGACTGGGTGCTTCCTGAACCAACTGGGGGCAAATATAAGTGTGTTTCTCAGAGCCAGGACGTCATGCTTATATCATTTTATTTTATTTTATTTTTGATTTCTGTACTAAGATCAATATGAGGGAACAAAAACAGCCAGAAGAGAAAGATTTGAAAACAGAGAATGTATGTTAAACACATATGTGTGCGCTGCATAATGCAACAGATGCATAGGAACAGCTGATAGATTGACAAATGTAACGTGTGCCTATTTTAGCATCTAATAGCAATATTAATTTTTGTGTATGGATCGAGGAATTGAACCCAGAGTTTTATCCATGCTAGGCAAGCATTCTACCACTGAGCTATTTCCCCAACCCTAATTATAAAGTCTTAATATATTTTTTTCCAAGTTTGTTGATGCATAGAATTATAATGATAGACTTCTTCTGATGGCAAAACACACTTGCAATCAAGAATAAATTCTCATTCATGCTGTATCCCTCAGAAACTCTGGTCGCTGGAGCGTGATGGATGCTAGTGGTACCCTTCTCAGATTTCCACATCAGTAGAATTATTTCCCCAGTTGCCCAAGTATCAAAGGCTGCTGCGGCTCATTGCTGAGCTCCCAGGGAGGACTCACGGCCTGTGAGCAGTTCCTTGCTTTGATGAGACAGGGTGCTTAGAGCTACTGTTGTGACTATGATTCACAGTCAGCCTCTCTCCTTATACTAAACCGTGGCCACTTACTTTTACCTGGTGTTTCTGAAAGAAACCTTCAGTTAGCCTAGGGCCATGAGTCTGATGAATCAAAGATAGTAAGTAACATGTAATTTTTTATATTTTAGTTAAAAGTTTTATGTCTGTATTCTTAAGTGAAATGGATCTTGCATTTTCTCTTATGTCCACATCACACTCTGAAATCAAAATTAATTTGTCTTCTTACAATGACTTGAGGAGATATTTTCCCCCATGGCCTGGAAATATTTAAATCACACTGGAATCATCTGTTCTTTAAAGATTAAACCCATCTGGTCTTTGTTCCTTTTTTCTGGGAATCATTCTTAATCACCATGCAGATGTCTTTGGTGATTGGCAATTTAAGTAATTTATATTTTGTTAGGAAATTGTTCACTTCCTCTGCACGTTCAAATTTGCAGCCATTGAACTGGAAGCCTTCATACCTTGTAAGTTCTTGGAACTCTTCTGGATCTCTGAGCCCATTTCTTCATTTTGAATCCTGTTTATTCTTAAAAAGTGTCTTGCTCGTGTGCATTCTCTCTTTAATTGGGTTCATAGGGAGTTTATCTGCTTTATTGGTCTCAAAAAAGAAAAAATGCTCTCTAAATTAATTTCTCCTTTCTGCTTTGTTTTGGCTTTTTATTTTTAATGTACTAATTTTTATCTTTTATTGCAATTAATCCTTTCTAGTTTATTTAAAGCCGTGAGTTCACTTTGAATGTAGTTCATTTTGTTCTACCCAGGATGTCCTCTGGGATGTAATGTTGCCTTCTTCAGTCTTTCTGGTTTATATAATACGTTTCCAAATGTTAAAACTTATATTATACTTCTTTTTACGGTGAAAGTCAAGAAACTGGAAGAAACTATGCATTCTTCCTTCCAGCTTCAGTGTGCAGAACTCTTCTTTTTGGCCAAATGTATGATTGATTTTGTGTATGTGTCATGAGTGTTATTTACTAGAAGGGACTTCAGAGTCTCCATGTATCTATTGAAAGAAGTAAGTACTGATCTGTCTGCTGGATGGAGTTGATACTAGAAGAACTCCATTTCAACCTCTTTTTGATCTAGGCTGGCTTCAAATTTGAGATCCTTGAGCTCTCGCTTCCTTCATGGCTCAGACATTGGGATTACAGGTGCTGGACTTCCATTTCTGGTACATTGTTTTTTATAATTTTCACTGTCATGTTAGGCTGACTTTCCCTGGAGTTTTGGGACTGATGTTCACATCCCTTCCTCTTAGCACTCTTAGAGAGGACTTGTTATTTACCTCAGGAGTTCAAGGGAGCCTGTCTAAAACCACAATCAAAGATGATGGACTGATTTTTTTCTCCATTAATAGTCACAGACAAACAAACTAGTTAAAAGACAAAACCAAATTACAAGCAACTTAGAATAAACTGATGAAAATAGATTTAAAAACAAAGAAGGATAAGCCAGGCATAGAGATGTGCACCTATAACCCTAGTACCAAGGATACTAACAAGGCTAGCCTGGGCTACATATTGAGACTGTATCTTCAACTAATAAAGATCCAACTAATAACAAGAACGACAACAATAGTAAAAGGATAACCAAAACATCAAACAAATGTGTATGAAAAAAAGCAAGAGTGATATTAGTATCACTCTTGTTTTAAAGTTCAAAACGCTAAAAAATAAACAAGGACCTTACACAATGACTAAAACCTCAAATGTAGTTGTGCATTTGGAATGTTGAAATCACCTAGACCAAGTATAAACATGAGTAAAGAGAAAGTATCTTCAAAACAGATGGAAAAGAAGGAAGGAAACACAGTTGGTCATCCTAATAAAATGAGATTTTGGAGCCTCTGGGCCAGCACTTGCTAGCTCAGTCTCTGGTCTGTAGAGATTTCCTTCCTTCCGTTTAATAATGTATTTCTCTCTCAGGGATTCTGACTGTGTGTTATGTTTGCTAAGTTAAACTTCTACCTTCTTACTATTCCCTTATGGTTTCAAATGCCTGTGCTTGCAGCCTGCTCTTTCTACATTTTGGAGATGTGGGGATCAAGCCCAGCACAGGGTAGACAAATGTTCTTCCAGTGATCCGTATCCCAAGCCTTTGTTTTACCCATGCCTTCCATAGACTTTTAGCCCATTCTATGGCCTTTATAATGGCCATCCTTGTAAATTCATATCCTACATTGTTTCTTTCTGTGTAGCCCCAACTGACATTGAAGTTGTCATCCCCCTGCCTCAATGTTCCAAGTGCTGGGATTTTGTGCCCAACTTTTCACTTTTCTGTTAGAGCAGCTTATTCACCAGAAGTATTATATCTTGTCTTGACTAAGATTCCCTTTTCTGACTCCTCGGCCCAGAGTTGAAGTTCTATGTGGAGCCACTTGATGGCCTATCCCAACTTTGGATAGCATGGCAAATTTCAGATGGTGACAGTCCACCACCTTCAAGCAGTAGCCAGAAGGTGGGCATGTGAAGTACCAAAAGAAGCCTCCAGACTTTCACATTTTTCCTACTTCCAACTTCAGGAATAGGTGGCTTGTGGGGTATAGTGGTACATACTTGTAGGCTTAGGGCTTGTGAGGCAGGTGCAAAAGCAGGAGTGTCAGAAGCAGGCCAGTTTAGGCTGCATGAAAGATGCAACTTGAAACACCAAAATAAATAGATGAGTGAACAAATGAATAGTGCTTAAGTAAATAAGAAATAACTAAGATAAAATAATTCTAAAATATATTATATGCATGTGTGAAATATCATATTGAAATTCATCATTTTGTACAACCAGCTAATGCTAATAAAATGGAAAAATAATTCTAAAACATAATTTTAATATCTATGTAATAAGAACAGTGTTAATGCTATAATTGCCAATAAAAAAGGAAGAGAGAGAGGGGACTTGGTAAATTCATGTTGTGATTCCTTATATCGGAGAGAAGAAATGCCTTAAGATAGGAACACTCACGGATCCCCTGTGTGTGCTCTTTCTAGTTGTCGGTGACCTGACCTTTGTCTTGGAAGTATAAGCCAAACCATGGGTTCTTGACCAGGCCCAGAAAAATCTCCCATCATTCTGCTTGGTGTGCTTCCAGAACCAAGGACAAGCTTTGCTCTGAATCTAACTGCATCAAAGCATTACTTTTATTAGAGTAAAATAAAGAATATAAGACATGCACAGTGGCACATATTTAGCCCCAGAATTTGGAAGGCAGAGGCAGGAAGATCACTGTGATTTGAGGCCAGCCTGGGCTACTGTGTGAACTCCAGGCGTGGTAGGACTTCATAGTGAGACCATGTTTCAAAACAAAACAACAAACAAGGAATGTTCTCCGTTTCATTTCCTACCTTTTCTTTTTTTTAATCCTATGACTTTTTTTTATCATCCCACTTCTGTAAACCATGTCCTGAGATAATTTCTAATTACTTGTTTATTCTTTTGATCTATCAGAGGCTTCAGAGGAGGTTTGTCAGAAAGCCTGCTGTGGTTCATCATGATGGCTTTAGGACTCGGCTACTTTAACTGGACAACCTCATTTTGAGTAGTTGTCTTAGCACTTAATTTGCTTAGTAACCTTAAGTCACTAATCATTATGTTTAATCACTTAAAATAATAGAGTTTATTTACTGATCATCATAAAAGTTTCTTTAAGAAGTTAGCTCACTTAAGACACAACTTATATTAGCCAGAAACATATGCATATATATACTCACATGGATATTGCAGTGACATTCTTAACAAAACAGCAACATGTACAATATCTATTTGAATTTCAATCGTAGATAAACAGATAATTTTTAGTATGAAAACTAATTATTTTGTTTGCACAAAATTTAAAATAAACTAAAAATATTTTAGCTTACTTATCAATTTTGGCATTTTTAGATAAAGAAATGAGAATGAACATATCAATATCATGTAGGTTTGTTGGAGCCATCAGCTGAGGGGAGAAGAAAGAACAGATTGGCAATTCATTCAACTTATTTTGAGAAGGTTTTTTTTTTTTTTTTTTGGTTTTTCAAGACAAGGTTTCTCTGTGTAGCCCTGGCTGTCCTGGAACTCACTCTGTAGACCAGGCTACTCACAGAGAACCACTTCCTTTTTTTTTCTTTTGTTTTTCAAGACAGGGTTTACTCTGTGTAGCCCTGGCTGTCCTGGAACTCACTCTGTAGACCAGGCTGTCCTCGAACTCAGAAATCCGCCTGTCTCTGCCTCCCAAGTGCTGGGATTAAAGGCGTATGCCACCACTGCCCGGCAATTTTGAGAAGTTTTAAAGTAAGGTCATGGATGCCGTGCTTTATGGTGGAGACTCACAATTCTGCGAGCTATAAACTGCATGAGGTTATAAAATACTCTCCCTGCTCACTGACATATCCTACTATTTGTTACAGTGTTTGACACAAGCTGTTTACAGTGATACTTTCTAAATTGAACGAACCATTTATTTTTCTGAATCCTAGACACTGGGTGACACTTCAGATGTGAGCAATAATGTATTTGTGACTAAATGGGAAGATTTAAATTTCACAGGAACACCCATCCATCGCTTTTATCTTTTGTTGTTTTTATTGGCATTTCATCATAAGAAAAATTTTCCAGCTAAGAATATCAAAACTCCCACCTGTGAGGCAGACCTTGCTTATATATTAGTTTTTCAGTGTAAATGATTACTTTCTAGGTAGATTCTGTCTGAGATAGATTGTGTTCTGGTGATATTCCTAATTGTGTGCATGGTCGTGGGCAACATCCAACTCACAGATGCTTAGAATCAACACTTAGTACTACTTAGATACATATTACAAGAACACTATTTGTGGAGCGATAGCGTAGAGGAATTCTTCTGCATACTAGAAGCTTTATCTCTGGGACAAGTATAAGAACCAATGGTCTTTTTTAAAAGTCTCAGGACCTGAGAGGCTCTGCAAGAGCCTGACAATTTACAGAGGCGGATGTTCGAAGCCAACCATTGGACTGAGCATGGGGTCCTCAGTGGAGGAGTTAGAGAAAGGACTGAAGAAGCTGAAAGGGTTTGCAACCCCATAGGAAAAGCAACATCAACCTACCAGACCCCTTAGAGTTCCCAGGGACTAAACCACCAACCACAGAGTACACATGGAGGGACCCATGGCTCTAGTCACATATGTAGCAGAGGATGGCCTTGTCAGGCATCAATGGGAGAGGAGGCCCTTGGTCCTATGAAGGCTCGATGCCCCCAGTATAGGGGGATGACAGGGTGGTGAGGTGGGAGTGGGTGGGTTGGAGGGGGAGCACCCTCATAAAAGCAGGGGAAGGAGTTGGGGGAGGGGGTTTCCAGAGGGGAAACCTGGGAAAGGGGAAAACATGTGAAATATAAATAAAGGAAATATCCAATAAAAAAATGAAAAAAAAGAAAGTAGAATTTTATTTGGGTACTTTCATTTTCAAAACTTGAATAGTTTATGAGCAAAAAATAAAAGTCTCAGGACCTTGGCAATCTAATGAAAATGGAAGGCATGGCAAACAGTAACCGTAAGATAAAAAAGTGTGTATACACGTTGGTGAGTTGGTGGTCCCATCTTTTTTAGGTTATAGGATGCATTTGATGGTTAGTTGCCTCATAGTTTTGGTTCTTCCTACTTCTTCCATGATACAATTTTAATTTTGCACATGGCATCTTAGCTAATAGACTCATTCCCTAGGTTTTGTTAAGCTTGTTAGTGAGATGCAAGTGAAAATAACGTCTGAGTTTCAGGGCGATATCTTTGAGAAGGAAGCTTTCTTTCTCAACCTCCATCTTGTGCCTGGTCTATTGGCACTGCAGAAGGCCATCTTGTACCATGTGATGGAAACAGCATAACAGGGCGGTAGGATTTGACAAGAGCCTGGGACCTGCCCACATGAAGCCACCATAACAGCCCAGGACTACTTATTCCCAGACAATTATCTGAAGCAAAAACTATGTCTGTGGTTGGGCCACGTGAATTTGAGTCTCTGATATATCTGCTGCTGAACAAGAAACAGTACAGCTTGCTGGGAAAATAATAACAAGGCTCTGCCTAAAAGTTATGTGTATTTTAAAGCTTGAAATATTGTGTTCTGGGCTACTGTTCCCCCACAGAATCACAAACGTTATAAAAATGGATTGTTAATTTAGTGCATACCTCTGAGACTCTAGTGACTAATAACATTCTTCTCCTTTTGTAGAGAGAGCATATTTCTCTAAGGAAATGAGACATTGATAGTATATGGACTATTAAGTCACTAATACCAATCTCTGTATGGTGGGCCTCTTATGTAGAAGCTGCCTAGCATCAACTAAATTGTTTGTTTGTTTTTACTCTATTTTTGCCTTCAAGCCCCTAATTTCTGGCCTTCTTGTGAGGTTTAAATGAGATGATATCTAAAACTCTAAATCCAAGAGGCAGCTTTAGCGACAGCACACTCCTTTCTCCCTCATCCAGAGACCAAGGTTAGGCAGACTTGCCATGCATTGATACAGCTGTGTTCAGCTGTCACATAATAAGACACACATCAGCTAATAACCTGTTGTCAGCTAATAATCCAAGTGAAGATTACTTTAGTGCCAACAGAGGCATGAGCATGCACATAACTTAGAGTTTTCACCCTAAGCCGTGTGTGCCCAACTTAGTGTCCTCTGCATCAGAAGTCCCAAGCCTGTGTTGAAAAAGGGCAGACAGGGGATACAACTGAGGCCAGTGTGGAAACACCACCAGCATCCCTGTAAGCATTAAAAGGAAGTGCGTGCTATGCATCTCCTAGAGCAGTGCTTCTCACCCTTCCTAATGCTGTGACCCTTTCATACAGCTCCTCATGTTGTGCTAACCCCTAACCATAAGATTATTTTTGTTGCTACTTTACAACTGTAATTTTGATACTGTCATAAATCATAATGTAAGTAACTATGTTAAATTGAAATGTAAATATAGATTTCTCAGAGGACCCCTGTGAAAAAGTCATTTGGCCCCAACAGGGTCAGGACCTTTATAGGTTGAGAACCTCTTCTGTAGGAGTTAGAAATGATCCTTTTTAATCAGTCATTCTTATAAATCTTCAAGAGTACTGCAACACTGTGGAATCTCTTATTTATTTATTTATTTATTTATTTATTTATTTATTTATTCAGGCTACCCTTAGCCTTGAAATCCATCTGTGACTGAACATGATCTTGAACTCCTAACCTGCCTCTTTTGACTTTTTTAGTACTAGAATCATACCACTGGATCTGTTAGTTGACGTGTGTGTGTGCGTGTGTGTGTGTCTGTCTGTCTGTCTGTCTGTGCGTGTGTTACTTTGTTTACTAACTTTATATATATACCATTCTTTGTACTTATTCATCAGATATGTTAGACCACAGTACGGAAGTTGAATAAATCATGTCTGTGGATAGGACCTTGCTGTTTTATCTCTACATATGGCCTACTCTGACAGAGGCTGACTCCTGTTGCTGTAGCGGATGCCTCTTGAAAATGTTAACCTAAGCTATGTTTAACACCAGCAGATTCATTTATCCATATGGAGCTGTGTACTTAGATTGATATGTACTCCCAATCAAGTGCTAAGGTTTTAATTTAAAAATCCAAGTTAAGGCCAGATCAACAGGCCCATTACCCTCCTATGCCACACAGCCTGCCTGTATCCCAGAAGGTCTGCTGTAACCAGGGGCACAGGGGAGACTCCCGCCCAAATACCCATGCCATCTGGGACACCCAAAGAGCCCAGCTGACGTGGAACCTACCTTCCCCTACCCACCTCAGTTCCATCTTCCTTCCAGTCTGCTCCTTCACCTGGGCTACATTGGTAGACCACTCTGGAGGTTTGCCATAACCAAAGACACAGGAGGTATGCAATAACCAGGGACATAGTCCCTCTGGTCTACATCTCCATCTGGAACTGGTGTAGATTCTGCCCCTGTAACCCAAAGCTTGCCTGTCTCCCAGGAGGTTCACCCTAACCAGGAACATAGGAGGTTTGCTCTAACCAGGGACAGAGGAGGCCTGCTCCAACAAGGAACTCAGGAGCCCCCCTCCCAATCAGAAATAGCATTGCCTGCCTCACAGGAGGCTGGCTTTAACTCATGTCACATAGCTCTACCTGCCTCCAAGGAAGCCAGCTCCAGTCGAGACATCCAGTCCAGTTAACACCAGAGATAACGAGATAACAAGAGAGGCAAGAACAGTAACATAAGCAACAGAAGCTAATACAAGTCAGAACCATTAGAACCAAGTTCTCCCACCACAGCAAGCCCTGGATACCCTAATACACCTGAAAAGCAAGATTCTGACCTAAAGTCCCATCTCATGAAGATGATAGAGGACCTTAAGGAAGACATAAATAATTCCCTTAAATAAATACGGGAAAACAAAGACAAACAGGTAGAAGCTCTTAAAGAGGAAACAAGTCCTTTAAAGAAATATAGGAAAATATAATCACAAAAAATGAAAAAATTGAAAAGATCAGTCCAAGATGTAAAAATGGAAATAAAACACAAATGGAGGCAACTCTGGAGATGGGCAACTTTGGAAAGAGATCAGGAGCTACAGATGCAAACAGAATATAAAAGATAGAAGAGAGAATCTTAGTCATAAAAGATACCACAGAAGATATCGGCACATTGGATAAAGTGTAAAAAGCTCCTAACCCAAATCATCCAGTAAATTTAGGACGCTATGAAATGATTAAATCTAAGAATAAGAATAATAGGAATATAAGAGAGTAAAGATTCTCAGTGCAAAGGGCCAGAAAACATCTTCAACAAAATCATAGAAGAAAACTTCCCTAATCTAAAGAAAGAGATGGCCATAAATATACAAGAAGCCTACAAAATGCTAAATTGATTGGACCAGAAAAGAAAATCCTTCCATCACATAATAATCAAAACATTAAATGCACAGAACAAAGAAAGAATATTAAAAGCTGTAATGGGAAAAGGCCAAGTAACATATAAAGGCAGACCTATTAGAATTATACTAGACTTCTCAATAGAGACTCTAAAAGCCAGAAGATCTTGGACAGATTTCATCCAGACCCTAAGAGAACACAAATGCCAGACTAGGCTACTTTATCCAGCAAAACGTTCAGTCACCATAGATGGAGAAACCAAGATATTTCATGGCAAAAGCAAATTTAAACAATATTTCTACTAACCCAGCCCTACAAAAGATACTGGAGAGAAAACTCCAACACAGGAAAGGTAACTATACCCAAGAAACACAAGAACATTGAATATCTCACAACAAACCCTAAAAAAGAGAATTACACACACATAATACCACCTCCAACAACAAAAATAATAGGAACTAAAAATTGTCTGTCTTTAATATCTCTCAACATCAATGGTCTCAAATTCCCAATAAAAACATAGACTAACCAACTGGATACATAATCAGGAGCCAGCCATTTTGCTGTATACAAGAAACACATTTCAGTGACAAAGACAGATACTACTTCAGAGTAAAAGGCTGGAAAAATGTTTTCCAAGCAATTAGTCTCAAGAACCAAGCTGGGGTAGCCATTCTAATATCTAAAAAAAAAAAAAAAAAGACTTTCAACCAAAATTTATCAAACAAGATAGGGAAGGACACTTCATATTTATCAAAGGAAAAAATCCACCAAGAAGTCTCAATTCTGAACATCTATACCTCAAATCAAGGATACCCACATTCATAAAAGAAACTTTACTAAAGCTCAAAACACACATTGAACCACACATAAGAATAGTGGGAGACTTCAACACCCCACTCTCACCAATGGACAGGTCATTGAAGCAGAAACTAAACAGAGACATAGTGAAACAAACAAAACTTATGAACCAAATGGATTTGAAAGATATTTACAGAACATTTCACCCCAAAACACGAGAATATACCCTCTTCTCAGCACCTCATGGAACTTTCTCCAAAATTGACCATATATAAATAGACTCAAACAAGCTTCAACATGTACAAGAAGATTGAAATAAATCCCATGCATTCTATCAGATCACCATAGAATAAGGTTGGTCTTCAACAATAACAAAAACAATACAAAGCCCACATACTCATAGAAACTGAACAACTCTCTATTCAATGGTAACATGGTCAGGGAAAAAAATAAAGAAACCAGAGATGTTATAGAATTCAATGAAAATGAAGACAAAGACTATTCAAACTTATGGGACACAGTAAAAGCAGTGTTCATAGCACTAAGTGCCTTCATAAAGAAATTTGAGAGATCCCATACTAGCAATTTAACAGCACACCTGAAAGCTCTAGAACAGAAGGAAGCAAGAGGAGTAGATGACAGGAAGTAGTCAAACTCAGGGCTGAAATAAACCAATTATAAACAAAGAGAAGGATACAAAGAATCAACAAAACCAAGAGCTGGTTCTTTGAGAAAATTAACAAGATTGATAAACTCATAGCTAAACTAACTAAAGGGCACAGAGACAGTATCCAAATTAACAAAATCAGTAATGAAAAGTGAGACATAACAACAGAAACTGAGTAAATTAAAAAAAAAATATCAGAATTTACTACAAAAGCCCATACTCAATAAAACTGGAAAATCTAGATGCAATAGATGATTTTCTAGATAGATTCCATGCACCAAAGTTAAATCAAGACTAGGTAAACTACCCAGCCCCATAAATCCCAAGGAAATAGAAGTAGTCATTAAAATCCTCCATACCAAATAAAGCCCAGGGCCAGATAGTTCTAGTGCAGAATTCTATCAGACCTTTAAAGAAAAGCTAATACTAATACTCCTCAAACTATTCCACAAAATAGAAACAGAAGGAACACTACCTAATTAATTTTATGAAACCATTTATCCTGATACCTAAACCACATAAAGACCAAAGAAAGAAAGAGAACTTCAGGCCAATTTCACTTATGAATATTGATGAAAAATACTCAATAAAATTTTCACAAACTGTATCCAATAATACATCAAAACATCATTCACCACCAACCAGTAGGCTTCATTCCAGGGATGCAGGGATAGTTCAGTACAAAAATCCATCAACTTAATATACTATATAAGTAAACTCAAGGAAAAAAGTCACATGGTTATCTCATTAAATGCTGAAAAAACCATTGACAAAATCCAACATCCCTTCATGTTAAAAGTCTTGGAGAGATCAGGAATTCAGGGCACATACCTGAACATAATAAAAAGCAATGTATAGAAAACCAACAGCCAGCCAAATTAAATGAAGAGAAACTAGAAGCAATCTCACTAAAACCAGGGACAAGACAAGGCTGCCCTCTCTCTCCCTATTTATTCAATATAGTATTTCAAGTTCTAGCTAGAGTAACTAGACAACAAAAGGCAATCAAGTTGATACAAATTGGAAAGGAAGAAGTTAACATATCACTATTTGTGGATGATATGATAGTGAACTCCAATATTCCACCAGAGAACTCCTACAGCTGATAAACAACACCAGCAAAATGGCAGGATATAAAATTAACTCAAACAAATCAGTAGCCTTCCTTTACACAAATGACAAACAGGCTGAGAAAGAAATTAGGGAAACGACACCTTTCACAATTGTCACAAATAGTATAAAATATCTTGGTGTAACTCTTACCAAGCAGGTGAAAGATCTGTATGACAACCATTTCAAATCCCTGAAGAATGAAATTGAAGAAGACCTTAGAAGATGGAAAAATCTCCCATGCTCATGAAGGTAGGATTAACATAGTGAAAATGGCCATCTTACCAAAAGCAATCTACAGATTCAATGCAATCCCCATCAAAATTCCAACACAATTCTTCACAGACATAGAAAGAGCAATTCTCAACTTCATATGGAAAAACAAAACCTCCAGGATAGCCAAAACAAATCTTAACAATAAAAGCTCTTCTGGCAGAATGATCATTCCTGACTCAAGCTGTACTACAAAGCAATGGTGATAAAGACCGAATGGTATTGGTACAGAAACAAACAGGTCTATCAGTGGAAAAGTACTGAAGACCCAGAAATAAACCCACACACCCATGGACACTTGATCTTTCACAAAGAAGCCAAAAACATACAGGGGAAAATGGTGCCGGTCTAACTGGTGGTCTGCATGTAGAAGAATGAAAATAGATTCATATATCTCACTTTGCACAAAGCTTAAGTCCAAGTGGATCAAGGACCTCAACATAAAACCAGATATACTGAATGTAATAGAAGAAAAAGTGGGAAAGAGCTTCAAACTCATTGGCACAGGGGGAAATTTCCTGAACAGAAGACTAATAGCGCAGGCTCTAAGATCAACAATAGATAAATGGAACCTTATGAAACTGAAAAGCTTCTGTAAGGCAAGGGACACTGTCAATAGGACAAAACAACAGCCTACAGATTGAAAAAAATCTTCACTAACCCTACATCTGATAGAGGGCTAATATCCAAAATATATTAAAAAAAAAAAAAAACCTCAAGAAATTATCCTCCAAAAAACCCAAATAACCCAATTTTAAAATGGGGTACAGAGTTAAACAGAGAATTCACATAGAAGGAACTTGAATGACCAAGAAGTACTTAAAGAAATGTTCAAAGTCCTTAGTCACCAGAGAAATGCAAATCAAAATGACCCTGAGATTCCACCTCACACAAATCAGAATGGCTAAGATCAAAAACTCAAGTGACATCATACGCTGGCAAGGATGTGGAGAAAGAGGAACACTCCTCCATTGCTGATGGGATGACAAACTGGTACAACCACTCTGGAAATCAATCTGGCAGTTCCTCAGAAAATTGGAAATAGTTCTACCTGAAGACCCAGCTATACCACTCCTGGGCATATACCCAAAAGATGCCCACCATACCACAAGGACACATGCTCCACTGTGTTCATAGCAGCTTTATTTTAAATAGAAATAAGCAGGAAACAACCCAGATGCCCCTCAGCCAAAGAATGAATACAGAAAATGCAGTTCATTCATACAATGGAATACTATTCAGTGATTAAGAATGAGGACAGCATGAATTTTGCAGGCAAATGGATGGAACTAGAAAATATCATCCTGGGTGAGATAACCCAGACCCAGGACGTGCATGGTATGTACTCAATGATAAGTGGACATTAGCCAGAAACTAGAGAACACTCAGGATAAAAACCCACAGACCATAAGAAATTTAAAAAAAAGGAAGGCCCAAATGAGGATGCTTAAATCCCACTTAAAAGGGAGAGCAAAATAATCATGGGAGCCAGAGGGAGGGAGGACCTAGGTGGAACGGGGGGGTGGAGGGTTGTGGGGGGAAAGGGGAACAGGATCAGGTATGGTGGGGAAACAGGAGAGTGCCCAGAAGGCCAGGAGAATGAATGGAAATATGCAGCCTCTGGGGATGGGAGGTGGGGGGACCCTCTAGAAAGACCCAGAGGTCTGGGAGGTGAGAGACTTTCAGGACTCAATGGGGTGACCTTAGCCAAAATACCTAACAGTGGAGAGAGGGAACTCAAAGAGTCTACCTCTAGTAGATAGACAAGGTCTCAAGTGGAGGGACAAGGTTACTAACCCACAGTCAAAATTTCTGACCCAGACTTATTCCCATCTAAAAGAACTGCAGGGACAAAAATGGAGAAGAGACTGAAGGAAAGGTAGTCCAGTGATCAGCCCAACTTGGGATCCATCTCATGGGTGTGGGGACACCAAGGCCTGACACTATTACTCATGCTGTGATGTGTTTACAGTCAGGATCCTAGCATGGCTGTCTTCTGAGACCAGAAGTCTGAGTACCAGCAACTACTGTAGATACTTAAACCCAACCATTGGACTGAAGTCTGGGACCCCTATGGAGGGGTTAGGGGAGAGGATCAAAGAAGCTGAAGGGGAGGGCGACCCCATAGGAAGACCAGCAGTCTCAACTAACCTGGACCCCCGGGAGCTCCCAGAGGCCGAGCCACTAACTAGGCAGCATACACAGGCTTGTCTGAGGCCCCAAGCAGGTACATAGCAGAGGACTTCCTGGTTTAGCCTCAGTGGGAGTAGATGTGCCTAATTCTGAGAAACTTGAGGCCCAAGGGAAGGAGGATTCCCAATGGGGAGGAGCACCCTCTCAGAGGCAAGAGGGCAGAATGAGATGAGAAACTGGGGGGGGGGGGGACTGGGAGGGGTTAGCAGCTGGCATGTAAATAAATAAAATAATTTTTTAAAAATTCAAGTCAAAAAATCATACAAAATATATTTCAAATTAAAAAATACTTGGAGTTAATTCTATCAGTTCTTTTCCATTACCATGGACAAGAAGATGACATGATAAAGAGTTTTAAATTTATTTGATATATGAAGCCAGATACTCTAACGCTTGAGTGCATTTATAAAAAAAAAATCAAAATCAGCAATTCAATGATTTTTTTCCTCCTTATTGGAACAGTCAGGAGTGAGCCTGTTGAGATTGTGTGGTTGTAGCTTGCTCTGCTGGTAATGTCTAAATGAATTAAGTGAGTCACGAGTCATGGAAATCTCCAGACAATTTTAATCTCTTGTCAGAAGGAGTAGCTAGCTGAGTCAAATATTACTAATTTTTTTTGTTTGTTTTAGCTTATCTTAGACTCTTGAGTTCTTAGCTGCATATTTGTAGACTTGCATTTTAATCTTAAAATTACACTTTTAATGTATTCACTTACTCAAAATTCTTTGATGACCCGAAGTACTACAAAACGAAAGCTAAAATATCCATTCTTGTTAAAGACATCTGTCCTCTCAATTTTAGCAAGCTAGATATGATAGGTTGTGATGTTAATGGCTTATTAATTCCATATAAAATTCAAGCGCACATTCAAGCATGAATGTCCACGTCTTTTGGTGGTTTGCTGTTTCTGGAAGTTCAGGCCCGTGTGATGCCAGCTTTCTTCTGAGCACCTCTCTACCCCCCAGTTGTTTTCTGAGTCTGTTCCTTTACCATTGAATCCAACCATATTCCAGCTGTGCCTGCGTTTTCATTTTTGATAAAGTTCAGCAAGTCCCAGATTTTCATTTGGAGATTACTCATTTCCAGCGGGTGTAATACAAAATATGTCTGTTTCACAACATGAGTCTCTGTCAAGACTAAGTGTGGGCAGAAAGTGATTTTCTTGTGTTTTATGTAAAATTCTCTGAAAAGTCCCATGACTAAGTAATTTATGTTAAAGCAGGATCCAGGAATGAGGTCAATCTTTTCTGTCTGGCAAGAACCCTTGAGCTTCTGGAAATTTGTGTTACTACTGTTCCATTTGGCTACTTTTGTAAACTGACAGATTAAGCTCCACGGAGCAGTTCTTCTAAGAAAAAGAGAGGAAGAAAAATGTAGTCAGCAGCATCCTGTATCTATTTACCTGACGGCTGTGATATTGAAGGAACATTCACTTACTCAAAATCCTTTGATGACCCAAAAACTAAAATATCCACTCTCATAAGACATCCGTCTTCTAAATTTTAACAAGTTAGATACAATAAGCTGTGATGTTAATGGCCTTATTAATTCCATGTAAAATTCAAGTACACATAGACTAATAGATGCGTGTAAATATAATGTTTCAGACACTTAATATTTCTGGAAAGTATCATTGACTGGGATGTAGGAACCAGTTCCTGACTTTTCCCGTGATTTATGGACATTGTAAAGGCTTTTGGGTCTAGTTTTTGTTTTTTGTTTTTTGTTTCCTCTCCAGAGTGCTTCGTTATCCCTGGACTTCCCAGGCTGATAACTGTTTCTTCACATTAACTACAGACTTCTTACTTTTGAAGGTGTATTTTTCTTTGACTTGAAAATAGGTGTCTCTGGCTTCCAAACTTGGAATTAAGTAGATCAAATCTTAGCTTTTACCTGTTTGCATTTCATTTTTATTTTGACCACAAGATGTTATGAAGAACCCATGAGCCTACTAATCCCATCAAGAAATTAAACATAATTAATGTTTCCTAGGTACCCCTCCTTTATTCAGTTCTCTCCCCAGAGATATCTTTCCATTTTTAAGTATAATATTACATAGAACCCCTCAGACATATGTGCTATTTTGCATACTTAAGACATATAAAATTTATTATAACTATGTGTCCTCTTGGGAGAATTTACAACTGTAACACTATAGTCATTTCTTGCCCCAAGGTACCGAAACATGATGGAGATGTAAGTGTGCTTTGTGAGGATTTGTACATACCTCAATAATCAGCAAGTCCTTGGTCCGCGAAACACTCACACATAGAGATGCACACGGCCATTGCTTGAGCAATGTCACAACTGAAAAAAGAAAGCATATAAATTATAGTCTTACTGTGTAACAATTAGTAAGGCAAAGTATACTTTGTAATCAAAGGTAAATTTCTAATGCCTTATCATTATTTAGTATTTTATTATTATTTTGAGTATGTGGTGCCAGAGATCAAATCCAAGACCTTGGGCGGGCTAGACAAGTTCTCTCTCAGTGAACTATACCCCCAGCCCACCCTTTGTTAAAGGAGAAAATGAACATTATGATGTCATTTGTGTTTTAATACAATTTTATTCTGCATAGTAAAATGGAAGCAGTGGGAGCTGATGGCAGTGACTGTCTCTGGGGTAGGGGAGATATTGAATTGCTGCCATTAGTTTAACTTTTACCAGAAAAGTCTAACGTTAATTGATTATTTAGAAGTGCAAACAGTATTTAAGTTATACAGAAAAAGGTCAATGTAACATTTTCAGAGCAGGCTAATAATACTGTGGCTTGAAGCAAGAGATTAAAACTATCTCAGCAAATGACTAGCTTAAATAACTTCAAGGAGAATAAATAAGCTGGAGGACTAACTCAGCGTCTGTGCAAATATGTACTCAATTCCCTTACATCTGCACTGTGTGTGTGTGTGTGTGTGTGTGTGTGTGTGTGTGTAAGCCAGATGGACACTGTCAAGCAAGAAAAGTCGCCATCAGCCAGACAGAATGTCAGGGCTGACCCAGAAGACAAAAATCAATCATCTTAGATTGACAAGAGCTGGAGGACTTATAAAATATGTGCATGATAAAACCACCAAGATGTCAAGATACTGAAACTCTAGAAACAGAGGGAACCAATACAAAGAACTAGATGAAGCAAGACAGCAACAAGGAGGCTGGTAACCTAAGCAGCAGGGCATACTACGAGGAAGTCAGGAAAGCAGCACTAACCTAGGGCCAAAGTCAGCCAGCAGCCAGGGGAGAGTACCAGAGGAGGTACAGGTATCTGTTAGGGAAAAAATGCAGCCAAATTTCAGGACTGTGGCTACCCAGGATGGAGGAGCACTGAGCTAGCTGCTTCCTGGCAAAGGAAAGCCCCTCTTCCTAAGGAGTTTGAGCTCCAGCCTGTTGTCTGCCCCATTCTCATGTGTCTTCAAGCGAAGCCTCCTAGTGAACAGACTACTCCTGGTTTGTTAGATCCCTAAGGTGAGTTCTGACACTCATGGGAGAGAAAACTACATCAGCTGCCAGGAAAATCTAAAAGAAGGAAAACAGGAGAGAGGAAGAAGAAGAAGAGAAGGAGGAAGAAGAGGAGGAGGAAGAGGAAGAGGGGGAAGAGAAGAAAATAGTAACAGCTTTCTTTCTTTTTGTCTTTTTTTCTTATCTGTAAATGGATTTTTAAAAACTTGGAGTACAATGGCATAAATCAAGAACTCCTGGAGTTGTGTGTCAATATGAGCACCACTCCTTGAATCTGTGGCAACATGAATTAGATACACTACTCCCCCCTATATATTTTCTCTGTTTCCTGGAGTATTAACCTCTAGTTAGATTCAGACTAGCACAGCTGTTGGCTACTTTCAACTGTTTGGTAAGTCTTCATTCCTAGATTACATTTTAGATAAATGCTGTGAAAACAGAGTTCTCATCTATACTGTACTGACTTTCTCCAAAGCAGGGATCCCCATTTCCATGCCTGGAGTACAAGTCCAGCTTTCAGAGACACTACTGGCTGAGAAAGGCAGGGGGGCCTTCAGGGTAGGGAGGTGACCTCTGAGGCTGTGTGTCTTACTTAGGATTTTACTTCTGTGAACAGACACCATGACAAGCCAACTCTTATAAGGACAACATTTAATTGGGACTGGCTTACAGGTTCAGAGGTTCAGTCCATTATCACCAAGGCGGGAGCATGGCAGCATCCAGACAGGCATGGTGCAGACAGAGGGGAGAGTTCTATATCTTCATCTAAAGGCTGCTAGGACAGAAGATATTAAAGCCCTTGCCCACAGTGACACACCTACTCCAACAAGACCACACCTAATCAAGCAAAGCCACACTTCCTAATAGAGCCTCTCCAAGCATACTCAAACCACCACACTGTGTGATAGAGCAAAGTAGGTAAGTGTGGTCTCTAATACCAAATCAACAAGAGTCAAACTTGGGCTCTGCCATATATAGCCATTGGAAAGTTTACCTAACTGCATTGTGCCTCAGTTTACCTATCCCTAAAGTGTAGGGTTATGTGGACTGAATAAATCAGTACATATCAAGATCTTAGAGAACTGCTAAGATATCGTAGACGTGAAAACACATTTTAGAATTTTTCTGGGTGATTTTATGACACATTTTAATAGTTTGTTGAGGATTTTTGTATCTTAATTATTGAAAACAAAGTTCTTAGATATTTTTCTGTTTATCCTTTCAGAACTATAACTTATTTAAGGATTTATTTGTCAATACACTGGAAAGATAGCTCAGTGCTTAAGAGTGCTTAGTGCCAAGCACCCACAAGTTAGCTCACAACTTCAGGTCTCCACTAGCTTTTGCACATATGTGATGCACAAAACCTCACCAAGGGGCACACACTTAAAAAGTAAATAGAATTTACTTATGTATAAGTTTTCTTAAGTGGTGCGTAAGTCAACCCAACTCATCCTTTTAAAGGTGAAGAGAAGACTTTTAAAAAACGGTCTGTGGATAAGTTTTCTCAAATATCAAATACAGGGGCTGGAGAGAGTGCTCAGCCAGTAAATGCTTGCTGTGCAAACATGAAGATCTCAGTTCAGATCCTTAGTATCCATGCAAAAGCTGCGCATGACAGGCATCAGGGAGATAGAGCTACGTGGATCCTTGGAGCTTGCTGAGCAGCCAGCCCAGCTCAGAGATGAGATCCAGGCTAGTGAGAGATCTTGTCCTAAAAATATATATAATGAACAGCAATTAAAGAAGACAGCAGACATTGGATGTCTGACATCCAGATGTGCACGTGCATAGCACACACAGCAGGAGTCACAGGTGCTGTCCTTCGAGGAACTGTGTCAGTGCTGGAGGAGACCAGGAGGCATTGACTTCCATTGTCGCTGTGATGTTTCCGATTACCCAAGTACCTTAAGCTAAAACCAATCTGGTAGCAAATCCACAGCCAGAGATTTCCACCCTGTGCTTGGAAAGATCAAGGTAGTGTTTTGGAAGATAAAGCCTCTAAAGTCATCTCCCAAGTCCCTAAAGCACAGAGAACACTAGTGTGTTTCAAATAATGTTTCTAATTAGATTTATCTATGCCCATGTATTCTTTTGAGGCTATTTCATTGCGGCATAATTTTAAGGGTCTAAGATGTGTGTGTGTGTGTGTGTGTGTGTGTGTGTGTGTGTGTGTGAAAGACAGAGAAAGAGAATAAAAAATGAGATTATGCTATTTGAAAGTTACAAAACACATATTCATATCTAGGAATAGACATACTATAGAAATGGCCACTCTTTGTTCTAGGGAGAAACATTGTAACAACACACTTCATTTGCATTGGTGTAAGATGAACAAGTGTTGATTTTCTTGCAGAAATAGTGTAAGAAACCAATGGAGCTTGATCTCTAGGCAGATGGCACATGGCTGTTTTCCCTTCAGGGCTAATATATTTGATGTCTTCTTGGGAAAGAAGTTAGTGGGGTTTCATGGGGGGGCCAAGGAAGCTGAGGAGGAATAAGGAGATCCCAATGCTTTGAGTTTCAGTGTCACTAAAATGTTTCTGGTTACTAACATGTCCTGGTGTGAGGTCAGCTGGCAGCAAGGACCACAGATGACTCTTAAAGGAAGCCTGGCAGGAGAAAAGTTGAGTCTGGTGCCTGGCACTCGTCCCAGAGTTTGGGCTGACTGGGGATGGATGCATCTGGTCATGACTTATCTACAATGATCTAAGCATCATTTAGATGGGTCAGGGCATAATTTCTACCTTTGTTCATACTAAAACACCACTCTGTCACTGAAGAGTTATAACTGAAAATCCCAGGTTTACCAGTGTGCAGCAGTATAACCTGGAGGCAAGAGACTGCTTCTTTCTTCTCCTGTGTGGGAGGAAGTCGTTCTCACAGCAGAGGGAATGGCCAATTCAGGTGCTGGACTTGACATATAAAATGCTGGGTTCCTTTATTAAAGGCAGAAGAGCACAACACTGTAAATATAAATGACTATGGTCCATTGGGGTTCCAAAGTTTCTGCTTGGGTCAGTGGGCCTCTGGTAGAAGGGATGCAGAAGTGGCTGCCTTCCAGAATGCCAGGTGTGGTAGATATGGATGGGGTCTCCATGTAAATGAATGGGATGTTTATTTCCTTTTACTGAAGGCTAGTGGGGATAACAGCTGCTGAGAACCGCCCAGTGAAGAGAATGCGATGGTCCTCAGTCATGCTGTTTATATATTATTATATTAGTTATTCCCTTTTCTCTTGGCTGGTAATGTAGGATAGTCCTAAACATTATATTCTGAATCTGTGTATCAGAAAATCATGACATACTTGACAAACTGGGAAGCAGGAAAACTGTCACGATAGCACTTTGTCATCCTAATTTCACTCCCATTTTTTTAAACCCACCTTGGCCCTGATGCTGTGATGCCATTTTAATTTACCTCTTAATACTTTTTCCAGTCACTGGCCCAATTTTCTTTCCTAGAGTACTGCAATAGCAGTAGGAGATTTCATGGTGGTCTTTCCCTTCCCGAAGTTTCTCTGCAATGCCCACAGGGGGCGCACTTCCAAGACTTGGATCTAGCTATGTCATCCTGTTACTTATTTGCTAACCTGGAATCTGCTCTGTGGAGAAACAGCCAGTAGGGTTGGTAGCTTTACTTTCATTTGATGCGTTCTTAATACTCACTGGAGGAAAGCCCAAGCTGTAGGGGAAACTCTAGGCTTTGCTACTTCTTGTGCATGTTCCAAGGGGAAGACACCATTAGTCACCTCTTAATTCATTGCTTCCCTTTCTGGTGTTCTATTTTAACTCCATTCTACTGACCTCACATCCTGTTTGAATAATAATATTTAGCTTCTTACCACTGTTCTAAACATTTTGTCTTTAATCAGAAAAATTTTGCATTAGAGATTAGCCATCTGTCTTCTCATCTCATTTTGAGTAATCTGTATGTTCCAAAGAACTATGGATAATTTGAATGTAGTAAAAATGAGAAGCAGATCTTGACACAGAGAAGAATCTGCTTATAGCTGTCTTGAAGAAACAAATAAGAGGTGAACTATTCCTCAGTTGTGTTTTTCTAAAAAATTCTTCCTGAAAATGGCAGAGGCTCAGCACAGAGGTCAGGTGACCCTAGTGCACTGTGGATGAGGAAACTTTCATTGCATGGTGGGCGTCCTTATTGTCCAAGATGCTAATGACAGAAGGACATCTATGTGAGTTGATGGCTTAAAATATTAGATCAAGGCTATGGGAAGCTGGTGTGTACTGGGAAACCTGGCTTCTGGTCATCGGAAGGCGGAGTTTCAGGAAGGCGGGTTCAAGCCTTCACTTTTCTTATACCAAACACACTGCATATACGAAGCTTGCGCAGTACTGACTGGGACTCCAGCAAACCATCCAAAGGGAGTATTTGGGGGCTGTAGAGATGGCTCAGGAATTAAGAGCATTTGCTGTTCTTCCAGAGGACCCCAGTTCAGTTCCTAGCACCCGTTAGTCGGTGCACAATGTCCTGTAACTCCAGCTCGAAGGGATCTTCTGACCTCTGTAGGCACCTAGATACACATGAAAGATACACACCTTCATAAATTAAAAGTAAGATAAATGTTTAATATAAATATTTTGAAAGTATTATGATTCTACCTCACATTGTTATTTTAATTAAGCCCCCTAATAATTCTGCAGAATATAATATGTAGTGCTGAAAAGAATGCAAAACTCTTCCAGGACTCTTTTTTCTTATTAAAGATTTAATTTTTACTTTTCATTAAGTATGTGTTGGGAGGGTGTTGTGCACATGAGTAAAGGTACCCTGGAGGCCAGAGGAGGGTCAGACCCCCTGGAGCTGCAGTTGGGGGGGGGGTCTGTGATCTGGAGAACGTGGGTGTTGTTAACCCAACTTTTGTCTCCCAGAAGAGCAGCAAGCACTCTTGACTTGAGAGAGAGAGAGAGAGAGAGAGAGAGAGAGAGAGAGAGAGAGAGAGAG
>JADRCH010000056.1:11039035-11051679 GCA_019843965.1 Rhynchomys soricoides | reverse complement strand
GAGAGAGAGAGAGAGAGAGAGAGAGAGAGAGAGAGAGAGAGAGAGAGCAACAACAACAATGAATATTGGAATGGGGGTTGTGTTCAAATTGTACAAAAGTTTTAATGTCACTTATAATACATTATTGTTAAATAAATACTTTGTTCCCCAAACTTACAATCTAGTAGAATTAATAATTAATTAATGGCACTGTTTTATTGTTAATACCAGAAAGGTCAGAGTTAGTATACAATCCAATTTAAGAGATTTATAAGGGAAAATGAAACTAATTCTATTTAGAAAACTCTTAGAGGACTTCCTGGAAGAGGTAGCCTGTAGTTTAATGCTCTCAGGGTTTGTCCTCACAGTTTAATGTTCTCAGGGCTTGTCCTCACTTGGCTGTTTTCATGACATCTCATCAACACCAAGTTTTACTGTAGTCACGTCATGAGTCACAAAGACTTATCTTTAAAGAAATACATTGCTAATTCTAGAAAGGGTCAATCTAGAGTGCACAGCACCATTTTCTGTATCTGCCTTCTATAATGTACACTATAGGCTTCAAGGTTCCTCATTCAGGTGTGAGTGATTAGCATACCTTTATATGAGATGGGTAAAGTCCACTTCTGGGCTTGTGATGGCCGCTCACCGTGAGCCCAAGTTAATCATTTTAGTATGTATGAAAATAAAAATTATGGTTATTTCTTTGTTTAGTCAGGATAGGAGAATATTGAAAGATGATGCATTCTGTTAGGGAAAGGTGGGTTTAGAGAGGGAGTCGAAGAACACTGCCATAATGAGTTAATGTAAGTTATACAATACAGGTCTCTCGCTTAGGAGGAAAATGATTTCAGTGTGTTCGTCCTCCAAGTTAGCTGTATGTTGGCAAGCAGACCATTGGCATGGTGTTCAGCAGGGTTAGATCTGTCTTGAACAAGTACATGGCAGAGACCAGTAGCATCTCTGAGTTTAGACATGTGCCTTGAGTCAGCAGAAGCATGACTTACCTTCTTGGCGAAATGTATCCGATGACTGAATTCACATGACTGCCTTCCGGGGACCTGTCCTTACTCCCTTCCGGGGACCTGTCCTTTCAATTGCCAGGAAGAGATGAGTTAAGAACTTCTTAAAAATCTTTAAAATAAAAAAAACTTAAAATACTAACGTTTCCACACAAATACATATGTTCCCGTTGTTCTCCCAGACAGGTTTATTCCTACACTCGTGTCATACATACATACACATGATTTTGTGCATCTATGTTAAATCTACCAACCACACATAACATCTTTCTGAGACTGGCTTAAATCACTTCACATGACCTCTCCAATTGCACCCAGTTTCCTTCAGGTGACCAACTTAATTCTTCACAGCTAGAAAATTTCATAAATACATAACACATCTTCCCTCTCTATTCTGTGTTGTTGGATGCCTGTATTGATCTCCTAACTTAGCAACTGTAAAGAGCACTGCAGTAAACACTGATGTTCAAGGATCTCAGTGACATGCTTGCCTAGAGTCCTTTGGGAATGGAGTCTCAGGAGTGCTATAGTTGGCTCATATGATAGATCTGTTTCTAGTTTTTAGAAAAGCTTCCATCCTGGCTCAGTTAATTTACTTTCCCACCAGCAGGGTTACAGGGCTCTCCTCTATTCATGTCTTCAGCATTATTTATTGCTATTTTTCTGACCTGAAATTCCAAATGGCTCTGGACATCTTCAGATGATACTCACGTTAGGATTTCTGAGCGTAGCCTCACCAGATACCAACTCTCTTCATTTCCTGTTCCACCTCAGCCACTATTGGTTCTTCTTCTTTTCAATTACAACTCACATTCTCTGCATGTCATCCTGAGACTACTCACATGAAGCCTCTTCTGCTAATGCGGACATGCTGGATGCGGACATGTTGGATGCAGTACCTCAGCTAGGGCAGGCAGGCAGCTGAGCTCAACCCCCAACGCTGTAGGTACTGGCCTTCCCAGGCCAGCCAATCGAGGGCCATAAGGAATTATTTTTCTATGATATGTATATATATATATATATCTGTGTTGTTTATTTTTGTAAATTATTTCCCAAAAGAACCAGAGAGTTTAAGTTTAAAACCTTAAACTTAAAGGGCATCTTCCATCTACAGAATTCTTCCCTGTGACTCATAGTTATCCTTAAGCTTTGCATCTTTCTTTGTCCTTCTCCAGATTTTACTGAACCACTCAGGAAGACTTAGTTTTTTGTTCAGCTCACTGTTACACTATTTTAAATCAATGCTGATGGATTCTGTCAAAATAAATTTCCACAAATGAAACAAACTTGAGTTTCATTAAGAACCAGAGGTGTGATTCTAAAGCAAAAATATTTCTCAATTAGTAACGATAAATTTAAAAAATCTTATGTGTTTGTCTGCATGTATGTCTGTACACCATATGTGTTTCCAGGCCCCACAGAGACCAGAAAGGGGCACTGATCCCTAGAAACTGGAGTTACACATGGTTGTAAGCTGCCATGTGGCTGCTGGGAATTGAACCTCTGAAAGAACGCCAGTGCTCTTAACCAGTAAGAGATCACCCCATGTCAGTAATGATCAATTCTGATAAGAAAGGGTTAAAATGACACCATTCCAGATTCCCTCTGCACTGAGTCATTGCTCAGCTTTTCTCTTGAGATGGAAGTGTAGGTTTGTCATTGTTGCTCCCTTGTTGCTCTCTCGATGTTCCCTCTACTTTCTGGCCACATAACAGTTAACAGATATCCAAACATGGCTATGCCCCAGTTCTTCCACATTTTAGCTCTTTGAATTTTAGTGCACTTGCAGTACTGTCTGGCATTTGTTTTGCCTGGCCACTTGGACTGCCTCAACACCTATCAGCTATAATCACTGTAATATTTATGAATTTGTCCAGTAGATTTTTTTTATTGAGAACTGTGGCGTGATGAATGATTATGTTCAATTCTTCCTTTCTTATATTAATACTGAGTATCTACACTATCTATAAGATGAAGGTAGTCTTCTCTTCCTTTTGACTTCAGGCTTGGCTGTGAGATTTGCTTTAGTCAATGAGATATTAATTGATGTGATGCAAACACAGTCTGGATGTGGACTTTACTCCTGACTTTATGATGAGAAAGGTGTGCTCAGGGTAGTGTGATACAGGAAGGATGAGAGACGTAGTATGGACCTGAACCAAGCTGCATCTTAAAGCTCAGTCAGCAGAAATCCGGAGAATCCACCAGTGTGTGAATGAGTAACAAGCATTTGCCTTTAAAAGCCATTGAGTTTAAGGATTCATTACACAGGAAAACTGTCTGAAGAAAGCAATACAGCTCGGGCTCCCTTTCAGACACTATTATCTCGATGCTTCCTAGACTTGAGGCTTCAGGTGATAAAAACTTAAATACGTTCTGTTCTTTAGGTGTAAAATCTATTTATTAAACTTATGCTGAATTCTACATCTGCACACAACAAGAAGAGCCATACAAGTTGTTGGAAGAATTTTACTAAATACAAAAGGGAGAGAGAAGGATCCAGCTAACTAATTATGCAGTAATTTTTCTCTGAAACCTCATGATTGATAGCATGCTTATTGATTTGAAAATATGGGAATTATTTGTCTGTGAGAATCATGGCACAATCCCATTTTTTTTCCCAGGGTGGCTTTGAACGGACCCTGCAAGTGTTACTAATCAGACACAAAGGAAACCAATGCACAAATCAGGGGAGAGATTATTTCTTACTACAAGAGATAATGCCTATGTCTACTTTATAGGTATTCCTACCTGAGACCAGGTAATATGAAAGCGGAATCAATACACATTCTACTTAAGATAGGGTGAGGTTTATATATCCATAGCTAAAACAAGACAGCAGTTTATACTTCTAAGAAGTCTGAATTGTAGGCAGTGCTGTTATGTCTTACGGGGCAAGCAGAGGCAGGCCTTCTCACAACCTGACTGTTCTGCCATCTTGAGCAAGTCACCTTTATCTTTAAAGCTGCTACATGACTCAAGGTGCTGAAGTTCTAGCTGCTGGTTCCATATTCCAGGGGCATGAAGAAGGAAGGGCAAATGCCACTGGGTTCACATATACATGCTTATAAGAATCTGTGACTGTACCTCGTGTAGGTAGTCTAGTTTGATGTTTAAATGCATGTACAGACTGCTGTACTAAACTAAATCTCTGTGTAAAGGAGAAATATGGAAGTAGCCACTGAGGAGAGTAGCAATCTCTGTTCTCCTCTCTCATTCTAAAGGTCTGTCACATCTCAGTGTCTCCAAGATCAGATGCTTCATACTACACTGATGTGTGCAGTGCTTTTTCTATGAAACCTCATGATTGATAGCATGCCTATTGATTTGAAAATGTGGGAATTATTTGTCTGTGAGAATCATGGCACGATGAAATTTGTAAATTATGGTAAAGGCTTAGAAATTCTTCCTGCACCGTTTCAGAGTAGTAAAACAGTCATGATTTGCTTAGTGATGAAGACTCTAAGAAATGTGCTGTTAGGTGATTTTTTGCCATTGTATAAACAGTATAGATTATGCACATGCAAACCTAGATGGGTCAGCCTGCTACATCCTCGGTCACATGATATAGCTTACTGTTCTGAGGCCATAGACTTGTGAAACATATGGCTGTACTAACTATAGCAAGAATCAAAGCAGACACGAACATTTCTGTATCTGAACATATCTAAAAACATAAACGGCATTATAGAAATAAAGCACAAGAAGTTAAATGGTTTATGGATATAGGTACTCACCATGAGTAAGCTTATGAGAGTGGACATTGCTATATGCCTGAGCCAGAGAGTATAGGAGTGAACTAAAATGAAGATCTATCTGTACATTACTGTCCACTTCTGGGGACATTATAAACACATTATACCTGGCTTACATTAAGTTTATTTAAAGTTTTTCTTCCAATAACAAATTGGCCCTAAGTTATGTTTTGTATGGTCTGGAGAGTGATTTATGAGAATCATAATCACTCTTTTTTTTGAGTGACTGAGTTTATCATGTCATAGCAAGCAAAGTAAAAGAATTAATAGCAAATGATAGGTTGATAGGCAGACAGATAGACACACAGACAAGTAACAAAATATCATCAAATACTGTGTTCACCATATCTAGCAGAGATCAACTGGCGAAGTCTTATTGAACTGAAGTCTCTTTGATGAGGCTTCCAAGAAACAGAATAAATAACAGCAGAAAGTTAGCATCAGCAAATCAAGGGCTAATAAATGTCCATCAGAAACCACCAAGGAAGCTCCCTTAAGGCAGTAGCTAGAGTTCTACATGGAGAGAGTCCCAGACAGAGTATCCTCTTGGGGGAAGCTTCCAATTAAAACAACACATAGGCAACAGAGAGAGAAAGAGAGATGACATCATCAGATCTGACAGTTGCATCCAGTAGTAGCCAGCTGGGGAAACTGAAGCAGTCATCTTGAGCTCCCTTTGAGGGTGGTCCTCTCTGCTCTCTCTAAAGAAAAGCTTTCCTGGCTGAACTTCTGGCTTCTCTTTCCCACGGGAGGCGGTATTATGTCATGAAGGAGCAGCGGTAACAACTATTGGAAATGACTCACTTTCTAGCTGTTTTTACTCTTAGAATGCTTTGCTGCTATTGTTCCACCCCCTCACAGAGTTAGGGGCTCAGTCTAGCCCGAGACAAGGGGCTGTAAGAACGCTTTGAGACAAACATCAGCTCTGAAATTGGGAGGGGCAAGCCCACTTCAGAGCCAGATGCTCAAACAACATCCCATAATTTACCAATGTACAGCTTTCTAAGTTTTTCAGTTTATAAGCTTTTACATTTCTTTGAACCTTAAGCCCCTTAATCTTTAGCTTAAAGCACAAAAATATTGCATGGCTATCTCTTTATTCTATAAGCATTTCATATATTTAATTTTAATATTTATTTATTTATTGGTCAAAATCAGAGATACAAACACATGCATTGCTTAACACCTACACAGACTCAGGACCTTCAAGGTCATCATCTTGCACCTTCACCACTGTGCCACCGGATGCCCTTCAGGGACAACAGACACTCCCAAGGTTGACATCAGCTATTACAATGAGACTTTCTTTAGCACTTCCCAGAATGCCCCCTAAAGCTTCACTGTTTACCTTCCCCCCTGTTTATAAGTACGAGGGATACATTCTAAAATAACAACAAACAGTGTAGTTAATATGTATGCTAGTTGATAATCGTTTATTGTCATCCTCAGACATCGGACACTTTACAGAAAGGCAGGTGAAGTAGTCCCTTACTAATGATGACAGAGTAAGTTTCCTTACCCCAAACAGAGGAAGAACACCTTGCTCTGTCGATGAGATGGCCATGGAATCACAAAGAGTTGGGGACTTTTTCGACTCCTTCATAATCTTCTGGGGCCACTGCTGTGTGCTGTCTGTCTTTGGCTATGGCACAGACTACTTGAGTCTTCAAGAAAGGGCCCTGGAGCTTTCCTTTTGTTCTTAGCCTTTGAAGAAGTTACCACAGAGTGGAACCTTTGTGTGCTAGTTACTTTTCTGTTGTGATAAAACGCCACAAGTGAGGCAACCTTTAGAACGCAGGGTTTAGTTTGCCTGGCGACTATTTGAGAGGGTCTGCATGTGTAATTGCAGGGCAGAGGCAGCAAGCATGGCAGTAGGAGCAGGACACTGAGAGCTGGTGTCTTAAGTGGCAAGCACAATGCAGGGAGTGCCAGCTAGACATGCTTAGAGCCATTTACAGTGACACACTTCCTCCAGCAAGGCCACACCTCCTAAACCTCCTCAAATAGCACAGTAAACTGGGAACAGGTGTTCAGATCCATGAGCCTGAGGCTGGGGGATACCACATTTTGATTACAGCAACAAGATAATTCATCTCATTATCTTCTTGAACTGTCTGTTGCTAAAGTTTCCCAGATAGTGAATTACACTGTTTGTAAGAGTTAGAAAACGTGTTATCTGTGGCTGCTTTCAGCCATCACAAGCCGATATTAACTAGCTGAATTATCAAGGATGGCCCTTCTGTCTGGTTCTGGGCATGAGTCTTTCAAAGCTGTTCATGAACAACGTTTTTTTTAGCCCAAAGAAAAGTCACCTATGCACATAATTTAGAACAAATTAATTTCTGAAGAAATATAATTTCTAGAGTCATAAATTTAGGGGTAAAGAGAAAATACAAAGACACTTGTGAAATTATGTACCCTATTAGATATGAAATAAGATGCTGTGTGTCTTCTGTACTGACCCTGGAAGTAGTTTACCAGTAACCAAGATGAATAGTCTGCTTAAGAGAACATAGAAAATGATCGTAAAATAGGTGTGTGCCTCTCAACTTTGTTAAGCATGAGTGTATGCCTGTGTGTGTTTGTGTGTGTGTGTATTTGCTATTCACTTTGTTAACTTTATACAGATTGTTTGATCTCTTTAATAGTTGCTTAGAGTTAATTAGTAAGAGTTAATATGACAGGGACTAGAGAGACGGCTTAGTGGTTAAAAGTACTTGGCTGCTCTTCCAGAGGCCCTGAGTTCAATTCTCAGTCACCACATGGTGGCTCACAACCATCTGTAATAAAATCTGATGCCCTCTTCTGGTGTGTCTGAAGACAGCCATAGTACACTCATATACATTAAGTAAATAAATCTAAAAATACAAAACAAAACAAATATACACATACAAAGAATTAATATGACAATCCTGATTTCTGCTGGGTGAAATATGAAAAAGTGTATCTCAGAATCATTAAAATGCAATTGTACTAAAGAAATATATATAAATGACCATTAATACTGAAAGTTATGAAATATATTCTACAAAGCCTAGAGATACAAGAATTTATAAACAAGGGGGGCTTGAGTTGGATATTAGAGACTGTAAAGATGAAAAGACATGATTTTTATGTTTCATGCATACAGCTTATGTGAATCAAAGGACCATCCAAGAAGCTAACAATCTTTATATGTAACAGCAGACAGTGGGGAAAACGAGAATAGACGTACGTAAAAGTATTAACAAGCTGATATTTACTGTCCTTCCCCCATTCTCAGAACTGCCTAAGAGAAGAGAAACCATCCTTCCATTCCCTCTGTCCTTGAACTTTCCAGGCTTACCTTGTGATTTCTTGGAGCAGGGACAGATTTTCCAGTGACATCAGTAAGAACCTTGAACTTTAGTAATGAGCATCCCATAGCCCAGCGCAGACAATGTTCAGAAGTAATCTACTAGTAGAGGTGGGTGGACTATGCTCTAGGGAAAGTAAAGAATGACTGTAAAGTAGGTGCGTGCCTCTCAGCCTCAGTGAACATGAGAGCTAGCTGGAGTGCTTACTGCTAAACACCACTCTCAGTTTCTGGCTCAGTAGCTCTGCAGTAGAGACCAAAATTTTCATTTTGCATAAGCTCTACCCAAACCTGGAGACCTTGATGTGGGTGGTCCATGGTGTAGATGGAATGAAACTCGTAGATACTTACATCCTGGGTTATATCAATGGCCTGCACCTTGCCAAGTGCATGTTGGGAGGCACTTCATGCCTGCCATAGGAGAATTTTCAATCAACCTGTGCTGCTCAGACCTGTAAATTAATTATCTCACTTAATATGCTCAGAAAATAATAAATCTGCCTCTTGAGACTTAAGGGGTCTGCCTGATTTTTAATATTGGCATGCTTTTCAGGTGCTAGGGTCAATCATTTCACAAAAAAAAAAAAAAGTTTTCAGTGTCATGATACTTAGCTTAAAAGATGAGTATCTCCACCTAAGGCATTTTTCCTATATTCTACAGTCATGGAGGAAACCTTTCTAAACTGGGTTGGAAACAGTTCCAGCACGCATCCCATACCCAGGTATTCTCATTTCTCTCTCTTACTATTTATTTTCTTGAGCATCCCACCTGCTAGCCTTATATCTAATTCTTGTTTGTTGGCTCAGGCCAACTCAAGCTTCAGTCCTTTTAATGTTAAAGTCTCACCCGCTCAAAACTGCTTTGTAGCAACAGAAGCAAAACATTCCCAGCCCTGCAGGTGTGATTTAGGATTATGCACATTTGCATGCATGCCTGCAGCAGCACTTGATGGGAAAAAGACTTTTGGATGGAGAGGGACCAGACTGAACCCATATGAAGTGCTCTGGATACAGGATTAGGAAAGGCTGGCTTATGTGACAGTGGGTAGCAGCACAGTATCAGAGAGCATCATCAAGTGCTTTCTAGTGAAGAGATACTAAAATGTAATACTGGGGATCAAACTCAAGTCACCAGGCTTGTCTGATAAGTGTCTTTCCCCTCTGAGCCATCTTATTGGCAAGGACCAGTAAGGACTTCAAATTCTTGAATACTTAAGTACTGAAATATTACAAAAATATAGGAATCAAATTAAAGAGCTAGAAAGGGGAGGCATGAAAGGGAACGTGAATATGTAACAATATAAATGATTCTTTAGAGGGAAATGTAGACACAGCCATTGTAAGAGGTTTCTGGCCAAATTGGTGGTGTAGAAAAAATGGTCAGAACCACAAAACACTCTCAACAGAAAAGCTGACAAAACAGTAAGTAAAAAAAAAAAAAAGAAGAAGAAGAAAGAAAGAAAGAAAGAAAAGAAAAAAGAAATGCATTATCTCAGCTGGGGAAAATAGAGTGAAGAGTTTATTTCCTAGGAATAATTGTTTGAGAGAAGCTTAATAAAAGATATTTTTCAGTGTTCAGAAAAGAAAGGGAGCACCACACTGTTGTGTTTGTACTGTGTGGGGTCATGTGCTAGCACATTACACAATCAAACCTGTGTTTGTTTCACACACTAGATCCTGTCTGAAGTCTTTCCTAATGACTCTCCTCTGAAGGTCACAAAAGACTGAAACAGGATTCTTGATATAGCTTTAATGCTGGACATTTTCAGCAGTAGTCTTCCTCAGGGTACCAGCTACTCTGGGGGAAAATAAAGCAGTTTCATTCTTTTTAGTTAAGTGGCACAGAATGTGATTTAAGTAAAAGAGTATTGTATTTTATGCTTTCCATGAATTATCAGCTTTTAAAATCGGACACCTAACCTGTGACGTTTAAAAGGTCTTGTCACATATACAGTCACCAAACCCAGACAGAGTTGTGGATGCCAAGAAGTGCTTGCTGACAGGAGCCTGCTGTCTCCCAAGAGGCTCTGCCAGAGCCTGACAAATAGAGGCGGATGCTCACAGCCAACCATTGGACTGAGCATGGGGTCCCCAGTGGAAGAGTTAGAGAAAGGATTGAAGGAGCTGAAGGGGTTTGCAACCGCATAGGAAAAACAATAATAGCAACCAACCAGACCCCCCAGAGCTCCCAGGGACTAAACCATGAACCAAAGAGTACACAGGGAGGGACCCATGGCTCCAGCCACATATATAGCAGAGGATGGCCTTATCGGGCATCAATGGGAGGAGAGGCCCTTGGTCCTATGAAGGCTCGATGCCCCCAGTATAGGGGAATGCCAGGGTGGTGAGGTTGGAGTGGGTGGTGGGAGGGGGAGCACCCTCATAAAAGCAGGGGGAGGGGGTGGGGGAGGGAGTTTTCAGAGGGGAAACCTGGGAAAGGGGATAACATTTGAAATGTAAATAAAGAAAATATCCAATAAAAAGAAAAGAAAGGAAAGTCTTGTCACACTCTTTTAAGTGTGTACTTATCATTTCTTTCATTTGCTTAAAGACATAATCTCTTCCTAAAATCTAATCATATTCCACATGGTATCTAATATAAAGTGGCAATAATCCTATTTTCAGTTGGCATTTGGAGACCTTTCCCATAAAGATACAGAATTCTTAATTACCATGCTACTGTAGCAATGCTAATTGTGCTAGTGAAGAGTCGCCAGCATCTTGCCAGAGAATGCTTCTGCATCCCTCACTGGTTCTCTTAAGTTGGTATATATAAGGTCAGAAAGTATCAGAGGGGAAAATCTATACAGACTTTCAAGACACAATGACTTTTGTATACCAAAAAGTAATTTTTGAAATGAAGAAAATCACAACAGTAGCATGTGTTTGCTTGCTTTTGGTGTTTGCTTGAATTTTTATCTTACTCAAGAGATGGAAGAAGGCAAATGGCATCATCTAACCAGCGAAATGCTGGGCTGGGGATCTGAGGCTCCCTGACATCTAGACATCTCCGTGCTAAGTGTGAGCCTTCAGTTATTCTAATTGAATCTCTCTTTACTAAACAGCAAAATTACAGCTCTTGATGATGCTCTAGATGCTGCCCTAGCCCCACTACTCTATAAGCCAGCCTTTGCTAATCCTGAGCACTTTGTCCAGAGCACTTTGGATGGGTTGCTTCAATCTGGTCCCTCCCCACCCAACATTTCTTTCTGCTGACAAGCATGACTTCCCTACAATAATAAAATTATTAAAAAGTCTGGAATAATACCTACTGATCCCTTTAGTTTTTTCTTCCCATATACATCCCTTTACTTCCAAAGATAGCAATAAAGATCAGATTATCATTTTCTGATTATAGACGGTGTTCACTCACAAAGCAGAGGTAGGGCATGTCCCAAGAACACAGGGTTCCCTTATGACGAATTTAGAAACAAAGTCTGACTTTCTAGGCTTCTGGTCACTAGATCAAGATTAATTGTTGAAGATTGAAATGTCTGATGTTCATTAGAAAGCCCTCCTGACAGAGTTTGAGAAAGAGGTTCCCAAATCATGGTTCTGAGAAGGCAGAAGTTAAATGGAAGAGAATCTTGGAGGTATTTGAATACAGTGACAAATATCTGAGGATGAAAGGAAATTTGGTTTTGTGTTGAGTTACAAGTTTTTCAAGAAATCAGAATGCAATTTTGTTCTGCTATAGCTAATGGATTCACTGCCTAAATTAGTGATGTTCTTTAGACCATTACTTTCTTTCCCTTTATTTTACTATTTTCGTTTACACTCATCATTAAAAAGTATTTCTATACTGTGTCAGTTGTGAACATCCACCTTAAGTTCCATTTGAAATATCAGAGGCCTGTGCAGCACAACGGGAACCAACAGTGTACATCAGCTGTGAAAAGATCATCTGAAAGGTAGGTCACGGCTTCCATTTCTTTTCAGGCATAGGAGAGAAAAGGGATTGACTATCCCTGTGGTCATGCCTGGGGAACTCACATGCAAGGGCACCGACATCCTATGACTAGGGCACCTCAGACTCCCTTACCCTACTTCTGAGAGAAAGGTCATACTTAATCGGCACCCCAAAACAATATCTTGACATCTCCCTGGAGCCACTTATTATCCTTGACTCTCATTCACCGGTAATGCCTCAGTGTAGATTAGATAAACTTGGCGTCCAAGCTCAGCCAATCAGTGTGGTTACGGTCTACTGGTTAGCGTTCTTCAGAACCATCTGCCCTGCCGCCAAAAGGGCATAGTCTGCCTGTGGTCAACAAATAAGCACTTGATTTACCTGAGTTTCCTGTGAAGACCTGAATTCCTGTGAGTCCCCTATTTCCCTCAGACATAATAAACTTTTGGAAAGTCTTGGCAGAGGTCTGGGAAAAAACTACTTAACTGGGAGCTGGTGAGAAAGCTCAGTAGGTATAGGTGCTTGATGAGAAATCCTAATCTTGTGATTTCTAACCCCAAAACTCAAGGTGGGAAGAATGCAATCCCTAAAATTGTCCTCTGACCTCCGCACATGTTTCATGGGCACCACACACACACACACAC
>JADRCH010000056.1:10944450-11038935 GCA_019843965.1 Rhynchomys soricoides | reverse complement strand
CACACACCACACACACACACGCACACGCACACACCACACACACCACACACACACATACCACACACACACACACGCACACGCACACACCACACACACCACACACCACACACACACACCACACACACACACGCACACGCACACACCACACACACCACACACACACATACCACACACACACACACGCACACGCACACACCACACACACCACACACACACATACCACACACACACACGCGCGTGCACACACACACACCACACACACATACCACACACACACACCACACACACACACACACACTTCCACTTATTTATAACAATAATGATAAACAAAAAATGTAAATGGTAAATTGACCCCACACACTTACTTCTACATTCTCCCGGGAAGTCCAAGGACAGTGAAGAACAGAGCAGAGGGGTGGAAAGTGCAAACTCTCTAGGGCACAGGAAGAGGACTGGGATAAGATAGAGGACTCTGGTAGACAGAAGCGAGTTATCTGATTCCATATGTCAGTCACTGGTTGTTGCCTGTGCCCTGGTCTACTTGCTGCCCGACCCTACCTGCCCTTGGGGGTTGGGGGTGAGTTGGCTCAGAGTCAACAACACAGACTCCAGGAGCAGGTGAGAAACACTGAAGCAAGCTCATCTGAGCACTACTGCAAATTCCTTTAATAACTTCCACCTGAGCCCCACTGGTCCCAAGAAATGGGCTGGCATTGTCTGCACCAGCAATCCCAGATCTCTCAGTCAGTCCTCAGTTAGGTCCACCTGCAGGAGATGGGGGGAAAGGAGGGGCAGCATTTACATAGAGGACACGCACATCATTCCTGCTACAGTTGGTGATGGTAGGTGTGTATGTGTCTGTGGCTGAGGCAGAGCTAAATACTCATCCATTAGCTTAGGTCTAAGGATGTGGACCTCATCATTTAGAAGTGGGGTCCAGATGGGCCAAACCAATGAGCAGTTGAAGATTTGCTTTTAAGAGACTTGTTTTCTCTTTTTTTCCTTCTGAAACCCCACTCAGATGATAGCTAAGATTTCTGTTTGCTTTATGTTAAGGAATAGGTTCAACGTGAAGTGAAACCAAAAAGTTCTCTTTTTTGTTTGGGGGGATATATATATATATTTCATTTTTACTTAGATGAATAGCATATTTAAAGTATTTTAATTTTCTAGCTAGTTCTTGATATTTTACAAAAATGTTACTGATTATCACTTACTAATCTTGTAGCTGGTGACCTTGCTAGAAAAATGCTAGCCCAATTCTAGTATCTCTATATTGGGAAGAATTCCTTCAGCTTTTCCACTATTATCTCTAAGTAATAATAATAATAATAATAATAATAATAATAATAATAATAATATACTTTCCAATCCTTAGAGTTCCCACCTTTCTCCTTACACTGTAATAATTCTTGAGTTGGACATAAATGGCTATATCAGGAGTTACTACAATAACTTACCAATTTGCTAGAAACTCCTTTCACATATACTTTGGTCAAAGAAATTCTTGTTAATAACTTGTTTCCTTAAAATTTGTCTCTAAAATGATTACCAAATGTTATCAACTGCTTTTATTCTCTAGCATACTGAAATTATGTTTCTTTCTTTCACATATTGATATACTACAGATTTCTAACATTAAATTAACTTCTATATCTAGAATAGACCCTACTTTGTGGTGGTCTACTGCCTTTCTCTATATTGATGAACTCGATTAGCTCTTGTTCTGTTATAGCTGTATACATGTTTATGTTTGGCATATATGTATACAGGGTCACATGTTTGTGTGTGCACATGTATGTGGAAGCTAGAGGTTGACTTTGGGTCACTTCCTCGGTTCACCACCTGAATCATGCTCCACTGAACCTGAAACTCATTGATTTAGCTGGCCTGGCTGATCAGCAAGCCCCAGGAGGCCTCCTCACTGCATTCCCACCACTGGGATTACACCCAGGTGCCTACATGCCTAATTCTTTGACATGGGTGTCTGAGACCAAACTACAGTCCTTATGACTGATCCAAAGCACATTACTGACTGAGCACTATCCCCAGACTCCTAATTTGCATTCTATCTCTCTATCATCTATTTCTCTATCATCTATCTATTGATCTATCTCTATCATCTATCTATCAATCTATTGATCTATCTCTATCATCTATCTCTCTATCATCTATCTATCTATCTATCTATCTATCTATCTATCTATCTATCTATCTATCTATCTGTTCCTGTTTGCCTTTACAGCAATGATCATGTTGACTTTGTCCCTACCTTTTCCTCTTCTTGACTCTGATAGCAAATGAGATTGGATAAACAACTTATCTGTCAGGGTTTTCTTTTCTGCTAGAGAAATTTCAGGTTTGTAGTTCTCTTTCTTGGACTGTGTCTTGAACCTTCCTGAGAAGCCATCAGATTCTGTTGTCCCTGGAAAGTGAACTATGAGGCACTGTGCTTGCTGCTTCGTGGCCAATTTTGAGTCCATTTTGGAAAGGTTTACATATTTTGCTCACTTTAGAGAACTTTCCAAATGAGTTGTTTCCAAATGATTGGTATATCTATGATATATATGCATCCTACATAGGATAAATCCCTTTGCCATTTTTGATCTCTGCCTACTGATCAGCTGTGCCTTTTCCATTCTTACCGTATATGTTTTTGCATTGTCCTTGTTTGCTTGCTCAGGCTTACTCATCCCCAACCCCAAAGCCTTCAGACTCACAGGACCACAGTTGTCTTTGTCAATCCAAAAGTGCATGGGGTTTTGTTTGGTTGGTTGGTTTTGTTATTTTTACTCCTATATTTTCAAGATCTACATTCTCTTCAAGAATTCTACAAGAATTCTACATTCTCTTCAAGATTCTACAAGATCTTCTCTTCTGGTGTTTTAAGGTAAGAGCATGGGCATTGAGTTTTGCTGAATTCTCATGTAAATATTTATTTTCTATTTTAAGTTTCTCTGCAGGTATTTGGTCATCTGCCGAAGAGGTGGTAGTGTCTTGTCTTTATTAATATCCAGTGACTTCTACAGAGATACACAGAAGCCTAAATTCTGCTCCTGGTTGCTTATTTTCAACCATTTGCTTATGTGTTAAGCAATTTTTTTAGTCATGTCATAAATCTATGAGAATTATTTCAAAGCCCATGTTTAAAGTGTATTTCTTCATGAACCACAAAGTACCTAGGTCATTCCTAACCTGGGATCTTTTTCAACTTAGTTTCTGGGAGCTTAGTGGTAGGGCACTTAGCTATCTTGTACAAGGGCTTGGGTACAATCCCAAGAACTGTAAAAAGAAACAAACTAAAACAAAACTTCAATTTCTGATTTAGGCTTTCCAGGCAACATGCATTTCAGTAGGAAGTCCATAGGCATATAGCTTGTGCTTAACAGAACTTGAAGGGATTTTCTTTACTTCCATAGAGAAGGATAAGCGAGGTGTCTTTGCTTCGGTGGATTACGATTGCTATGGGTTCCTCCATGGGGACAACCTGCTTCCTGAGGACAGCCCGCTTCAAGCGGACCATGTTTCACCTACTCCAGATCCTACTTTCTTCTGTATTCTGATTCCTGGCCTTAGCTTCTGTTCTTCACACAAAGCCAATTAAAGCTCAAACTGGAGGCCACAATCATTGGCAAGAGTCTTAGAATAACACCAGCTCTAGGGCTCGGCTAACCTTTAGGAAATCACACAACCTTGTTGTGCCCCCAGCTCCAGTACCACTTCGTAGCTGCTGGCTCAGCTACATCTTGAAAAAAGTATTTTGAAACCATTTGTTCTCTGATACCCTTACTATGTTTTTAAGATTTATAATTATTATTTTTAGGTGTATTTGTGTGTGTGTGTGTGTGTGTGTGTGTGTGTGTGTGTGTGTGAATGCCACATATGTGCAGGTGCCTACAGATGTCTCAAGAGGGTTTTGGATCCCCAAAGTTGGAGTTACAGGCAGTAGTGATGCACTTAATATATTGAGAACAAACCTGGGTCATTTACAAAATCAAGAAGTGTTCATAACCACTGAGCGAAGCTTCTCCTAAGCCTAATTATCATCTTTCCTACTTCTGTTAGGACTTCTATTCATACATAGTCTAGCACACTTGTGCTAAATGACAAAGTTTATGACACTTCATAAAATAAGCAGGTAAGTTTGCCATAAATAACAAATACACAATTAGAAACTCTAGAAGTACAGCGATTTTTTTATTTTTTAATTTTTTTTTTGGACCTGGTTTGATCTTGCACTTAAATTACCTCATCAAAGCCACAGGACATTTCTGTCCCTGTTCTTTGCCTTTTATGTCAACTTCAGTCCTAAGTTGTGTCTCTCCCCAGCATGGTCACAAAATGTCCCCAAACACCAAAACGAAACAGTTATTCAAGTCCAAACAAAGTTCTTGTTTTAGTTACTTTACTATTGCTATGATAAAACAACATGACCAAGGCAAGTTTAAAAAGAAAGCATTTAATTTGGGGCTTACAGTTTAGAAGGTTAGAGCCTATGACTATCATGACAAGGAGATAGCAGCAGGCAGGCAGGCCCCGAACGGGAGCTGAGAACTGACATCTTGAGACACAGCCAGGAGAACTGTGGACACTGGGATGATGCTAGTGTTTTTAAAACTCAAAGCCCACCCCCAGGAACACGTATTCTTCAGCAAAACTATACTTCCTCACCCTTCCTGAACAGTTACACCAAGGAACAGTACGAAAAATCATGAGCTCGTGATTCAAACTCTCATTCCAACCACCATGATTCTCTGACTTCAAACTCTGTTTTGAAAATAAACTATCATTCAATTTGTCTTTGTCGTGTTGATTGACTGGACATAGAGTTATCAGGGGAAAAATCATATATATAACATTATGCTAAGATACTGAGAACAAAATATGGTCTATTGGGAAATTAAATTTCCTCACTGTCTTGTGATTAGTTCTTCTAAACTTGATCTTAGCCAAAAGGCCAAGAAGAGATGATTAATTCTTCTAAACTAAAGTTCTGGACTAAAGTTGGAAGTGTTTCTATTTGGGAGCATCTGTTGTCCATTATGAAATGGAATAAACCTAAATATTGACCTCACTGAAGAAATTCAAGGCTGAATTCTGCATTATCTATTTCGCAGAGAAATACAGGCTATAAAACATGTGAAAGAAAAAAAATAGTTTTCTGATTTCACATGAGAAAAACAGAACTTAAGAAGCTAGGTTTCCAGCTCATTGTTTGTTGTTGAGATGGTCTCACTGTGCAGCCCAGGCCTGAGATCCTCTTGTCTCAGCTTCCCTGATATTTATGTTACAGATGTGCACCACCGTGCCCAGCTTCTGGTACTCTTTCTATTTGGAATTGAATATATAGCCCAAAGTACATGTTTACATTGTACAGGACACTTGTGATTTAGTTCTAATTACCATAACTAAGGAATGTTTACAGGGCTAGACAGAGAGATGGCTTAGTAGTTAAAGGGTTTGTTTCCCAGTATGCATGGAGGCAGCTTACAACCACCTGTAACTCCAGCACATGCGCACACGCTCACGCGCACACACACACACACACACACACACACACACACACAAGCACATACACATGAAAAAGTTAAAGAATGTTCAGTTGTTTCTGGAAGTTAAATGTTCTGTACTTGGGTTATGAACATATTTTTGTACTTGTATCTTCAATGCTTTTGATTTTTGAACTACTGACTAAAGGCAAAAGCTGAGGGAATTTCCATACGTTATTCACGCATTTGGTTGGGTTGGGAGAATGCATGGTAACTTGAAGCAACCACTGAGAATCTTGAGACATGGAATGGAGTGGCAGGAAATGGATCTTTACTCAGGGAGAACGTGAGGGCTTGTTCATCATTCTAGTGAGCAGGATGAAAGCCCAGGACAGGCATAATAAGGCCAGAGAGATATCCTGGTATCTGCTTGCTTCCTTGATTATACAAAGTAGCTTGAGCAGTGGAGGTTTACTGCATACCTCTATGACCATCCCCCACACTTAATACCAAAGGAGCCTTCCCTTCAGACAGCCAGTAAACACTCTGTTTCTGTGGGGGTCAGTGAATAGTTGGCAGAGAGGTGAAAAATACGTTCTGGGTTCCTGTATGGGTAATTAGACAGCAGAGTTTACAAGGGAGAAGTCCCTGATTCCGATCTGCAGCAACTGGCCTGGGCTCTCAAATGTGTGCTTTGATTACCCCTTTTTATCTTAGCATAAAGAGTTGGAACTGGCACTTATTAGTCATAAAGTTATTCATTCCATTTAAATCCAACTGCAGTGCGCTCAACTTCATAACCTCCTGTGGCAGTGGGTTTCATGGGTTGGCTAAATGTAGCACACAGTAATAGTTTCTTCCACTTGCTCTAAATTTATCAGCCATTAATTCCACCAGATGACATTTTATTCTTCAGTGACATTATGGAACATTCAGTTCTTTGGCTGAGAGCACAAACAAAGGCCTCTGACAGGCTCTCAGACACTAAATAATCTCCACTTTCCCTTTTAATTGTGTTAACCCCATTTGATCGACGTGTAGGAAACCTGAAATCTAACTGTCTTTGTATTTGAATTTTACTCTTTTCTCCCAGACTTTTGGGAATCATTTCCAATGTGTATTTATTATTAGTTTTCATATGCCTCAGTTGGCATGAGTAGGATTGATTTGTGGGATCAGGGCGCTGTGACCCTCTTGAAAGGTATCAAGTATCTTGTGAAGATGTCCCACAATGAATTGTTGGTGGCCATCGCTTCATCCAGAAAATAGATGATAAGACATATGTGATTTTAGAGCAATTGAGTTGCTTCCACATCTACCTCCCTGACCAGTATTTCCACATGTTCTGATTTATAAAATTCCTCCAGAGCATCTCAGTTTCTTTGATCACTAAACCTACCTCAGAGGGAGGTGTTATTTAAGCTACTGTCAGCACGCTCGCCCTGGGCATAGACTATGATGGTATAGTATGTCTTTTTTTTCTTTTAAATCTGTTGTTTTTAAATCTTGTCCAAAAGAACCCTAAAATTCCAAGGTAGTATTTAACAGATATGTCAGAAGTATAAAAGATCAACTGGGCTGGGTTGTAATCAGTGGCTCTACCATGACCTGCTGGAGATTCTTACTGCCTGAGATTGTTTGTGATGAGAAGCTTCTACATTATCATGATTAGTTTTGCATCTCTATGTTAACCATTCAGGCTAGTAATGCAGCATGAATTCAGGATAAGCCAATGACGAGTTTCTGTCATTTACCCTGAGTTAATTCCACATTCCCCATATAGCCATTGCCCCTGACACACACACGCTTTCCAGCAGCTCATTGTCTCCCCAACCACGAGTACAATTCTCATTCTTGCTCCACTATCAAGAGAGGAGAAAAGAAGACTGGAAATAGAAAGAAAGAACAACTATTTAAATGCTTCCACTGCTTCCTAAACTGCAGAATTGTTCTCCTGGGAGCTTTGGATAGATTTTCTCAATAGGTGAAAAGTATGGGTTGTACCATAGAATCAAGCACAGTAAGAGACCAGGAGAGCAGGAGCTTTAAAAACCTGTTAGCCAACGGAAGTCACTCGTTACTAATAAACATAAAGGAATCATACATTTGGGACTGATGAAAGTTGGGCATAAATTGGAGCAATTTAGTTGTAATCTAAACAGAAAGTGAAGAAATTATAAGACTGGAGGAAACACATATTTTAGCTTTAAAGGAATTGATGAAGATTTGATTGCACAAAATTGAAAATTTCTAAAAAAACAAAAGAACAGCAAAGATAAAGATAAAAAGTAATAAATAAACGTGAGGGAAACTATAAAACTTGTCTATGGATTGATGTAGATGGATATCCTATTAAGTCAGATTTAAGCAACAGAAATCAACTGTGGCCAATTTGCACAATAAACCCTTGTTAGAATTATATAATATAGAATTAAAAATTAGTGGTATTAAAAATAGGTCTTGATATGAATGAAAACCAGGGGACAGATGTCAACCTGGAAAACTCTAGTTTCTGGGAATAGTTTCAGAAAACTTTAGGTACTGCAAGTGGCTTCTAGCATTTTTAAATTCTAGTTTCACTTTTTTGAAAATTCACGTTCCAAGGGCTGTCTACTTGGGCAGAGAACGCAGGCATGCTCTATCTTCTCCAGTTCAGCCAGCCCTCAGAAGTTGGCAGTTCTGGAGGGATGATGTGCACCAAGGGAAAGACTCTTTGCAAGCAAAACGAGCAGGTATCCCAACCCTCACGTCCCATTTGTCTTTAAGAAAAGAAAGTGAGAAGAAAGGGCAGTCAGTAATCTGAGAACTTGACCTGATGATGCACAGACAAGCAATGCAAAACAATGCAGATGACGTGAATTCAAACAAGAAAAGATGAAACTAACACCAAAAAGATGTCTTCAAAAGGAAAGAACTTCTTAGGAGCTGAAAGTGTAACATTTTCAAGCATTAAGCATGGAACTGACATATGGTCCACTGCTTGGTAATTTGCCTAACAGATCTGAAGGTGGAAGCTCAGACATGTGCACACTAGTGCTCATAGCAGCATTGTTCATAGTAACTATAAGGTGTTGGAAAATAAACAGGAACAAAGGAATGTGTGAAGGACATGTGTATACATACAGTACAGTTTATTAAGCCTTGGTAAGGGAGACGATGCTCACAGATGCCACAGCGTGAATGAACCTTGAAAACATTTCACAAAGAGAAGTACTGTGTGATCCCTTGTATGTGAAAATACTGCATATCCCATACCTGTGTGAACACTGTACCATCCCACGTATGTGCAAATACCGTACGATGTATTTTAGGGAACAATAGGGTAATTTTATAAAACGTTCCAATGTTCGACTTTTAACTTTGTTTTTTGTTTTTGGTTTGTTTGTTTTCAAACACAGAGTCTCCTGTATAGCTTTAGCTATTCTGGAACTTACTCAGTAGACCAGGATGGCTTTGAACTCACAAAGATCCTCCTTCTCTGCCTCCCAAGTACCAAGATTAACGGCATGCACTACTAGCACCTGTCGACTTTTAACTTTTTAAATTAACTTGTATTGTGAAATTTTGCCTGGATTATAAAAGTGATAAAATTTATCATTAGACAAAATTAAATATACTAACCCTGTAACATATCTAACAAAAGAGACAAAAAATCTCTTAAATATTTATAGTAGAAATTATAATATTGGAAAAGCAATATTCCTGTTTAATATCTATTCACTAATAAAACTAAGTATACTTAAATAGTACCCATATATCAACTAGACTTAAAATAAAAATCAACTTAAAAAAATCCTCAGTAATACAGCTTCATATTTTGGGGATTAGGGGAAATTTATAATGTGGTTACACAATAAAATGCACATTTTACAGAGCAGTGGAAAGGAAAAGTAAATTGTGAAATCAAGCAGGAAAGTGTTCAGAGATGATATTGACATAAACAGGAAAGAGGAAAATCTCAAAAAAGTTGAGATACAAAAGTCTTCAAAGAAGATAACTTCCCATTAGAAGACAGAAATGAGCATCAGTGTTCCAAAAAGCCTTATGTTACACAGGACATCAAAGAGTACATAGAGACCTAAAACAGTGAGGAAATATGTACTACAACCTCCCCCTCTCTTCTGCCCTCCCTTTCTGTATCTCTCCCTCCCCTATCCCTCTCTCTCAGTGCTGGGCTGGGCCACAAGATACTTCACATGCAAAGCAAGCTCTGTACCACTGTGTGGAAATAATTTCAAACGGGAAATGAAAGTTGAGAACAGAGGTATGGACTTTACATCCTGAAAATCCAAGTTTTGGGTACAGTTAGTCTACTTCAGGCCTGTGTGTTTGGTTGGTTGGTTTTGATTCGTTGTTTTGCTTTTCAAGACAGGGTTTCTCTGTAACTTTGGCTGTCCCACAACTAGTTCTGTAGACCAGGCTGGTCTCAAACTCAGAGGTCTGCCTGCCTCTGCCTCCCAAGTGCTGGGATTAAAGGTGTGTACCAGCGGCGGCGGCAGCAGCAGCAGCAGCACCACCACCACCATCATGTTATTTGATTTATTTCCCAGATATAAGTAGTATATTCCTTCCAAAGGAATCCCAGTTATCACACAGTGAGATTTCTCTTTCTGCTTGAGCATGCTGACATCTTTGGAAAGGACAGACACAACTAGCATGACAAGGACGCTTAGAGCCTTCTGTGGGGACTTCCTGGCTCTGTGGTGACATCAAGGGACTCTGCTGTAACCCTGCCCCTATGCCAATGCTTCCATTGTCTAGTTCCTTGACCTTTTTTAGGTCTGCTTTCTTCCATCATCCTCAGGGAGTTTGGACCCATTCATCTTCATCTTTGCCATGGAAGGCTGTCTGTGTGCTGCTGTAGTCAGTCCTGGGCAATCTTGTTTAATGCTGACTTTACATAAGGGTACAGTTGCTTAAGACACAGTGCTCCTCGTTGGAGACTTAATGTAGCCCAGTATTGCATGAAAAACACACATGTGAAGACTCACTGCTCAGGGCTAAATCAGACATCAGTATGCCATTCCTGATAGAAGAATTCTACACATACAGTGCCTGTCTGGAAGTCTTCATCCAAGAGTCAGGGGAAAAAACAAAACAGCAGTTTTCAAGTGATCCCCAGATCCCACAGTGTCAATCAAGTCGGTGACAAAACTAGTTTTAAAATAGAGAGCATAGGCATTAGCGTATTTCATAATGTGTAGGTGGTTTGGGAGCACACAGAGGTTTGCCAGCCAATGGAATGGTGAAACAGTGAAAACAGTGTAAATCACAACAGGAAGAAGGACAGTGTGCTCTGGAACCCTCCGTGGAGGCAGACCTTTCCAATCACACTGTAAGGGAACTAATATAAAAAGATGCCTTGGAAGGAAGCAGTGAAGCCCAATAAACTCTGACTGCATGAGGAGAAGAAAATAACAATGACATTTTGCCTTATGTCACTACTAATATGGAATCAGGGGTTCGCTGCAAAAAGAATCTGGACTGTGCTATTATTTCTTCAGATGACATGTTTAACAGTGTATCCTGTACTTAAATAAGGCATCTTTAAAGGTTTCTCTAGGCACCACTCAATTCACATGATTCAGTCAGAAGTGAAACTTCATGGTAACTAACACTTAGAATTTTTCTTGGTTTGTCTTTTGCAGAAAACTTTAAACATTATCTCCCTTTTTAATCTTACAGCTCAGCTCACCAAATGATACTGTTATACATCTGGGTATCCAGTAGAAATCATTCAATTAGCCTCTCTTTGTAGCAGCACAGCTGAAAAATAGTAAACATTTAAGGATGAATCTGTCTATGACTGACAGGGTCCACGTGGAAGCTGTTTGGGTGGAACCATGGCCCCCTGCTCGACCCAGATGTGAAGTGACTGCCTTTGCTCTCTCCAGCTGCATTACTCTAAAGACTGTTTATAGACTTGTCTGGTAATTCCCTTAGCTTTTCTGATCTATATCTAGCTATATATAAATGTATCCTTTTTGTTTCCCACTTTTGTTAAACACTATGAAGCAGGAAAAGGAGAAGACACCAGTACTACTGGGATGTTTTGCAGGAGAACTGCAAAGCCCTTGTGGTACTGATACTTGGTTTTCCTGCGCTGTGAAAGGGCTGGAAACCTTTCCCAGAGTTCTTTGGGATTTCCCATTCACATCACTCCGTGAAGTCCCCACCACAGTATTTTTTTTATCCACCCTTAGAACATCCCGGCTAGCATTGTTGTCCCCTCTCAGCCTCTCCAGATACACACACACACACACACACACACACACACACGCACACGCGCGTGCGCTCGGCGAATCAGACTCTGCTGGATGTTGAGCATCTATCCTTTGCAGTGCTGTGAACGTTTCTAATCATGTTGATGATGCTGATTGTGCCTCTCCGGGGATGCTATCTGTTCATTACGGTGGGCCTTTCCACTGTCCTGATCTCATCTTTCAGCCACACAGCCTCCATGGGTTCTCTTGTTCCTACATTATTGACTCTGTCGCTGTTCCTAGGTTTCCTCTCTTAATCATACAAACAGCTTCTCAAGGGCCATTCTGGGACCATAAGGAAGACAAGTGTCAAATATGCCTGCAGTTCTCACCTAGATTTCCTGCAACTCCCTCTTCAATTACCACCTTGCCTGGTGGCTTATCATTCTGTTTCTGTACACCGTGCATAATCCTAGCTCATATAGAATGGAATCGGTCATGTGGTAGGGCTATTAATATTTCCTTTTGTCATCTGTCAATTGAAAATCTCATACCTGTTTCCATGGAGTCCCTCAGAGTTCCATTCAGGGGAGTAGGAGGAGAGTGCATGCTGCAGGGGGTGCCCTGTTTTCCAGTGCCATTACTCACGACTATTAAGCCCCTGTGGTTTTCCTGTTTGCTTTACACATGCCCTCAAGTTCCTGAGGGAATTACACCACATATACAGGGCAAAAATGTCAAATAGTATCTAGGGCCCAGTTAAGAAAGAGAGCCAAGAAATGGACCTTGCCACTACAAGGCACATCTTCCCAAAAGGCAACAAAGGACTCTGGCAGTCTAGCCAGAAGTCAGTTGGGTAAGAAATTATAGTAGCAATGGTGTAGAAGTTCCCTAGGGCCCAAAGTTAAACATCAGTGATTAATTTCCGAACTTAGAGGTTAATTTAGAAATATGCAATTAATATAAATTTAAGGTATAACCAGTTAGAATTTGAATCTATATTTTGCGGCAAATAATATAACTGAGCATTTCAAAGTGGAATGGAAAGATAGTTCCACAGTTACCCGAGATCATACAGCTCTTCCTGAGGACCCGTGTTCGGGTCTGAGTTCCCACATATGTTGATTCACAACGACCTGTAACTCTAGCTCCCGGGAACACAAAACCCTTTTCTGGACTGTGTAAGTACCTGCCCTGATAAACACATGAACACACACTCACATAAACACAATTTATTTATGTGCTTATTATTTTATTATCTATTTTATTATTTATTGGTTTTATAATAAAAATAAATATTTAAAAATAAAAGTAGGCATCTTTTCTTTATAACCCACACAATCTTGGTTTCATTCCTGAGTTAAATCCTTGTCTTTTTGTTTTGTGAGCCTAAGCCTTTTGCTTTCAATGCCTAAGTCATGTCTCCAGGTCTTCCCTAAATATTTGAACTGCCAGTAACTATCTCTTTTTTTTCTTTTATTGCAAATGGAATTTTAATATAATGTATTCGACCCTGTGATGGCTACACATTCCTTGCTAGCTGCCCTAATGTCCTGGGTTCCCAAATGAAAGACACATACACACAGCCTTATATTTTAATATGCCTCAAAACCTCCATGTGCCTAACACGTCCCCTCAGATATTCCTGAGCTATTACTTACTAAAATCTATATTCCATCATGGCAGCTACTCCTTTCCCTGCGTGGCTCTCCTCTTCCTCCTCCCTTGGTCCCTTGCCAAGGAATCCTAAAGTCCCACCCCTGTCTCCCTGCCCAGCCGTTGTCCACTGGCATCTTTATTTACCAATCAAAACCAACTGGGGGCAGGGTTCCTGTGTGCACGTGTGTGGGTTCCCATGTAATCTGGGGGACCACATTAACATAAGTAGCATTAGACCAAATCCACAACGTTATAGTTTCCTCTCTGCTGCCATTAACTACCCTACGGGGCAGCTTTGCTTTACTGTGCTAATACAATAAAGATGTTCCTTTTTCAACACAATTCACTCTCTATAAACACATTTATTAAATATTTAAACAGTTAGATTTCTGTGTTTGTTAGTAAAATTTAATACAATACTACATTGAAAAATTTTGGAAAGCACAATTGTTCCTAAGTACACAGCTTAGTAATGTTAAGTGTGTTCACATGTTACACGGCTAAAATCCAGAATGATTTTACCTTGCTAAGAAAAATAGCCTTATCTTTTTTATGTGTGGAATTTTTCCTTATTTTAAAGATTTATTTCTTTGTTTTATGTAAGTACCCTGTCACTGTTTTCAGACACACCAGAAGAGGGCATCAGATCCCATTACAGATGGTTGTGAGCCACCATGTGGTTGCTGGGAATTGAATTCAGGACCTCTGGAAGAGCAGCCAGTGCTCCTAATTGCTGAGCCATCTCTCCAGTCCCAATATCCCTGTCTTTTAAGGAGTGGCTCCTCATTGTCTGCCTCCTCCCATGGACAGACAGGCCCTGGAATCCATCATTCTATCTTCTGTCTCTCTGTATAGGAGTTCTCTAAGTATGCCATGTAAGTAAAGTCATATTGTTAAGAACTAATTTTCATAAACTATGAGGAATTTGATGTATAAGAAGTCATATCTTATAAGCATGTGATAGCCTAAGCCATGAGAACTATTTAGCAGAACCATGTTGATATATCACATGTGTAGAACAGGAATTTATTTAGATAGCACCTGTTTGCTTTTGGAGTGAAGATTTTTCAAAGGGAAGGTTGGATGAAATTTGAAAGGCTCTAATAAGGAAAGGAAAGGGGGAGCAGTTTTCTTTGTGGCAATACAATAAAGCCACATTTTGTAAATCATAGCTGCTAGAAGTTGCTTAGTGGGGGGAGAAAATAGTTCTGTGGGCCTAAAAGTTCTGGAAAGCTGCATAATTTAGCTCTCAAAATCATTCATATTGCATGTTAACACTCTAATGTTCTAAGCATTGTCTTTTGTTTTCTATTTGATCCAGACGTTTTTTGACTTTTGTTGACTAAAGAATCTTTTTTTCCTTTCCACAAAACCTAAGAACACTGAGGAGGAAAACGTGTGGAGTCTAAATTAGGAGGTAGCATAGTTATCTCTTGGTCCTTAAAGAACTTTTAAATCTGAGTCTTGTTTAGCTCCCTAAACTTCTCTCATTCTACATTTTGTGTATATAATATACATGTGATAACGTACATATATATGAAATCCACATATTGAATAGAGATGGCTATCTCTCAGAAAGTGCTGTAAATGCCAACTTTAAATTTTCATTTGAAAGAATAGAAAAGCACACCTGACAATACAGATTGCATTTAGGTTGGGCTTTGAAACTGCTCCGTAATTTCCATAGAGGGCAGACCCATGACCCTTCAGGCTAAACTAAACTAAAATCACATATTCCCTTCTCACATGGAAAGAGGAGCCAACAACTCAGCTGGAAAAAGTTCTCAAAGCCCCTGAAGAAGATCAGTGATGACAGGTAAATGAGAACATGTCTGTGCACGTACAACAGCACTGTTGGATGGGAACACAGTGTGTGTGGATACAGTGTACAGATAAGTGAAGGTTCCAGAAGACACTGCTCAGAGTACACAATGATCACCATCACTACACAAAATCCTCTGAGATCACTGTGGAAGCTAAGTGGCAGGAGCCTGGGTAATAACTAGGAAATGACTGCTTTTCCACTGGAGACATTTTCTTAATTATTTCCCAGCTCTATGGGCAATTTTAACACCTTGTGAGGTTATCATTATGATCCACTCACAATAATGGCAATTTCCCTCTGCAGGTTCGACAATACATAAATTAACTCCTTCCTTATAAAATACATGTTTTCCATAATTATTACCAAGCATTTCTCTGCCTGTCTTACCTTGTTCTATGAATGTTATGCTCTCTGAGGACAGCAATGACTTAAATCTATTCACTACGCTGTTTAGGACCCCATCCAGTATCTAGTACATTATTAATATACTGGGGGTGTTGAGTCAGTTAACTCATAGGCTTCAGGTTCGTAGTCTACGTTTTGTATAAAAAGAATAATTTTTCTTGTATCCTTGAGGAAATTAAAAGGTTAAACTCCTTCATTCAAAAGAAATGATGCCACCCAGTGCTCTGGACTTAATGTGATTGCTTAAAGAATTAAACCACATGGGTGGATTCATGGGAAAGTGAAAAAGAAAAGACAAGCAGAAGAGAGAAAACACATTTGATCGAGCCTGATACATTAAGTGTTCAGCTTTGAGTGTCTCTTGTATTTTTAACCATCAGAGTACTCCTGAAGCCAAGGCAAGGTTCTTTCTGACTGACTACATCTTTCCCTCTTCATTGTGCTTGACTATTCAATCGCCGTGACTCTCCTGTGAGTGCTTGGTCATGAACTTCTTATGGTTAAAAAAAAAAAAACAAACAAGTGACTGGAAGAAAGACACTCAAGCACCTGCCCTGACCAGAAGCAGACGCCACTATGATGAGCAAATATGTGATGGAGAGATGGGAAAGATGAAGACTTAGGTGGAGAGATGGGAGGGAAAGCAAAGCCAAGTGGTTTCTGCACTGTGGAGAGAGGTGGAACTGGAGACACATTGATGGTGAAGAATAGGCAGAAACCTGAGGCCATGGTAACGTCCAGGTGGCTGCTGCCAATGGCCATGTCTGGGTTGGTGGCTCTACCACAGCCAGGATCTGTGCTGATATCTGTGAAGCATGTGAAGGGTCAGATCCAATGCTACAGGATCTCCACGACACAGGGTAACCATAGGATATCTGAAAGGAGTCCCCATGAGGATCCAATATTGATAAAGAGGCAGAAGCCAAAGGTCTCAAACCAGACCAATGACTCATTGCAACAAATATTTTCAAATAAAGCTATTTAGGCAAAAGGGTATACTATGAGACACACCGCAGCGTCCGCGGGTAGATTTGTTGTTGTTTTTATTATTTTGATTTGCTGGAGAGGTGGCAAGGGTAGAAGGAGGGTATGAAGGGACAGGGAGATGAGTGGGATTGGGGTGTGTAATGTAAAATTCACAAAGAATCAATAAAAAGTTTTAAAAATGCTACTATGGACAGGAGACCTTCAGGCTCTGCTTAACACAGGTCTCCAGAACTGTTTGATGAATGAATGAAAAATAACACCTAACTTTGGTGTAGTTTAACTTCAAAGCATTGCCTTGACACATCGTGTTTACTTTTGCTTAATTTGTTTATTTTTCTCATCCAGCAAGTACAATACAATTATATAACAGTTGTGAGATAGTGGATAGTGATTATTCAAAGGGAATCAGTCACAGTCCTTACAACTCAGACTATCACAGTCCAGGGAAAGTACAGTTTTTGAAAAAAGTGTCAAAATTGTTTTACATTAACAAACACGAGAAGGAGCAGTCATTGTACAGGGTTCTTTAATCCCGGGAACTGTTATCTTGGCAGAATTTATCATTGATACACCCAGATCCTTGAAGGTGAGAGGCTCACCGGGACTCAGAACTAAACCAGAGACCACAGAAGTGGGGTCTTTTCTCAGGGAACATCCACACTATTACCCCTACATCCTGTTAAACTCAGCCCAGAGACAAGCACCTTAAGGCTCAAACAGTTATGATGGTTTGTAGAGTTTGTCAGGCAATGAAAAGATAAAGCAAGCAAACAAATAAAAACCCTGGGCTTTAGGACTGGAGAACCATGTGGGCTGGGGCAGAGAATAAAGTCGTTAACAGTGGCAACAGTAAAGAAATCCAGTTTTGTTTGAGCTTCCCTCATATGAGAGACCTTTGGGGAAAACATCTTCCTCCCTTATATCTTCCAGTCAGACACAGTTTAAATCAGAATATGGGTAAGTTATTAAAGGTATGGATGTGAACCCCAGACAGATATTGTATAACGCAGCCTTGAATGTTCTCAGCTGCCCATCATTTATGTGTGGGTTCCTTCTCAGAAAACCTTACTACTTCTAAAGCCAAAAAAATCTTCATCGGGCAAAGGGTTAATAACATTTAAAATATTTTGTGAAACAACACTTAAACGGATAATAATATTAATAAAATATTTGCCATTTTAATTTATTATCTCTTCTTTCTGAATTTCCTTAATGAAGAATATATAAATATGAAAACTTAAAATTTTCTATTATTTATTATTCCTTGGGCCTAATAGGTATAAAGAGTTTGCCTAACAGAAAGGGCCATGGTGTTGTGCAAGTTTACGCTGGTTTTATTTGGTTCTGAAAGTGCCCAGAGCAGTAGCTGTCAGTGTGTAGTAAATATTTTATTATGTAGTAAATGAACATACATAATTTCCAGGTTTACAAATAAGCAGGATGTACCTAGGTTGCTGAACGTGTGGGGTTCTCATCCTGAATATGTTCAAACCATGACAATTGGTACCTTTAAAGGTAAGATGAACAGAAAATAAGACCAAACTGAATCAGAGTGCTGTCATATGAAGCTTAGACCTCACAGAAGCCACAGTGGAAAGGCCTGAACCTCTAAATCAAAATTGCTCAAAATATTTCATTTCTTATAATAAGGATTGTTTGCTTGTCTGGTGTGTAGATACGCATTGAACTTTGTTAAAGAATTCTAATGTGAGCCACTTATGAAAATTAGCCATAAACCATATGTTACTGTGTGGAATTTATTTAATTCAAAGAAAATACGTTAAAATAATGTTTATGAGATACAAACACAAAAATTATTTTGTCCAAAGAATTAGAACAGATCATCAGATCTTCAAAACTGGAGTTAGGGACAGTTGTGAGCCACCATGTGAGTGCTAGAAAACACACCCAGGTCCTCTGCAAGAGCAATAAATGCTTTTAATGCTAAGCCAAAAAAAAAAAAATATATTTTGCTTACTCAACATAAGTGAATTGAAATCATGAATATAACTCATTGAATTTCAAAAATGGCCAAAATGTTTAATTAACCCAACCTTTATAGAAATAGATTTTTGGTGTCAACTAGACCCTCTTTGCCAATTCAGGGGTTGGGTCTGTCCACAAACTGAAGTCATCTTTAGTGTCAACCCATGCCTCCTCAAATGAAAACACTCTCCACAGGGCAGCAAACTAGTGTGATAGCTGTCTTGCCAAGTCAAGAAGCAGGAATTGTGAGAAAGGTTTTTGTTATTGTTGTTGTTTTTTTGTTTAAAAAAAAAAAAAAGACCTGTCCTGACAGAGGGTCAGGAAACTGAACAGAGGTGTGTAGCAGTAGGAGATGAGGAAGTGGGGCTAGCTACTAGAAAGTCTCAGATGCCAGGAAAGCAAGAGGCTCCCAGAACCCAACAGGGATGATATTAGCTGAAATACCCAACAGAGGTGAGAGAGACCATATCCAGAGGTTAGGCACGGCCCCTGGCTAAGGGATGGGGCCACCCACTCATCTCAAAAACACAGAATTGTTCCTGCGTAAAGGAAATGCAGGGACAAAGAGTGGAGCAAAGACTGAAGGAAAGGCCATCCAAAGACTGCCCAACCTAGGGATCCATCCCATCTGCAGACACCAGACCCTGACACTAGTGCTGATGCCAAGAAGTGCTTGCTGACAGGAGCCTAATATAGCTGTTCCCTAAGAGGCTCTGCCAGAGTCTGACAAATAAAGATTTGGATGCTCGAAGCCAACCATCAGACTGAGCACGGAGCTCCCCAATGGAGGAATTAGGGGAAGGACTGAATGAGCTGAAGGGGATTGCAACCCCATAGGAAGAACAACAATACCAACCAACCAGACCATTCAGAGCTCCCAGGGACTAAAACACCAACCAAAGAGTACACATAGAGGGACTCATGGCTCTAGCCTGATATGTAGCAGAGGATGGCCTTATCTGGCATCAATAAGAGGGGAGGCCCTTGGTCCTGTGTAGGCTCAATGCCCCAGTGTAGGGGAATGCTGGCCTGGTGAGGAGGAAGTAGGTGGGTGGGTGGGGGAGTTACCTCATAGAAGCAGGGGGAGGAGGGAATGGAATAGGGGGCTTGTGGAGTGGGAACCGGGAAGGGGGATAACATTTGAAATGTAAATAAAGAAAATAACCAATAAAAAAAAAAAAGACCTGCCCTGGACTGAACACCAAAATCTGCTCTAATTTTCTAGTTTTCAACTCAACATGCACATGTACTTAGCACTCTTCTCTAAATCTGGACTCTGCATCCTAATCCTGCTTCTGTGGTTAGTTGCCTGAGCTGCCACAGCAAACTTCTATAGACAGGGTGGCTTTGACATACTTACTTCCTACTAATTCTGGAGGCCAGAATCTGAGAAAAGGAGTTTAGCAGGGGTATCTCCTCTGAGGTCTTCCCCCAGAGGCTTGTAGGTTGTTCCCATCCTGCTTTGTTCTTATATGGCCATCTTTTTGTGTCCAAGTGGACTTCAGGGACACTGGATTAGGACCGACTTCAGTGATCTTGTTTAAATTCATTGATTTATTTTTGTATATGTCCTTGTGTGTGCATGTGTGGGCATGGGCAAGTTCATATGGGTGTGTGTGCATATTTATGTGCATGCATGGATATATGATTTCACATGTGTGAAAGTCAAAAGACGACTTCAGGTACCGTTTCTTATACACCATCCACCTTTAATTTTTGAGACTGTGTCTTGGACCTAGGGCTCACCAAGTAAGCTAAACTGGCTGGGCTAGCAAGTGTCCACCACCCCTGCCTTCCAAGCTCTGGGATTGCAAGCACTTACCACACCCAGCTTTTATCACATGGGTTCTGGCCTTCAATCTCAGGCTCTCCTTCTTAAAAGTCAAGCCCTTTGCTGATTGAGCCATCACCCCTGCCAATTGTTTCTTTGTTTATCTGTCTTCAAATATACAAATATTTGGAATTTCCGTTAGGAATTTGGGGGAGGGTACAAGTTGCCTATATTGCACTTGTTATAAAACAACCTCCTTGCAGGCAAAGGCATAGGCTGCTGTAGAGAGCCCAGGGCTGCACGGTCAATATCCTGGGGTGTGGTGCTTTAACGAAGTCATAAAAGATCCAGAGCCTTTCCACCAGATGACTGCTTTTATCCTTACATTTATAGCTCCCTGGTCACATGGTTGCTACTTTACCTCCAGAAATGAAGTCCTTTCCCAACTGTGGTTAAAACCGAAAAGGAGAAAGACCTGTTCTTCATGAACGTGTTTCCTAAAGAAAAACAAGTTCTTTTCTTGATGTCCCCAGCTGAGTTCTTTTATGACTTATTAGCCAGAAGCAGGTCACATGGCTACCCTAGGTCAACCACTTGAAATCTGTGGAATAGGATGCCCCTGTCCCTTCACTTTGCCTTGCAACCCTTACAAAGACGCAGAGGCCAGTTGTATTAGGAATATTTTAGAGATTCCATGATCTGAGTCACAGGATCTCGAAGTACAGGACAGATACCTGCATATTGCTCAACCTCCTGTAACATCAGCTCCAGAAAATCTAACTCCATTTTCTGGCTTGTGTGAACACCTAACAACGCAGGCACACACACATTAATAAGCTCTAAAATAATTTATTTTTTGTCTAAAATCCATCAAAAGTGCTTAGTGAGCTGGAAGGAGCAAATGCCATGATCATGTTTTGCTTGTCTTCTGCTTGAAAACCTTCCAGAGACTCCTAAAAAGAGCTTCACATTTGCATTTGAAGGTTTAGAGAAACCAACAAGATACAGGAAAGAAAGATACATCTTTATGTTAAATGAGACTAAAATATCAAGTGAAAATAACACAATAGTTCCTTTCTATATCTTTATATATATATATGCTAAAAGAAGAATATAGTTTTATTTTAGATGTCTTCATTGTTAAAATAGAAAGGTAGGCCTGGGTATGGTATACACCTTTAATACTAGCAGAGGCAGGTGGATCTCTGTGAGTCTCAGGCAAGCCTGGTCAACAATGTGAGTTTCAGACCAGCCAGGGTTACATAGTGAGACCCCACCTCAAATATGTTTGTGTGTGTGTACATATATGTGTGTGTACATATGTTTGATATATATATATAAATATATATATGAGATCTGCCACAAAAATAAATGAACAAGTATATATGAGTATATGTATCTATGTATATACTCATATATATGTATTATATATACACATGTACACACATATGCATAGATATACATATAGATGTATATAGACATATTAACAGATAAGAGGTTCTTTAAAGTGAAGGTAACTGAGGACAGAATGCCAATGATAAATTCAGCCAACTGGAATGTTGCAGAATAATGATCCAATTGGAATGTTGGTGTTGTGTGATTTCTCCTGGGGAGATAATATCTTAGTTTCCTTTATGATGACTGTGACAAAATATACTTACCTAAGCTACTTAGAGAGAGAAGGTTCATTTTAGCTGACAGGTTATATAGTCCATCACTGTGGAAGAATAGGCAGCAGGAACTTGGAGTAGCTAGTCATATCACCAAGCAGAAAGAGAATGAATGCATGCATGCTTGGGCTTAGCTCACTTTCTCTACTCTCACACAATTCAGGATCCATGGTCAGGCATCTCCAAACTGCTAGGGTTTCTAAGGCAATGTGGCTGCATCTTCACTAATGGCTTCGTGGAGTCTCTTCAGGGACTCTGACACTGACACATGGTACCAGGCCTTAGCTTCTCTCCATGACCCCTTCTGGCCTGAGGGTCTACTGCAATTGAAGCTATACCTTCGTCAGTGGACTCTCCTGGCCTCTCACCCTTCATTCCTTCAGAACTCTTACACATTACCAAGGCAGCTGCAAGTACGAAGTACAACCTTAGCCTACTCTGGGCCACAGCTTCTGTGTGCTTACCCCAAGGAAAGACTTCCCAGAAGATTTTTGCCTCAATGATGCTGGTCTCTCCATAATCACTGCTAATTTCTCAGTTTTAAGTAACCACCATCAATAGTCCCAATAAAACCAAGCTCTTTACCTCAGTGGTGCTGGCTTCTTGTTAAGCACAGCCCTGCAACTGCTTACTGCTCATAAAGCCATGGGAAGGGCTTGATGAATCTCACAACTCCCATGAGCTTCTGGCATCTGACAACTGTCTCAGCATCTTCTGTCAAGGACATGGTTCAAGCTGAAGGAAATCACTGCACAACAGTTGGAAACTCATCTCTCAAACATAAGAAATGTTGTAATTATTGAAATGCTCAATCTTGACCATCTTCAGAATAAAACAAACCTTAAACTATGATACTACAGATATCTCAAAATGTACAGTAATTAAAATATGATAGAAAGATAATGAAAACCTCACATATTAAACTCAAGGAGGGTTGAAAGGTCTGAATAAAACTTTATTGTCCTGTCTTTAAATACTGAAAAGTATTTTTAGATTGTGTGTGTGTGTGAATATTTGTGTGAGCATTTGCACACCTGTGTATGTGCTCATGAGTACAAAATGGAGTTAGAGGTGGTTGTGAGTGACATGGGTCCTGGAACGAAGTTCAGGTTCTTGGCATAAGCCATACGTGCTGTTATCCACAGAGCCATCTCTACAGCTCCTTTGTCTTTACTTGAGAATTCACCTTGGTATTCTTTGTTCTGAAGCCTGTTCAATAAGCTCTTGAAAACTACATTAAAGGGGAATTTATCAGCCACTTGATTGTAATTGTGAAGTGAGAAAGGAGCAAGTTCCAAGGATCTGCTCAGGATCTGATGACTGCCTGGCTGGAAGAATTCACAGAACTCAGCACATAATTGTACTCGCGGCTGTGACTTGTTGCTAAAAACACAAAAGCAAAGAGGCAAAAGCAAAATCAGCTCAGGAGAAAAGGTACAGCAGGTGAAGTGTGGTGAAAGTCAGACACAGACATCCAAGAGACTTTCCCAGCAGACAATCCTTCCAGAAATAATATGGGGCAACAGGTAGGGAGTGTTGTCTACCAGAGAACCTCATTAGAGCCTCCATGCCCAAGTCTGAACCCAAAGCTTGTCATTCTGGTTCCTTCAGCCTAGCACATACCAGACTTCCAGACTCAGAAAAAATGAGGTAGCACAAATGATGTTGCATAAATAGGTCAGTTTTATTAAACTGATGGATCAGTGAGGGGGGGGGATCGGGAACACAATGCCAAGGTTGCCATCAAAGCCCCAAACCTGCACCAGGGTAGTGCAGTTTCTCCTGAATTTGCCACACTTCTGGGAATAACGCATGAAAGATCCCAGCCAGGTCCCTAAAATGATGCCAACTGCCCTTGTTATTTTGACCTTGTATTTACTGTGATAGAGTCTAGTTTGTTGGATAAGTACCTGGAAGATGCTTTCCTTCCACTCTCTTCCCTCTCCTCCTTAACCGAACAATACCAACAGTACGGGAGGTGGGGCACTGCAGGTTTGCGTAATAACAAAGCCCTGTATGGCAAGTTGACTGTCCAGTCAGTTGCTGCAGTGAATGAACTTCCACCCTGGACATTGATTGGCCTCGTCTCTGGAGTCCTCTAAAGGAGTAGCACTGATCTGGGTGCTCAGTGGGTTCTAATGTTGGCTTGAAATCTCTGCTGCCTTATTGTATACCTAGGCTCGCCCACTTGGCAACTTTATTCAGAACACAAGCTTCGTGTCTTTACAGACCACTCCTGTTTTGTACCCGAGTTTTAGAAAACTGACCACAAATTCGACTGCCCTCGAGTTCAGATGATTAAGCGTCTCTCCATCATTAAGGTTTATTTTACACTTTGAGGAGAACCCTCTGTTTACTGTTGCTTTGCCAACAGCCTCTGACCAGAGATGGTAGCACCTCCTTCCCCTTCCTCTCTGCCTTCTTGAGCGATCACAGGGCTGGCCGTAGAGCACCACACATGGCTTCTTCTTGTGAGACTACCAGAACCTGACAGGAGGAAGAGGTCCCCAGAGTTTCTTGTAAACAACTTTCAGTTATTCACACCTGCTTCAGCCAAAACAGTAAATAGTTCATTGGACACCAGGCTTAAGTTTCTGAAATAAGCCAGGAGAAGGGGGGTGGGGGGGGGGAGATGGGGGAGGATCTGCAGTCGCAGGGATGGGCTCATTAGGTGAGAGGAACCCCTGGAAAACTCCCTTGCCTGAACAGCACTGCTCCTGGCTGTTTCTAGTTCACCATTCCTTTTCTCTCTGCAGTATCCTCTGTGAAGATAGGAAAGCCCCCCCCCCCTTACATTATCTCCAATAAATGAGCAGGAGCCTTCTGTTATTTTGTGGTTTTCTGGAACCACAGGCGTGCAGAGAAGCCAATGTGAACAATCATGCACAACAGCAGCACACATTTGCCTGTGTGTGTAGGGGGGAGGGGGAGGAGTACTCTGACCGAAACAGCCTTGAGGTCCATGACCTTGACAATGCAGTCACCGATTTGTTCTTCCTCTTTCTTCTCCCACTCGTTTTCTATCCGGTAGAATCTGCATGCTTAAAAAGATGTGTTGGTTAATAATAAGTGTTTCCCTGATTTTGTTGTTGTTGTTTGTTTGTTTTGTCTTTGCTTTTTTTGTTTGTTTTAGTGCCAACTAAATGACTGGCCTGTCGTGGGTGAACTTCCTCTCTTTCCATCCTCATCTCTTAAACGGTCCTGTCCTTTCTACCCTCCAAGCCAGCTCTGGCAATACCGTGACCTGCATGAAATTTTGGCAGGCTTCTGCTACCCTCCCAAGTGCCTTGGTCTGACCCTCACAACCGTCCACAGCTCAGCAGACCCCCTCCCCTCCAGTTGTGTTTGTTTGATTTGATTGATTTTATCCCTACCCAACAATTAATTTGTTCTCTTAATCATTTTTGGTTCATCTTTTTTGGTTCAAGTATTTTTCTAATGGATATCTTAAAAGGGAAAGAAAAGGATGGAAGAGGGGAAAGAGGGAGGGAACGGGGAGGGATGGAAAGTAGTCACAAGAAAAAGAAACAGACAGTCCTTGAGGACCATTTGGCTTTTACATTCCAGCTTCCATAGCGACCTCTGATACATAGTAGCTACACTCAGTACATAGGTCTGACATTTGTGGAAATACAATAAACATGGATACACACCACCAGGTTTACCCAAAGGCAAAGAAGAGACATTTTGTGGAGGGATCTTTCTGGAGAATCTGACCCAGTCGCTATAACCGGGGTACTGTTTCTGGCCCTGACAATGTACACAGTTTATAATACTGGCATGGTCTAGTTACACACATTCTTACAGTGCAGATGGTTAATGTGACTTTCTCAGAAGTTAGTAGGAAATTCTGAGAGTTAAATCCCCTGGACCAGGGCTAGGGAATAAATGAAAAACGAGGCTCTGGGTTCTTATTTTAGCCTGTTGGAATGTGGCCCATAATCCTGAATATGTAAAAAAAACATGTGGTCACAGTAACCTGCCACTGAGCCAGCAAGTCCAATAGGAACTAGCGTCCGATGCCTCGCTGCTTTGAAGCATAAAGTTTGAATACTTTCCCCCAGAAAGTCTAGGTTAAAATCCCTACTCCAAGGCCCTGTCTCTTTGTTTACTTTTTCTAAAGTCCCTTTGCTCACTTGGTGTGCAACAGAAGGAAGAGCCCTTCTAGACTAGGAGAAAGTGAAGAATGACAAGGTGGCTATTTCCAGGAGTATTTGGAAAAAGATGGCTTCAACAAACTTTGTACGATACTTGCGTAGGAGCAGTGTTTTACGGGAGACTTTTAGGTTTTGACTTGACTCAGTAAGGGGTATAACTTAAATCACCTCCTCAGCAAAAGAATGTTAGGTACAGTCTAGGGAGTGACCTACAATACACATTCATTTTTATTTTTTTAAAAAAGACATCCCCTCCTGCTCTGTGTCCCACACATGTGCAGGTTACTTGAGAGATTGGAAAAGGGTGTCAGAACCCCTAGGGCTAGAATATGGGTGATTGCCAAGCAGCCCTGCATGGCGACTGGAAACCAAACTCATGTCGGTTAGAAGAATAGGAAGTACTGTCAATTGCTGAGCTATTTCTCCAGTCCCCTATACTTTTAGTTCTGAGTGTGTGTGTGTGTGTGTGTGTGTGTGTGTGTGTGTGTGGCAAAGTAAAAGGAGAGGAGGGTAGGGAGGGAATGAGTGGAGTCTTGGGCAGAGCAGTGTTCCCCCAGGGGCAGCTTCCAAGTAAAAAACAAAACAAACAGCAGAGGAAAGATTGGATGCAAAACACACGGCAGAGACTGAGAGTCTTGCTGATAGTCAGCTGAAGTTCCCTAGAGAGTGCTGTGCAGAGCAGTGTCCCGTGGGTGAGGCTTCTAGGTTTAAAAAAAAAAAAGAGGCAACAATGGAGATGATGTCTTCACATCAGACCCAACTAGGAGAAACCAGATGGGGAAGGTGAACCAGCCCTGGAAGGCGAGGTTGTCATCTCCAGCCTTTTGTTTCCTTCCTTCCTTCCTTCCTTCCTTCCTTCTTTCCTTCCCTCCTTCCTTTCTCTCTTTCTGCTTTTTTCCCCTTTGAAGAGTCATATTTACTTTACAAAGACTTAGTGGAAAAATAGTATTTCACATTCCTCCAGACGTTTATAAGCTTTTGATTAAGCTTTCTTTCCACGTGCGAGCTTGCAATGGCTGCCTAAACTTTGGTTCCCTCTTCCCACTGTAGGCACATTTAGATTATGGGATAAGCAACAGTAACATCTATTAAAAATGGCTTCTCCTCTAGTTTTGAAGAGCACCATAGTTTTATCTTGGGCCGTTTTGCTGTCTCATCCCCTCTCACTAAGTTAAGGAGACTTGTGCATTTCCAGACAAAGGACCTTGGAAGTCACTTTTGGACTGAGTTGGGTCTGAGTTACCTGCAGGCAGCCCCTCTTCCTGGGCCAGCATATTAGTGGATACAAAGAGCACAAGCTCTTTGGACAAGCTACCATTGCACTGTTTATTACACTCACATTGCTATATTTATTGGGTTTTGTAACTATAGTTTTTCTTAGTTTATAACCCAAAAGTATCATCTGAATACTGTTTTTAATCTATTCAGACTACTGTAATAAAATACCAGAGATCAGGTACCTTGGGAAAAAAGGATTTTTTCCAAGTTCTTGAGACTGTGTTCACAGATTTGAGTTGGAGATGAGTCTTTTTCTAGTTCACCAGTGGTGCCTTATGTGGTAGCGAGCCCAAGGAAGCCCTTGAGGGCTCCTGGCTTCTTTTATAAGAACACAAATTCCATTTGAGGGGGCTGCACCACATGACTTAGTGTTCAAGGGTTTACCTTCTAATAGCAGCATAAAGGGGCTTAGGGTTTCAACACACAAGTCTTTCAAGGATGGAGGCATTAAGATTGGAGTGGAGCCTAGAGCAATGTAATAGGTAAGACTGAATGTAATGCTTCTCTGTGTCTTAAGGGATGAGACACTACATTTGGAGATCTTATGCAATGAACTATTTCTAAGCATCCAGGTAAAGGCAGTGAAATGGAGAGAAGCTCAGGTCCCTAAGCTCAGCTCTTATCTCTGAATCCAAGTGGCAAGATGGAGACCACCAAAGTTGAATATCTGAATGTCACTGAGACATTGGTGAAGTCCTCATGCCATCTTCTTTCACCTCACCTTTCTTCTTATTCCTTCCATCCATCCTCCTCATCCCTTCTGGCAAAGTCCCCTCACCATTTGTGGTCTACACCAAACCTCCTCAAACACTTACCAGCTGTCAGAGTGAGGGTTTCTATTGCTGTGATAAAACATCATGAGCAAAAGCAACTTGGGGAGAAAAAGGGTTTCATTTAATATGTCCGCATCATAGTCTTATCATTGAAGGAAGACAGGGCAGGAACTCTAGGTAGGAACCCGGAGGCAGTAACTAAAGCATAGACCAGCTGCTTACTGGCTTGTTTCTTGTGTTTGCTCATCCTGATTTCTTATGTCATCCAGGGCCACCTATCTCAGAGTAGTATTTTCCACCAGGAGCTGGTTCCTCGCACATTAGTTGTTAATCAAGAAAATGTGCTGTAGACATGCCTACAAGCAAATTATATGGATGTATTTTCACAGTTTAGGGTCCTTCTTTTCAAAAAACTCTATCTTGTGTCAATTTGACATAAAGCCAACCAGCACACCAGCACTTATTTTGAGGCTACTTTTTATATGGTGTTTTCCTATTGATATCTTTATTTTCTTCATTGATCACAAGTACTCTAAAGATATCATATTTTAGTCTCACTCTCCCATACCCTGAGTATTACACAGTACTTTCCATCATCCTTTCCAAGAATACACTTTAAACAGTGAGGAAATGTGGGTTTGGTAATAGTATGCTGACTTGTGTTTGGTCAAACGAGTCTACTAAAGACCACTGAAGATACTCCCAGTCCACTTCTTTGATTGGAAGTTTTTAGAAATTAAAAAGAACTCTATCAAATAGAGAATAGACATGTGCTGAGAATTTTTTCTCCTCAATAATTAATGGTGGAACAAGCAACATGAATAACTCGATTTTAACAAAATGTAAGGAAATAGATGATATGTAATCCTCATAAGAAGAGACAGAATAAGATTATAGTTTGAATACAGAATTGGTTAGTGATATCATCAGATTAAAACCTTTGATATTTTCTTTTCCACAGGGAGGAAGCCATTTGGTTTTCCATCAGACACAAACATATAAGAAAACAGAAACTTACAGAATCAAAGCCTTCAATTAATAATAAAAGACAAAGTTAAATAAGTCTTTACTTTCCCAGAAAATCAAATAGTCTGTGGCTAGAATCATAAACAATGACTCCAGATAACACTGAAGGGATACATAACCATTTTCTGGGCCTTATTTACAGAATCAATAAACATTGCTCACTAATAACTCTCAGTATTTTATGCTCTCAACTCCTCAATAAAAAGACACAAACTAACAGATTGCATTAGAAAATAAGATTCATCTTTCTTCTGCATTCAAGAAATACACCTCATCCAAGATAGACATCACTCAAGGGTAAATGTATATAAAAAGGTATTCCAAGCAAATGGATCCAAGAAGCAAACATGCATAGCAATATTAACATCTGACAAAATAAATTCAATACCAAAACTGATAAGAAGAGAAAGTGGTGGACAATACATACTCATTAAAGGAAAAAATACACCAAGAGGACATTATAATTCTAAACATTTATGCAGCTAACAAGGTTTTGGCTGTTCATAAAAGAAACATTACTACAGCTAAAAAAAGTCACATACTGAACCACACACAGTGATAGTGAGTGACTTTAACGCCCCATTCTTTCCAATAGATGAGTTATTCTGACAGAAAGTAAACAGAGAAATGTCAGAGTTAAATGATGTTATAAATCAAATGGAACAAACAGGCATCTATAGAACATTCCATCTTGATACCAAAGAGTATATTTCCTTCATATCAGCCCATGGAATTTTCTCCAAAATTGACTGCATATTAGTATACAAAGTAAGTCTCAACAGATATAGGATAATTGAAACAACACCCTGTATCCTATCTGACCATTGTGGATTAAAGATAGATGTCAATAACAGAAGCAACAGAAAGTATACAAACTCATGGAGATGTAGCAGCTCAGTACTGAATGAAAACTGGGTCAAGACAGGAAAAATTAAAACCTTTTAAGAATTAAATAAGAATCAAAACACAACATTCCTAAATTTATAGAACATAATGTAGATATTTCTAAGAGGTAAGGATCATATCCCTAAGTGCTTATATTTAAAAAAAAAGAAACACCCTCATACTATGAGATCTCGTGTCTTATATATCTTAATAACCACTTGAAAATTCCAGAAAAACAAGGGGGAAAAAAGACTTAAAAAGAGTAAACAGGATGTGAACAGGAGAGGTCAGATGGGGTATAAGGGATGGAGGGAGAAAGTATTAGGAGAAATAACTGGAATTGGGGGCATTTGGGGATGATGTGGAAACCTAGCGTAACAGAAACCTCCTGGAATCTACAACGATGACCCTAATGAAGTCTCTAGTAATGGGGAATACAGAGCCTGAACCATCTTTTGTAACCAGGCAAGGTTTTCAGTGGTGGGACTGAGTCATCAATCCAGCCACAAAACATTCTACCTACAATTGGTCCTGCGTGCAAGATGTGCTGGGATAACAGTAAAGGTAGTTGTGGTATAGAACTTGTGGGAGTGGCTAAACAATGACTGGTCCAACTTGAGGACAACTCCATGAGAGGGAGCTCATGCCAGACACTGCCTGGATTACCAAGAACCAGAGGCTGGATAGCCCAAAGACCTAGGATAGAACCAAACACAACTGGCCAAAATCGAAAACAAACAAACCAAACAAAAAGAGTAGACTGAAAGAATAATCAAGCTCAGGCCTAAAATAAGCAAAATAGAAACAAATAAAATACAAAAGATCAATGAAACAAAGAGTTAATTCCTTAAGAAAACTAACAAGATTGACAAACCCTTAGCCACATTATCAAAAGACAGAGAAAAGATACAAATTAATAAAACTAAGAGATGGATGAAAATAGGGACATCACAGCAGACCTCAAGAAAATCCAGAGAATGATAAGGATATACTTTTTTTAAAAATTAGTACTTCAACAAATTGGAAAGTCTAAATGAGATGTTTAATTTCTTAATATATAACTTACCAAAATTAAACCAAGATGAAATAAACAATTTAAACATACCTATAACCCCTGGTGAAATAACATCAGTAACCAATCCAAACCATTCATAGCCATATTAATTCAGTGCAGAATTCTATCAGATGTTCAAAAAAGAACTAATGTTAATACTACTTAAATTATTCTGCAAAATATAAAATTAATACTTTCTAACACTTGGTATGAAGCTACTACTATCCTCATACTAAAACCATACAAAGACCCAAAAAAGTATAGAACAATATCTCATATAGATTTTAAAATTCTCAATAATTACTTGTTAGTTGAAATTACTAAATAATTACAAAATACTTTGCAAATAACTGTAAACTAAATAATTGCAAACTGAATCTATGAATACATGAAAAAAGATTATTTACCATGATTAAGTTCCTTCATCCCAAAGATTCAAGAATGCTTCAACATACATAAATATATACATAAATAAACAAATCTATTGCACCACATAATCAGACTGAAAGACAAAAAGAACATGAACATCTCAACAGATACAGAAAAGGCCTTTGGTGAAATCCAATACCCCTTCATGATAACATACCTCAACATAATAATACCTCAAGCTCACACTCAATATCAACCTAAAATGGAGAGAAATTCAAAGCATTTCTGCTAAAAGCAGGAACTAGATAAATATTCCTACTCTCCTCATACCTATTTAATATAACAATTTAAGTCTTAGCTAGAGCAGTAAGACAACTGAGGAAAATCAAGAGGATACAAATAGGAAAGCAAGTAGTGAAATTATCTTATTTGAAAATGGTTTGATTTTATACATAAAAAGACCTTAAGGACTCTACCAGAGGATAAATAGTCTTAGCAAAGTATCAGGACACAAATTTAACACACAAAACTAAGTAACCTTCCTATTTACAAATGGCAAAAATATGGAGAAAGAAAGTAGAGATATAATGCCTCTCACAACAGCTTCAAAAAATAATAAAAGTATCTTGAGATAATGCTAGTCAAGCAAGTAAAACACTTGTATAATAAAAACTTTAAGACATTGAAAAGAGATATTGAAGAAGACATACAACAGTGAAAAGATCTCCCATGCTCATGGATTGGTAGGATTAATATAGTGAAAATGGTCATCTTACCAAAAGCAATCTAGAGAGTCAATGCAATTCTTCACAGTAATTGAAAAACTAATCTTCATCTTTATATGGAAACACAAAAATCCAAGAATAGCTAAAAACAATGCTAAATAATAGGACTTCTGGAAAGTATTACCATCTGAGATTTCAAGTTGTGTTACAGAGCTATAGTAATAAAATGAGCATGGTATTGGCATAAAAACAGACACTTTGATCAGTGGAATATAATTGAAGATCCATACATAATTCCACATACCACAGACACATGATTTTCAACAAAGAAGCCAAAAATACACACTGGAGAAAAGACAGTATCTTCAACAAATAATGCTGTTCAAACTGAATAGCTGTATTTAAATGGTTACAAATAGACTGGTATCTGTCACCCTACATAAAACTCAACTAAAAATGGATCAATGACCTCATTATAAGACCAAGACCATAGACCCTAAATGTGGTAGAAGAGAAAGAAGGGAGTAGACTTGGACTCATTGACACAGGAAAGGACTTTTCAAACAGAACTCTGATAACACAGGCCTTAAGATCAAGAAGTAGTAAATAAGACCTCATGAAGATGAAATGTTTCTGTACAGCAAAAGACACCATTATTCAGGTAAAGGGTAACCCTGAAGAATGGAGAAAAATATCTTTAGCAATTATATGTCTAATAGAGGGTTAGTATCTAGAATATATAAAGAAGTAAAAAAAAGCAAACAAACAAATGAAAACAACAAAAACGAAAGCAAAAATATCCCCCTGGACATCCAGAGAGCAAATAACCTAATTAAAATGGATAATAGAACAAAAATTATACCTCTCAAACGATGAAACACAAATGCCAGAGAAACACTTTAAATGGGGCTCAACATCCTTAGCCACCAGAAAAATGCAAATTAAAACTACTCTTATATTTCATCTTATACTAGTCAGGATGTCAAGATCAATAAAATAAATGGCATCACATGCAGACAAGGATGTAGGAAAAGGAGAACACTTATTCATTGCCAGTTGGACAACTGGTATAACCCTATAGTAATCAATGTGGATATTCCTCAAGAAGCTGAGAACCGATCCAACTACAATAGCCTTGGACATATACCAAAGAGATCACATCCTACCATGGAGATACATGTTCTTCCATGTTCACTGCTGCTCTATTCACACTAGCCAGAACTTGGGGATAGCCTAGATATCCATAAGTTAATGAACTAATAATTAAAATGTACATTTATATACTGGGATATTATTCAGTTGTTAGGAAAAATGGTATTATGAGTTTTCAAGTAAAATGGAGGGAGCGTGAAACAATCAACCATCCTGACTAAGGTAACCCAGACCCCAAAAGACAGCAATCATGTTTTCCCATTTGGACATTACCTTTTAAGCTTTAGACATGTGTGTTTCACTCAAAATAACCACAGAGACTAGGTAGTTAGTAAGGGACCGGGTGGTGGTGGTGAATCTGCCAAGGAAGAAGAAATAAAATATAGAGCTTTAAAGAGATAAAAGGAAAACAAGAATAGAACAATTAAATGGGGGAGGGAAATGAGAGAGCAAGGTAAAGGAGGGAACAGGGGAAGACACAACTAACATTAAGGCCTTTTGAAAAGCCACATGGAAGTCTACTGTCCTAGAAGGATCTGTGTGTGTGTGTGTGCGTGTGTGTGTGTGTGTGTGCACGCGCGCATGCATGTGCACACATGTTACGTTTACACAATGGGTTATTATTCGGCAGTTTGGATACATAAACATATATATAAGAAAGACATAAATATATATGTGGAATATATGTATATATTAGGAAAACTTACATATGTATATATGTGTTTATATGTATATTTAAATTCCTTTCATATATGAAAGTCATATATGAAGCCATTATATGGAGTGACCATATAAGGGGAAAGAAAATGTCCCAGCTTATGCCATCAAGAAAAATCTCATTACCAGGAATAAGTTATGTCTTACTGAGTCAGTGGTCAAAGGGATCCCATAAATACCTCCAAACATCACAAGCTTTTCACAAGGCTATTGGTTCCTTATGGCATGCTGATGGTAAGGCTCATTGCTAAAGACATCACTTACTTTTGTCATCTAACTAAGATAAATTGAGCTGGTCCCAAACCAGAAGCTTCACCCTAGAAGGCACTCTGCATGCTACTGGAATGGAAAAGTAATCTTTAATATTATCCATTTATAAGCCTTGTGACTTATAACAATGATTTGCCTGTGATGTACATTGTTGCAATTGTGGCACAAATATTATGGGAGTTACCAACCACTTTCTGATTGGACTTAAGGTCCATTCCATGAGATTGAACCCATGGCCAAGAACCTGAGATTACATAGGTCGTAGACCTGAAGGGAAACCTCTACTATTATTCATTATTCTGCTAATAGAATGTAACAATAAAATAACTCTTAACAGCATACTACTATACTCATAGATCAATGCCTCTCCCTGCCCTCATGAGAGAAGCTTCTTCCTGTAGTAGATGGTAATTAACCCAGGAACCCACAACTGACCAATATGCAAACAGTGAGAGACATTGGAGCACTCAGCTATCAGTGCACTGTCTTCATCAAAGCTCTCCCTTCCCGGTTTCAGGGATCTATTTGGAAGAGGTGGAGGAAATACTGTAAGAGTCAGAGATGGCAGAGACTCCAAGGAAACAGATTCTTCTGAACACAGCAGGACTGATGGACATATGAACTCACAACACACGCAAGACCTGCACAGGTTCAAAATCTTAACACTGAGAAGGAGACGTGGGCACAAAAACCCACCCAAGAAATGTGTAATTACTATATGCTATAACAGAAAAAAATCTGTTTTCTCCAGTGTTGTATTACTGGGAATACCAATTACATCCCAAGGCAGGCCCCATGCCCAGGACTTGCTGGCCAACACAAAATGAACTTAGTGGGTTTTTTGGGTGCTTTTTGTTTTGTTATTGACTTACTGCTGTACTTTTAAAAAGCATATATTTTGATTTTTGTTCTTTTTCTAAGAGAAAGAGAAAGAACATGAAGTTGGATATGTAGGGAGGTAGAGATGAGCTGGAGGTGGGGAGAAAGTGTGCTCTAAACATACTGTTTGAAAATGTTTAAATAAAAAAAATCCAAAAAACCAACAAATTAAAAACAATGAAAAATTTACAAGGCTATTCCTCTCTGATCAGAGTCTTGAAAAGCTTCCCCCTCTCTCTCAATCAAGATCCAACTTCTAAACGGACTGACTTCTCATGCTACCTGGACCTCTTTTGCACCTTGACCTGTGATGTCCCATAGCTAGGTCTTCTCCGCCTGTGCTGACCTGTCCTCTTCTTTTCTGTCTCCCAGTTCAAGGAGTCTGTGAAATCCTCTCAGGTTCTCCTCCTAGTTCTCTTTATTTTTCTTTCTTTTATGGTTTGGATATTAAATATTCCCTATAAGTTCCTGTCTTTAAAATCTTGTTTCTTAGCTGTGGAGTTTGTGGAGGAAGCAGGTCATTAGGGGCGGAGTTAATGAGCGTGGAGATTTGTAGCCCAGCTGGGTTTCCTGATTCACCAGAATGGGAATGTGCAGCCTCACGGTCCACAGCCCTGAGTCATCGGGCCTTTCCTAGCACAGCTGTCTGTGCCTTCAAACTTAAGTCAAAACAAACCCTCTGTGCCAATAAATCTGGACTAGCTTTTTGCCAGGTATTTGAGTACATCAAAAAGAATGCAACTAAATTTCTTTTCCTCACTCTCAGACCAGAAGTTCCACAAAGGTGGGGACACCGATGGATTCCTCACCACTCAGTCAATGATACCACACAAGAGGTCTGGCATTTAAGATTTACCTAGCATGTGGTCAATAAACCAAAGAACACAGAGGACAGGCTTCAGGAGAGCTCTGCAGGTTTCTTTGCTCTGTCCAGCATCCTTATTTATGATTTGCATAAAATCATGAAGATACACTGATCAAAATTACAGAGGTTAAAACAAACACAAAAACCTGAACTCTGGGAAAGTAGAACAGATCTGAAAAGCTCTTAAAGAATCAACCATCAACAAAGTAAAAAGCAAAGTGCAATCAGAATACGTACAGAACAGTGCAGTTAATTGTTTAAGTTGTTTTTTTTAAAAAATGCAGTATAGGAAAGACAACTTGCTGATAAGCCACTTGGAAACTGCCAGGGAATATCAGGAAGCGCGTACAGTTGTGTGAGTTAACAAGCTATAGTCTGGCACCATCTTGGGCAGTTAGATGATGGAGAACGTGGACCGCCTCCCTGTGTCTGATGAAATCATAGCTGCTAGACAGCATTAGACAGCATTAGCCCAGCGGAGTACTCTCACCCACATACACGATCCCCCAGTATCTTCTTTTGCTCTTTCTCACATCTTGCTCATCGTAATTCCTACAATGTTTTCTTCCCGTTGTACGCAGGAAAAAGCCCCCTACACCATTTGAGATTAAATTTAGAACACAAAAGAAAGAACACAAACTACTTAAGATGCGGTTTCTTAGTTAGGGTTACTATTGCTGTGATGAAACACCACGACCAAATAACTTAAGGGATGGAAGGGTTTGTTCGGCTTACGTTTCCACATCACAGTTATCATCAAAGGAAATCAGAGCAGGAACGCAAGCAGGGCAGAAACTTGGAGGCAGGGACTTATGTAGAAGCCATGGAGAAGTAAGCGTGTGCGTGCGTGCGTGCGTGCGTGCGTGTGTGTGTGTGTGTGTGTGTGTAAGCTGACATAGATAACCTCACAGGAGTCTTTTCCTTAACATCCCTCATGTAAAATTATACAGGAGCTGAGCAAAGTTGCTTGAAAACAGTGTTTTCACTCCAAAATCAGACAGAAGTTATATAAAACCAGACACTAAGATTTTACAAAATGCAAATGTGAACTGATTTTAAAAGCTAGACTTGAGAGAATTTTTATACTGCCTTTTCCAGAGCACTAAGCAAGAATTCTCTGGGAATGTTTGGAAGTCTAAGTGTAAGGTTCTTGGTCACTGAGAAGACAAAACATTCCTGTCTTGCCAAATGTGAGGACCTTACAAGTCCCCAGCACAGGGTTGATGACATTCTTAGAGGGAGACCGTCATTCCAGTTGAGCCTTGGCAGACTAGTGTCTCTGAGACTTAGGAAGAATCTGTAAATTGTGGCTTTACTAGCAGTGTGGTGGTGATGCATGCTTTTAATCCCTGCAGAGTTAGGCAGAGCTCATGAGTTCAGGGCCAGGGTGAGTTTCCAGGACAGCCAGGGCTACATAGAGAAACCATGTCTTCAAAACAAAACAACAAAAGTTGCAGCATTGCTACAGAGCCATCTTCTCTGCCATCTATTCGTTCTTCCCCCACACCCTCATCTGAAAGACCTGCTAAATTCCCTGCTCTTTCCCTCCTTCCCTCCTTCCCAGGCACAGCTAACTTAGTCACAAGCAGTTAGACCCCAGGCAGCATATTTTGAATGTTTTTGTGTTCATGAGAAACCTAAAGATTCTTTTCTTTCAGAGAATGGAAGGTGTGTCGCTGGACTGAAGATCATTCAAGGCTGGAGATGATGGTGACCACGTGGACTTGAAAACCAGTCTTTGAGAACCCAAAAGCATATGTGCAGAGAGAAGCAATCAAGAGAACACAGGGACCTTCAAAGATAAAACAAAAACAAAAACAAAAAAAAGAGTAACTTCCATTTCAGAGGTCTGGGCTTCATGAGGACAGCCCTCTGTGCTTTTCCCAGACATTCCTTCCTCAGCTACAGCTGTCCTGTTTCATTGCTTGCCACTACAGCCCCAAACAAAAACAGAGTGTGGCTCCCGGAGGAAAGCCAGAACAGGGTCAAAACCCAACTTCACGTGGAAGCAGAACAAGCTTATATTTTATTGCGCTAACAGACACATATGCAGTGCTGTTAATAATTATACCGACACCGCAGGAAAACATGGATGCATGGCGTCCTTGCCAGATGGGAAAAAGGGGGAAATTAGATAGAACTGCTTGTATTTCCCAGCCATGCCTGGCAACCTGGGTCTACACTATTTTATCAGACGATCTCGATAACCGTCTCCAGGGTCGTTTTCTACGCAAAACAAGACAGCAGGTCTCTCCAGCCACAGAGTCTGCTCTTGTGTGCCAGTCACTCTTCTTTCCTAACAGTTTGGGCTGAAGCTCGAGCTGTGAGCAGTGATCCCTGAGAAGAGAAACTCGTGCAATCGTACTAACGCCTCAGAAAACACACGTGTCCCTATTGAACGGGACAATGGTCCTCCGCGGTTCTCTGTTGCCTGAAATGCCTTTCATCCAGAAAAAAAAAAAAAAAAAAAAAGCACAAAGCAACAAAAGCCATTTTGAGATAATTTAGAAGCCCCATTTTCACCTGAGTTATTTGAGCATCGCAGGACACAAAAGATTGGGGGGTCAGAAGTTTTCAGATAATTGCTTGTTTTCCTGGTCTAGCTGATTGAAAACTCTCAGGCTTTCTTTTTCCAAACTTGAATTGTCCTTGCCGTGCCAAGTACCCACCATGTCGAGGTAAGAGCTGTGTCACACAAGAAAAGATTGAATGGAGAAGAAAACTTGATATTTTGATTAAGAAGAAGGTGAAAAAGTCTCTCCATTAAAGTTTGATGTGATCCTAGGTTTCTTTCTACAAAAAGAGCCAAATACAACACAGAGTAATTAATTCTAAGTTCGATATCCTTTTTCTTCTCAGAATCTTCCAGGACCCGGGACCAGTAAAGTCATAATCATACAATTACAGGGTGTCCGGGGCCTCTGGGATTTGCCAGCCATTGTGGGGAGTGTGCCAGATACAGGGATTGGTTACTGCCAGCAGTGCCTACCTGTCTATCCATAGTAAGTGGAAGACTGCCAGAGTGGTAAATACAGCTTAATTCAAGGGGGCAGGACCCAGAGAAGTTGAGAGTTTGCCTGCCCTGATGGTCTGGTTTGAGGAGAGGCTTCAGCTTTGAGCTGGAAGTCAGGGCCTTAGAGAAATTCCAGTCCATGCTGCTCCTCCTAATGTTAATGTTAGATCAACTAATGGAGTCTACCTGGGAACAGTGGGCTCCATGCATGCATTTCCAAGATAATTTCCTACCTTGTGAGAAGGTGGAATGGTGCTGGAAGAATTTGGAAAGAAGTTTCTGAACAGAGAGGAGCCGGATTTGGCTGGAAGACCTGTTTAGAACCGATTGGTACTGCACATTCCGAGCCCTGAACTACAGCTCAGCTCCCACTGAAACCCACACTGGTCTCTCCGTGCTTAGAGGCTGGGAAAGCATGCCTGACACGGTAACTGCTGAACCTGGTAAAGTGGAAAGGTAATCATGGAGCAATCATAACTTAATTGAAAGGAGGAAAGGTGTGTGTGTGTGTGTGTGTGTGTGTGTGTGAGAGAGAGAGAGAGAGAGAGAGAGAGAGGTAACAAAAAACAAGTATGGATTTTGAGAACTTTATAGCTCTTTGTAGTATTCTTGATATCCTATCACATCTGGCCAGTCCTTTCTTGACTTTTCCATGCCCAAAGAATGCTACCATAGCCGTTAAAGGACGCCACTACATCCTTTGTGAACGACCCGATCCTTGAGAATTACTGAAGTGTTCACATTATTTTCCTTCCTTTCCCCACCCAACTCCCAATCAAAACCAAACAAAAACAACTTTAAACCAAATTACCCAAAGGCGTGCATCCTCAATGTATGTTCACAAAGTATCTTTTCATCCTCTGCACTTGGGGAGTAATCTACGGGTAAATAAATAAGTAGCCCCGCTTGGCAGTAAATTATCAGTCAGCGTCATTCATTCTAGTAGCATCGGAAGTAATGAAACAGAGACCGAGTGTCTGGAGACAGCAATGAACACAGAGGTTAGTGGATCTGAAGCACAACCAGGGAATGATTCTCCGAGGTGGATACTTGATTTTTCTCTCCTGTTGGTGTTTTACTTGACTCCTTTCCAATCCACTTTGCCACTGATTTCTGACAATCTCCTAATAAAAACTACCATTTTATTTATATAGGTAATGATGCCTTCCACACAGAGCATTGCTAAGTAGGTTTCCTTGGTAAATTTGAATACTTATTTTATTTTATGCAGATCATGGTTTTGTATATAGCTTTCTTCCTACAAGTCAAAATGTAAATGTTGTTGGAATGATTTTTTTTGCTCCAGTTTCCTACCATAAATGTTAATGTTGACCTTTAAACTGGTTGAAAATTATGACAGAAGAGGTGAAAATTTTTTAAAAACAACAGCAACACACTTTATTTAACTAGTTATAATGATTTGGTTTTCAATGGTGTCAGTTGCCCGGCGGGTAAGGGAACTACATGTGTTTTGAAATCATACGTATTTATTTCCTAAAAGTGAGGTCATGGTCTTCAGGGGTTCCCCAAATCCTTTTATTACCCATTTAGCCTCAAATTTTAAATTGTGGCCATAGAGCAGTGGAGAAAGAAGAAAAGGGGGAGAGGTGTGAGGAATAATTAGAACAAAACAGGATTATAAATATGGTCGGTATTTATGGTAAGAATTAAAGGCAGATTCTACTGAGGTCATCCTTAATGGCAGCTGTAATACAGCCCAGGGCTCCTAATTTACTCTTTACACTCTGATCTGTCTTCAGTCATCATTAACTGCCCAGCCACTAACTTTTGATGGAATGTTTAGCCAATCAGGCTTGTCATTTATAACGACTTTTTAAGGAATTATGATTAATGAACATACTTTAAAATATCTTTACATTTAAAACATTTTACGTATGTATTCACGTGGGGGGAGGTTGTCTGCATGAACGCAGTTCTTGAAGAAGCTAGAATAAAACATTGGATCCCCTGAGCTAGCTGTAAGCAACCCCTCTTAGGTGCAGGGAACCAAACCCAGGGCAACTTCAAGAGCTGTACTGACTCATAACCCTGAAAATTGTTCTCCATACCTACAAATATTTTAAAAGGCAAAGGTTTTCAAGGAAGTTGGTTGATGTTTGGTCCTATGTGTTGGCTTGTACTGTAAATATCAAGAGATGCTAAAATGTACCCTTAGCAAAGACCCTGGAGGGTCTGACCCCCCAAGAGGCAGAATACTGTATTTCTTGCTTGTCGGTGCCTGCATATGCCACATTGAACATAGCCCAGAGCTTGAATCATCTTTCTTTCTTCTTCTCTGATACATTGTGTAGAGTGGGAATTGTACCCCAGACAACCAGACATCAAGGCTTTAGCTATGGGTTGAAATTCTGGCTCATAAATCAGTACCTTTCTGCATCTAGGCCCTACCTGGCTTTGGATTATGTGTGCAAGCTTGCTGTCACTGAGGTAGAGAGAATATAGAGACAGTAGCTGCAAATTCCAGGTTCCAGGATTTCTAAGGATAGAATATTAGATAGCACAAAATGTTGTCTATTCTGCTGTTTTTCTATTTATGTTTTATTATTTTCTTTTGTGGTGCTTAGGATTAAACAAAAGACCTTATTCATCCTAAGAAAGCCGTGCCACTGGGCTATATCTCCAACTCTATTACTGTAACATTTAAATGATCATGCCCTTGCTAAAATTCCTTCCCAGGGGGAGGTTTAAGTAATATCTACCCCTCCCCTAAAGGTCTCAACGTCAAACTGAGGCACAATTCTGTGGAACTTCACTCTGAGGAATATCTGAATTTACCAGACTTCCTTGGAGACCAAGGTGAGGGATGACTTACAGGAGTGTAGTTCCCCTAACAAACCTGAAAGCTTTTACTCAGCAAGGACGATGGCTTCCCTATAGTCCCATGGATCCCTCCTTCCCTAGTGTTCCCCAGTGATATGCTCTAGCCCCTTCCAAGGCACATGAGATGACAAAGGAGTGCATATCAGGTGGATACGTAGATGAGGGTCTCATGACCCTCTCCATCCCTCTAATATGGGGTATAAACAGTCCAACTGGGATAATCTTTTGCTAGGAGGTTCTGGAGTTTGAATAAGATTGGCCCCTATAGGCTCATATATTTGAACGCTTGGTTGCCAGTTGGTGGAGTATGGAGGAAGGATTAGGAGGTGTGACCCTGACAGAATGAGGATGTGGATAACTGTTTCCTGCCTTGACCTCCCCGAAATGCTGAACTATGGCCCTGAACTTTGAACAATCCTTTCTTTCTTCAAGTTCTTCTGGTCAGGCTATTTGATCACAGCAAAGGAAGTGAAATGAGGGCATAGGTCACTACATTTTGACCTACATGATGGACTGCCTTTCTTAGGGGAAAAGTGATTTTTTAAAAGAACTATGAAATACCACCTAAGAACTTTCTTTTTTGTGTAGACCACTGGAACTACTTATTTTGATATTTACAGGCTCATATTTCATCTGCCTTGCATTTCATGCAAACTCCACCCAAAGAAGTTGGGAAACCTGAAGTCACGCCTGCTATGCTCTCCTTCTGTGCTGAGAGTCCCGTCAGCTTCTGTGACCTCAGCTCTTCATTCTTTCTTTCCCTTCATGAGCTTGATGGCCAGTCCTTGTGTCTAGAGCCTGTAGATATTTTACTTCCTGTGACAGAAGTATTTTGCAAATATAGTTAGGTGAAAGACTATTGAGATGAGAAGTTATCCTGAAGCACTCAGGTGAGTACAGCATGATTACTGAAGCTCCCAGGACAGATAAAGAAAGGCAAGTGAGTCATAGGAAGAGCTGATCCTGGGCACAGAGGTCATGAGATCAAAGATATCTGAGAAGGTATAGAAAGGACACATGATGATAGACATCTAGAAGGCGGGAGAGGCAAGGGAAAGGGTTCTCTCCTGGAGTAAGGACGGCCACTAAACCTAAACCCTGATTTATTCTAGCTCTGCAAATCCATTGTCTAACTTCTGACTCCCAGAGCGTAGGACAACCCGTTGATACTGCTTTAAGTTATTGGGTGTGTGGCATTTTGTTGCTGCTGCTTAGGAATCTAATTCAGCATCTCACTCTCTACCTACGAATGGCCGAGGTTAATCGGAGCTCTCAACAGCTCTGCTGTTGGTCAGTGCCTGGAGGTGCCAACTCTAAATGCTTTGGAGCATTTAGGTCTGAACATGGAAGTTTATCTGGAGTCCATTTTCTCTGGGTCTTGAAGAGTCTTGACATAGGCTTACAAGACATGTCTACCTCTGAGCCTGGGTGTCACTGCAGGCTTATGCTTCAAATTCCCATTCTCCTGCAATACAGCAGAAAGCTTTCAGGGCACATTCTGGGCACCCTGTGCCATAGAGAAGCTAAGAAAGTTTCTTGTTGCCAAAATAAAGGTTTTGAATTATCATTAGTGCTACTTACCATGAACATAGTGATATTGGTCTTTTATGGAGATTATCTCTGAATTCTTGAAAAATTTATCCCTAGTGGGGAATATTGAATGATATTCTTGCTGTGGCTACTTTGGTAACACTATTTTTCATGGCTGAACAAAACCCAAACTGAGTTCTTTGTTTCTTCTCATAAAACACCTCCCAATCTAATGATTTTTTCATCTTTTATTCTCTGTAGATAGTTATAAGGAAAGTTTTCATAAATGAAACCTACCCACACCTTTATATCAAGCTCTTGCAGAAGTGGAAATAAGCCAGACTTAAGTGTCCTCAATGTGACATTGTACATCATGGTAAAAGTGTACTGTCTGAACAAAGCACCGGCTTATTTTTACCCTGATGGTTTTAAAACCTCTTTGGGTATTTCTACCATGTGGAAAAGATTCAAAGCAATCATCCCAAAACATCTCTATGAATCACTACTCAATTTCTGTTACACTAAAAAGGAAATGAAAGCAGGAAAGGACACATAATTTATTCAATGTCACACAGTAAGTAAAGGACAGAGAGGGATCGGGTGCAGGGACAGAACCTAAAGCACAGCCTCTCCACTGCCTCGGATGGAGGTGAATCCTAAAAACACTGCAGAATTTCACTTAGTTCTAGCTGAATACATGAACTAAGGAATAAATGTACAATACACCTATTTGTAGATAAATTAAATTAATTAGATGAAAATGTTGACTGGTGGGGTTATTCATTTTAACTTGCATGATGCTTTTCATATACTGTTTGGTGTTGCTTTGTGAACCCCATCCCACAAACCCAACACTTGTCTTTTCACATCTGTAAAGTCTGTAGTTAAAATACTAAAGGAAGAAATAGTAGCATTCTTCACCCTCCATCCATTGTTTGGGCACTGCTTCTTTGCTGTAGAATTCTTAGGCATCTAACTTGCAAAATTCATGGCTGTGTTTTGAACAGCTGCATTTTTTATTTATATTAAGAAATTCATCTTTAGGTAGCCCAGAGCTAAGTCAATCTGAAATGATCAAAATAAATTTGATTTGCTTCCACTTTTAAAAGGACTGCTTTGTTCAAGAAATGGCTCTTCTTCACAATTTAGAATAAATATGCCCTTCATCCTTAGAATCTTTAAAAAGCTCAGTGGTGTTATTTACATGCTCATATAGTGATGTGAGGGAGCAGATCTATTAGGCCTTACAGAATCTGCATCTTCCTTTACTGGCAGTGGAACCAACAAGGACAAAAGGTAAATTTAGAACATTTTGTTACAGGGAAACATTGAAATGAAAGCTTTCTTTTTTCCTGTAAAAACATAAGAAACTTAAGAGCAGGGAAGGCTTGTTCTGCTGCGAACTGCTTATACACTAAGAATAGAAAGTGGAAGAAACAGAACAGTAATTGCAAATTGCCTTTTATGTTGCGGTTGAAGGCACGTTCCTGTCCAATAATTTTAATAAAGAAATCCCCCCAGCCAACCGGCTGATCAGTTTGAACATAACTCAAGCATTATACACATTGTTCCCTTGGATTTATACCTTTATGGAATTAAATTGTGTCTAGTGTCATGCCAAGACCCAAAACAGTCTACTGTCATTAAAAATTAGCCTCAGGAGTTACTAGAAGCTCATGTTTCTTTCCATCTCAAAAACAATCAGCCATTTACATTTGACTCACTATTTTAAGTTTTAAATTCAATGCATCATTAGTAGAACTGTAGACCTGTTAGGACTGTTGGCATCAGGACCTCTAAAACCAGTGACATCCCAGGTGACAGCGAGACCTGCACACCTGTTGCTAAGGCAACAGTCACCATATTCCCAGAATCCACTAGGCCCACCTCCCACCTTTACCTGTGGTTACATCACTATCCATATATAAAAGGAAGACCCTTCTGATCTCTCTCTCTTCCCCCCTTCTCTTTTCGCCACCACCTTACCCCCTCTCTTTCAATAAACCCCACATGGAACTGTTTGGCCTGGTGTGGTCTTTCTGGAGCCGTGTGACCATCACACCAAGAACAATACTATTCAAGTTAAGTTTATGGCATTTTCCTCTGCAAATTACACCAAAAACTCTTAGACATTGGTTCCTAGCCTGTGAGGTATAGGTTTCTGAGACATGGGGATGGTGACACTGTGGGCTCTCAGCTTCCTGGGTTACCTATTCACTGAAGACCTGCAATGTTACACACAGAAGTACAAGTACCAACTCCCAAAGACATGATGATGGGAATGTGATACAGAAAATTCCAAATCATCTTAACATCATAGTTAGCTGATGCTTGTTCATGATGTATTTCTTTAGTCAATGGATAGCTGCTTGTGGGGAGTGGATGGTATTTTGTTATTCTTGATATCAAAAATGGGGACAACGAGGCTCAGTGGGTAAAAAGCACTTAGAACACAAGCCTGGTGACACACATTCAATCCCTGGAACCTACATTTAAAAGCTACATGTGACAGCATAAATCCCTAATCTTAGCACTTATATAGCAAGATGGGAGGTAAAGATAGGAGAATCACCCAGAAGCCCATGGGCCAACCAGCTTGGAATAAACAACATGGCAGAAGCCACAAGAAAGACACTGCCTCATAAACAAGATGGAAGGGGAGAACTGACGTCCCCCAAAACTCTTCTCTAACCTCCACATGTACACTATGACACACATGCTCTGGCATTCACATATATGTTACCTATAAGATAATAATAATAGTAATACTACTATTATTATAAGTAAAAGAAAATAAACATAATTAATTTTAAAAGAAAATGTCCTCATGACTTAAAATAGAAGCAGATACAAACTTAGGCAGATAGGCATGTCAAAGGTCAACTTCCAGCATAGTCGAGAATGGCATCAGCAAACACCCACCCCACGCCACTAACTAATGGAAAGAATGTCTCCCTGCTTGTAATGATAGCCTTGGGGAAAAACTCCAGAAATTTCAAGTCGTAATTGTATTGGAAAGAAATTTGAACAAAGCATAGGCTTGTTCTCTCTCTCCTCTCTCTCTTCTCTCTCTCTCTTTCTCTCTCTCAATTTCCCTTTCTCCCCCTCCTCCTCCACTCTGTGTGTGTGTGTGTGTGTGTGTGTGTGTGTGTGTGTGCATGCCAAGGCTTAAATTTGAATGTTATTTCTGCTTGCAGAGCAGAGAGCTGATGTTCCCCCATAGCTGTGCACATGGGAGATACAATCTTTGTACACGGGAAGAACAGTCTACTGCTAAATGACCTTATGTTCACTGCAAGCAATGTCCTTTCACACACACATACGATTGATGAATTGGAAGCAAACAGGAGGGTTTTGAAAACAGATTGGGTGTGAAGAGAGCCGGTGATTCAGCAACAGGGCAGACAGCAGTACTGGTGAGAACCAACCCAGCTTGGTACTGGCTGGAGCAGAGAGGAGCTGGAACACTTCCTGGGTCGCTACCAATCTCTCCTCTTCAGAGCACTCTGATTTATTCTGATTTTATCAGGAGGCAGAAGGTTCTGTAAATGCATTGCCACCATTATTTTAATTAGATGTTACAAAAGCAGATCTCTGAGATTCTAAAAAATTAGGGGTTCTTAAGGTTACTTAGATAGGAAGCCATGGGTAAGAAACCAGCATTAACCTCAAAGCTGGCACTTTCACAGGTATTAATGGACAATTAATCTCTGGGAAGAGATGTGAAGGGGGTGAAAGACACCAGAATAACCCAAATATACCTCTGTTAGAGAAAGTGTTTATTGAAATAAAGACGGTGAAGGAGCAATAATCGGAAGATAAACTGAAAGATAGGACATATATTCTGTCTTACTGTCAGCAAATCAACAAACCCAGAGGGATTTGGAAAGCGAAGAGTGTCCTGATAGCTTTTTTCCATGTTCTTACCTTCCAGTCTTGATGTTAGGTAACTCAAACTGTTTCCTATATTGTTTCCTATTGCCCTACCATTTCTTTGCAAATTGAGTATCTTTGTTGAAGATACTGTATAAGCCAGAAGTGTGAGCCACTGCTTTGATCTACTTTCCAATGGGTTCTCTGAGGTGTATGTGTGTTAAGATACAGTGGTAAATGTCCTTGTTTTGCCTCTAGTTAATCTATCATTTGTTGCAGGATTTTTGCCTTGGTTAAAAACTTAGGATGGAATAGGAATTATTCCCTTTCTAACTTGTACAGAAATCGTATTTTTTCTATTTTCTTTTTTGCTGATGTTTGTTGCTAAACGCTTTGAGCTTCCTGACCACTAGTGGGGAAATGCTGAAGAGGAGGAGACAGGGAGGTCAGAAGTTTGAGATCAGTCTTGTGGGGTACACTGGATACTAAGGGGATATCTCAGTTGGTGAGTGAGAGCAAACATGAGGGTCTGAGTTCATTTTCCTCTGTCTGATTAAGTCTTGTAGGACAGTCATGGGGGTACACATTGTAATCCCGGCATTAGGGGAAGAGGTATAGGCAGATCCCTGGAGTTTGTTGGGCAGCCAGTTTAGGCAAATTATTGAGTATAGGTTAATGAAAGACCCTGTCTCAAAGGAGGCATTTGTGAAGCTCACAATCCATGATTGTTCTCTGGCCTCTGACCCTGCAACACACACAAACATGCATACACATGCACATATACACATATGAAATAGATCAATACAAAGATGTATTGTATACACTGAGATGATCATGATGTAACTGGAGCTTATTTTATTTTATATTTACAGCAATGGACTGGGTTGAGTAGCAGCCCCCTCCCCAAGCTAGGCTCAGCCACCTGCTCCCAATATGCCAACTGGAGAGAGAAGTAATGGTGACAAACAGAAGAAGAAATTGATTTAAGGATCACATCAGGAACAGGAACAAGTAAAAGGTTCCAGTGACCTTCCCAAGTTCATCTTTATGCTAATGACATACATGAGTTTCAAAACTAAAATAGGAAGAATTGGAACAGGAGACAAGAGGTTTGCATAATTAAGCATTTCTAGTCAGGATATGGGCTGGTTACTCACTGGCTCAGTTCAGGTTCTGTGCAGTGGCCCCACGAAGTCTTATCACTGTCTTCTTCTGAGAGATCAGTCTGGCTCTCAGGAGATGGTTCCCTCCTGCTCCAGGTCGAAGCTTTGCCCTTATGGATCTTGCCTTCACCTGGGGGACAATCCATTGAGGGCCCATCCTATGAGTTCTGCTCTTCCTGAAGTCCAACATGACTGCAGGTTTTTCAAAGAGTTATCTCTGTGCCTTCAGCCTTGGAGGGGGATGAGACATTAGACTGACGCTCCCTGAATGATGAATGGACAGTCAGTAGGTGACCCACGGTTAGGGAGACAGACACAGGATGAAGACAGGGATGGCAGGTTTTTATCCTGTGTTAGCTTCTAAATGCCCATTTCAACAATGGATGATGTCCTTAGGAACTAATGGCTGTCAAGGGCAACAGCCACTTGAAGCTTATTCTACTAGAGGTGTACTGACTAAGTGGTAGTCAGTCATGGAATTGTTAAGTGGATGCTACATGCATCTATGTTATTCATGTCTTTGTATATGCACAAAAGGAATCAAAAACTATACACATGCTTTATACTTTGCCTTGTTTTTTTCCTGCCTGAGTGGGGTCTCTGGATACAAGCCCACAGTAGGACACTTGGTACTTACTCTTTGTGTGAAAAAACAAGCATGGCATCTGAAAATTGTCAGGTGTACAGCACATGCCAACTGGGTCAGAACAGGAATCTCTGTTGCCCTTACAGCTGCTTACATCGTTCTTGGGGAATAGGGAATGTTTCAAAGAAAGCTCAAGGAGTTCTCAGAATTCTGTCAGGAAAGATAGAAGACTTTTAAAACCCTCTCTGAATCTGTTGTAATTTCCTTACATGTGAAGCTGTTCTCAAGTGTTAGTTACCACCAGTGGCCTCCCACATCCCCTGAACATGCAAAGACATATTTGAATGAAATAAAGGCACTCCCAACATTCCATTCTATGGCAGGGAGAGCTCTCAGTTATGCTGACTGGAAAACAGACATTTCCTGCTTGCAATAGGTTGGATTCACATAGCCTCAGGCAGGCAGAAATCTTGATGGAACCACTGCATGCTGGGAAGAAAATATCCCCAACCCCCACACACCTACTTCTAATCCCCCCCCCCCCAGTCTGGAATCTTTGAAGGGAAGTTAAAACTGATCCATGCAGGGAGGTAATATACATTTAAGACAGGAAAGAATTCAGCTGTCAATACAGAGCAGGCTGTTCATTTTGCTAAAAATATGTGAGAGCTAATTTGCCAGTGAATCTGCTCTGGACTTTGCTTTATCCTGAAGCACATCTATATAGCATTGCCCTCAGGTGCCTCTTTATTCATTTGTCAGGTTCAGCGTTTTGGGAGAGCTTGTGGTCTTAATGAAATAAACTGATTTTCTCTCCCCCTTTTAAAGCCACTTCATGGAAGGTGAGACTTCATTTACCGAAAAATGAGCATGGAATATCCCACTTAATTACTTTTCCAGACTCTCATCTTACCCATGAATCAAGGTTTCTCATAACTAAAACATGTCAGAGTAGGCAGCAAAAGGAAAAGAACAAGTGATCCTTTTTGAACTTATGGGAAGATGACCTTGTGTTACTACCCTCACTGATAGCACTGACACCTTAAACTAGCTGTCACTCAGAACAACACAGGACCCAGCACGCTTCTGTTAGCATCTATGTCGTAAGGATCAGGAAAAGTCTTCAGGTCAATAAGCATGGAAACTTGATAACCGTAGTCTAAGCAAAAATACCAAACAAGTGACCATTCTAACAATGTCCTGTATGGTATGAAGCTTAAGTTTTTAAGGCAATGTGACATATAGTCTATAACTCAACAATACTTCATCAGGCAGTATTGTATCAATATGACTTTATTTCATTTTAATCTGGATCCTGGAGCAGGTAATTATTTTAACTAAAAACCCACAGTCCAACAGTAGTTATTAACAATGTTTAACCAACATTCCAGAGGCAGCTTCAGTTCCTTAGCTGTGCTCTATCTTTGAACTAGAGGTTTGGATAGTGTGAATGTGAAGGAGAGTTTATCTGTGCAGCTCCAGGCACTGGAGATGTGTGGATTGGTAATAAATGCTTTAGAGGTCTTCTTGTCTTTTCATAAACAAGATACAAGAATCTAGTGAAGCCTCATGGTCTTGATTTCCCTGTAGCTGCATGTCACAGATAATGTGATGAATGAGATTCCATATGAAGAACCAGGTTGGAAGAGAAGGAATCCAGAGTAGAGGTGATAGGCCATGTCCTAGACAAGAAGAGGATGCCTGGTGCTTAAAAGTGTTGTTTGCAACTAGCCTGAAGCCTTTTAGGTTACCAGTTAGCAGTGCTAGGAACATTGGAACCCCATTTTACTAACCGTTTGCTCTCAGAAGACATGGTTGTCCTGACTATGGTCTACTAATCATCTCTTTGCAATCCAAGGGAAGTGTCTTATTTCTGGATCTTGAGATCCCTGTCTGTCTTTAAACTGTTAGAGACGTTTCTCAGAAGCAGACCCAAGAGAGACTCTCAAGACAGAGAATGGACTTTATCCTCTTGCCAAATGATGAAAGCTTATCTGGAAGTGGGGCTTAGAAATTATCCCTGCTCATAACTGTCATTAATTAATATGTATAACCATGCATAGCATATACTTTGATTGGCATGCAAATACTTTCAAAGTAGTGTCTCATAAATGTGAACCTTTACACTAGTACATTTTTCTTTCTTAAAACAATAATGTATCATATTTAAGGCAGTAAAGAGGAAAGCAATTAACAAAAAAACAAGGTCAGGTCCTGTGTTAATGCCAAAGTAGAGCTGTCAGTAAGGCCAATGAGCTCGGATATACTGCCACAAAATTAACAGCACACAATGACAGTTTACAGGAAAGGTAACACTAAGATCTTACATAATTTCTGTGCTTATTATAATGATCATACAGGTGAGTATTTTTTAAACAAGCTACAGTCAAAGTTGGTTAAAGAAACTATATTCCAGTGGGTGAGTAGATGGCTTTTTTCCCCCTAATTTTTACAAATACTAGAAGATGTCCCAAAGGCCAATACTTTGTTGCATGAAACAACCCTGATGCAGAAAATTATTCTTTGCAATCCAAGCAGTAAGTGCAGTGGGTGATGGTTCAATTAACTGCATAAACATTGCTGGTCTTTTTGGGGGACAGGGGAGTGTTTTCCACTCTGGAAGATGAAATCCACATATTTCAGAGGGAAAGGACAATCAAGGATAGCCTCACTGCTTAACAGCACAGCTGTGATTGTTAGTGCATACCCCTGCCAGTCACACTGGGTACTGTGAATCTCAGGCTAAACAGGACGCTGGAAGCTTAGGAGGAGTCATGGGGATAGAGAAAATGAGATTAATCAAATGTTCTCCCTGGATGCGCCTGTCTGGATGCCATGTGTTTTCTAAGGTTAAGGAAAGGCTGAGCCAGTGTAAGGACCAAGAGCTCCCAGCTTAGCAAACCGCAGGACAAAGGGAATCTAGAGAATGCTTGCTTGGAGCAAAAACCAGAATGCACAGTTCCTTTGCCATGTACCATTCATTAGGGCACTAAATTCGTGAGCAGTGGTATTTTAAAAGAGACTTTTAACTGTGGAAAACATGTATTAGACATGCTATGCAAATAGATCCTCTGGGATTTGAACATTATTTATAGACCATGATTTTTATATAAACTAAATATGCCAGAGGCTGGACAGTTGGCTCAGTGGTTAAGAGCACTTGCTGCTTTTGCAGAGGAAACAGGTCTGATTCCCAGGACCCATACAGTAGCTCACACCAAATTGTAAGTCCAGTTTCAGGAGATCAAACACCTTCTTCTGACCTCCAAGGGCACCAGACACACATGGTGCCCATACATTCAGGCAGGCAACAGACTCATACAACTTTTAAAAATAATAATAATAATAACAATAAACTAAATATGTCCAAAGATGTATTTTGGAAACTCTCCATGGAGCATAGGAACAGGGAGGTCACAGCATTTGCTCCAGCTGCATTTACAACAGCTACAGTCAGCTAGTGTCACCAGAGATACTCAATTTGAAAATAAATCATGTAGAGGCCAGAAATGAATCGAACAATGCCATTCAAATTGTAAAAGATGGATCCCAATCAGCCCACTAACTTACTGTGTAGAAGGAACTAAAGACAGCATTGTGAACTCTGATTGCAAGTTCACATAGAAACTTGATGTTTGTTTTTACCATTAGAAGAAGACAAGCTTCTATGTATATGCATTCATATTTTCACTCAAGTGAAATTATTCTAGTAATTAGCTTTCAGTATATTTATAGAATTTTTCAATGGCAGGTTGGAAAACAAAACCTGGTTTTTCGCCATGGCTGGTTTGAGAAGCCTTGGTGTAGACCATGGCTGAACCATGGTTATTTTTGAAAATCCCATTTTCAGAGACCAGGCTCATTTGTTAACCCACCACCACCACCACCAGCCCCAAACAAAGATGTAGGGGCATCTGAGAGTCTTTGAGATCCTAAGTGAAATACTAAACTGGTCCCTCCAGGACAAGGAAGGATCTCATTAAAAGAAAGTTTTGTGTGTTGTTGATTGACTAATCCTAAATTCCAGAGTCAAAAAAAACAAAACAAAAAAAAAAAACAACCTGTCTCCTCTTGGTGGCTTGCTTTTACTTAGAGCTCTCTTTAATCCTTTAATCCCTCCTGTCTTCTGATTCTTACTCTACAAAATCATAGTGGTGTCAAGTTCCAGGAAGAACATGTGGATTTCATTTTGTCAGAAGCAACATTCAGCTTTCTTCCAGTTGTAATCATTGAAGTGCAGAATTGAAGATAGCTAGAGGGAAGAAAGTCGCTCTCACAGTGCTTTGTGTTGTTTTGTTTTGTTTTGAGACAGAGTCGGTGTGGTCCTCCTGCCTCAGCCTCCAAAGTGCCGACATTACAGATCTGAAGAACCATGTCTGGCGTTTAACGAGCTTTGAAAACTTTTTTACACCCATCAAAAATTATTCTTCCAGCTAAAGTTATGTGAAAGCTAAGGTTAGTTGGCATTTCTCAGCAGAGTCCAATAGAAAGCTGGGCAGGAGTGTGATGGGAGTGAGGCTGAGAGAGGCTCTGTGGGTCCTGTGAAAGAAGGATGACCTCAGTTTGAACCCCAGGATCCATCGTAGAAGGAGGAAGCCAGAACCTGAAAGTAGTCTCTGACCTACACACACACACACACACACACACACACACACACCACAAAGTAACAACAAATAAAATATTTTTCTCTTTTTTTCCAACCTAATATTTTTATTGATTATTTGGGAATTTTACATAATGCACCCCAATCATACTCACTTCCCACTCCCCCAGGCTTGCCCCCACCTCTGTAGCCACCCCCAAAAGAAGAAAACAAAAGGAACAACAAAAGCGAACAACAACAACAAAATCATGTCCAATTTGTGTTGCCCGTGTACTCACTGGAGCATGGTCAACCTCCCAGTGGCCAGCCCCTGAAAATCAGTCCTTTCCCCCTAACCCCTTCCAGACGCCATCAACTGTGGAGAGCTACACTCCAGCATCCTTACCATTATTTTAAAGAGTCGAATGGCTTCCTGTCTAGGCTGTTACTGGTTTGGTGGAGTGCGGTGGTGTGGGGATAGGGGTTGTCACAGAAGCTGTCTGTCTCTGTCCCTCTTTCTCAACTGTGAGTCTGCAGTCATGGATGCCAAAGGCAAAAGTAGCTTCCTTGCCTTTTACAGTCAGCAGGAGCAGGGATTATGGACTTCCACATGGCTTTTGGAGACAGCATGGACCACAGACATCCACATGAATAATTTTTTCTTTTTTAAAGACCATTGCAAAGAGCCTAGGGTGAAGAGTCTGATTTTTCTTTTTAGGTTTTTTGTTTGTTGTTTGTTTGTTGTTATTTGGTTTTCTTAAGTGGGCTATCTATGGCTGGCATTCAACTGAAAGCACACATACACCAGTCTTTTAAAAGCTGCTAGAACAAAATCAGGGGTGAGGCCTCAGCTGAGTTAAGCTCTGGTGAATGAGGGCCAGAGAGTAACACCTTAAAGGGCCCCTTAATTAGAGCACAGAATAGTAAATATTGATGGGATAATTAGCCAATAATTTAGAGAAACATTGCACTTTTAAGTATGATTGTTGATAAGGTAACTATAAATGGTAGCAGAGACGTTGCTGAGCAGATTCCTCATGCAGCGACCTTAAAGAAAAATATTGATAGAGTTGACTTTAGCAAACAATAAACAATCCCTCAAAAACTATTTTCAATTACTATTTGAAACAAGTATAAATTAAAAAGAATATATGACAATGGTTAGTTACATTTCTCACTGCTTTAACCAACCAGAAACAACTGAAGGGATAAAGGATTTCTTCTGCCAGGAGCGCTGTGGGTAGAGGGCTGCTCTGGAACCACAAGAGCGCAAAGCACCTTGGGAGAGCAGAAGTCAGAGCTGGCTGCAACCTAGGACTTCCTCCACCTGTCTCCACACTGAAGATTCCATATTCTCTCAGTACGTAGCACCACTGGCTGAAGACTGAATGTTCAAATACGTGCGTCTGTGAGGGACATTTCACAGAAACTATAAGGGGGAGGTATAAAAGAAAGAAGATGGGGCCAGCAAGGTGTTTGATGCCAAGTCTCATGACCTGAGCTCTGTCCCAGGGACCCGCACAGTAGAAGAAGAGAACGGACTTTACAGGTTGTCCTTTGTACTCCATATGTGTGCTGTGACACACTTTGTGCCCCAAGATGAGTGAATTAATGAATGAAAGTTTTAAAAGCAAGGAGGCAGGACCTTTACCAGTTATGTTTAGAATTACAAAGGCTACAAAAGGAGAGGCTAAATCTAGCTCACGGTATAAGGACGGTTTAAAGTCTGTATGGAAAATTGTGTTGTGAATAGAGTTAAATAAGACAGGAGAAAGTTCTTAGAAATGACAGAAAAGGAAAGAAGAGAGGAAAAGCCAGGCAAGCAGGTGAGAAGGGAAGAGGAGCGAGGGAGAGAGAGCAAAAAGTCAGGTATGTTGTGCACACAGACGGTCCCGCTACTCAGGAAGACTGCCACAGTATTTAGGCAAGCTTGGGCTACACAGTAAGTGCTACTACACTAGTAGCCAGGTCTGTGGAGTAAGCTTCTGTCCCCAAAAGCAAAAACAAAACAAAATCACAAAACCAAAACAAAACAAAATGAGAAAAAACTGGGAAACAGAGAAACTTACAGTTTAACAATATTTTTTGGTATTTTCTTCTATTAGAGTCAACTTTATTGAGATGTAGTTCATACTTAATAAAGTACACCCATTTTAAGCATACAGTTTGAGATTGTTAACACCTATTTTAAGGATCATTTATATTGTACGTACTAATGGATTCACTATGGTATTTCCCTATATGAATGCATTATGTGTTGCTGTGTCAGTCCACCTTTCTACCAACGCTGCCTCCCACCTTGTCTCCTCTGGCAACGCTTCCAGTCTGTGGTGGTTTGAATATGCTTGGCCCATGGGAAGTAGCACTGTTCGTAGGTGTGGCCTTGTGGGAGGAGGTGTTTCACTGTAGGGGTGGGCTTTGAGGTCTCCTCCTATGCTCAGGCTCTGCCCAGTGCAGAAAAGAGCCTCCTCCTGGCTGCATGTAGAAACCAGTCTCTCATGGACACTCTCCTGGTCATGCTTCCTGATAATGGATTGAACCTCTGATACCAAAAGCCAGCCCTAAGTAGATATTTGCCTTTATAAGAGTTGCCTTGGCTGTGATGTCTCTTCACAGCAATAAAACCCAAACTAAGACAGCCTGTGATAATCCCTACTGTTCAATTTTTTAAATAATATAACTGCTAAATTTTTGTTTATTTCTCAGACTTCTGACTGCATTGACAACTAAGCTTTCACAGATGTAATCTGTTATCTCCTTACCTAAACTTGGTTTCCATTAATTAAATGCTTCCTATTTCCTCTTCTTGCTATGCCCCTGCCCTAATGTTATCTAAGTCCCTAAAATTTGCCTGACTCTAATAAAATATTCCACTATACGACCCAACTTTTTCAACTTTTTAATCTTGTCCCTTCTGCTCCACAAAAGGTTCATCTTAAAGACTGTTCATGTTGCTAACTCATGTTGTTATATCTTTTATAAACTTATAAGCTACAGAAAATCCACCCAGATCTGCCTCTCACGGACTAAATCGACTCCACCCAGATAAGTACATCTGCCCAAAGTTCCCACTCACTACCTATTCCAAAGGGTGGGATTCCTCTGGGTTTCAAATGTACATCTTAAGAAAAATTTTCTTTCTCCCAAATGTATTTAATCTATTTCTCTACCTATAATAATGTGTTCAACATTTTGTCAAGTTCAGGTGCTTACTACACCCAAGACAGCTCCAGAGAAGCAACCTTCAGATGCTCCAATCTCCTCTCAGACACAGATGCTTCTACTGGACCCGTTCCTTCTGACATATCCTCAGACGGCTCCACAGACCCTGGACAGAAAGGAAACAGCCAACTCTCCTACGACTGGACAAACGTCCCCCGCCCCCATTCTTCTAGGTTCCCCAGAGACACGTTGCCCCCAATGCCAGCATGAAGCAGTCAGATATTACAACAACCCTATTCCTGCTTTGCCATTGCCTCTTTCTAATTTTTCTTTTTTAATTAAACCAAAATGGGGGAATGTTAGCATTCTGTCTAAACTCCACCCCACAGTTGCCTGGCAACAGCCAGGTAGGCCTGGCCCACTATAAAAGGGGCTGCTTGCCCCTCCTCTCTCTCTTGCCTTGCCTCCTGCCCCCTTGCTCTCCTTCTCTCCCCATTCCCTTCCCCCCTCTCTCCATGTGGTCATGGCTGGCCTCTACTTCCCTACTCTCCTTCTCTCTGCCTCTACTACCCTCATAGCTCCCCTCCCATGCCCTGACTAAACTCTATTCTATACTATACTGTCCTGTGGCTGGTCTCTCAGGGGGAAGGGATGCCTCGGCATGGGTCCGCTGAGGCACCCCCTTCCCCCACACCTCACCATGCATGCATCTCTTTATCTTTTTATAAACATATCACCTTCTTTAAGGAGAACTTTAAAAAATGGTTTATGTGCATAACATAGATTGTATGGTACTTGCCCTTTTCTGTCTCCTTTATTTTTTGTTTTACTTTTTAAAAGATATATTTTTATGTGTATGAATGTTTTGCCAGCATGTATATGTGTGCACTGCATGTGTGCCTAGTGGCCATGAAGGTCAGAAGATGGCATCAGATCTCTGGAACTAGAGTTGCAGGTATTTGTGAGCTACCATGTGGATGCTAGGAATTGAATCCAGTTCCTTGGCAAAAACAGCAATTAGCTGTTGAGCCATCTCTGTGGGCCCTATGTCTCCTTTGTTTAGCTTAGCACGATGTCCTTAGCTTCACCCACTTAGCAGCAAATGACAGAATTTATGTGTGTGTGCGTGTATGTGTGTGTATGTGTACGTGTGCGTGTATGTGTGTTCATACTTGTGCTTGTATACGTGCACACGGATATGTATAAATGTACATTAATGCCAGAAGTCAACAGTGGGTGTCTTCCTCAGTTGCTCTCCACCTTATCCTTTGAGACATTGTATTTGGAGTTTACCTTTCGGCTAGACTGGTTGTCCACTGGGCCGCAGGTATCCTCGTCCCTTTGTGTTCTCAGCTCTGAGGAAAATCGACCCCCCCCTCCCCCCCACCCATCTGTAAAACGGGTTGTTTTGTTTCCTTTTGACGTCCAGTTTCTCCCCTCATCCATCACCTCATACACTGCAGGCTCTCTGTGGAGAAGTAAGTGAATACCAGGTGCCAGGTTATTCTGTAATCCTTCTCGTACAACTTAAAAATTCAAAAAGCATGCCTTTTATGAATTTGTATGTAAAAAAGGCTGGATATAGTGGTCACAGAGGATTAGTAGTGTTGACCTCTTATGATGGCTAGTTTTGATTGTAGACTTGAAGCAATGTAGAATTTCCTGGGAAGGGAGTCTCAGTGGGAGACTGTCTAGATCAGGGTGGTTTAGTTCATTGCAGAGGGAAGATCCATCCACTGTGGATAGCACCATTCCCTAGGAAGGGGATTGACTGCATATTGGTGGAGAAAGCAAGTGTGGGTGTGCCTAGCTGTCTTAGGTTTCTGTCACTTTGACCTCCCAGCTATCATAGACTGTAACCTGAAATGGCGAGCTAAAATAATTGGCCCTAAGTTGTTTGGGGGTGTGTGTGGTTGCTCACATTTTATCACAGCAAGAGAAACAAAACTAAAGCATCTCTGCTCTGGTTGCTAGTGGTGCTAGTGGCTCGGTAGTGAGCGCTTAGCTTTCCATCTCTCGCTGGTGTTTCTCCTTTTTCTTGTTGAATTATTTCCTCTTAACTAACAAGAAAACTTTAGAAATATCATTGCATGTACAGTGTTGCTAATGGTAGAGATGACAGCATGGAAGGCATATACTACTTGTGGGAGTATAAGTTGGAAAGTATTTCAAACTTAGTTTTATATTTAAAGAAAAGCCTCCGAGTTTTATGTGCTTATTCAACTCAGAAATTGTATTGCTTTTTATGGCGCCAATTTAAAATGAATGTTTATTCACTAAGACAGGAATTGCATCGTTGCTGGTATACAGTACTGTCAGATTGCAATTAGAACTTACTTCAATATTCCCAGTACAATCATTTTTTAAAAATGTGAGGTAACAGCAGCTTCCCCCTCTTTTCGTGGGCATTAGACTTTATAGTCCACCCCCCCTGCAATGAGATGCAAACTCTGAGTCTAGGGATTGGTGCTAGTTCTAATTCAAGGTTTTCAACACAGAGAATACCCTTTTCGAGCTCCCTTATTGAATCCACAGACTGAAAACAAATGATACAGGAAAGGCCAAGCATCTACTGACTGGCAGCAGAAGATAAACATAAAGAATATCGTGAACCCAGGTTACTGAGTGTTTATGTTAATAAATATCCACCACCAATTAGGGAATAACAATCTCGTTTTGTTACGTGTACAAGAAATAAACCATTTTGTTTAAGCTACTATACACATTTAGATTTATCTGCACTATAATTCACTTTGGTTGTAACACCTTGAGTAGTCCATGAAGTGACTTGGTCACATACTTAAGTTTTCTTTGAAAGTTAAGCATGACTGTGAAATGTGCTTTCTTTGAAGCACAGCTTGATAGTGAGTTCAGATGAGGTACCTCATTACAAAGGTGCTGTGTCTGCTAAGCCATTGGTTCTCTCTCCCTCTCTCTCTCTCTCTCTCTCTCTCTCTCTCTCTCTCTGTCTCTGTGTGTGTGTCTTTCCCCTCCCTCTCCCCTTTCCTTCCCTTCCCCCTAACCCCCTCCCCCTCTCATTCTCCCTTTCCCTCTCCCCCCCATAGGCATAAAATTCAGAGCCTTCTGAATGGCAGATACACTTTCTACAAATGGTCTTCGCTTCCTAATACACCTTGTGATAATGGATTTGAAGACATTTCAATTTTCTTGTTGATACTGAAATTCTGTCCTGCCATCAGCCAGCTGAGGATTTTACAGCATCATCAAAAATCTGTTTGCCCTCTATTGTTTTAGCTGGAATTCCCCGATTTTCCACTGTGTCCCTAGTGAAGGCAGAGGGTTCAAATGAGTTCTTAGAAGAGACCAACCGTTTTCCCCTGCATCTCATTTTTATGTTTTGACCTTGGCCTCTAGAGCATGCAATCCAAAAACTGTGTTGCAATACATCCTTTCACACTAGTGCAACTCTTTAAAGAGAACATTTCTTTATTTACTGGTGTCTCTCTCTCTCTCTCTCTCTCTCTCTCTCTCTCTGTGTGTGTGTGTGTGTGTGTGTGTGTGTGTGTGTGTGTGTTTACAACTACTTGAGTCAGTCCTCTCTTCCCTCCGGGTGGGTACCAGGAACTGAACATGAGTCCTCAGGCTTGGCAGCAACCCACTGAGCCACTGAGCCAGCCCCTCAGTACAGCCCTTTGGTCCTGTTCTCTTTGTACACAGCAGCAACTTCACCAATGCCATGGACAAGATGTGCATGCTCACTTTCTCCAAGGACTATCATGGTGTGTGTGTGTGTGTGTGTGTCTGTGTGTGTGTGTGTCTGTGTGTGTGTAAGTATGGTTACTAAAGATATTGCTGAATCTGCCCATTGTCTTTCAAATTAGTATATCTGAATGTGGCGCAATTATTCTTGACTAAGCAGTGAAAATTCCTATCTGGTGGCTGACAGAGGGATTAGCCTGCTCAGAAAGGCTCAGTATCTCAAAAACCAGAGAAATAAGTGTGATATCTAAGCTGATGGTATTAAACCTGTTTGGATTTCATGAGTACCTCAGACCATCAGGTTCACTGGGGGGTGCAGGTCACTAGAGTTACTGGCCACTGAGGAAGTCCTGGAGGAATTCCACACAGCTTATGTGTTCCATAATAATGAAGCCATCAAAATGATGCCAAAGAAAAGCCTTTAATAATATAAAGTATTTGTGTGATGAGTATCTCAATGAAAAAACAATATATACACAATATGATACTATACTTGTAAATAAAAACATACTTTGATGTGTTTAGGAAATAAACATTAAGACCCTTCTACGCATATAACAAGCATTAGAGTTACTGGTGTGTGTGCATGTCTGTGTGTATGTTAAAGCAGAACCTAATGCTACTTTTACCTTTTCCAATTTATAGTGAATATTTATTACTGTAACAGGACACCACTATTAAATTAAGGTTCTTTTTTGAATTATAAGAAAAGGCTAATGTCCTAACAATGAGGTTTAATAAAGTAAGCAGAAGACACATACGCCATTCTAGCCCTGTGTTCTGCCCTGACTCACCAAACATGCCCTGTACTGTGTGTTTCAATCTCCTTCTATTTCCCTATTAAAACGAACAGATGCATTTCCCATCACACGGAGCTCATGGAAACGTGCCAACCATTTTCTTAGCAACCGAACTCCTGCCTTGTGCGCTGTGCATGTTAACTAAAACAGCCTGTTGACACCTTAAAGTAAACCTGCCTTTTTCCATTTAGCTTTTTATCAAATGAATGTAATTTTGTTTGCTGACGAATTTAGTTCAGCTTCAAGGAGATTTTTCTCTTCTTCCTGGGGAGGCTAGAGAATCAGAATTGTCATGCCAAAGGATGAAAAACAAGCCTAGGGAGAAAAGACAGGCTGATGTCGATGTGGGTAATGTAAGAGTATCTTCTCAATTTCACCCCTCGCCTCGCCTTGTTTGTGCCCCCCCCCCCACAGACCTCCGGGTAGAATGTTGATTTAACTTTAGATTCTCCTTAGCCTTTGCATCAAAATGTTTGGGTTACTTGATTAAATGCATTAATTTCAATGAGTGTGTTGATGATTGCCATTGTTATTATGTGAAGGCTCTTGTCTTATTTTTTTCTTGTTTCTAACACGTCGATATGCTCTACAGTTAAATTATGTTCTTTTCATTGGCTAGTAGACCCGTTCCTATGGTCCAGAAATAAAGAGAACAAACGATACATAATTTGGCAAGGCAGGAGGGGGAGAGTTATTATCAGCAGTGCAGAGAATTGGTATTTTTCAGATAGAGCTGACTCTGCAACTTGAAATAATCTGCTGTTTTACTTGAATACAAAAATAAATCTGTGTCTACATGTATTTGTAGACACCTTGGGTACAAAGACCATAGGAATATTTCCTAAATAAAAAAACTTTCAAGTTGCCTTGAAGACTAACAGGATAACAAAACCACATATATACTTAAACCAGCAAACACCTAAGAAATCAGCAGAAGACAGAGGATTTAAGTGAATGCATGAAGCTTAAGCAGGTTCCCTTTCATCACCCATGGACTCCTCATTTGGACACTAACAGTTGCAAACCAGCAGCAATGGCAAGCTGCAGCCCTGTTGAGATTTCCATTTTCTTTCCCTGGAGAGAATTCCTCCCGTTACCATCATCGAGCAGTGAAATTTGATGACGTAGCTGTCTAGTTTCACATTTTCCCCGTAGAATTAAAGACACAGCAAACACAAAACACATTTCTGTTCGATCTACTCCTTCCCGACTTCTGCTTCATTTGTATTTTAGGAAACAAATAATCTTCTTGTTTTATCTTTAACTGTAGGTACAACCATATAAGATTGACAGACATTTAGCATTAAATTTGGTAAAAGGACAAGCTGCTCCCAAGTTTTGACATTCTTTTGTTGAGAGTCAGAATCCATTGCTTGTGCTAGTTCCCACTCTGGTTAGCTGCTGTGGAAAATGTCGCCTATGTAGGGGTTGTGTTTGAAATACTTAATATATTTTCAAAACTGTCCAATAGAATTTTCTTTATTAGACAAGGTCCTGCCTAGACCAGGTAGGTCTTGAACTCACTATGTAAGAAAGGATAGCCTTGAACTCCTGACTGTCCCATCCCCACATCATCAGTTCTGGGATTACAGGTATCCAGCCTCATGCTTAGCATAATTTTCTACTTAAACACCACTCTATACAGTGGTTAGTGCTCTCTGCAGCTCACTGCATAAAAGACACCCAACCCCACAGTAGGAGCTTCCTGTGTGACTCATGGCTCTTGGGCAGGTGCCTTAAGAGTTTGGTGAATTACACCCAGGTAGGCTGAGGGCACATGCTGTTTAAATCTTAGAAACACACCATCTAGAATCTGAGCAGCCTCAACATGCTGGGGAGAAGTTCTGTGTCTCTGACCACTTGCTTCATACCTATTAAATCCTTCTTTTCTAAATAAAGGCTGAGGTATGCACGCCTACCTTATCTCAAGAAGGGGTATTGACCTTAAGCTTAACTATTTCATCATGTTATATTTCTCAAAAGAAACTTCAGTATACTTACACTTAGGGAGTTATTTTGTGCATATAGTGTTAAATGTGTTTGCTATAAGTTCATCCCTACTGAACAGCCCCAGACTTCATGCCTTTGTGCTTTTTAGAAATTATTATTCTTTGGGTAAAATTATCTTTTTGTTTTAAAACTCAATAAATATAGTACCCATAATCGTTTACTGAGGGCATGTCATTGGCACTTTTGTATTAAGGTCTAGAGGGCAATCGATTCTCACACTGGCACTAGGAAGTAGAATAGATTTTCTCTGGTACCCAGCACAGGAGTGGAGAAAGACATACCACAGCAGCATTCAGAAAGATTAAATGTCTTAGTTAATTAGTAAGGGATGAGTGAGCCTTTCCAAGGCATGCCCAGTGTAGCCCACATTGGTGGCTCTGTCTCATCCTCTCCGCTTAAAAAGGCCTACCTACCAGGAAGGCCGAGTCCATAGAGAGTAGAGCCAGTGCCCAGGTTCTCTTCAAAGTGTGCCAGCCTTTCACCTTCCCAGATAATTACGACCTCACTGCCTGGAATCATTGTTTTCCAGGTTCCGTATTCTTGCAATTGCAAGAACTCTCAGAAACACATTTTTACAGTGAGATGAGTCCTTTGATAACTCTGGACATAATTGCCGTAAGTACGCAATGATTTCAAACTATAGACTCAGCTTCAATTTAATGACCCAGGGTAACTAAAGTTTGGTTGGAGGATTTATGAGTCTAATTTCTAATGTAAAATTGGGAAAGTGAAATATAAAGACTTGTTAATATGGCATCGGAAATTGCTAGGATAATTTAGGGGTGGCTCTTCCTAGACCAGTAAGTGGATTGAACCAGCTCTTTGACTTACAGTGTGAGGGTGTGCTCTTGTTTCTATGCTCTTGCACATAGGAAATATCTTAGAGAAATGCTTTCCTGTAAGATGTTCTCCACATACATAGACTACATCCCACTGAGAAGACCCACTGTGAACCAGACATGGAAAAGACAATTCTTTCTTGGATCAACAATAGCATGATTACTTGAATAGCTAAGGTAAGGCAGCTCCATACTTGCATACGTGAATATTGATTGATGGTGATACATATACACACATCCAAGCTTACTATTTCCATATAGAGTAACATGGGCCAAAATTCAGTTATTAGGAAGAGATACTCTCCTAAGACAGAATCTAAGGTGTGCTGTCTAATTCAGTAGTTACATGTATTTAAATGTAAATATAATTTGGGGGTGCTTTTTGTTTCTTTAATGTTTTTCTCATGCATCCCAGGCTAGACCACAATTCACTGTGTAGCTGAGGATGACTTTGAACTTCTGATCCTCCATTTTTCACCTCCCTAGGCCTAGGATTATGGATAAGGTACTGGAGATTGGACCTAATGCTTCATGCTTACTAAGCAAGCACTCTCAAAAGTAAGCTGCAGATAAGACCCCAGTAATCTTAAAGTTCATCATCTGCTTGGTGTCTGTATGTTTCTATTAGGCTATTAGGTTTCAAATACCTAATTTAATATAGCTAGTGGTTATTAAAAAAATAAAATAGATTTAGAAATCTTTGATCATTAGAGAACATTCTATTGAACAATATTGATTCATAGGTTAAAGAAATTTTTTCACATGCATTTAATTAGATCTTATTACTCTTGGTTTCGTTTTTTGTAGCCCTAGCTGGCCTGGAACTCACTATGTAGATTAGGCTAGCCTCAAACTCACAGATCTCTACCTACCTCTGCCTTCTAAATGCTGGACTTAAAAGTGTACACTGTGTCCAGCCCTAGAGCCTTTTTTTTTTCAGGACAGGGTCTCTGTGTAGCCCTGGCTGTCCTGGAACTCACTCTGTAGGCCAGGCTGGCCTCTGCCTTGCTGGAGTACTGGAGTAGAAAGTTTGTGCCAGCACTGCCGAGCAGTCTATTTCTTTTGTCTCTATATTAAAGTTTTCCCTAAGCCAACTTCTGTTGTACATTACTAAAGCCAGGCCATTTTATCATGCTAGTCGTACAGTGACTCAGTTTCTAGTTAGGAGCTGATGAAGTCCTTTCAAGCACTACAGCATCATTTGTACAACATTTTCCAGCTGAACTATAAAATATTATATGAATGTTATATGAATTATTCAGAAGCTGAATTATCTCACAGAAGATAACAAAAGACAGGAATTACCTCATCACCTAGAGCAGTAAATATCTATGACAGATGTATATACATGTGTGCATGTGTGTGAGCATGCCCATGTGTGTTTGTGAGTGTGCATGTTTGTACGATTGCAAACTAATACACCATGAAATGCTGCATCACAGTCTCAACAACAAGAGGCCAGTTAAGCCTAGTGCCCATCACAAACTTCTGACCTCCACAAAGAAAGCTGTGGAGTCAGCCCTTTAAAGGTGCTCTGTTGGTCAGAGCATACTGCTCATGTTTCCTTGGGCAAACAGTGTTGCTTAACTAAGCTTGCCACCCAGGAAATAGGGAAACACAAACCCCCGCACAGAGAGCAGCAAACAATTAAAGGCAGCAATAAAACTGTCACAAGGGCCTTTAGTAGGTTTCTGTCTCTATAGGGGTCTCCAAATGGACAGAACATACAGGGAAGGTAAATATACAGAAGGAGGTGTATATAGGGGACCAGCCTGTATGGTGAGAGAGGCTGAAAAGTGCGCAAATACACGATCTATAGGCTAGAGACCCAGGGTTTTCAGTGCAATGGTAGATGCTGGTGTGAGTCCTGGTGCCTGAAGGTCAGAGACTGGGAGCTCTCAGGGAAGCTTCAGATGGAAATGAGGAAAAGGTTGATCCTTTATGACTTTCCTGTTCTGTTAAGGCCGACCGTGGATTTGATGTTGCTACCTAATAGAAAAGGTCCTCAGCTCACTGACTCAAGCGTTAGTGCCTTCCAGACAAGTCTCTGAAGCACCCACAGACATGGCCTCATGGGTAATTTTGCAGTCTTTCTCTCTCTCCCTCCTTCCCTCCCTCCCTCCCTCTCTCCTTTCCCTCTCCCCCCACAGCCTTGCAAGTACACTCATACATACGCACATACACTCAAAAGCACACGTGCACACATATACTTAGAAGCACACACAGACCCTCACAAGTATAATCACACACACACACACACACACACACACACACACACACAAGAATACCTTATAGACACAACCTCATGGGTACCCAAAAGTAGTTTTACTTTAACTCTGTCATATTGTGACATAAAATTAACCACCATGTACTCTCTTTGGTGTATCCTGTTAAAATGCAGCTGCTTTCTAGCTAGTATTTTTATCTCTGACTAGAAAAGGAAGTCTCATTTTTAGAACATCTGAGGTATTTTCTTCTTCCACATTATCAACAACAGACTGCTGTGGTTTGGAGCCTATTACAAGCCTAGGGCCTGCTGTACTGGCTGCCCTCTTGGTATAGCTAAATCTGTCAAATGAATGCACAGAACAAAGATGTGTTTCTAACTCTGCCTGTTCTAGTCACACAGCCCCTCACCAGCAGTAAGAAGCCTACTCCCTTATAACTTGAGTGGTTTTCATAGGAGATGTTTCCAGCCACAGGGCCAGAAAAACAGATGCCACAGAGAATCTTTATGTAATAATTGTTTCCGTAATTATTATCAGGGCATCTCAGAGAAAGATTTCCTGGTTACTTTATTCCACATATATAAGTAGAGATGAGGTCATCTTTTAGAAGCTTGTATTTAGTTGACATGGCACCTAGGAACCATGCCTGTCACATGAGTATTTTTATTCATGTGTAAGACAGCACACAAAAGCAAAACAGCCTCTTCCAGGTCTCACAGTCTGACAAAGCCAGGGCTAGACTGGGAGCTTGTCTTCTGCACTCAGTCTTTATACATGAATCTAGCAAACATCCTCCCTTTTACTTCAGTGACTAAAACTTCTTAGGTGGTATTACTGTATTTACTAGTCCATCTGCCAAAGGCATCATGGACACTTCCTCATGGAACCTTAAAATCACTCTCTGAAATAAGTGTGAGTACTTGCTATCCCAGGGTTGAGGGGGCAAAGCACAAAGAAATAAATACAACACATGGGTTATTTTGCTAAAAAGAGTCCTTGTCAGAATTTGAACCAAGTCTGACTAAGGTGCCCGTTCATACTTCTTACCCTCTGTATTTCTCTGATGCATCCAAATTTCGCGTGCCTTGAAATGGAGAGAGAGAGAGAGAGAGAGAGAGAGAGAGAGGAAACTGAATTACTTGAGAATCAATGTGTGCATTGGATAATGGCCTACATATTAAAGTGAGAATTAGAAATGAAAATCACTTCATCGTAAAATAAAAATGGACTCTTGTCCCAGTAGCTCTATTACGAATTTTGCTTCTCCGATCTAATTTTTGTCTTAAGCGTGCTTATTTTGAATCTAATCCAGTCGAAGCAAGCTTATAATTAAAGTGGCATTTACTCCAATGGACGTTTTTCATACTGATTAGATGGGAATGTCTGGAGTAGAGAAAGTCCCTTGAGATCCTGGTACATCCAGTGTCTTAGTCACGTGGTAGAAATGGGCAGCTGAACGGCCCCTTGGGGAGAAGACAGCATGAGTCACAGGCATTTTCAGATGAAAAGCCACAGCAGAAACCAGGGAGCTGAGTTCTCTACAGGATGTTCATTGCTGGGAGATTCTGTTTCAGAATCTTTTACTCGGTTGTTCATGCAAAGAAACAAAGAAACGGATGAATGAAAGAGCACATGGGAAGTTTTGATGATTCTCATACAACTTGTGCTAAACTGTAAATAAAGGTCAGCATTAAAGCTGTTGACATCAGTTGTGATTTCTACGTTACAGCACAGATCCTTTTATTTATGTTTAAGAACTATGGGACCCCAAATAGTAAAGTTTAAAAATGATGCCCTAATGATATCAGCTACTGAAAGTTCATAAATAATTTCTTACCATTTCAGTAAGTAACATTTACCAGGCCATGTAGCTGATGTCCAAATAACTATCACCACACTAAGATATCCTGCCTCAAAAAAAAAAAGTATTTTCAATTCCTGCTTTCCTAGCATGGTGCCCAGTATTTGAAATAATAATTCTATGTCTTGCTACTCATAATAATAAAAAACATAATGTTCTTGACATTGCTTGGCTGGGGAAGTGGCAGAAAAACTAATCACTTCTTTGTAAGATAAACGGGTCCGCAGACATCTAGCGATCTCAACATCAACACCAGAACGTGCTTCCGATGAAGCCGTTGGGGGTCTAGATTTAAGGAAGATATTTTGTTGGCCATGAAGTCCTAGGCCATGGATCTGAAAACTAGTTTCCCAGTACATTCAGGATACTCTGTGAACCCTGCAAAACCTGTGAAGGATTAGGTGTAATATTTTTTTTAAAAAAAAGAGTGAATATTCACTTTCATTTATTACTTCAAATTAGAATATCATGTAGGGAATTAAAGGATTTTCTCTAATCCCCATCCTTCTTTTTATTTCAGTCTCAAAACCTGATTATAAAACTTGGGATTCTGTTTCTATGGTGAGTCTAAATATGGATTAAGCCATTAAGAACCCCCTGCTTGTAATATACTACTACTTTATATAAAGAATGACCCCAATCATAGATTCTTACAGGTATTTAGACAAGAATTTAAGACTACGGGGAAAGCAGTGATTTTTGTCCCACCACAAACAAATCAATCTGTGATTTGTGAATTGAGACTTCCCCAGAGAGATTTAGGCAATTAAGAACTGGAAGCCGTTAATTAGAGGGAAAAAGACTTTCAGCTATGGTGGATGGAGAAGTGGATGAATTCCAGAAGGGTGCTCTGTGCCTTGTAAGAGTTGGATACTTGAAACAATGTGACTTCTAAAGCAGCGTGGAACAGCTTGTTACCAAAAACTTTAATCAAGCCTGCGGCTTCCTGGAGTACACTCCTCTTGTACTCGGATCTCAGTGGCTGGTTTCTTTGGCTGTGGTTTTGGTGGATTCTTTGAGTAAACGGCCCCCACTTTCCCCCCAGTGACACTAAAGAAGGCATATCAGATACAACACCCTCCAGATCTTGCACCGGGCTTTGCCAAAAGGATGGTTTTTATAATCCATCATAAGCAAAGAAAAATGATGTCTACACTCTCCGCCGGAATTCATTCCCTATGAGCTTTCCCACGTTGACTGAGGGGTTTTATGACACATTATCAATAGAGAGAGTGGCTCTAAGTCCCAAATCCTTCCTGTTTTTAACATGGAGTTTGAACTTTTCCAAACAACTGTCTGAATTTTAACCTCCACTTTAATTTTTTAAATGTACCAGAGAGTTCCCTGATCGTACTGTAAGTCTACAGGTACTGAACACAGTATGAACACAAAGCCCTCAATCAAGACGGAGTCACTGCAAAGCTGGTATCATTTGTGGTTTGGATTTTAGGAAGCAAATAAATAAGAAAAAACAGAAAAGTAAGACAGCGCTAGGTATTTCAAAGCGAAGACTTCAAATTAAAGACTGTACTTGGGGTACTCATGATGTATTTAACTATAAGCCTAAAAGTAAATCGAATGAGTGTATATGGAAGAGTTCGTGGCAAAGTTAGAATTAACATTTTTACAAAGTGTTCCAGAAAATAGAATAATCTAGATATCACAGGCTAAAAACAAAATTCTCTGTAGTCTGCTGGAAGATAAAGGTGAGCTGATGCTTCCAGCCTATGTATAATGTTAAGAGCCTTTCTCTGCCCCCTAGACGCCTTCTCCAACAGCTCTCTAAAGTGATCAAGAACTGCTCCCGGCTTGCCTATGTTTATTTCCCTGATACTGTTATTTTATGTGTTACACTGCAGGCATCTTGCCTACTTTCTTGCCTACAGGGAATGATTTTTACCTAAGTGTTAACATTAGTGACTTGAGCATAGTATTTCTTGAATATTTTTATCACCCTAGTTTTAAAGGCCATCCATTACCTTGATGCTGTTTCCTGAACTGGTGTTTTTCATGCTGTTTGCAATAATTTTCAGAAGGCAAAAATCTTAAAGGCATACAGCGATGCTTCCTTGGAACAGAATTTTCAAAGACATTCGTTTCTTGAAGCTGTTACTGGGATTTTTAAAATGAGAATGTTCTACCCAGGAAAGCATACGATGTGTGAATAGGACATATTTTACCACTGTGGGTATGTTCAAATTTCCCCAAAATATTTTTGTTTTCTTTTCATTCCTTTTCTTACATTTCATAAGAAATTATTTATGTCCTCGGATTTTTTTTTATTGTTCCTTCCTGTCAGCGACCATAAATATATGATTTCAGGATGCTTTCTGGTTGGACTCCTGAGTGATTGCAACATCAAACAGGTTTATTTAGGCCTGTGCTAAGCAGAACCACAGGAAGCTAGCAAAGGCTGTTAGCAGAAGCCAAGAGGAAATCTTTTTTAAAAACGGGATGAGCTATGTCACACTCACAGAGGACACAAAGAAATTGCATTTTCGCACCTCCACAGATAGCCTCAGTAGGTAGCAGGATGCTGGGAAGCCAAATACTTAAGGAGGATCCATGCCGCAGCACAGAGGGAGAGAGATGTCTGGGCTGGGCAGCCCGCATCACTGATGAACACCGCCCCCAGCCTCAAGCTGTTCCTGCAGCTTGGGAACTCCGCAAAGCTAGCGGTGGGGAAGAGGGTGTGTGTGTGTGTGTGTGTGTGTGTGTGTGTGTGTGTGTGTGTGTGTGTGTGTGTGTGTTTAAACTGAAGGAAGATGCCCCCTTTAAAAGCTAGCAGTGGGGAAGAGGGTGTGTGTGTGTGTGTGTGTGTGTGTGTGTGCGTTTAAACTGAAGGAAGATGCCCCCTTTAATGCATGGGTATTGTAGTTATTATATCCAAAGACAAACTCGGCTGCTATTTAAAAAAAATAAAAGAAGAAAGAGAGGAGAGGAGAGGAGAGGAGAGGAGAGGAGAGGAGAGGAGAGGAGAAGAGAGGAGAAAAAGAGATTGCTGCAGGGTTAGTCCTTCCCCCTGATGGGTGTTCACATTGATTTGCCGCATAGATTGATTGCTTTTGGCATTTGCACCCCTCCCGAACAACAGGGGAAGAAAATCCAGTGTCCGGGCCAAATTCAGGAATGATGAATGAATGTGGAAGACACATTTGGTATCATGCTGAGTTGCAATGGATAACAGCACTTAAAAGTAGTAACAGCTGGATTTTAGTTTTTAAAATTAGGACTGTGTTATTAATGGGGGAATTGGGATTCTGGGAGTCTGCAAGCAGATTAAACGCTTATCTGAAATGAATGAGCTTTATGCTCTGTCTTGGGAGGGTGGCAGGCAGGTGGAGGTGAGGGGAGCCTCTGGCCCCTACGGGAGGACTTTTACTCAACTGAACCACGGCTCTCCGGCTCTCCGTAGTAGCCCGCCACTGGGGCACACTAACTGGAGCAGCATAAAATGGCTTTTGTATTTATTGTGGGGATTTTGAAAGTGTATTGTCTAATAAATCTCACGCTGTCTTCATGAAGATATCAAGGAGATATTCCACACAGACTTTAGGGACAGGGAAAGCTATGTTCTCCAGAGAATTGATGCTATTTCTCCTTTATAGACACTGAATCTTGTGACTGGCAGGGTTTTCTGCCTGTTTAGCCCTAGTGAAGCAATTGTTTGAATGCAAAATCAGACTTTCCAGGGTATATTGGTGCTTAATGCTTTTGTTGCTGGCTTAGTTTGCCATCTTATTTTTACTGCAAGTTTAGCTTTATGTCCTTTTTATCTTTTAATATGTATTTTATTTTTATATGGATATGGATACTAAATTTATTTACTTTTAATATGTATAAGGGTACTATAGAAACAGGAAGTATTTTCTTTTGGGGGAGGGACAGAATTTCAGGATCTTATATATTCCAAGCTAGCTACAAACTCTACTAGTAGCTGAGAATAACCTTGAACTCCTGATTCTCCTGCCTCAGATATTTTCTTTTAAGTAATGTATTACTGTTTAGAAATTTACTAACATTCTATATAGTTATGAAGGCAAACTTTCTCCATTTTAAAGAGATGCACGTAGAAGCATAGATGGAAATTTAATGACATGGGACTGTGGTCTGCTTTTAAATATCTCTTGAACAACAAGCAAGATAGGTGAAAATGGAAAGGTCTGGGGACCTGCAAAATCTCCGTGTGTTTTACTTTACTATTTCACTAACTTCTGCATGCATTAGAATTTTAATTAGTGACTGCCTCCCTTCTTGACTTCCATATCTCAGATAGGAGAACACAAAACTCATTCTTAACTTGACAATTACATTTCCATCAGAAAACACGTTATTTGCTATTTGCTATTGTTCTGGAAGTGGTTTGGCTATTTGCTTTTTCTCTCCTTTCCTTCTTAGTTGACATGTCAGGTCATAAACTCTAGGACAGACTGAAAGCAGCAAGTCTGCCATGGAAGGCTGTGCAAGGCCTGGAAGCTACCAGCAGAGGTGCCCACAGATGCTCGCCATCTCCACTGCCAGTCTCCTCTGCATGGCTAGTGCTCTCCACCAGAGCCAGACTACGGAATTCAGGACTGAGCTCCTCAAACTTGTACATTTTCATGTACACACATACAGATACACACATACAGACACATACACAGACACACACACATGCACATTTTATTTTTTATATAACAATATAATATGTAATTTTGTAATTTGTTTTATAAGTTTATATATGTATTATATAAATTTACAAATTTATATAAATGCCGTTGATACTCCTGAGTTCGATTAATCTCTGACTCCATGTGTTTCTAGTAATTTTGCTTGCCAAGACTTATGTTTGAACAGAGAACTGGAATTTGAGTGCTAAAAAAAGAGTGAATTGATAAAATGATAGAGCTTGAAAAGTCTGTTGTGGCTACTAAGCTGTCTGCCATGAGAAACAGTTTCAGAGAGTATTGTCTGACAACCGGTGGAAACAACGCAGTAAAATAACATCTGCTCTCTCCCCAGCTCACACGGATTCAAAGGCTGGAGAAGCGCGTGCACCCTGGCCCCGGTTTATGGCCGGGGAACAAGAAGAACACCGGGACTTCATGTCCCCAAGTGAAGACTTGGGGGACAAGTCTTGTTTATGGCCAAGAAGAACACCGGGGACTTCATGTCCCCAAGTGATGTCGTGAAATGCTCAAGCTTTATTCTTCTGGGCCTGGTACTTGATTTCTGCACACCAGGTGGTCAAGAAGTATCTGCAATAAAATTAAATAAAAAATAAAATAGAATATTTTTCAAAATTGTCTTTAAAGAATTTCAACCACAAACCTTAACTGTGGTGCGAATCCTCAGGCTACTGAAAATGCTGGTGTTGTTTTCAGTGTTGTCCAAAATCTTCTACTTCCATTTCCACAGTCCACATTTAGTGTGCAATGTTGAAGGACACTCTGAAAGAACTGTTCCGACGGCGGTCTGAAAGGTAGTGTATCACAACCAGTGGTATGGCTGGGCGCCACCGGCACTGGTCATCCCAACAGCTTGTGTACTACAGCTTTGTCAGGTGTGTGTGTGTGTAGTACAAAAGTAATTTTGATATAATAAATTGGCCAACAAAACATCAACAGCTAAGTTAACATAGTCATTCAAGCATTCGACCATTCTGAGACTCTTTCTATCCGAGTGAACTTCTACCGACCTGTTAGAGCTGCCCTGCGGCTGTGACACTGCTCTTGGGTTTTCCACTTCCGCTGCCGATTACACTGTTACGTACTCATCCTCCCCATAAGCCACAGAAGAGTTGATGATAGGAAAACCTCTTTATATTTCCTTTCACGATTCGAGTCCTTCCCCTGTGCCGTACCCTCCTCAACACCTTGCGTTCTGTTCATGTGTTTGAAGTTTATTTATTTATTTTGCTCAGTATAATGTTGGCTGATTGGATCCTTTGTCGTTTCATAGGACTTACAGTATTGTTTTCCCATTATGAAAGCCATTTTTACTGACATTTTTGTTTAAATGTATTATTATTTGTCTGCATGTGTGTGACGATGCCTACGCACTTAACTGTGGAGTCATCATGCCAGCTCCAGGCACATTTATTTTGATAGACATTGCATTGACTCTCCGTATCTCTTTGAGTAGTATGGTCATTTTGACAATACATTGAAGATTCTATTTTAATACTTTTATTTTATATGTGTATGAGAGCCTGAGTACATGCGTATACACCACATATGTGCCCAGGGGAACCAGAAAAGTTCATTGAAACTAAAGTAACAGTTAGTTTGAGCTGGCTGATGCGGGGCGGGTGCTGGGAACCAAATCTGGGTCCTCTGCAAGAGCAGTGAATGCACAGTAGCACTGATCCATCTTTCTAGCCTTGCTTAAAAGTATGTATTCTTCCGATCTCAGTCCTCCATAATTCTTTAATCTGTGTTCCATATTTTTCATTGTAGATGTTTTATTGCCTTGCTTATTGTTATTTTTATGCTATTGAGAGTGGAATTGTTTTCTTAATTTCTTTTTGAGTAATTTTGCTGTTAGTGTAAAAATACTACCATTTTTGGTATACTGATTTTGTATTTTGACCAAATTTTGGATTCTTCTAAGTGTAGGCATCTGTCATCTGCCAGTGCAGATAATGAATGTCTTCTTTTCCAATTTAGAATCACTGTATTTTTTCTCTTCCTCAGCTGCTTCTCCTAAGACTTCTAGCTCTCTATTAAGCAGGAGCAGTGAGAATGCACATCCCGATCTTGTCTCTAACTTGGGGAAAAGCTGAGATCACATGCCGTTAAGGAGGAGAGTGGCTTTTGTTTTAAATGTACAGCTTCCGTATCCTGAGGTATGTTCCTTGTATGCCTAAGCTGTAGAGAAATGTTTATCCTGACAGGAACTCCAACTTACCACGTGGTTTGTTGGTTTGTTGATGGGGTTATAGGGTTTGTGCTTGGTTTCTCTGATATCTCACGTCTTTGGTTGCTGTTAAGCCATCCTATATTCCTGGTTAGTCCTTTTCAACTACACACAAACCTAGACATATCTAGGAGTCTCAATTGAGAAAATCAGGCATTCATTGGTCTCAGTGAATTGGATTTAGAAAGCTTAATAAACTTTAATTATAATCAATCTATTTGTGTCTTTATCCTTCTTTAAGTTTTAACTCTCACAATCTTTTCAAAGCATGCCTCAACTTCCTGGTTCTGTGCTCATCTGTCTGTGTTATCAGTCCTTCATGTGAAGGACAAACTCTTCATGTGAAAACATTCTTCATCTGAAAGTATTAACCTTGTCTTTAATCTTTTTAAAAAATTCATCACCAATGTATTTATATCTCTTTCTCTTACTTAATGGTTCCTTTCTGCCTTTTCTTTAGAAAATTGGAAAATGCTCTTTTCTGTATAAAGTAACTATATTTTTAAATGAACCCCAAGACACTGCATCTGAAACACAGAAAACATGTGTGTGATACCTTAAATATCAAACAACTATCAATAGGAGCAAAGCATGTTAATAATTCCAACTATCTTAACAAATATATTAACTATTTGCTCAAGATTTAAGTCTTCTAATAATAAACACTTGGGAATTGTATTTTTTTAAAAAAAAAATAATTTCTCATTTGAGTCCACAAGCCATCCAAACAAAGGATGAAACTCCGGCGTTTCTACTTTTTTTTTTTAAACCTTTTAAATCACTCATTTATCTTTGTAGTAGCATGCTACTTGTTTAACAACTGTTTGCCTAAATTATATTGTCTTTCTTTCAGGATACGAAAGCACACAGATCAGCTGTTTCCCCAGATGCACTGTAAAAGATAAATTACAGTTACACTATAATGAAACACACTGATTATTGGCAAACTTCAAGACGTCTTTGCAAGCCTTTGAACCAGTACAAAGAAAAGGACATTTTTTTCCTCTTTAACCACAAATTTTTAGAGTTCAATATGTTTTTCCTAAAGTAGTTGTAGTCATCAAACCTATCCTTAAAACACTTATATGGACATATATACACACATTCATAAACATAGATACACACACACATATGCACACATTTTAAAATTAGGCATAGTGCTAAAGCACTTTTAAAAAGCTACACAAGTAAAGTGGTCCCAGCTTTTGTCTGTCAGTTCTTTCTTAGAACCTGGGATGACAGAGTGATGAAAATGGAAACAATCTCCATGAACAGACAGAGAGCAATTAGAACAGAGAGCATACAGGAAAAGGCATGCATGCGTGCTCGTGTACACACACACACAGAGAAAGAGAGAGAGACAGAAAGAGACAAAGACAGACAGACACAGACAGAGAGACAGAGACAGGAAAAGAGAAGGGAGAGAAGAGAAAGGAAGAAAGAGAGAGCAAGGGAGGAGGGAGGAAAGAAGGAAGGGAGAAAAAAGAGCAGAAAGGGGGAGGGAGGGTGGGAGAGAGGGAGGAAGGAAGAATGAGAAGGAGGGAGGGAGAGAGGAAGGGAAGTAGGAGGGGAAAGCTAAAGGAAAAGGTACTAGTCTCCACCTCTTGAATCACGAGATTTTGTGACACAAAAGATCTATAGATGAGCTATGCTTTATAGAATTAGATTCTTATATTTCCCTGTTCAAGATATTACCAAAGTAGTCTTTATAAGTGGGAAATTTTAATATAATATAGGTTCTTAAGTTCTGATATAAAGCCTGAGATATTATTAGTTTCCTACTATTGTGTGGCGTGGTCTGCGGATGCCTCCGAGGTATCTCTGATCTCTCTCTCTCTCTCTCTCTCTCTCTCTCTCTCTGTGTGTGTGTGTGTGTGTGTGTGTGTGTGTGTGTGAGTTGTTCCTTCTGTTGGAATTTCTTTCCACTGAGGTATGTTGCATCTTCCCATTGTTTCTGTTTTCAAAGTCCATCTCTCCTTTCAAACCTAATATTTTCTTTAAATACTTGAGAGGTTCTGTTTTGAGTGCCCATATATTTACAGTTCTAAAATGTTCCTGCTAATTGGTTCCTTTATCAGTAAATAACGGTATATGATGTTTCTTCAGTTTATAATGAAAAGTCAACTTTATCTGATGTGATATAGCTATTTCTCCTCATTTTTGATTTCCATTTGTTGGGCTTTTTCTTCCTTTTAGCCTGCAGATCTTGAAGTATTGTCACGTTGGTGATGGAGATGTCATTACAAAGAAGTACCAGACAGTTGGCAGTCACCCTAGTCTTCTGGGTTGATCTCGACTGGGTTGGGATGGTTTTGGTAACACCAACTCCAGCTGTTTGCCTCTTGTTTTGCCTTTGCCTCTCTCACTCATTTCAACTTCACAGAAAATAGAAAGACAACAGAGGCAAGAGAGCCACGCTGACCTCATGTGTGCAGCCAGCTCTTTTCTTTAAATTGCAGTGTTAAGATTTAGTTTGTTGCTAAATACAGGCCCCCGAGGTCTGGAGGTCTGGTTACCCCCAGGGATGAGATCTTCATGTACACTAAATGGTGTTATGTAACCTTGCTTCTTAATTTAAAACAACTGATTGAATAAAAATGCCTACAGCCTGTACCTGGGCAGAAAAGAGATAGGCAGGGATTCAGTTCCTAGGCTTGGAGTCTGAGGCAGACACCACAGGGGAAGAGAGGAGAGAGAGAAGAGAGAGGAAGACACCTTGGGCAGGTGGATCATGAAAGCATGGCCATGAGGGCTGGCTAGTTGGAGTAGGAGCAGCCCAGGCAGAACAGGGCAAGTCATATCTCAGGGTTATTGACAAGGAAGTAAACAAAATAGCACAGAGGGTTGATATCTGCCCAGCTCTAGTGCTTTAAGGCTTGCATAAAGATTTTGTGTCTTTATTTGGAAACTAAATGATCTAAGGTTGGTAGAAACCCCCAATTAATATATTTTACAGCATTGCAGTGTCTTTAGGAGTTCAAGGCTCTGACATTTTGGCCCAAATTACACATTTCAATCCCTTGTCCCTTTTTTTAAATGTCTAGTTTAGAGTGGTATCAGTGCAAAAAGGACCACCTAGAAAAAACTTGTTTTTCTATCTTATGTAGCTCTTTATAGACAAGCAAAAGTGCTAATTAGTGAAGCAAAATATTTTTAATATGATGCTACAGTATTTTGAATGAGAAGCTGTATGCTTGTGTTACCTACCCACTTCTGGTTTCAGAAGTAAGGTTATCCGTGCTCATGAGGAAACTGTGAAAATTTTTGCTAGAAAGCAATTTAAAATTCACCCCAAATTTGATACAAATGCCTTTCTTTGATGCTCATCTTATTATAACACGAGAAAAATATTCATAAGATTATATAACTTCTAAAATATTTTAGATCACCTATAAACCCCATATCTATAAGGCTGGGGCAGGAGGATTACTGAGAGTTTGAGACCAACCTGGGCTACAGAATGAGACTCTGTCTCAAGTCAAATAAACAAAACTTGCAATTTTAAACAAAACATGCAGTTTTAGCCGGTCTTGGTTGTCCATAGCTGTAGTCCCATCAGCTAAGAAATGGAAGAAAGGATCAGATGTATAAAGCAGATTCAGATATAGCAAGCTCAACTCGTGTACTTGAACTACATAAATTCCGTCTCAACAGCAATGCAACAAAAACAAAAGAAAGTCCATAAAGCAAAAACAAGCCAGGAAAGGCACAGAAAGAACGTATTAACTGAGTTAATGTTTTTGAAATTTATTCTTGAAATGAACAGATTGGCATGATCAAATCGGATAAGCTTTTCATTACTGAATAACTGGATTTAATAAATCTTAAAACATTCAAGTGTGTAAAAGACATAAAGAGGGGATGTGAGATGTGTGGATTCCAATTCTTATCTAATTAAAGTTACCTTGATAGAAATCACACAAAACATCCCTGGGTTTCCAATGTGGAAATACGAACATCGACAGTGTAGATTATTGACAGTGGGGCCTATACTACTCACATGGATAACCAATTAAAGGGATTGTTGCCAAGTCTAAGACAGTGCAGAATAACATTGTTCAAACATTAATTGTCCATACATTAATGGACACGCAGACTTGTCCTAAAAGATCCAGAACAAATAGCTTTAAGGTTTCCCTCACCACAATTGTCAACTTAACAGGATCTACATCCATCCTTGAGATAAATCTCTAGACATGTATATGAGGGACTCTCTAGATTAAATTAGTTAAAATGGGAAGGCATGCCCTAACTGTGAGGTATAGCTCCTGTGAGAACAGGAGCTGAGTACCAGCATTCCTTTCTCTCTGATTTTTGACTCTCAGCTCAATATGACCAGATGCCTTATGTTCCTGCTTACATGCCTTCTCCACTGTGAAGGACCACACCTTCAAACTGTGAGCTAAGCTAAACCCTTCCATAAGTTGTGTCTTAGTATTACTATTGCCGTGATGAAACGTCATGACCAAAAGCTAAGTTGGGGAGGAAAGGATTTATTTGGCTTACACTTCCGTATCACTGTTCATCATCAAAAGAACTCAGCACAGAAACTCAAACATGACAGAAACCCAGAGGCAGGAGCTGATGCTGAGGCCATGGAGGGATGTTACTTAAGAGCTTACTCCTCATGTCTTGCTTAGCTTGCTTTCTTATAGAACTCAGGACCACAAGCCCAGGAAAGACACCACTCACAATGAGCTGGGCCTCCATCAATAATTAAGAAAATGCCTTACAGGCTTGCCTACCATCAGATCTTATGGAGACATTTTCTCTATTGAGGTTCCCTCCTCTCAGACGCCTTTAACTAGTATCAAGTTGACATAAAACTATGCAGCACAGGTTGTATTTGTTGGTCATTTTATTATAACAATGAGGAAAGCAACTAATTGGCCTACAAATGTCTCATTGGTAGGTCTCCCACATGACACACGAAAACCAAACCTTTACCCTCTTGAATCTAATCTTCACACAACTTCTAATTGTAGATAAATCTCTCCTCAAACCAAAGGGACAAATTAGCATATAAAATATTGGCATTGGAGCTGACCAATAAGAAATATTAAAGGTTTAGGTACTTTATGTTGCTCAAGTGACAATGTAAAAAATGATTTTTTTCATCAAAAGTTTTTTATTTATCACACAATGAATATTCAGCTGCGAAAAGCAGGCTTTTAAGTTAGCTGTGTTTTCTCTACATGCTTGTGATTCTCAGTAGAGAGAGAATAAGCTTGAGGACTACATTGTGTTTACCTGCATTGTGGCCTATATTTCAGTTGCTTGGTTTCAAACAGAAAGACGGAAATGTACAAGAATACTGGCATCAAGTATTTCCAAAGAGATTGCTGTATGACCAAATGCTTTGGGTACCATTCCTGTATGCTCACACACAGTCTCCTGTTCACTGTGGCTCATCAGTGAGCATGTCTTTTCATTCATGCATTTCACAGCACTGTGCTATAATACTCCCCTGAGCATGACTCATATTAACTCCCTGTTGTAAACCCTTACGACAGTTAAAGGCTTGATGTCTGCTCCTCTCTGTTGTTACCCCTCAACAAAACACTACTTTTCAAAATACATCTACTTACCTATGAGTATCTAACAAAATATACTCAAGATGAAATCTAGGATACAATATCCTAAAATTTAGAAATCATCCTTATTGAATTAGGATTTATTTCTTCCTCTCTGATGTTGATATTTTAACACTGTCAAATGTGTAATTATAAACTTAATCATTTTCAAGCATGAAATGAAATTACTAAGCATTCGGTATGTAGTAATTCCTAAGTGTCTGTCTGTAAAGCCATCTGCCATGTCTTTTCAAAGCCTTTTAAGTCAAGCTTCAATATTGACACTGACATTAAATGGGTCTTTGTTCATGGACGTAGGGGGATAATTCTTGGAATTTGTAGCTCATAATAATTTTCGAACTAGATTTTTGTCCAACTCTAGTGTCACAATTGAGATGCTTCTGTGAGAAAGACAGCAGGTATAATGAACTGCCATTTAATTTGTAAGCCTTTTAAAATCTTTTTCACTTTGAGAGTTTACTCTCTTTCTCTCTCCCACCCCCTCATGTGCATGTACAAACACATGTGTGTGCCTGCATTCATTTGTGTGTGTGTGAATGAGGACATGGACTTGCTATAGAGCATACCACACCTTCCATATTGCTTGAGACAAGGTCTCTTGTTTATTTGTACTTCATATACATCCAGGCTGTCTAGCCCACAAACTTCTGGGGATTCTCTTCTTTCTGCCTCTGATCTCTCTATTGGAGTTCTGGTATTGCAGATACATGATGTAAAATTCAGCTTTAGGTGGATTCTGGGCATTCAAACTGAAGTCTTCACACTTCTACAGCAAACACTTCTCATTGAGCCATTTCCTAGACTCTTTATTGTTGTTTTGGCTGTTGTTAAGACAGGGTCTCACTAAGTAGCCTTCACTGGCTTGGAACTCACTATGAAGACCAGGCTAGGCTTGAACTTGTGCCCACCTCCTGCCTCTACTAAATGCTGTGAGTACAGACACGTTTCACAGTGCCCAGGACTAAGATTTTTCCTTTATTTTTGAACATACATATATTTGTGGTTGTTGTCATTTCTCATATTCTTTGCTATCCTCTTCCTTCCTTTCCCTCTGAACTCCTTCTTCCCACAGTCCTCCAGTGGCTACACCATCTACACGCCATTAGAGAATATGGCATCCCCTCCTCCAGAAGCTCCTCAAAAAGAGATGGATGCTCATGGGTACTTCCTCCATCCATGGTGGAAAGTCAGGAGGCCCAACTTGTACAGGTATTCCTAGCCACTGTGGGTTCACAGTTGACATGCAATGTCTCATCCAGATAACATTCTTCCACATGCTCAGGTCCTAAATTCTTTCTGATGTCTCTTCTGTGACACTCTCTGGGTCTTGATGGGTGATGTGGCAGTGGAGTCCCATTTAAGACTGAGTCCTCAAAAGTCATTTATCCTTAGCCCTTTGACTGGATATGTTTCTGTATTAACTTTCACCCTCTGAGAAAAGAAGTTTTTTTCCCACTCCATGCTGACAGCTGAACTAGTAGTCTATGGCTATAAACACAAATGCTTAAAGCCAGATTGGCAAGACGTCCACTTAAGGAAACAAGAGTAATGTGTTCCTCCCTTGGGCATTTTCCCTCCCTGGGCTTTTGACAAGGTTTAGAGCATTAGGTATACATTTCCCCTCATGAAGTGAACCTCAAATCCAATCACAAAGTGGTTTATTATTCCCAAAATACTCATGCTAATATCACACCAGTGGGTATGTGGGTGGTGGGTTAGTGGGTCTACAGCTGAGTGATACCACTGAGGAGCTTTCTCACCCATTAGCACACATGTCTACCAGTTGATGAATAGATATTGAATGTGTATTACACGAAAGAGTGAAATTCTATTCAGCTGGTAAAGAAGAAATGAAACCATGAAATCTTTAAGAAGATGCATATCCCTCAAGGCACCATGAATGCTAGCCAGCAAGGGGAGATTTTTCCAGATCACTTCCATTCTTGACTTTTCTAGGTCTCGTAGCCAAAATATGTGTTGTCTCAAGCAAGTGAGTCACCTAGTTCTATGGGAAACCAAGAGCAATGGCAAAACCCATATACTTTGGGGCCTTATGAGAACTTTCTGGCCAACAACTCTTAGGGAGCAATCTCCTGTGGCACTAGGTTCTTATTTAAAACCATGTTAGTTGAAAGTGGAGCATTTCCATCCATAAATGGTACCTCCCTTCTGAACCTTTTTTTCAACATAATTTTTAAAATTATATATTTTGGTTTCTATATGACTTTTTAAATACATATTCAACTTTAAAAAAAAAAAAAACATTTCCCCTCATCCTTCTCCCCCATTTCCCCACCTCACTCCTGTCTAAGGCTTGATTATTAGGACTCCTACTATCTTCATGCCCTCTGTGTTTTACTATCTCCACTTCACAAGGCTCCTTTCTTGGTGCACGGCCTCTACAGACCCTCACTCAAGTTTAAATACAGAAATCTAAAAATTCAAAGCTAGAGTATGCTTATGAGAGAGAACATATGGTGTTTGTCTTTCTAGGCCTGGGTTGTCTCACTCAGTATAATATTTCCCAGTGCCATCCCTTTTCCTGAAAAATCTCATAGTCATACTCTTTAACAATGAAATAGAATTCTACTCTATATATGAACCATATTTTCAATATTCATTCATCAGTTTGTGAACAAGGATGATGCCATTTCCTACTTTTATTGTGTCTAGAGCTGCAATGTATATGAATATGCAAATATCAGTTTCCCTGAAAACATAAACATACAAATAACATTATATGCATTGAGCAGATTATATCTATGTACACAGGAATATATAAATATTTTTGTGTAACTGTCATTAAAGAGAAAGAGGCCATGAAGTTGAAAGGCTGCAAGGGGAGGTTCTGTATTGGAAGGTTTGGAGGAAGGAAAGAGGAAGAGGAAATGATATAACTACATTATAATCTCAAAAGATTGAGAAAAATTCAAAGCTAAAAATAAGACTTCCATATGCTATAGCTGCACCATTCTTAGACACAAACTCAAAGGACTCTAACTTATGACAGAGATCCTGTTCACAGTGACCTGTGAGCCTTAAGTACAGGAGTTGTGTTGTAGACATGTCAGTTGGGATTGGGATCCACAACTCTGAATTTTCCTTGGTTGTGGCTTTCTGTAACGGTCTCTATCTGCTTCAGAGAGAAGCTTCCTCAATGAGAGATGAAGATCACACTTATCTGTGGGTATAAGAACAGATATTTAGAATGTAGTTAGGGGTTGTGTTGTTTTACTAAAGTGGTGGTTTTAAGTTCTCCTTCAAGGTCCATGACTTTACCAGCTTTAGGTGGTTGGCTAGGTTTCCAATACCAGGCATGATTTTCCTACTGTTAAATGGACCTTAGCTCAAATTGAAGGACTAGTGATTACCATCAAGGTGTGTGCCACTATTGCACCCCTAAAGTTATTGTGTCATGCTAATCGTCATTGTGGTCCATAGGCATCATAGTTGCATGGGGCTGTTGGTTGTGTTGTTCCTCTGGAAGCTTGCATGGTGCCTTCTGATACCATGGAAGCTAGTCCTCAAGGAGGAGGCTTTCAGGTCAATTCCATCTCAGGAAACCCTGAGCCCAGAGTCCAAAGTGTTTGAACACACATGCACTTGCAACTGGGATTATTTCCCTAATTTCTTTCTCAGTATGTTCATCATTGGTATACAGGAAGGCTATTGATTTTTGGACATTAATTTTGTATCCTACCATTTTGTTTAAAATGTTGATCAGTTATAGGAGTTTTCTGGTGGAGTATTTAGGGTTTCTTATGTATAGACTTGTATCATCTACAAATAAGGATGTAGAGTAATTTTAATCCAGCAATATGGCTACTCTGGCAAGGGATCACAACCAAAGATATGATCTAGCTGGAATTCAGGCATACCACACACACACACACACACACACACACACACACCGGCTAGAATACAGACGTGCCTTTAGTATACACCTTTAATCCCAAGTGATAAGGTCTAATTGAGGGGCAGAAAAAGTGATGAATCAGAGAAAGATTTGACAGAATGAGTCAGAGATAGCATGATCCCAACTCCCCCAAGGACATGAAAGAGAGGTTACTTAAAGAACAGTAGGAGAGATTACAAATTCAATGCAGTTCAGTTAAGTTCAGTTCAGAATAGTTGAATTCAGAAGCAGTCTTTCCAAGCAGAGCAATCCAATCAGAAGCTGAGAGAAATCAATTTGAATCTGTCAACTTGGGGAGAAGTTTGAGCCAGAACAGCTGAGTTGAACTAGCTAGAAGCTTCCAGCGCTAGGCCTAGAAATAGATAGAAATGCTCTGGCTCAGCCTGAGCCATGTATGTGGAAAGCTTGGGTAATAGCTGGCTCTCATCCCCTCCCTTCATCTGAGGAAATAAAAGTGACATCTACATAAGGGCATTTTGACTTCTTCCTATCCTATTTGTATCCCTTTTATTTTATTATTATTTGTTTTATTATTCTAACTAAAACTACAAACAACATATTGAATAGGAGTGGAATAGTAGGCATCCTTGTCTTGTGCCTGATTTTAATGGAGTTGTTTTCCCCATTTATCATGACATTGCCTACAGGCTCATTATATGCAGTTGTTATTAATTGAGACATGTCTCATCTGTCTGTGTCTCAGTAAGGCTTCTATCATGAAGGTATACTGGATTTCATCCCAGGCTCTTTCTTTGCATCTATTGTGATGATGACCTGATATCAGTCCTTGAGTTCATTTACATGGTGGATGACATTCATTAATTTGCATGTGTTGAACCATCCTTGCATCTCTGGAAGGAAGTCCACATGGTTGTAGTGGATGATCTTTTTGATGTGTTCTTGAGTTTAGTTTATTAATAGTCTATTGAGAAATTTTATGCTTGTATTCATCAAAGACATTGTTCTCCTTGATGGGCCTTTGCTTTTGTAATTGTTTTTGTCATTTGTTGTTGTGGTTTTATTTGGTTTAGGGATTGGTATAGCACTAGCTTTATAAAAGGTTTAGAAGCACTTCTTCCTCTTCTATTTTATGGACTAGCTTGAGAAGTCTTAGATTTGAGCCTTCTATAAAGGTCAGGTCAAATTCCAAGTGAATTCACCTGGGCCTGAACTTAATTAAGTCTGGAGGAGTTTGTTGTTTGTTCTTGTTTGTTTGTTGTTTTGACTGTGTCAATCTCATAGTTGATGGTGAATCTTACATCTTTTTCATTTAGCTTTGCTAGATCATAGATATTTCAAAATCCTTTATTTTAGATTTTATTATTAAGGATATAGGCTTTTGAGGTATGACCGTATGATCTTCTGAATTTTATCAATGATTTGCAGTGTCTCCCTTTTTGTCTAAAATCTTATTAATTTGGGATTGAGTTGGTGTACGGTGCAACTGCATGTGTGTAGGTGCCTGAGGAGGTTAGAAGAGGGTGTGAGGTCCCCTGGAGCTAGAACTGGACTTACGGGCAGGGGTGAGATGATGTGGGTGCTGAGAGCTGAACCTGAGTCCACAGGAAATGAACCTGGTTCCTCTGGAAGAGCCACAAGTGCTCCTAACCTATCAACCAATTCTCCTTCCCTTCTGAGAGACATGTAGACTGGTGAAAAAAGGTCTCTGTGAAGACGGAGGCCAATGCAGCCATGACCCAGAGTGTCAGCACTCAGCCTTTTGAAGCTAGACTATGCAAGGTACAGGATCTCTCCTAGTGCATACACAGAAACTCTACCATTTCGGCTATGAGAAAATTCATTTCTATTATTTTAACCAAGGTGTGTGCTAGTTGTTAGAGTAATCACAGAAAACTGATGCAGAAATTCTGAAGTAAATTTAATATATTATATCTACATTATTTTTAATGTTTGACTAGTTACTATCAAAAAGCTTTAAAATGTTTATATTACTATAAATAAATTAAATGCAATTATTAATAACTAGAAAATAATTCATTCTGAAAATATTTTTAATTGAATGGTTCTATAGGTCAATAAACATAAGAAAGATAATCTTTTTTTTGTTTTGTTTTTTTCAAGACAGGGTTTGTCTGTATAGCCCTGGCTGTCCTGGAACTCACTCTGTAGACCAGGCTGGCCTCGAACTCAGAAATCTGCCTGCCTCTACCTCCCAAGTGCTGGGTTAAAGGCATGCGCCACCACTGCCCAGCAAGAAAGATAATCTTAACTTTATAATATTTTGATGATTACTAGATCCCACTACCGATATTTGACCAGATGTTCACAGAATAAATAGTATAATATGCTTCTTTCTGTGATGATACATACATACACACATACAGACAGACACACACACATATACACATATAGTTACACAAATATATTTATTCTATCTCTGCCATGTCCAACATTGTAGCCACTGGGCAAATGTGAGCATTAAGCATCTGAAAGATGGTTTATGTGACTGAGGGATTGACATTTAAATTGCACATCACTTCATTTAATTTAAATTCAGTTACATCATGTATAATGTTTTGGGTTCAGTGCCTAGCACTGCAAAATTAATTAATTAATTAATTTTAATTAAATGAAATGTGCCTAGTGGCTACTGTATTGAGGAGTGCAGCCTTAACCAATTTTTTTCCCCAAATTAGGTGGCATATAACTTTTACATTTATAGAGTTGAAGACAAACACAGTCTCCAATAGGTGGGGTAGACTGAGTTAGTCATGGTGCCATCATGTGGCAAAAAACAAATGATATTCTCAGTTGAGTTACTAGATCAAGGGAATTGGATTGTTTGTAAATATGAGCAGGACATAAAGAAACCATGATGATGGTGAATACCCTGGGTGGTAGCAGGAAGTTATTATCTGTGATCATCAAGTAACACAAAGAAGCAGAGTTTCCAGAACATTCTCAGAAGGATGTGGGTTGTGAGGAATCACCTCTCTGAAATGGTTGTTTTGCGAGCTAGCTCCTGGTAACTGTGGACATGGTTTATGAGTCACTTGACCTTTCCTTCATAGGCCTGCAGGCCTCTCGGATAATGCCGGGTAGTGTCTTCATTTCGGGATCACTCACTTGTCTGTGTCTGTAAGGATCTCTTTAGTAATAACCTTTGTTCCCTTTGGTCTCTACTGGAAGCTGAAAGCTAACCACAATCATGTGTCCATGCCATCAGCACAGGTGGGAAGTGAGGCAGAGGAAGACTATGTGGATAGGACTTTAGGAGCTCATTCACAGATAATGAAAGTAAAATCATTTTTATTACACATGTGTTCTTAGCGTCCAATTCAACTGGAATTCAAACCACCAAGTGGCAGTAGTGTAACTAAACTCAACTCTCTGCCCATTCAGGTGAACAAGAGCTTCTCCATCTGAGCCTTGATTGGTTTCAGCAGAAGTGATTCATTTGAAGGAAGAGTTCCTGAGGGAGAAGGCCGCCAGGCCACTCAGTTCACAAGTGTTTTCCCCAGATGTGCTTGGAATTGTTAAACATTTGCTGTGTGTGAGGCTTAAAGCAATGGTGAGCTACAGGAATCATAACTACAGTTTGAGCCAGAGGAAATTTCTCAAAACCAGGAGTGTATAGACAAAAAGAAATTCTTAGTTTGTTCATATTCAGAGAGAAGCCACGTGTTCATAAAACTTTTCATCCTAAAGATACTTATTCTGACAATATCTGTAAAGGGTGTAAAATGCTGAATTCTGTGAGCTTTATAAAACCATTTTAGAGCTATTCATTTCTTATTTGTGGTGTGTGTGTATGTGTGTATGTGCACGTGTGTGTATGCACTTGCATGAGTTTTTACATACCATGTGCATGTGTCTACAATGGCCAGAAGGCGTTGGCTCCCCTAGAGCTGGAGTTGCAGATGGTTCTTGACCATCTGATTTGAAGGCTGGGAACCGAACCTGGGTTCTCCAGTGCTCTTATTTGCTGAGCCATCTCTCACTCCCTGAAAGAGTCTCACTGTGTTCCTTTTTTGAAGGGTGATGCTGTTGATACTGGTATTGAACCTAGTCTTTGAATGTATTAGACAAGTTCTCCACCACTGAGTTATAAGCTCTGCCCTTTTCTGAACTTTTAAAAATGCTTTCTTATTAAAAAAAAAAAAAATGAAATCAAATTACCATAGCTAGTGAACTGTCAGTATAAAGAATGGATCTAAGGTATTGATCTCTCCACAAACAAAAGGCAAGTGACAAGCTGACAAAATGGAAAAAATAAATGTTTTTAAAAATTTGGAGTTTAAGCAAGAGCTTAAAGTAACCTGGGGAACATTTAATCAACAAAGAATCACTGGACCTCCATGCATGGCCCAGTAATATCCCACCCTATGTGTGTATACCACCCAAAGGATTGAAAACATACTCATTCAAAATTTCGACATAAACATTTGTAGCAGAATTATTAGAATTATTAATGAAAATTTGAAAATGACCTACCGGTCCATCAACTGATGATCAGATAAAATTTGGTATATTTAAACAATGGAATATTATTCAGCTATAGAAAATGAATGAAGTGTTAATGCATTATTACAATATGTATTGACAACCATCTGCTAAGTGAAATAAAATAGTCACAAAACACCTATTGTATGGTTTACTTTTATAAACCTTCCAGAACAGACAAACTCATAGAGAAAGAAACAAAGAAAATTAATAGTTCTCTGGGGATGAAAGATGGAGAACACCGCTTCATAGACATGGTTTCCTTTGGAACGATGCAAAGGCTGTAGGGATAGATGGAGGTAATGGCTGGGCAATATCATGAATGCCCAAACCCCACCCTATTCTCCACTTAAAAATGGATTAAATGATAAATTTTATTTTGTGTGGATTTTGTCTCCATAAAAAATTCCATAAGACATAACAAATATCTGAAGCATTTTTATCTGCAAGTTTAATATTTTCAACATTCTTGGTGTTAATCCTTACAATGCTTAAAATTTTAAAAGGGAAAACATTGTTACTTTTAAGATATGTAATGAGGTATATTGAGTCAAGTAAGATGGCCACCATTTGACTGATTTTCATGTGAAAAAAAAGAAGCACCACATGGATTGATTTTATAGTTGCACAATTTTAGGTGACTCAAAAATGTATAGATTTTAGATTTCCTAGGAAGTCTAAGAACAAATAAATATGAAGGTCACTGGCATTAAGGATCAGAGAAAGAAGGTGAATGTAGCCTTGCCGAGCTAGAGCTGAGGAGTTAGACTTTGAATGGACTGAAGTTTGGAGGCACAGAATGGAAGCATAGACAGAGCATCTTAGGATGCAGCACGGCAGAGCCTGGACAGTGCAGGTGCAAATGCTGCACTTCCCTGATCCATGCATTAGCTGCTGTTCCTTAGCCTCCAGCCCTGAGCAGTGATGATAGCGTTAGACTGTTCCAAGAGTTCAATGACCTGATCTATGGAAAGAGTTTAGGGTAACCGTGCCAATACTTGCTGATCAGTCAACATCTCTAAAATAACAGAGCGTGGTATCAAGTCTCATCAGTGTGAGCAGTGGGCATTCCTTTCTCACATGCATCCAGATTGGGTAAACTTGCCATGGACTACAGGCTGAGTCCTGGGCTCCTCTAAACCTTTCACCTACTTTGAAATAGTTGTTGACCTCAGCACATACCTGTGTGGCAATAGCAAGAACAAGGAACATTAATCTTCAAAGAAATGCCACTTTACTATTGTTTTCATTTTACTCTGTTTTATGTGTTTCTCTGTTTGTTTGTTTTTTTTGTATTTTCATTGAAATTTAAATAGTTATTATGCAATCGTTTAAGAATTCCTTGTCACGCAGTACATACTTCAGTCAAAAAACAACACCAGCCCAGCATTATAGCAGCAGCGACAAGAATCCTGAGCAACTGGGACACACACACACACACACACACACACACACACACACACCAGGGGGTGGAGAGAGACATAGAGGGAGAGGGAGGGAGAGAGAGAGAGACAGAGAGAGAGAGAGAGAGAGAGAGAGAGAGAGAGAGAGAGAATATTTCCTTAGATCCTGGTTTCATTTTCACAATGATTTTCTCTGCTCTTCTTCTGATGAGCCAGCCAGTTGTGTGTGCTGTCAGGGCAATGTCTGCAGCATCTACTACAGATAAATAACTTGGAACTGCTTGTGCTGGTTGAATGATGTGCTGTGCTCCTGGGCAGGTGAGACACAGCTGAGGGAACACAGGCTCTCCGCCCTTGATTTGGCTGTGTGTCTTATAGTCCAAAGCCAGCAAAGCTGTAATCTCACGATTTTCTGTTTCCTGGTGAGAAAGTTGAGGAAACTCATCCTTATAGAGAGATGAATGAGAGACTGGTGAATTACTTCTCTAGGCAACCTACATTCATAAGCCTTGACAACCATTCATGAGGTTTTATTTTATTTTTTTTCTTTTTCCTAGAATAGTCCATTTGGCTTGCAAAGCTTTTAGTAACTATTTTTTTGAATTTATTTTTATTCATGTGTATGCAGCTACATGGATATGTGAGCACTACTTGTGTGCAGTAACCTTAGAGGTCAGAAAAGGACATTAGGTTCCATGGATCTGAAGATACAGGCAGTTATGAGTCACTTGGTAAAGGCGCTGGGAATTGAGCCTGGGTCCTCTGCAAGAGCAGCCAGTGACCCTAACCACTGAACCATCTCTCCAGATCAAGCTTCCGGGATTCTTCTTAACAAATAACAAAGTAAATAGTATTAGCACTCTGTAAAAATTTTACATTTTTATTAGTAGTGTTTGAACGTATCTCATGAAATCAAGTGTTTACCATGAATATGTAGGAATGGTGGAGTGTTTCAGTCAGGCAGCAAAAACTCTTTCCCACCAATGTGCAATGGGCTTTTCAAGCACTGGTGGGATGGGATTATTCTTGTTTCCAGAAAGACAATGTTGATTGACTGTGACTGGATCTGAGTCACAGTTGAGCTGTTGACAGCTGTGCTTGTTAATTGTGGTTTACATGTTTTATAAGACGGTTATATTTCCTTAGAATGCCTGAGCGATAATAGCCTAGCCCCAGAGATGGATGAGAGGCTGCCTCGGAAAGTACTGGTTACTGACGTCAGTGTAAAGGACAGCACCCTTCTGACCTTAGTGACTTCCCAGCATTAAGGCTTGCGCTTGTGAACATAGCTGCCGTTTATCATGATATCTCCTTAGAAATTCTATGACAAGAGAAACCATCACGGGCAGACTGGACCATTTTAAAGTGGGGAGGGGGTAGTGACGGGAGAAAAAACAAAAAAGGAATAGAAAACCGGTTAAAGTGTGTGATTCCCATTGATACAGGATGAGTTATTTGGAAGAAAACACTCCGGAATATTTACAGAGAGACTTGGTGTGATTACTCCTCTCTTAAATCTTCCTGTATGTACACACCACTGTGGACTTCACAGTGGATAGTCACAGCTAACCAAGTGGGAATTATAGATAGATAGATAGATAGATAGATAGATAGATAGATAGATAGATAGTGTGTGTATGTAAAAGGTTACAAAATAGATAGATTCATAGATTCTTCCATCTTTTAGATACTATCATACCTTCATTAAGCCATACAGTGTAACACTGTTTTTACTGCACTTCCATTGTGTTCAGCACTATGAGTCACATGAGGAAGAGTCAAAGAACATGGCAACTTGGACCTGTTGATCAGAGGAAGGTCTTGGACTCACACACACCAAGGAACGACTGCATTACTTTTATAATCTGATCACTTTGAAAATGTCAGGTCCCATGCTCTCTTTGGCAGCACATATACTAAAATTGGAACTATATAGAGATTAGCATGGCCCCTGCGTGAATTTGTGAAGCATTCCATATTTTTCCAGTTTAGTACTTTTATGGGACTTTTAAGTGTTTAAAAGAGTGCTTCTTTGATTTTTATGCATTCTCTTGGGGGATCTTTTATTTTTATGTTGGCTTGTGTTGTCCAACTTTTATATTATGGTTTTCATTTTATCTTACTATAATTTATTTGCTAGGTTTAAAAACAAGCCTGTTGTTAGGGTGGAGTCTATTCTTACTTCATGATAAGGGTAGTTAGTACTTGATTCTGAGGATCTGGTACAGCATCTTAGAAACAATTACAATCTTGTCTGGAGATCAGAGTCGTTGTCAGCCAAGGATTAAAAAAAAAGAAGTAGCTTCAACTTATTGAGAAGTAGACCCTTTCATTTTGGGGTTCAGTTATAATGGACATAAATTGTTATTGTTGATCAAAAATATAACTTATGAGTAAAAACTTTCCTAGCTACTTTTCATCTCTCAATGGTAAAATACCCTGATAAAAGCAGCTTAAGGAAATAGAGATCATAGTTCTAAGGTACAATCCACTGTAGACACTCGGGAAACAGAAGGAGACAAATGTATGTGTTCTGCTCTTCTTCTTCTTCTTTTTTATATAGTTCAAGATCCAGCTTTGTAGTTGCTGTTCTATTGCCTGAAAAGATACCATTACTAAGTCTACTAACAAAAGAAAACATTTATTTAGATACTTACAGTTTCACAGGTTTAGTCCATGATCATCGTGGCTCAGAGTGTGACAGTCAACAGCACAGCACTGAAGGAGTAGCTGAGAATTCCTATCTTGTTTAACAAATTGTGGCAGAGAGACAGGGAGATTGGACCTGACTTTTGCCTTTGAAACCCAAAGCCCATCCACAGTGCCACGCCTCCTCCAACAAGCCACGCCTCCTCCAACAAGCCACGCCTCCTCCAACAAGCCACGCCTTTAAATTGTTCCTAAACTGTCTACCAACTGGGAAGCAAACATTCAAATATATGAGCCCATAAAGGGTCGTTCTAATTCAAGCCATTACACCAAGGAAAGTATAAAATACCTACCATTTCCTTCCCTCTTTTTTTTTTAAAAAAAGAACTGGTTTCTTGTTCTGAATGTAATGAGAAAAGTCTCTGGATGGTACAATGGCACAAAGAAGTACCAAAATTTGTGCTTAGACACCACAACTAATTTTAGGCCTGTTCACTGGCCCAGCATATAAAAAATGTCAGAAAACACCAACTTTAGCTATTCCAAAGGCAAGGAGAGTCTACAAGCTTGTGCCTAATGTTTCACCTTTTATAAGGTATTGGCCATTGGTTGACATGACCTGACAACTCAGGTATCTGAAAGTCATTGATCTGATTGTATTAGTACCAGTGAGGATCTGCCCTGTGGCAGAAAGAGAAAAATGGAGTATCCTTTGTCTATCATTCTACTTTCCAAGTGGCTGCCTGGAAGATTTGCATCTGAGTCAGGTAATGTAAAGTGCTCACTAGAGATGCTCTCTAGAATAGGAGCTATTGATAACAAAAAAGAAGTGGGACGATTATGTTAAAAAGAAAAGAAAAGAAATGGCCAGGTCCCTCCTTCCCCTCAGTTCTTGAAATATGCTATGACAGAAATAACACTTTGTACATCGATATGTTGAAAAATAATAACCCCAGTTATTATCACATGAAGGAACCCATGAATAAAGTAACTTGAAAGGCTAAGTTCTTTTTGTAAGCAGGGTGTGTACAGAACCCACACTGGGCCACCGAGCACACAGAGCCATGATAGCATCTTTTAATACTTGATGTAGGTGATAATTGTGTCTCACCCCATTGGTGGAAGCTTTACAACCTGAAGTGAGTGGGTGACCAAGGCATGGGGAAGGAAGAGGATCAGAGACCAAGGACCCTTGTTGGGCTACTTACC
>JADRCH010000056.1:10883242-10925148 GCA_019843965.1 Rhynchomys soricoides | reverse complement strand
GAAGAAGAAGAAGAAGAAGAAGAAGAAGAAGAAGAAGAAGAAGAAGACACAAAGAAGTAGATGGATTCAATGCAGAATCCAGCAGGGAAAATCAGCAACATAGAGAACTAAATTATTAAAATGGATGATAATATTAGCAATATAAATTAAAAATTCACCAAGAAAATTGAGATTTTTGAGAAAAAAATCATACTCAATTATAAGAAATTACAATGGTTTGAAAGAAAATGGCCTCATAGACCTACAGGGAATGTCACTATTATGAGTTGTGGCTTTGTTGGAGAAGGTGTGTGACTAGGAATCTTTGAGTTATCAGAAGCTAAGTTAGCTGTCCTCCTGCTCCATCTGGATCAAGATGTAGAACTCTCAGCTGCTTCTCCAGCACCATGTCTGCCTGCCCACCACCATGTTTTCCGCCATGACAAAAATGGACTAAACCTATGAACTGTAAGCCAATTCCAATTAAATGTTCTCATTTATAAATGTTGCAGTGGTTATGGTTTCTCTTAACAGCAATAAAACCGTAACTAAGACAGAAATTAATCAATATTTAACAATTAAGTGAATCAAACAATAAAATCTAGTGAAGAGCATTAAAATCAACCAAATAACCAAGTGGAAGGAATATGAAAACAGTATTATCAATAATAATCAAGAGACCAAACTTAAAGAATCCACAGGATGGAAGAAGGGCTGAGATTAGACACATAAGAAATTTATTTAATAAAATTATAAGAGATTATTCAATCTAGAGAAAGAAATAGATATATAAATATAAATCATTTAAAGCTCCAAAGTGCACATGACCAGGTAAGTTATATATAGACTTCAAAAAGCATAAAGCAAAGTTACAATATTAAAGGCTTAAAGAAAAAATGCCAACATATCTACAAAGGGAGAAATGTTGGGAGCTGAAGCGGAGCTGAAGTCTTCATGCCGCTCCTGGGAACCTGACCCCACCAAGCTTGGCACAGCCTTGCGGTACTTTCTGAGAACTGGTCACAATTGTTTGAAGATTAATTGTTCCCCATGCTCTGGGAACTGGCCGTTCTGAAGATCGATGAGCCAGAGCGACCAGAAACCATAAGCTCCCTGCTTCCCATTCCTCCCTTTGCCTCATTCCCACCCCTCCCTTCGCCTCATTTCTGCTTTAAAAACACCCTATGTTTCAAAAATAAATGAGACCTTGACAAGATTCTGCTTGGTCTCACTCCTCTTTCTCGCCCGTTTTTCTTTCAGGCTTGGTCCCCCTCGACCCCACGAATAACGAGGTCCTGCAGGGCGGGACAAGTGGTGCCCAATGTGGGGCTCGAGGTACGGATCTCTGCCAGATGGACCCCAGCCCAAAAGAGGCGTAGCACCGGCTCCAGTGTAGATTGAGGACACTCCTCACCGCTCATGAGAAGTTTTCGTCCTCGGTAAGTGATTCCATCCGTCTCATATAAAAAATGGGCCAGAAACTCACTCAGGAAGCAGTCTTCATTAAAGACTTAATAGGAACACTCAGGGAAAGGGGAGTTAGAGTTAAGAAAAAGGATTTAATTAGATTTTTTTATATTTATAGATGGGGCCTGTCCCTGGTTTATAATAAATGGTCCAGAGATCCACAGAAAAAAATGGCAAAAGGTTGGAAGAGATCTTAATGAAAAATTGGAACGTGAAGGACCGGATGCTGTCCCTGCCACCGTTTTTTCATATTGGGGACTGATCAGAGACATAGTTGGACATTTGGGTTAGGGTTAGGAGATTTGCAATCAGACAATTACAGTTAATACCACTTTTCAATATATCCAGGCACCCAATAATACCTACTTTATTTGCTCCACGGGACTCACTCCTTATGTAGTTTCTGCTTCTCTATTGATATATAGGGATTATTGTGTTTTGGTTATTCTTCTTCCCAAGATCACCTTTCATCATGCAGAAGAGCTGCTTACGTTTTGGGAGCTGGGTACAATTCGCTCAAAAAGAGAGCCCATTACAGCCATTACATTGGCCGTTCTTTTGGGCCTGGCTGGTGCAGGGGCAGGAACAGGCATAGCTTCCTTAGTTACTTCCACCCAACAGTATAACCAACTTTCTACAGCTATTGATAATGACATTCGCGAGTTACAACAAGGGTTAAAGTACCTTAAAGACTCTGTAGAGTCCCTGTCAGAGGTGATTTTACAAAACAGAAGGGGACTAGACCTCATCTTTTTACAAGAAGGTGGCCAATGTGCCGCACTTAAGGAAGAATGCTGCTTTTATGCAGACAAAACAGGGCTAGTTGAGGTCAGCATTGAAAAAATAACACAGAACCTAGAAGAAAGAAAGAAAAAGAGAGAACAGAGCAAAGCTTGGTATCAAAACTGGTTTTCCACCTCTTCCTGGCTTTCTACATTGCTTCCTAGTCACCTGGGACCCTTTGTGGGCCTTTTATTGCTTTGTGCGTTTGGCCCTTGGGCCTTTAACAGACTAACTAATTTTGTTAAGTCACAGATTGATTCTGCTCTCATCATGACCTTGGGAAGAGGACCATCTCATGGTTTGAAAGTAGAATAATGCTGACTTAATAAGCAAGGTTAGTAATGATCTTTCCCTTAGGAACACCGATATTAGTTATTCTCTAAATGTTTGATAGTTTTCTAGGTCCTGACCATCCTTGTGTTTTCTGTACTCCACATATTTTGTATGTAGTATGTAGCCATTGATTTTTAGAAAGTTTTTTCTTTTATATTTTTAATGATAGCCTGCTCATTTGATAGCATGACACTCAATTTCCATGTATTTTGTGTTTTTCTTTTATTTTCTTTTCGTTTGTAGTTTTATTAAGTTTTAGTCTGATAAAGTATGTGATGTAATTTTAGTTCTTTAAAATGTATCAAGACTTGGTCAGTGGCCTAAGATATAATCTGTCCTAAAACATGTTCTTTTGTCTGAAGAAATTAGTGTCTATTAATTAACTAATATCTATTAGTTCCATTAGTGGTTCATCATGTATGGTTCATCTCAGATACGTATTTGATTTTTCTACCTGGATGGTTGGTCCATTAAGGAAAGTTGAGTTCTTTATTCTCCCACTACTATTGTATTAGACATAATGTTTGCTGTAAATATGTGATGGTCCCATGTTGAAGAAGTACAAATTTACAATTACTACATCTTCTTGATAATTTATTTTTTATCAATATATAATGACTTTCTGTCTTTCAATAGTTTTGATTTAAAGTCTGCTTTATCAGAATATAACTATTCTTGCTTACTTTAAATTTTTATTTTCATGATATACTTTTTGTAATTTCTCACATATGGTTCAGATGTACTTTACCAATGAGGTGTGTTTCTTGTTTGCAGCAAATAGTTGGGTCGTGTGTGTGTGTGTGTGTGTGTGTGTGTGTGTGTGTGTATGTGTGTGTGTGTGTAGAGTCTATGCTTTTTGTTTGGTACATTTAATCCATAATTTATATTCAATATTATTGTTGATGAACAAAACTTTCTTTTTTGTTGATTATATTCTGCTTGTCTTGTACTTTTTTTTTTCATCTCTTTTGCTATTTCTATGACTTAGTGGTTTTCTGTTGTGCTAAGGTTTGACTCTTTATCTTATGTATATCTGTTCTTCTACTGAGTTTTGTGTAATTCATGTTTCTATGATAAGTTATTCTTTTATTTCTAATGTAAGACTCCGTTAAATATTTCTTTTATCTAATATAAGACTCCATTAAACATTTCTTTTTATAAAATTATATTATTATTGTGTATGTATATTATGTATATATGTTATCTATACAAGGACACATGTGTGTGTCACAGTACATGTGTGAAGTTCAGAGGAAAACTTTCAGAATTTGGTTTTCTCCTTTCACTGTATGCTCCCTGAGTGAGACTCATGTCATCAGGATTGCACAGCATCTCAATATGTCTGCCTTAAGAAGTATAAGGCTGAATTAATGGCGGTCAATTTCGTTAGTATATCTGGGAAAAAAATTTCGCTTTCAATTTTTAAGGATAATTTTGCTGTGCATAGTATGTTTTTCTTTAACTTGCGTGGTGACACTTGTGTGTTAGGGTACACATACATAGAAGAAAAAATGTATGTCAGATCTCTTAGAGATGAAATTACAAGTATTTGAGGGACACGCAACTTGTTACATGGTATAGGGATCTAAATTATGGCCATCATAATGTATGTAACAAGTAGACTTAATCAATGAGGAATGTCTTCAACCCCTATATATACTTATTTGTTGGTTGTTTTTGTTATTTTTGCTTTTGTTTTTATTTCTGCATCAAGATCTCCTGTATGCTTAATAAGCCTTCTCTCAACACTTCTCTTGAAACTTCCTGTTTTTAGAGTCTTCTACTTAAACTTTTGACATTTTAACTATAATATGATTTGGAGAAGGATTATTTGGGTCTAATTAGAGGCTTTTGAGATGCTTTAATTCACCTCCCCATGTCTCTGAAGATTTCAACACTTTCAGATTGTCATTACTTATTGGAATCTTCATAGTATAAACAATTATCTACTAAATTATATTCTAAAGTTTTTATAAAATTTATTTGTGTTTCTTGCAAAAATTTATTTTTGTTTTTCCATGTCATTTTTGCCTTCCTGAATCTATTCAACTAGTTGTATTTCTTTAAGAAGAAAAATATAATAGAGAACATTCATAACAACTAAGGTTCAGAAATTCTTTCTTCTTTTCTTCTAGTTTTTAATAGAAGTTTCTATTATATTTTTCATCTTAAAGGTTTTAATATTATTTTATTAATTTATGTGTGTTTGTGTTTTGCCTGCTTGTGCATCTGTGCACTGTGTGTGTGCAGTGGCTGCAAAGACTAGAAGAGGGCATATGACTTTTCTGGAACTGGAGTTATAAATAGTTATGAGCCACCACATGGATGCTAGGAATTGAACATGGACTTTCTTGAAGAACATTGAGTACACTTAACCAGTAAACCATTTCTCTAGCTCCCTATTATGTTTTTATTTCATTGATTGAAGTATTTTAGTTCTAAGCTTGCATCTCACTTCATTTCCTTAGAGCCACTATTTTAAATTTTGTCTCAGGCATTTTATAGACTACCTTCAATTTCCTATTTTTGAAGAGTTTCTGTACTCCTGAGGTATGTCTTTAAGCTTCACAGGGTTGATTCCTGATGCTACTGGTCCTTTTAGAGATATCTGCTACATCTTGGTGGTAAGAGGTGTGGAAAAGACTGCCCTCAGATCCCTTAGGGAAAGCACAGTTGGTGTCCAGGGTTTTGGCACCAGCAACCACAGTTCTGGCAGCACAGGATATGAAGAAACCTTTTCCAAGACTTTCAGGATGAATGTGGGAGATGGTGGAGTATTTGACAGCATCAGACAGTTCTTGCATCACAGATGATAAGCACTTTTCTCAGATCCTGTCATATGAGCACACCTGGTTCTGTAGTTTGTGGTGCTATAAATATTGAATTGAATATGTTTAGACACAAAGTATCTCTTTTATCATTTCCATGGGGATATTGACATTGGTTCCAGGGGTTGTAGAGTGGCTAGCTTCTTCCACTGAGGTAGGTAATCCTGACGATTCCTTCTTGTTGTTTCAGGGAACAAATAGAAGTGGCTCTAGGATGTTGTGCACTAACAGCTGTGGTCTCAAGTCCATGATTTTCTGAGATGTTCTTTAGGTTATTCATAACATAAATTGGTAAGTGGCATTTTAGCTAATAGAAGTAGCTTTTAGTTTTCATAGATGTGGTCTTGAACTGCAGAGCATGGGTAAGAATGTCCCATATGTCAGGGTGTAGAAGGATCTAACAATGATGAATCTTGTGGCATTGGCAGTCACTATCCTAGGCATGAATGATATGAACAGGCTTTTCCCCTAGTTCCATGGAGAAGGTGGAGTGGTATTAAGACTTTTGTACCAGTAGACACAGTCCCTAGCCCATCACTTAGGAAGGAGAACTTCCCTACATCCCACCAGATGTTGATCAGAGTTGAAGCCACTGAAAAATCTTGTGAGGGTGATTACAGTTTCAATGGCTTGAGCTGCAAAAAAGACTTTTACTAGATATTGCCAGGTGAACACAGGGATTGGTGAGGCTTAGAGCCAACCTGAACCCATGTTCCTGGAGCCAACTAAAGGCTTTTCTAGTTCTGGATGCATAAGCCTGGTGTGACTGACATCTTCCAATAAGTAGCTCCAGTCTCAAAGCGATGAGCATTGCTAGGGAGATTCAGAGAAGACTTCGTTGAGTTAATAATATTCAAAATTCTGTGGAGGATGCACTGAATATCTATGTTTATGTTACACATGCCTGGTAATACTGAAAAGTATCATTTTCTGGGAGCTTAGATCATTTGTAGAGGAATCTGAGGCTAAAAATGTAGACACTGAGCATTCTATGAAGAATTCAAAGGGCTGACTTGAGGAATTAATATTGAAGTCATCAGATAATGGAAATTTATTGTTTTGTTCGATCTTTGGAACATAATGGCATTTTCATTTGTTTATAAAATATTGGCTTTTTTACATAGACATTGACAATTCAGTAAGAATTTGCTGTACAAGACACATGTTTGGTCAATACTTTGTGGTATGAAAGTGAGGCAAACCTCTATATAGGAAAATATGGAAGTATTTGCATCCACAATATTGTGCTTTTGAGCACTGAAATATTTGGGACTTCCCTTTATTCTAAATTTGATCAAAAACTGCAGCAAACCAACTGATCAATGTTTTTGTTAGATAAAAAAAAAAGGAAATATCCTTTGTCATTTATCAAAATTCAGTAAATTATCAGATTCTATAAGGTACAACAAATTCAAAGACAATATTTTATACAATATCTCCAGATAGTCTTAATGAATTTCTGAATGATAATCCTACAAATACAGGGTCTCTTGAATACATGTTATCTATTTCTAGAATGAGATGATGGACCCTTAAAATGTGGTTATGTTTCTAAACAAAATAATTGGATTGTTGAATTTAAATATTATATCAAGTTACAAAAGCAAATTTTCTTGTGAAGAGTTTTGAAAGGCAAATACACTCATTGGTGTTACCAAATAGAGAACTCTGTGACTTATCTTAACAACTAACATTTGGGATTAGCTTTTGAACTGCTCTGTTAATGGACAATCTAGTCCAAGCACTAGACCCGTCATCTATGCTAACTTTCTTCTGAGTAGATTTGAAACCCAGTAAGATTTCAACTTTGGCCAACCTTCCCAGAGAACATGAAGAAAGGTTCCCATGGTTTCAGAGAATCAATAGTGCCCTCTAAAGGAAATTCACGTGACATACATTCACTATCAGATTTAAGTCAGCCACAAGGCTGCTTAGCTGAAATTTATAACATGGATTTAAAATTATCAAAGGAATTCAAAGTGACTCTTATCATGAATATTAAGGAACTGTTAATACCAATCTTGGATCCCATGTTAGAACCATTTTACTTATTTCTGTTCACTATGACCTACCTCATCTTTGTGGAAAGTTCCCAGAGAGGGGGAAAACTGGTTTCTAGGTAGAAAATTAGACATCCTGACTGATGAACCATAGGGAACAGCAAATCTCCATACACATCTTGGGAAAATGTGCTTCCTTGAAGAGCAAATGTGTGGAATCAAATGCTGAGAAAACCCTGTCAGTTTTTGTTCAGGGAAAACTGAACAGCTATGTCTTGGGGAAATAGTCAAACAGGCTGAATTAGAAGGAGACCAGCCCAAGGCTGTGACTAAACATGGGAAAATTGAAAGATACAGTGTTACAAAACATTTATGAACTTGCTCCTCTGTCTAATGTTGTGGTTGATTCTTGTATTTTCTCCATTTGGCATGATATACAGAGTTTAAAATACTACTCAAACTTGCTTCGTAATGTTGTAAGAAATAAGAGGTAAAACTTTCCAGGGTAGGTGCCTGAGAGTAGTCATGCTTTAGAAATATACACCCATGAATATAATGTCAATGAATACACAGGTAGGTCATACGTCAATGAATGTGAGTGTTAATGTTAAAAATGAACGACTGCAGCAGTTAGTGTCACAGTGAGACAGAAAGGAATGGCAGCCATTTGTTTCTTCTTTATCAAGCGCACACATATAGAACATTGTGAACATTCTTTAGACTTTTCTTTGGAGTTCAAGTTTAGTGTCTTGGAATATGGCTCAGATGGCATTTGATGCTTAAACATGAGAACCCGAGTTTACATCCCCAGAGTTCATCTAGAGCTGTGAACCCTAGTATACATCTGTAATCCCAATACTCCTGCGAGAGATGGAGACACAGAAGAAGTCCTGGAAACTCACAGCCCAGCTAGCCTGCATATACATATGCAACAATAAAAAACTACTCTGTCTTAAACAAGAGGAAGGGTGAACACTAATATACCATGGCATGCATGCACCTGCATTTGCTCACACAAACATGCACATGCATAGACAGACACATGCACATAGACAAGATATTTAAAAATCATCTAGACTTATTAGGCAATAGAAAGAAGACATTAGGTTAGCACTTGGCTAACACCCCTCTGCTGTGTTCAGCGTATTTCCTTGTACAGTTCCTTGTGAGGTCAAAGAGCAACTCATAATAGCTGAGTTTAAAAAAAAAAAAAAACCCTTCACCTGGAGCCCAAGTAGGATTATGTAGGAAAATTAATTTTCCAGTTCTCATCTCCTTACTGATTGTAGGAATGTTAAATCACTCAGAGCTATATTAGGTTAAATATTAATGGAAACAAAAAGATCTTGTTCCCCAGATTTGGGAACAATCGAGGTTATAAAGCGTGGTTCATCAGACGCAGTGGCTGCTGGTAAAGCAAGCTGGTCACCTTAATTAGATTTGACACATTCTGAAGAAATCCAAGAATTAAGGCAAAGAGTCATTTTTAGCAGCCTCCTCAAAATAAGACCAAAACAAAAAGGCATGTCACCAGAGAAGCAGAGATAGGGGAGCTGCTGATAGTGGAGGGCTCTGATACTCCCACAAACTTGCAAACACAAAGCCTCCAAGGATGTGTTTTAAAAATCACAAGCTAGGATTAAAGGAGACTTTAAATGTCTTTAGGTTTTCTTCCATGTGTCCATACAAAAGACAGCTCCCAGACAGCACACATTCTTAAATCTCTAAGGTGGAATGTGACACTAACCCCCTCCTGTTGTCTAGCCTTCTTAAGTAAGAGGTTACTTGAAGTAGATGCCAAAGATACGCTTCTGAGGAGTCTGCCACCACTGTAACCAGTCACATAGCTACTTGGGCAGGGATTGTAATAACCTTTGTTCTCCCCAGGAGTAGTGGGATATAGGCATCCTTCTGTTAGCATTGGAGTTATTGAGCCTGTACTTAAATGAACATAAATCTCTTCCTGAACCAAAATCCTGCTCAGGAAAAATGGGTCTTATTGGACTTCACGATATATACTGGACACAAGCAAATAGCCTGGGCAATAAAGGACCTCAGCATAACCAAGTGTCAGACAAACCATCTTTCTGCCTTGAGTGTCTTGTCATCTGCAATATGTGAACCTTCACAGTGGCTCTTTCTTGTTCTCCTGTGGACTCTCAGAAGGGGCACTACTGTCACAGTCTAGATCTGCCTGTGCTATGCTCACATAGCACTGTCTTAGCATAGTCTTAACCATTTAAGGATCCATCTCTAAGGGTAGAGAAACAACTCAAAGGCAATAAGTTCACTCTTTGGATGCAAAGTTCACAGGCACAACTAGAAAATAACAGGGCAAGGAAAAGTTCATTGCTTTCAGCAAATACAGAGAGCACTGGAGATAACACCACAGCAGCGCATCCCTGAACAGAGAAGTCAGGGGCTGTCACCAGGTACAGTCACTGTCACGAAGGAAGTCCCATCACCACACCCAAATGCAGGCTCCTTCCACACTATGCTGTTTGGGGGGGGGTGTCATACATTTCATGTTCAAAGTATTAGCAGACTTGAATGTCTAAGGGGGTACAGAATCTAGTGCTTTAATGAGCAAAATTTATTTTTGGTCACCTATTAGGAGGGATGTGGGCTGGCCCTTTGAACAGTTCTCCAGAGAGCCTTATTGAAAGGAAAAGAAAACTTCACAACACATTATCCATTGTCATTAGACAGCAGCACTTGCTCCTGAGTGACTGAGTGACAGTTGACAGGACCTTATCTCCAGTTGCTGCTGCTGGCTGTCATGACTACCCTGGCAGGAAGGTTTGAGGAAGGAAAAGGTGATGACTTTTGAACAGGAAGTTTGTACATCCTGCATTCTGATGGACCCTAGGTGAGGGGAGTGAGCTCAGCCTTCATTAGAAGAGTCTCCCCACACACTGAATGTCCATCCGGGAGACCGTACAGTATTCTGAACACAAGACGAGACACCTGAGACTGGTGTTTGGACAGAGATTTGTTTTGACCTGGGATTCCAAAGGACAACTTCTTTCCATTTGGGATATTTTTCTATCAGGACCAAAAGTGTAGAGAACCCCAAATATGGTTTCTGGCAGCTGGCTGGATAAGTCCTATGCTTCACACCTGGAGTGGGGGTGTCTTTCTAATTGGGTCTCACGTTCCATTCCATGCATTGTAGCTGTGGTGATGTGTTCCTGGAGTCACATGGCCTCCTGAGTTGGCAGAGATGAGGGGAAGGGTTCAGCCCTCAGTGTTCTGGAAACCATTTCTATAAGCTCACTCTAAAGAGTCTTCCGGTTCTGTCTTCACAAGCTCCAGGATTCTTTTATCAAATTCCTTCTGTATAAAGTATCGGGAGTGGATTGTGTATCATACACCAAACTCGGTCTGCATCGGAGTATCAAGACAAACAAGAGCCCTGCTGTAATGAATTCCATAGATGCTCTCATTTCCCTCACAAGTGAAATCTAAACAAACAAATAAGTTACAGAGGGAGGGAAACATGAATGTAATCGTTCTCTGTAATGCTAAATGACAAGAGAACTGGAGTGCTCAAGTTTGGGAAGTGATGCATGTCTCTAAGATTCATAATCCCTAATTACATAATACAGAGTCACAGAGGCATGCAATAAGGACGTGTGCTTAGTGTTGTTTACCCTACAGTAAACTGTTACAGACTGGCAGTCAATATTTGACAAATTTTAGTCTATTTCACTTTGAGGGGGAAGGATACTATCAATATAAGTTGCTTAGAAAATACATGAGAAATCAAGACAAACTATCAAAATTTTGTCAAAAAGACAATATAGGATAAAATTCTATAAGCAATAAAACCCATACAGTTCTGCTTAAGTCTAGTTGTTAAAATAGTTATTAAATTTAGGATGATTAAGCAAATGTCTTAAAAGGAAAGATAAAATACAGTAAAGAAAATTAATTTAGAGACCTATAATAGTTGGGGCTGGGAGATGGTTCAGCTGGCAAAGTGTTTGGATTGCAGGCGTGAGAACCTGACTCCTAGGACTCTATAAAAGACTTCGGCAAGGGGGTGCATACCTGACATTCCAGTTCTGGGAAAGTGGAGATAGGAGCAGCCATGCCATGTCCAGCTTTGCCTCACTGGTGAATTCCACACACTAAGAGTCTCTATCTGGAGGGAGGTGGACATTACTTCTGAAGATGACACCATGGCTTGTCTTCTAGCTCCAAACACTTGAACACACACATGTACATGCACCCATACACATGGACATACACCCTGCACACAGGTGTACACTCACACACAAAGAAAAAAGTGTCAAATTAATAATTTCCAAATTATGAATGAGGAAAAAAAAATCAAACAATGACAATAAATTAAGAAACTAATGGCTATTGTTGAACAAAAGCCAGGAGTGAGAACACTATGTGTGAAAAACAAGAACACTTACACTGGATTTTTATATCATCATCATCATCATCATCATCGGTTTTTTGAGATAGGATTTCTCTGATTAGCCCTATCCCTGGCTGACCTGGAATTTAGTCTGTATATCAGGTTGGCCTCAAATTCAGAGATCTGCCTGCCTTTCCTTTCTAAGTGCTTGAATTAAAGGCATGTGCCACCACCGCCCAGCCACTGGATTTTGAAAAAAATATAAGCACATGTTAGTTATAGGAGTCTGTCCAAAATAAAAATCTTTCAAAAAGTGTGACTCAAAGAATGCACAAAATGGAGGAGAAATGCGAACTAGTGAAGCAAGGAATCTGGCTGCCAGCACTAAAGCAAATGGGGAGATTTTATGTTGGTAAAAATTACAGTCACGGCAAGGAGAGAGGAAGCCCCCCCACCCCAGGAGCTCTTCAACAGAGTCTCCAGAATTGCTTTGTTTGCTCTCCTGGGCGTGCCTTGCCTCAAGATCAGCGGATAAGGCAAGCATTGGTGCAGCATCACAGACTGCTCCGTTCGCCACACTCTTAGAGCCTCCTATTGGAAAAAGCACTTGAATTTTGTGTGGAAGCTTCTGCGTGTCACCATGCAGCAGAATTAGTGCCTGGCTACCCACACTCCTCCAGTGACCTACGGTAGCATGCTGTGGCTCTGGCTTCAATACAACTTCCCTAGCATGGGCTTCCAATCATGCTGTGGCTCTTCTCCAGCTATTTAGAAATTCTGGGGCAGGGTATTTGCCCATCCAGGTACTCCTCTCATGACTTGTTAAAGTGGGGGGACAGGAGAGAGTCTAACTTAACTAGAAACAAGATGCTATCTTCTAATCCAGTTTTCCATTCAGTGAAACTCATAGTCCATCCCAATCTGATGTGTAAGTATCTTTCTCAAATGGTTTATGAGCTGAGAAGAAAAAAAGGTACAAGTAAGTCTCCAGACTCCAAAACAAAAGCCCTAACCTTACTGAAAATATATTAAAGCAACATAAAGAAGAAATAGACAAAATCATGTTATAAAGGAGGATTGTCAGATGTGGGGTGCATACCTTTGATCATGGCAGAGGCAGGTGGATCTCTATGAATTTGAGGTCAGCATGATTTACGTAGTGAGTATCATTCAGAGCTACATAGTAAGACCCTATGGGACACTACTGCTCCCTAACTCAGAAGGACAAAGAAGGGACCTGAAGATGGAGTATTTGAACAAACAGTAATTTAAATGACTATCATGCTGAAATGTGTGCTCTACAAGCAAAGCACATGTATTCACAGAAAGCCTACAAACTTAGATGATATGTTAAGCCCTGAAATAGAATCTCTATATATTCCTCAAAATGACCATTTTGTCATGTCACATATATCAGTAAAAATATAATAGAATTAGTCTCCATTAACTGGAAATATCAAATAACCCTAACCCTCTAGTCAAAGACAGAATTTAAAGCAGAGTTTCAGGGGGTCATCCTGTGTCTGATGCCTCTTGCGTGTTATCTCACAGTTTCTTCCTCTCGCCTGAGTCCAGCCACCCTCTCTGTGGCATGTCCCTCTTTGTAGGCTACAGTGTGTTTCTGTGAGTAGCAGCTCACCTGGCCGGTGATTATTCTTGGTGCTCACACATTCTCCCCTTACGGGCTGGAGAGATGGTTCAGCAGTTAAAGGCTAGAATCACAACCAAAGACACATCCTCAACTTGTAAGAGTGAGAGAGCTTCACCCATTAGGGTGATGCTTGATGAAGAGAGTATATCCCCTTCTCATTTCCATGAAACATTTAATATAGTCTTTGCAATATCCCCGAGACAGCAAGAACCATGTTACTCCAATGAATCTTAATCCACTAATGCATGTGTGTGTTGGAACTGTCTTTTCCCATTTCATTCTTCATGGACTCTTCTCCCTACTTTCGGCAAGCCCTTTCCAAATCAATTTTCTTCTTGTCCACAAGGTCTCACATTGAAGTCACTTTCTCTATTTCCAGGGAACATAAATAAAGTCAATACAGTTCAAGAAAGCTGACCCTCTGCCTTCTACCTAGAACCTAACTCAGGAGTCAAACAGCAATGGGGATCCTAGTGCCTGGAGATGAAGTTCCTCTGGCAAATGAAAAGTGATTGTCCACATTTCTCCAGAAGAATTACCTCTGATCACTGAATATACTTAGCAGAAGACCAGCGCCAGTGAAGGACAGGGTAGAAGCGAATGCAAATGTTAAGTCCTCATGGCATAGACATTATTAAATGAATAAAGTTGGGAAGGAAAGAAGGAAATGCTCAGCCTCACCTGTAATAGTTTAAAGATGAAAGACATCATTTACAGTTGATGAACCAAGTAGCAGAAACATGGCAGTGTTCAATAACACAAATAATAAGAAAGATAATGCCAATGACATCTTTTGTGGGTGAATGGAGCACAGGGAAATGAAGCATGCTGGCTGTTATCTTCCTGGGTAGGGGACTATTGTAGACACTAGCCCAAGAAGTAGGGGAAAGAGTGTTAGACGCTGAAAATGCATTAACCTTCCCTAATACCAAAAGCTACATATATAGGCAAAGAAAAATCCACATAATGGAAAGATTTGAAAAGAAAACTGCTGACACAAGAGCAACAGCGTGGAACAAAAAAAAAAAAAAAAAATCAAACTTATCTGAATAGCAATAAATGCCAAGTAACTTAATTTACACATTGAAGGTGCTTTCCAGACTGGATCACAAAACAAGGCTAAAAATAAACGGGACTCAAATGTACTTCCCAATAAAAACAGGACCAAGATCTTAATAGGAAAGGTGAAATTCAACCCTCAAAGCATAAATGATCCACAAAAATAAAGACATTCTTAAAGCTAATGGCCCCATTCACAGCGAGGATATAATTATAAATCTTTTATGCATCGAATACCACTTCAGCATATTGTATAACGTAAAAAACTGCAGCAGCTACAATGGAAATAGAAACATCTCTTCTTATATAATCCACCCCATTAGGCCTGAATGAACAAGTTCATAATCATGTTGCTCGCCACAAAAAATAAATAAAAAATAAAAATAAAAATAAAAGTACTTGCAAAATAGTCGGACAACTGCTCTTGATTAAAATTCTTAAATAAAATGAGGAAATATATGTGTTTGTTTAACATGAGGAAAACTAAATCTATCTCAGCCCCAAAGTTAGAGCCACATTTAAGGGAAAACAGTTACTGCATCCCTATTAAAACTATGCTTGACACAGTTATGGACAACTTCAGCACCGTTTCAAAGCCCTTGAACAAGGAGTCACTGCAACTGCCAAGAGAAGAACAAGTGGTGTCCTATGGAAATAAGGATTTAAAATTATCATAATCAAGATGTTTATACAGCCCCAAACCTGAAAATTTGATTTTTACGTATATAAGCAGTAGTCATATCAAAGATACTACAAAAGAAAATGGTGTATTTAGTAGCAATTAAAAATAAAAATGGGCCCGGTGGATATAGCTCAGTATTCAAAAAGTCCTAGGACCCCTCCTCAGCAACACAAAAGCCAAAAGATGCCTGAGAATAAACGTACCAAGAAATATGTAAACACTACGTAGAAACAACCCAACAAATCCTAACAACTTTAGTGAGGTTTATAGAGGAACTTCACAGGCCATATCCTCAGAAAGGTAAGGCAACATTACAGATGTATCAATATTGTTTTAATAAAAATACCCCAGGGGATGGAAAGATGACTGAGCAGTTAAGACCATTGGACCTTCCAGATGATCTAGGTTTCACTGGAAGCTTCCGAATCATGGTAGCTCACAACCAGCCATGACTCCAATCCCAGGCAATCTGACACCCTCTTCTGGTCTCCATGGGCACTGCTCACATGTGGTGTACAGACATAATATGCAGATAAAAACACCTATACACATACTAAATAGAAAGATAGATGATTGATAATAGATAGACAGATGATAGATAGATGATAAACAGATGATAGATAGATTGATAGATGAATGAATGAATGAATGAATATTTAATATCCCCAAAGGTTTGTTTTTTTTTTTAAAAAAAAAAAAACTAAGTCTGGAATGTAACTTAACAGTGTCTGCTTAGCATGCACAAGGTCCTAGGTTCAATCCCCAGCCCTGAGGAGGGAAAAGGCATAAATGTTTGCCAAGCATGGGGATGCATGCCTGTAATACCGCACTTGGGCAGTAGAGGCATTAGGATTACAAGGTCTGGCCCAGTCTGAGCTCCATGAAAAGACTTTTGGAAACAAGAACAAACAAAACTTCTAAGGTTTTTAAAGCATAAAAGTGTGTGTGTGTGTGTGTGTGTGTGTGTGTGTGTGTGTGTGTGTAAACATTGAAAAATTTTAGGTGTGTGATGAAGTTAGAGAATATTGCCAAAACTCATTAAGATAAATTGTTTCCTGTAAAGGCAAGGTAACAATTGGCACATGGATAGGCATGAAACAAATAGAACAGAACTGGAATCTGAAATAGTTTCTACTGTGAATAATAATTTTGTATGTTATAAGTATGGAATTTCAAAATGCATCGTATCAAATTTCATGTAACAAATTTTATATTTCAAAAGGTGGATTTTCAAATCCAACTCCGATTTTGACTTTTCTTTTTGCTTTGTTTTGTTTTTGTTTGTTTGTTATGCTAAGAATTGAACCTAGACCCTAGAGCAGGCCAAACCCTCAAATAGACTTTTAAGAAATAGTGTCAGAGCCCGGAGGTAGTGGTACATGGCTTTAATCCTAGAGCTTGGGAGGCAAAGGCAGTTGGATCTCTGAGTTCAAGGACAGCCTGGTCTACAGAGTGAGTTTCAGGACAGCCAAGGCTACACAGAGAAACCCTGTCTGGAAAAACCAAAAAGAAAGAAAAAATAAAAAGAAAGAACAAAAGGAGAAAGTAAAGAAAAGGTGTCAGGATAGTTTGACAGCCATTTAGAAAAAAATTAGTTACTTCTGTTGGAAGTGAAGTAGAATTCTTGTGAGTCTAGAATGGTAAGAATAAATTACAGATAAAACTTAAAAATAAATAGGATGGGGTAGAAGAAAAATCAAAAGATGGGAATTAATATAGGGATTTCTTTTTATTTACATTTATTTATATGTTAGGTTTTGGGGTGTGTTTCTTTGTTTGGGTTTTGGGTTTTTGTTTTTGTCTTTTGTTGGTTTTTTTTTTTTAATGTCTGTATGTTTTCCGTGCATGTGTGTCTGTGCATGCAATGCCTGCAGAGACCAGAAGAGGGAGTTAGATGCCATGGAACTGAAGTCGCAGCTGGTTGTATGCCCGCCAATGTGAGGGCTGGTTCTCTATGAGCACAGCACAGCTCCAAGTCATATCATAAAGGAGCAATGTAGCACATCTGGAAACAGAGATTAATAGCCTGATAACAGGAAGGATTTGAACAGGCAGTTGTAAAATAAGTGATACCTAACATCATCTCACATGGAGCAAAGAAAATAGAAGCTTCCTCAACAGTATTGAAACGTCTACAAGATAGTCAAAGTGGACTGGTGATTGTGCAAACAATACAATCCTGGAGGGCAATATCATATTAACTGCTAACCAGTGATGTCCCACTCCTGGGGATCTGATCCACAAACTGTAGCCACGTGAAGCTGATGCACATACCCAAGTGTTGAGGCGTCCGTAATAGCAGGCACAAATGCCCTCATGAGCAGACGGGCAATTAGCTCTGGTATGTTTATATGCTTGCAATATCATGACACTATTTTATTTTTTGATGAAGATGCTATCTATGCAATAATAGGAAAAGCTCACTGGGTTGGCTTCCTGGGGCTGCCCCAGCAAACTGCTGTAACTTAGGCGGCTTTAAAAATCAGAAATGTACCCTGAAATGTGAGTAAATACTTTCTGCATTTGAATGGCTAAGGGAAAGGAGGTGAATTTTTTTCACTAATCATTCCACTCATTTACATCTCAAATGATATCCCCCTTCCTGGTTACCCCTCCACAACCCCCAAGCCCATCCACCCTCTTCCCCCTCCTCTTTGCTTCTAAGAGGGTACTCCCCAACCCACTCACCCACTCCCACCTCACTGCTCCAGCATCCCCCTACACTGGGGCATCAAACCTCCACAGGATCAAGGGCCTTCCTCCCACTGATGTCAGACTACATATGTATCTCAGTCATTCAAGTGCACATAGTATTTATTCATATTCCAGTGTCCATTATATTGTTATAAATACATGCATCCTGCTTCTATTCTGGATTATTCTTTCCTTGAGTTCATTGCTTCACATTGCATCCCAACTATGTTGCTAAGTCAGATGCTATACAGGCATGGTTGTCTCCCGTTATCTTCAGTCCAGAAATTCAGATATTGTTTCCACCAGTTTACAAGGCTGAGCACTGAGATTTAGCCAGAGACACACGTGAGATGCTCAGTATGTGTTTGCAGACAGAATGAGTCTAATATTTACAGACGAGGGTTAAAGACTCTGGGCTTGAGCCCTGGCTCTACCTCTCATTAACAGCAGGATGAAAAGTGCATCCTTTAAGTATTTTTAAGTCCTAGGGTCCTTGTCAACATATTTCTTTAAAATATGGACACCTGGACAGTTCATTTCAAACGTAGAGACAAATTATGTACTCATCAACTTCATGGCTCTGATTACCAGATGATTTTGCTCCTGAGGCTTTTCTTAGGTAATTTATAGTACAAACTTTGTCAAATTCTATTCAATACAAAACTCCCAAATTCACTATGAAATCCACACAAAAACATCTTGGCTTTAAAAGGTTCTGTATAAGAGTAAGTTCAAAGGGCACAATATACCTGAATAAAATTATCTATGAACCTCATCAATATGTACAACTGCCATATGTCAAATAAAAATGCTTTCAAGTGGTGCTGGAGAGCTGGCTCATCAGTTAAGAGGCACTGGCTCCTCTGCCAGAGGACCCAGGTTTGATTCCTAGCACCTAGAAAGCAGCTCACACCTGTCTGGAACTCCAGTTCCAGGTGAACTTATGCCCTCTTCTGGCTTCTTAGGGCACCGGATGTTCACATGGTGCATCAAGCTACAAACAGGCAAAGCAACAGTATAATAAAATAAATATTTTTAAATGTTCAAAAAAAAAAGGAAATGTATGTCCTTCTAGTTGTGGAGATTCGAAGTTTTAATCGAGGTGTTCGTATGCTCACATGTTTTCTAAGGACCCTGGAAAAGATCTGGTTGGGTTCCTGTCTAGCTTGTGGTGCTCCATTACAGTCCTCAGTATCCCTTGGGTTGTGAACATACGGATGGTCTTTCTCCATCATCACAGGGTATCCTCCATCACATTAGGAAAAAACGGTCGGGGGTACAGGAAAGCACTCGGAGGGGAAGGAAGGGGGACTGAATGAAAACACATTAGATGCATCTATGAAATTCTCAAGCAGTATTGTTTTAAAAGGATATCAGTGTTTGCATAAACAACTGTGAGTCACTTAGATGAGCCCAACCACCACAGTGAGGAAGGTCCCAGTAAGCCTACATCACAGCATACAAAACAAGCTACTTAGACCAAAGACAGTAGCTCGTAGTGCTTCTGTTTGCATCTGTTATGGAAGGAGTCTCAGGAAATCAGCAGGAAGACGTTAATTACACACAGGGGCTGCGGAGAACAAGGAAATACCTCGCGTCTTCCATGTTACCCTGTGTTTTGAACCACAGACGGCACTGGTCCATAGATTTCTGTAAGAGGGTGAAATAGTGAAGTCTGTGGTGTTGACACGGGAAAAAGGGGATCCCTGGAAAAAGACACAGCCAGGAGACAGACAGGCAGAGGCCCTCAGAGCAGCTCTTCAAGTGAATCAGTAGAACGAGAGGTTTACTTCATCTCATCTCTCTGTTTCCCAATGGCTGGTGTCTGTTGTAGCGATGGGAATAACTGAGTAAAAATGAGGAATTCATTTTATTTAACTTTTTATCCATTCTTTGTGGATTTCACATCATGCACCCCTATACCACTCATCTCCTTGTCTCCTCACCTGCCCTCTGCCCTTGCACCGCCCCCCCCCAAGAAAAAAATCTTACTGTAGAAGCTGTCGTATGTCAGTGTGTCCCTCAGTATCCCTTTTTGTCTACACTTCTTTGCTTTCAAATGATTCCTGCAATGACTCATTGGTCTGGTTCAAGGCCTCTGGCTTCTGCTACACTATCAATACTGGATCCTCACTGAAACTCGTCTTGGTGTCCTGTTGCTGCCTTGTGTCATGGAGCTCCTGCAGCTTTGGATCTATAGGACTGGCTGCTTCACATACCCCTGCAGTTCATATTTGGGGTAGATGTTGGGATGAGCCAATTCAAAGCCTTGGATCTGGGTCTGGGTCTGGGTCTGGGTGGCCCGGGATCTGGTCAGCCCACCAGCTCACCCACACCCATACCACCAAGGCAAGCTCTCCGGCACTGTAGCAGCTAGCCCAATGCTGCAGCTGCCAAGAGGCAGAGCCAGCTGACCCACTCCCATGCCCTTGGGCTAGCTCACCTGCACCCAAGACAGTAGGGCCAGCTCTACTGTGTTGCCTAGACAAGGGGCAGGTCCCAATCTCCGGAGCGTTACAGCTGGTGAGGAGCAGGGACAGTTCTCCTGTCTGCCATAGGTGATGAGGAGCAAGGGGGTGGAGTGAGGAGGGCATCTCTCCCTCACCCACGACACCACATGGCAGACAAGCTGTGGGGCCAGCTCTCATATGCTCACCCACTGAAGGACATCTCATGTCCTCGTCACCAGGGTCACTTCTATTGTGCTGCCCAAGTGAGGTGCAGGACCGCTCTACCGAGTACTGCAGCTGGTGAGGGGGAGGGTCAGCTCTCCTGATCTCCTGAGGAATCATTTTTAAGGAGATCATTTTAAAGGTACAAGCTAATGGACACAACCCTGTTTCAACTCGGGTATTTTGCACATTAGATAACCTTGTGCAGATTCCTGACGATATACACCAAATGTGTATTTTTTAAAAAGCCCTAAATCAACATCTCTGCTGAAGATTTGCCTTCTGTTTGCTGCCTGCACATGTCTGTATACATGTTCAACAACTCAATACATTTAAGAAAAAGCTACAAGCCAGGTATAGAGAGGCACATGCCTATAATATCAGCATGCAGAGCATCAGGGGAGGAGGGTCAAGGGCCCAAGGCCAGTTTCAGCTACAAAAAAGATCTTGTAGTAAACATAACAAAATGGACCAAAAAAAAAAAAAAAGGTGAATTAAAATGAAACTACATGTCACTTCCTCTCAGATCTGCTCCTCTGACTAGTCCTTATGGCTGCTCCTGCCACTGTTACTGAAAGCTTCTCTCTCCCTCCCCCTCATCCAATTGATTACCGAGGGCTGTCAATGCTGTCTCATAAATAACTCTACTATTCATTTATGTAGTGGATTCCCACTGACTCTTTCATTACGTCTTATCTGCGATTCCTGAGTTGTGCAATCCATCTTCTGCATTAGTATGGAACTGATGACTGCAAAATGAAAATCGATGTCACAGCGACATTTTAAATTCCTCTTACAGTTTCTAGCACTTGTGATATATACAATAGAAGCCCTGAAAGCACTCTCTAAATGAATAAAACAAATTAACAAGTGCATCATAGACAGGGAATAGACACAGTTACTGTCATCCTCAAATTTATTAGCCATAAAATAATTGTTAGAACACCACCCAAATAAAGCTCTTTGCCAGTCCTTAACCTCAAAAAGCAACTGTTCATATGGAGTCCAATTACTACAGATGGATTTCTATTTTCCTTTATAAGCTTCTTGATTTTATTTTACTAAGTCAACCAGGGACCATGATTGCAATTTGTATGAAATTTTGGAATCAAATACACCAGTAAATAATAACAATCATAATAACCACAGTGGGATTTCTGCAGAGCACACACACAATGGATATCGAGTCTCCCAGTGGTGATTTAAATTCAGAATTCTTTCAGCTTCAAATCCGTGGACACTGAGCTCTCCCTAAAATAGATGACTAATTCTCAGCCACTAAATTATTATTCCGTACACATTCTTCCTGCGCATACCTAAATACATTTCTGTGATGCTAAAAGCATTCGGAGTTGGATAGCACTCATCTTGCTATAAATTTAAATACAACCTGACCTGTATTTCTATGAACAATAAAAATGCTACTCGGACAATCTAGCTTGTGCAGTTAATCAAGAGAATTGTGTCTTTAAGAGTATCCTAGCAACATGTCTGCAGCTAAGGAACACCCAACTGACACTGCCCATGGATTTAATTATGCCGCTGAACTCCATCAAACTTTCTAGTTCATCAAAAGGATACTTAGAAAGAGAAATTAAGCTACACTGAAATGGCTGGGGAAGAGGAGACCTGCATACGTACACTAGAGCATGTTTCTGAGCAGGCAGAAGAGTAAGAGAAAATGAACAAAGTTCCGAGTCCAGTGGAGAGGCCAGAACCAGAGTGTTAATTACTTAGGAGACTGCTAACCCCCAGACAAAAGTTGTACTGGGGTAATCACAGTTTTAGAAATATGTGCAAAACTTGTAACAGTGCTACAGTTTCCCTAGACTGCCCAATGTACATTTTCCAGAGCCTGTGCCCTGCAGAAAATACTTGGGACACATCAGGAATCACCAGGAGTAGTTATCTCCACCATCATAACTACTATCTTATCTCCACTGTATTTTTTTTAAACATGGCTCTGTATTTGATACAATAACAAATTCCACATAAACAAATTTCACAAAAACAGGTCTGTTTAAGATGAAATGGTTCGTTCGTTTGACTTGTAGTAAGCCGGGAAGCCAATGAAAGACATGTGGAGATTTGCATTGCAAACAAAATCCTACTTCATAAAAACCCAATGGAAATTGACCATTTTATTAGTTAGCTGTGCAGAGACACCATGACCAAAGCAACTCTTCTAAAGTAAAACATTTAATTGGGGATGGCTTACAGTTCCAGAAGTTCAGTCCATTAATCCATTATCATCGTGGTAGGAACCATGACGGTGAGCAGGTAGACGTGATGCTGGAGATATCAACATCTGGATCCACAGGCAGCAAGGAAGTGAGACACACTGGGCATGGCCTGAACATCTGAGACCTCAAAGTCTGCCCCAGTGGCTACTTTCTCCAACAAGGCCACGCCTCCCAATGCTACTACTCCCTATAAGGGCCATTTTCTTTCAAACTACCACAACCATAGATGATACAGCATCTTCCCAGGTGCTCAAGGACGCACAAGAGTTCAAGTAGTTAGTTCTATTTTACTTTTACATAAACCATCTCCTGCATGCAGACTAATCCTTTTTAAAAGTTTTGGTGTTTTTTAAGCTGTATTCACAAGTTTTTGGTTGGACCACTGAGAACACACACATGCACAAGCACAGATGTGTATATGCACACATACACACCATTTTCTAAACTTAAAAAAAAAAAAACCCTAAATTTTAAGAGACCTGTTAGCTTAAGTAGTTGTATGTTCATACAGAATATCACACTTCAGCCACTAATTAATCCTTCTTGAGGGAATACTACGCATTTTCAAGGTGTTTTTCTTTTTTTTCCTGGAAATCTGAGGATCACAGGATGCAATAGAGGAAGGCCTTAGGAATTGCCCAATTGTTCTCTCTCTCTCTCTCTCTCTCTCTCTCTCTCTCTCTCTCTCACACACACACACACACACATACACACACACACACTTGTTCAAAATTTCTGACATACTAATCAGAAAACTGACAGTAACAGACCACAACTAGTTATTAAAAAGATAATTTCTGGACTGGGGAGATGGTTCAGCAGGTACAAAGCACTTACTATACAAACCTAGTGATCTGAGTTTGGATCTCCAGAACTCACATAAAAGCTGGGTGCAGAAAGGTAAGTGCCAGTAATCTTCTCATACTATAGGAAGATAGGTGACAGAGACAGAGGAATCTCCAGAAGTGACCAGGCCAGCTAACCTCAGTAAAGAAACTATGTCTCAAAGTAGAAAAGCCAGAACCATCACCCTAAAGATATAAGCATTCATGTAGCTTTATCTGCACCCATGAACATCACCTTCACACACACACACACACACACACACACACACACACAATTTTGAGATCGTTTCTTTCTAGAGAACATTCCGTGTGAAGTGAAGCGTCCCTGTATCTCATCTGTACACTGGCATTACAAGCTCCAAGCACCGGATTTGAGTTTTCAAAACACTGCAGCCATTCCTGTACATAAAAGAACACCTCCTTTCCCTTTGTTTTCCCTATGAAAGTGGTTCTTAAACTCCAGCTGTATCCATCAGGATGCCCTCGAGGGCTCATTCAAATACAGATGCGCTCTGATGCTGTCTCGACACAGGAGGTTTATAACATAGCAGTCAACAGGCATCTTTGCCTAGCTTCCACATGCTGCAGCAGTTCCAGGGACACATACTTTGAAAATTACTGCCTGAAGCATAAAGCAGATCTATTTAAATGGTGTTCAGTTTGTTCAAGAGACAAACAGTGTCTTGTCCAGAGAAACTATGCCCTGCCTGGGATGAGGCATAGTTAGTTAGCTACAGAAAACTAGACTTGAGGCTCATGGACCTTACTGTTCTATACAAATGCCCTGGTCACAGCACACCATTTCCCTGGTCAGTGCTTTTTGGGTCTATTGATTTTACATCCTTTTAGAAATTATTTTAAGTGGCATGCGAGTTTGTACTCATTATTTGAAGGATTCCTTCCTGTTCCAAATATTACCCATAGCTCATAGTTTAGAAGCACATAGTTTCAGTCATCCATCGTTGACTGTATATGAACTCGTTTTCCTGTATCAGGGTAAAGAATAAGACATAACAATGCCCTGTTATATAAACTGTATGAAAAAATGTACCTAGCCAGAACCAATTCCTACTGCACAGGACACAGATTTTAATCAGGTCAGTTAGTGGAGACAGGCAACTAGCTCTCTTTAGCCCTGGAATTCGGGGGATCCCAACCCTGCTGCCTGGGTGGCATTCTCTAGCAGAGTCCAGCACAGAGAGTGAACATATCGCTGCATAACATGGGCAATGACCCTTCTGCCAGCTTGTAGACATTATAGGGAGATAGTGCCAGAAGAAGGGATCACTGTGCTCTGCTTGAGAAAACGGCAAGGGAGGCAGACAGGCAATCCCTCGGCTTCTGGTTTCTCCATGAGTATAGCAGAGAAGCAAAAATCTGTGCAAACTCGCTTCTCCCACAGCCGCAGGCTGTTCCTTCACAGAAAAGCCAGATGCCTTCTCTGGAGGGCTGCAGCCTCTGATTGAGGCAAGAAAGGCGTGAGCCATCTCACTTGAAGATGGCTAAGAATATGCCTACCTTTTCAAATGTTCACACTGACATCCTCAGCTATTTAAAAGATATTTGGATGGCAGTGAATGCTTTGGGTATGAATGCAGTGAGTACATTTGTGTTTACTGTATGCCCACATGCACGTGTGTGTGTGTGTGTGTGTGTGTGTGTGTGTGTGTGTGTGTGTCTAAGTCAAACATTGATCCTTGATCATTCTGGCTTTGACCAAACCCGAGTCCATCCATTTGATTTGGTCTAGCTAGCTCGCCTATCCCAGGGGGTCCTTTCTCCCCACCTCCTATGCAGAGGCAACAAGCAGACAATCACTTTGCTTTATCCCTTTAGTCATCGCTCCAGCCCATGTGGGTATCTCTTAAATACAGTGCCAAAACTACTATCCCTCTTATGACTTCATTTAGCTGTTTTCTTCTAAAAATATACAATTGATTCTCATAAGCATGTAAAGATATGATCAGTCCAACTTCATATATACAGAACTTGAAGACAAATTATTTGATGAAAATTGTAATTCGTAGGCAGTCAAGTCTGACCTATTTCCTGACTTCAAAGCCAAATGTGTTTCTATCCTGTTTTGACTCATTTCTAATTTTTATTTTGTATGATGGACAGACTCAATATATTCACAAATGCAGAGACATATGCCAGAAATAAACTACTAATTTTTAAACAAACATGTTTTCTTGTTCTTTGAGAATTTAATACACACATGTAACTTTTTTTTACCACATTCACCCTTTCACCCTTACACAACTGCCCTAAGATCCACCCCCCCTCAACTTCATGTCTTTTAAGAAAAATCAACTCCAGTTTGTGCTGCCCACATACTCATGGGTACTGGGTTGGGTCAACCTACCAGAGCTGCACTCTTAAAGAAAACTGACTATCCCCAGCAGCCATCAACTATCCAAGACACTTCGTCAGTGGAGCTGTGCCTTCCCCATGCCTAACCTTGTCCTGAGCAGGATAAGAGCAGAGAGTCCATCCTTCCCTGCTGGTTCCCTGCAGCAACCAGCACAGAGAGTCACATATCGCTGTACAACATGGACAATGACTATTCTGCCGCTTAGTAGACATTGTAGGGAGATAGTGCCAGCTGAAGGGATCACGTAGGTTCGAAGCTACCAACTTACTCTTACCAAAAGATTACCTGAAAACAAGACAAAGCAAAAGCAACTGATTTTTAGAAGCTATTGATGCACAATGGGTTTTTTTGTTTGTTTGTTTGCTTGCTTGCTTGTTTGGTTTTATTTCTTATGATGTGAGTATTGGGTGCAATATTCTACCTACGAAATCTGGGCATACGCTGTAACATGGGTGACGTGTTTGCCTCAGTTCTAAAAAGAGCAATGATTGACAAAGTACCAGCTATTCAGGAAAAGGCCCTGTGAGGAATAAATGAGCCAAAGGACCCGGAAGCACTAACTGCCATCTCGGGCATTTAAAAACTATAGTTTTTAAATTCTGTTTCCATGACAACAAAGCAGCCAACATTTAAGTACCTGTTGTTCTAAGCATGGTTTTGGATGTGTCAACTCACTGAATGTATGTATACAAGCCCCATAAGATAGACTGTCTCAACAGCAGAACTTGGCAGAGAGAAAGGGCAGATGAAGAGCATTCCAAGCTTATCCAGGCACATCCACTGTAGCAGAAGTGGGGTGTGAACTATTAACTCACACAACCTAAGGCCTAGCATTGTCCAGACTTTGAATCTCTGTGAGGCTTTTCCTTTGCCTCATGCCACAAAATCTGTCCTGAGAAACTCTTGCCAAGTTCTTTTTCTGCTGTTCTGTAGAAGAGCTCATAGTGCTAAAGAGAGGACCAGTAAGTACAGGCCCAAGACAGGGTGTCTTTAGCATGGACACCTTAAGGTCGGGGTTTTAGAAGATTTATCTGCTTATGTCTTGTGTGCCCAGTTTTGCACTTTTTTCAATTATTTATTTCAATTATTATAATTAATTATGATAATAGCAGCTGTTTATCAATGCTTATAATGTGCTGGGCACTTGGCAGAGCATTAACCTCTGTTTCCCTTACCTGTAACCATCATAAGGACCACAGAATACTATCATGAACTAAGGAAGCCACTGTCCACAGATACAAGTCGCCATATGAGGGCAGCGCCACAGGGTGAGTCCCCAGCCTCTCTACTCAAGAGGAGAGCACGTTCAATTGATTTTTTTTAAGATGGACTTTAATGTGGGAAGGGTACGTATTGTGAAGTCGAGAAAATGGCTTTCCGGGTATTCTCTGTGGCGTAGTTAGGGTAATCTCTAAACGGCTAAAGCATTTCCCTTCCAGAGTCCTGAGCAGCCAGGGACACCAGCTTGGAGTGTGAGATGAAGATGAGGAGGAAACCCAGGGTCCGCCAGGAAACAGACCTGTGTTCCCCATTCAGCTTCATCCTGAATGCACCTTCTCTTTATTACCACGTGAAATATGCGTCATTGCAGGACCTATTGAGGTCAAAGAGATTAATTAGAACTATAATTATCTGATAAGACACCCACACTGTCTAGCCTGAGTTAGTACAAACTCACATGATTCAACTGAAAGTGATGAAAAAAATAAAGGCAAAAAATGAAGTAAAAATCTCCCAGATCCCACTTCCCAGACCCAACTGCCAAATGTAAAGTGTCGTTCAATTAAAGAATCACGGTGTGTTTCAACTTTTTATTAGTAAGAGTTCTGAGTACAAATAAATTTAACTTGACATTTAGAAAAAACTGATTTGCTCTCTAAATTCTGTACATTTTAATATCAAATGTTAATACTAAACATCATTATGACTTTAAGCTTTTAACTTAATTTTAATAATTCTTTGTTTCATTGGGTTAAATAGATTTTCAAGTAGAAAAAGGCATAAATATAATGAAAGTAATGAAAAAAATTTTTCTGGAAAAAAAAACAATTTAAAAACCTTAAAATTAGAATACTTTGGTAGAAAACGTATAGCCATGAACAAAATTAACATTACATAATGCTTTATCAAGAACTTTGTCACAAATAACATGTTTACATATATTACAATGATTTGCAATATAGTAAATGCTTATTCACAGAAGACCTAAAATCCTCTTTTGAGAAAAGTTTTAAATAGTATTTAGCACTTTGAAGAGAGTTTGTTCCCAAAAAATGACAAGAACCCAATCCAGGGGAATGACAGCAGTATAGCTGTGAATTAGGACTGACCAGGGAAGGTCTTATCAAGTATCAGCAGAAGAACCCAGACACCATGGGAACTCTTTCCCTCAATCAGTATGTATGCCTTGCCTAAGACACACAAATGGACAAATGGACACCGCTCCGGTCCCATGCAGTGCTTCTCCTCAGCATTACTGCTCCAACAGACCAGACCAAGGCAGCAAATGCCTCTGCAGCCGTTCTGGACTGAGTGGAAGGAAGCTATGCCTTTCAACAGAAAACTATTGCATCTACTCAGCAAGGCAGGAGTCCCAATTCTAAAAATTTCTTTGTGAGGTTGCGTCAACCTCAGTCCTATAAACCCAAGAGTATCACACTGCTGCCTCCTGAGTTGGAGCACAAGTTTAAATCTTAAAAATATGTATTAAAATTTCCAAACATATCATTCTGGAAACATAATTGAGTTGAAAATCATTCTGTGTTGGGCTGGCATTTCTCCTACTGCCTGTATTGGGTAGGGAATCTTCCACCTGGTCATCAGAATACAGTGTACAGAAGAGGAGAGGAAGAACAGTGTGCCAAGCTTCCTGCAGCCACAGAGAGGAAGGCAACCATGTCTCCTGTGCTCTACTGTGATCCACACAAGTGGTCAGCAAAGCAGCAGTGAGTGACTTGAGGCCTGCAACTGAGGATACTGATTACTCCTCAGGAGTAACCGCCCAGTGTACATTTCAGTAACCAGGGATATTTCCACAAGAAAAGGAAGTCCAAACATTCTAAGAGTGGCTTGGCTCTGCCACCTCAGACAAGGGCACAGCTCCTAAGTCCCACTGCTGTCAGTCACCTGAGGTCTTTAATCCTACTTGGGGACCCTTAATTTCCACTTAGCCATCAGTGGGAAAGCAAGGATCAAAAATAGAGGGAAAAGAAGCAAAGGAGATTCTAGTGAAGTAAGACTTCCCACAGTGCTAGCTCAGTGAGATCTGGCTGTAAGAACAGAAAGACAGTAAGCAACAACTCTCCTTTGGGTTCATTTCAAAACAAAAAAGCATTCTTAGCAATGTGGCTTTGTGGTACGGCACTATTTGTTTAATTGTGCCATATTTAGCCACTAAAAATTACTCCCTACTAAGGTTACTTTACCATTGAAAGTTTAAATGTTTATAATAAATACTGTATTAAAATACTTTAATATTTACAATTGAAAAAATATATATACTCTGTGTGCTCCAGTCAGTCATCTGAGGGTAACCTCTTCAATGTCCTCGTCAACAGAGTCAATGGCCGTGACTGTTGGCTTATTGCTTGTGTGCTTCAACCGGTGTCTATTTGGATTAAAACTTCTTCCTTCCCTGAGGAAAAGGTCTTCATCTTCATCATCAGGCTCCCGGACTCTGTTGCTTCTGTCTCCAGAGAGGAAATGAAGAGGGTCCAAGTCGCCTCTGCTGGCAGCAGGGAAATGTGGGTCAGTGCTCTTGGAGGAGACAGTGGTGTCGCTGGCATTGGGGCCAAAGAGCTGCTCCATCAGGGTCGCCTTTTTCTCTTTCCTCGAAATTAAATCTAGATTGTCTTTACTCAGGCTTTCAGAACTGTTGCTTTGGAAATCTAAAAGGCTACTTTTTTGGCTAGGTGGATTTGACTTCCCTGATGTTTTTCCAAACGAAGGCACATAGCTACCAAATGAAAACTCATCTGGAGGGGCTGGACTTCGGATCGGTCCTGGACTCCGGCCTTCTCCCCTGGGAGTTAAAAAACTCATGTCTGGCAAGTGTTGTCCATTAAATGATCTGTCTAAGGACTCAGGGAACATGTAAGGTCTGGGGCTTCTATCTGGAGAGTGCAGCTTGGACTGGAAGTTGGGTAGCAGTGGCAAAGGGGGGCGGCTGAGGTGCTGGGGATCTTGGAGTTCTTTGTTGATTTCATTCAGTTTGGCAAGAAGCATTTCTGTCTTTAGTCTTTCTGCCTCATCTTCGAGTTTATCAAGAGACTGAGTTTGATAACTTTCTGTTGAGAACCTTCCAGCTTCCAGCGCCAGCTTCTCTGCTCTCCCTAGCAAAGATGACTTGCCTTTTACCTCATCAAGCTCTTCTCGTTCCCATTCTGTATAAAATGAAATTTTAAACAGTAAGTATTTTTAAACACAAAAATTCAGCTACCATCTTCTGAAAAATGTCTTTGAATTTACATTTGACATTCTAAGAAAAGTGTAATGGACATTGTAATAATTTGTTCCTACGCTTGACATTCTGGAGTAGAAGGTAATTAATACAAACTGCACTTAAGGGTCATGTGGCACACTTTGGTCTTCAGTGTAGCAGTAGGAAGGTTCTCTATGGAGTGCTGTCCAATTCATGATGTGGGACAAGACACACAGAAAAATGGGCTTACACACAAATTCTTGGCTGTCCTGAGAAAGTGACCCTTACATAGAACTCAAATAGTAAGTGCATCGACTCAAAACAAAAATCTCAGTTAAATCTCAAATGAAGAGCGTTTATTTTTTAAAAGATGTATGCACTCATCAAAAATATTAATTTCAATCCAAGAGATGATGGTGCGATGCCTTTAATCCCAGCACTCAGGAAGCAGAGGCAGGCATATCTCTGTGAGTTCGAGGCCAGCCTGGTCTACAGAGTGAGTTGCAGGCTAAACAGAGAAACCCTGTCCTGAAAAACCACCACCAGCACCAACAAATGTGTGTGTGTGTGTGTGTGTGTGTGTGTGTGTACATATATTTCACAGACTAAAATACATAAGCAAAAAACATTCCAGAGTAAAAAACCTTAGAGAATTAAATACAATTTATAATCAAGTTCTGAGAGAAGAAAATGCTTCAAGGAACAATCTCATGTTTACCAACAAGATCACAATCTGGACTACAGACGAGGTAAATGTGTGAGAGAGCTCCCGAATGTGAGAACTGTGACAGAGACTATAAGAGAATGTGCTCGGAAGAAACACATGTCACATTCTCAAGGGACCCACTGTGAGGTGCAGAACTCATTTGTAAAGGTTCAAAGGTTTTTTGTTTTGTTTGTTTTGTTTTTTGTTTTGTTGTCATTGTTTATGACCATTCTTGGCAGTTTTCTATAATTTTGAAGTCATTTTCTAGTGAAAGAATTAATATATCATAATTTCATACACAGAATACATTCTGATATCATTCTGACCACAGACTTCAGTCAGTTTATTCCTTTTTGTTGTTGTGCTGTTCCCTAAAATGAACTGTCCATAACGATTTTCCATTCTGTGGCTTAACCCCTAAAAGCATCATGCTCGGCCTCTGGCCCACAGTGGTGCACATAGCACTTCCCATCCAGTATGCATATTAACAACTTCAAGCAACAATTGGATCATAAATTTCTGCTCAAAACAAACTCAAAAGATTTCTTGAAATGCAACTTCCATGGAATTAATTGGGATGTGGAAGTAAGTCTGGGACCCCTGGTGCCCACATCTCTAGCACATTTGATCCAGAAGGAAACGAACTTCATTTCCATCATCTAAACTGTATGAACTGCCTCTCCAAACTTATAAGCGATGCTAGGAAAGATCTGCAAATTAAAAACAAGCAAAAATGACGAGAGCACTCAGGGCCTTGCAGAGCACTGACTTTTGTGTCTTAGCTCATGACTCAGTTCAAGGCCAATGCAACAAAGGGCACTCTTGGTTCTTTCTCAAGTTTTAGTCACCACTCAGGAAAATTTTTCCTCTTTGATAAACGTTGTTTCATCTAAACTCACTAGAGTTAATTTGTTCATAATTCCCAAGCCCCAGTAGCAACCTGGAGTCTTCCATGTCCTTTCTCTTCCAACTTTATTCAGCTGTTCTGACTCCCCGTTTTCTACCCTTGGCTGCTGCCTCAGCCTCTTCCCGTTCCCTGCAGCCGCCTGATAGCTGCAGTGAACTATCACTATAACTGCACTATCACTGTAGTGCAGCCGCCTGATAGCTGCAGTGAACTATCACTATAGTGCAGCCGCCTGATAGCCCACCCACTGCCCCCACAAACTCTTACCACTCTCCGGCCCCCCAGCCTCCTGCTTTGCAGAACATGCATCCTGGTCTTCACCACACTTTCCTTCTTGTTCCAAAACGGAACTTAGAGTCTCCGATCCATGTTCGCTTTTCTCCTGGTATTCCAGGTACTGTTATGTATCCAAAAATGCAAATTCATATGGAAAGGGGGGAAACAGACTTTAAACTCAGTAGGTCATCCCTTAAGCATGATCACCAAGTTACAAATTAAATCAAATCTTCACTTAATAAATTAATGAATCACAAGTTATCAGGTTTAGAAAGATTCTTTAAAAAGAAAAGATTATCTTTTAATTTAGCTAAAATTTTAAAGAGAAAACATAAGATATTAGAACCAATCAATACAATAAAAATAAAACCAAAAATCTACATAAAACTGTCAAGCGGTAAGCTGTAAAGGTAGCTTGGGTTTGTCTATGTTTTACAACAAAATCTGATTAAAGCAGCTAACTAGGAATGGCTACTACCCAGCTATGACAGCCAAATCCGATGATTGATATGGAGCTGCAGAACACAGGTACTGACAGCCACACTGAATCGTTTAAACCTACATTTTGTCTAAAATCTCTAATTAAAAATTAATTATGCAGTATTTAGCTAAAATAATGTTATAAACTGACTCACTAGCCCCTCCTTGCAGTGAACCTTTATTGTCAGCTTAGAATCAGTTGTCTAGAAGATGCACACCTGAGTGTATCCCAGAGGAACTGAACTGAGGAGGAAGGCCCATGCTCAACATGTGGGGATTTACCCTAATTGCTGGGGACAAAAAGGGGAAAAAAGAGAGCTGACTGAGTGGCCACATTCCTCTCTGCTTCCTGACTGGATGCCTCACATCCCTCACCATGATGGATGACAGTCCCTCAAGTCAAGAGCCAGAATGAACCCCTTCTCCCGTGGGCTGCATCTTATGAGATATTTGGTCACAGAAACAAGAAGGTGGCTAGCACACCTCCCCAGAGGACACAGGACCAGCAGGAAGTGGGACGTATGTGAGTAACTTCTGACCACATCTGTGCAAACAGCTTCCCTGGAGTTTGCCCTCAGTCACCGTGCTAAACTCACCGAAGAAAGATATTCTGGTTCATCCCATCTGTTTTCATAACAGAGAACTGTCTGTGCTGTGAAAGGAAACTCTTCCAGCTCAAAGTCTTCAGCCGTCTGCACTCCTTTTGTGCACAGGTCTGTAAAGTCACTCTGGCAGGAAACTACCAAGAAAACCACAGAAAAGCTTTCTAACACTGTGGCTATATACTCAATAGGCAACATTCATCTCAACGGGTGGGGGGCACGTGCTTTGTTCATGAAGGATTAACTGCCAATTATGTGATTTGAGGGCTAGTATACGATGCTAATAATCTTTTGCAAAGTTAATACTTTAAAAATTCTGTAATTCACAGGAGAATTATTCTTTTGTTTTAAAAAAGTAAAACTGCACAATAATACAAACTATGAAGTGAAGTGAAAAGACTACTGAGGAGTTGCTTCAAAATACAGTAGGAAGTAGACGGAGCGCGTGAAATGGCCGCAGTAGACAGTACAACTGTGAGAGGCGGTGCTTCGTACTTGGGAACAATTATATACTTCTATGTTATCAAAATTCCAATAAGAAGGTTTTTAACCTTTTATTAAAATTAAGTTTATTTAATGATAACCTAAAAGCTGTATATTAGCGTGCCTTGTGATGTTTCAGCACAGGAGCATACTGAAGGTTTTCAAAGGCTGCGTAAACTGTATCTGTTTAATTTTACATTTTTAACTTATGTATATAGGTTGTCTGTGTGTCAGATGCCCCGGAGCTGGAGTTCCAGGTCACTGTGAGGCACCTTACAAGGGTGCTCTGGAAGAGCCACAAGCGCTCTTAAACCCCCAAGCCATCTTCCTGCATCCTTCAACATGAGTTTAATGAACTCTCTTTAACAAAGACAAAAGTTGGAAGAAATGTGATTCCTAGTAAATCCGATTGATAACAAAAGATCAAATATATTCCCAGGACACCCCTTCCCCTCCCCCTTCAGAACCCATTAGTTATTAACAGCTCCAGTTTTCAGCAATAGTCCTACTATACCATGTTTCCTTGCGATTTCTTTATCTTTCTTTGGAGAGGATTTTGGCAGGCGATTAGCGTAGATGTTTTTTATATCCAATTCTTTCTCCTTTTCCTGAAAACAAACCCAATACAAGGAAGGAAGGTAAGCAGTTTGAAATTAAACATCCTCATTGTGTTGACCGGTATCTTCAATATCAAATTGAAATCTCTCTAGGTCAGCTCTCCACTGTAACAATCAGACTGGAGATACGAGTATCTCCTAGGAGGAGGAAGGAAAGGCGGCGGGGCTGGGGTGGGGAGAAAGGAGTGAAGAGGTAAAGAAGAGAGACAGGAGGGAAGGGGAAAATAGGGAGAAGGACGGGGATGCAAACACCACAGGCTCTCGTTCCTCCCCCACAGTTACTAATGCCCAGTTAGCATCCAGGCTTAGCCACAGAGACAAAGGCAGAGCCTCTCTTAAGTATGGATTTTGAGTTAGTAATGACTTAAAAGTTGGATTGCACCTTTCAACCCAAAAGCTCTTCACAGTACGGGAATTATGCCTTTTCCTGAGAACTTGGTGATCCAAAAGAAAACTATATAAGATAATGTATACTTCTGCAGAATTCTAAGCAAATTTTCAGTCCAGCAATAACCTCTGTAAAATGCAAACATCTTTAGCACAATTAATTAATGTGAACTGCATTGCCTTTAAACAAAAGGAACTGTAAGAGTAAGCCCTGCCGGGGTCACGTGAAGACTACCAGATCATTCACGAGTGTGATGCACATGCGCCTTCCCATGAGCCTCATCTAGAACTCAGTTATCCATTTCACTTACAGTGTTCCTGTTGGAATATCCAGTAGTGCACTTCGTTATAGCAATTACATTAACAATGCTTTGTTTCTAGTGACAGACATTAGAATCTGGTAGATTATATAGCAGCGAATATGAAGGCTGATCATTATTTAAGTACTAGGTTTTCAGGTGATGTATATGGCATGGGAAATCATGCAGTCTAAACAAGCGTGCTTACCTTTAGCTTGTGATGGAGCCGCTGCAGCTCCTTTTGGAGAACTTTATTTTCATCATAAGCCTCAAATGCTCTTTTCCTTTCAGCAAGCAACTGCCGCTGGAAACTGTTTGTGCTCAGCTCCAGGTTTTTCGATAGCTCCTTGTGTAACAACAAAACCAATAATGAAACACGGGACGTAGCAGTGTCAGACCGCATCTTAGTAGTACTGACGATACTTAAAACCAGGCTAAGCTTAGTGTTCACAAACCAGGAAACAGGTTCACTGACAGTTAGGAAGGCGCCTAGATTGGTGATCTATCCTTGCTTTTCCTGATGATGGGTAATCAATCCTTACACATCTGCCTGCAGCACAGAGTCGCTTGAGGGAGCAAAAGACAGAACTGATGAAATAGGAGCTCCCAGAATGCACTGCTGGGCAGTAAATACCAAGGTGGATAACAGCAAACACAGGTGCAGAGCTACACTGGTCCGCCCTCTCAGGAAACTAGCTGTTCCCATGATCTCTGAACATGCCTCATCAACGTTATAAAGAATTCAGATTAAAATATTTTATCTTCAAATAAGTTATTTGCCTACCTTCTAGATGAAAAAAAAAGACTTATAAACAAAACATAAAACCACGTATAAAAAGGAAATAAAAGGCAGTTATAATCTCACTACCATGCAATCATCATTGCAGGCATCTCAGAGGTACAGCCTGACATCTCTATGTGTTTTTTCCTCACTATCATAAAAAACCAAAGCAACAGACTGCAGTGCCACAGTCCTTTAAAATGGAATCACATTCCATTTTGTAAATCAGCACAATGTATTTAACCAGATTCTGCCGTGCCACTTTTTCTGTGCTTCTGTTTTTTCCCATAGTGAATATCCTAGAATAGATAACTTAAAACATAACTTAATAATTTCTCCAGAGCAATGTTAAGAAATGAAGCTTCCTGGTTCTCACTGAAAGTAAGAACTCCTGTTTTTGAAAGAAAAAAAAATGAATAAAAATCTATTATGGGAGAAAGAACTTATCTGGCTTACATCAATACAGAAACACATAAGTTTCATATATATACATATATATATGTGTGTATATATATATTCACAAAATTTAGTAATAAGAAACTAAACAGCTTATTTTTAAAAAAAAAAAAAAAGTAGAAGAAATATCTGAGCAGGTAATTTATCAAAGAAGACAGAGACATATAGGCACCAAACACGAGGCCCAGAATTATTAGGTGTGAAGAAAATGCAAAGCCAAGCCATGATGAAGGAATATTACCTGTCTGCTGGAATGTCTGAAACTAGGACGTCTAAGTGATCATGGAGTGGGAATGTAGGGGGGCGGTTCAGGGCAAAAGTCAGGGTTCTGGTGGTCCTAGCCAGTTACCTTGGCTCAGAAACTTTCTACAGCATGTCAATTAAGGAGTTAACGGTGAAAAACAGAGAAAAACAACTTATTCAGTGTGAGTGGAAGAACAGTCAGACATCATGGACCTCAGAATGACCTTAAGGAAATGATAACGCCTATATTCCAATGGACAAACTTGGGTCAATAACAATGATGCATCAGAGAAATACAAAGTTTAGGATGCTCTAACCTGAGCCTGGGGGTGCATGCCTGTAATCTCAGATATGGGAAGGCTGAGGCAGTCAGAGAATGAATTGAAAGCCAGCCTGGGTCACATGGTATGATTCTCTCTCAAAAAAGTCCAAAACATAACTTCAAGAACACAGTGCATGTAAATCGTGAAACTGGTATATTTAGGGCCAAGGGGCATGATATATGTAACTTCCCCTCAGAAAGTCAATCTGTGTTTCCGTATGTGACACAAAAAGAACGTGGGATCCCATGACTGTATAATACAAACCAAGCATTTTACAAGTTTACAACAGGTGAGTTTAGCATTCATTGTAGCATTTGAGATTTGCAACTCTACTTAAACTTGAAATATTTCTACAAAACAGGTAGCAAGAAAACTGTACTCCTGATTATTTTGAGGCAAATCAGGAATTCATTAAACTGAAGAGAGGAAACATACCACAGGTAAAATGGGATGAAATATGCTCAAGTTCCAAATGACCACACTGTCCAGCTGAAACCCAAGTGAGACCTAGGAAAACAAACACTCCAGAATAAAAACAAAATATTCTCAAAAAAGATGACAAAGTTTACAACTTGGTCCTTACTAAAAGAAAGTCTATTCCAGTAGGAAAGAATATGAACACTGAAGGAAAGAATCAACACTGAGCAACAGTGACAAGCTCAGAAAAATGGCAAACCTGGAAAATGCCAGGAGTCACCTTAAAATGAGACCGACTGTCTGAAGTTGTACACTCAGGAGTTTGGAACCCTTGCATACCTCAGTTTCTGTGACTGCACAGACATTTCCTTGCCTGGGGTCAAAGAACCATTCGGCTAAGGACAGCAGAAGGAACTGTACCAAACAAAACACTTTCGAATTCTGACTCACAAAGGTCCAGAAGAACTGGTTGTAACTTCACCTCACATATGCACAGGAGATGAACTTAAGAGGAAAGTACAAACTGGGGCAAAGAGGAAAGGCGAGGTGAATTCCTTAGGAAAGCCACAGCCAGCACTCTGGGGCAAACAAAGAAACCAGCTGTGCTGAAAATGAGCAAAGGCTTCAGGTGAGACAACTGCAGGGCCAGGGCCCTTACCCAATGCTCAAAAATTTCTTGTCTGTTAATCAGGACATAAATTCCACTGACCACAATATTCATAAACTGCAGGACATGATCAAGAAACCAGTCCTGAGAATCTGTGTCTAGAAGGGGCTGTAGTACAAACTACAGGCACAGAAAACATAGTCGCTGAAATTACAGTTTAAAAGTATTCTCTAAATCAAGGGGGAGTAATAGGCATCTAAGTACAAGAGGCATTTAGAATTCCAAATAGACATGGCCAGAAAAGAATGTCTTCAAGGCACATTATAGATAAAATGTAACAAAGATGAACATTAGACCTCTCTGAAGAAAGCCCAAATGCCACAGAATCATGTATCTGAAACCCAAGAGTAAACAACTGCTTATAAAGACTACCATAAAGACCAAAAGTGTCCTTTAATATAAAGGAAGTGCTTTCCAAAATAAGCACAAACTAAAGCAATTCGTAACTACTACATTTTACAATAGAAATAGATTTTAAAAATGAGAATAAGGAAGGAAACAAGCATATTTAACTCAGCATTTTGAAAATTTCTACAATAAATAAAGAAGAGAGGAAAGAACAAAAAGTACACAAAAAACAATGGAAAAAATCCAACAATGTTACTCTCAAAGCAAATGACTCTCAATATTGACCCCAAACCTAAGGAAATGGCTGTTAACTCTCCAATTAAAAACTTCAGATTAGCTTACAAGGTGACAAAGTCCAACTGTATTGGCAAAGATACACACGCCGAAAAGGAAAGGCTGGAAGGGGATTTATCCAGCACACAGAAGCTGTAAACAAGCAGGAACAGGTGGACTGATGCATGATAAAACAGACTTCAAACCAGAACCAGAGGCAATGAAGAAGCGCATATCCTTAGCAAAAGGAAACGTCTATCAAGAGAACACAACGGTTGGAAAAATATATGCACCACACATCCTTACACTCAGTTCCATAAACAAATACTGCAGGTCCAGATAAAACAATGATGATCTCAGCAGACCAACTCTCACCAGTAACATGTTAACAAGACAAAGAAAAACGTCAAACTTAAGATGAACCATAGAGAACAGACTTAACAGACATCTGTGGAACATGCATGACAGCTGTGAACATACTTTCTTCTCAACAGGTCATGGAACAGTCTACAAAATAGATCAATTTTAAGCCATAAAACAAATCTTACCAATATCTAAAAACTGAAATAATTTCTTAAGATTTATTTATTTTATGTATGTGAGTACACTGTGGCTGTCTTCAGACACACCAGAAGAGGCATCAGGTCCCACTGCAGATAGTCATGAGCCACTATGTGGTTGCTGGGAATTGAACTTAGGACCTCTGGAAGAGCAGCCAAGTACTCTTAACTGCTGAGCCATCTCTCCAGCCCCAGTATTTTCTTATAAAACTAGAAATCAATAGAAAACCACAGAATGAAGAAAGAAAATGTGGGGACATAAGCTGAAAAGATTGGAGGGGGGAGCTACGCAGGCATGAAAATTTCAAGGAATAATTTTAAAACACATCGAATGGGGCAAAAGCCAGCATGCGAACACATGGAGACTGAGTAACACACCGTTGAATGGTCACTCAGTCACTGAAGAAATCAGGAGGAATGCTTAGAATCAAATCGAAGTAAAAACGCAACTTTACCAGGTAGTTCGGGGGGGGGGGGGTACTGCAGTACTGACCTACATTAAAAGAACCAGAGAGGTCTCAAACAAATCACCTACTGATCTATGTCAACGTCTTAGAAAAGCAAGAGCAACCCAAACTCCAAATCAGAAGATGGGAGGAAAGAATGAAGATCAGGGGGAAAAAATTAACAAAACAAACACTAAAGGAACAATACTAGACAGGTAGTCCTGGTGCACACCTTTAATCCCAGCACTTGGGAGGCAGAGGCAGGTGAATATCTGAGTTCAGGGACAACCTAGTCCACAGAGCAAGATCCAGGACAGCCAGAGCTGTATAAAGAAACTCTGTTTTGAAAAATCAAAACAGAAAAGAAAGAAAGAAGGAAGCCAACCAGCCTAAAAGAATCAGTGACAAAGTTAGCTGTCTCAAAAGATATACATTATCAGCAATATGGAGAAACTCTTAGCCAAAGTACATAGAAGTGGGGGAAGGGAAAATTGGGGTGCTGGAGGGAAAGAAGAGGGAGAGAAAACATAATAACCCAAATTAATAAAATTAGACATTGGAAAGAGGACATGACAACAGATACCAATAAAATCCAAAGAATTTTACTTGATATTTTGAAAACTAGTAATCAGGAGGCTAGAAGATACAATTCCATGCCTAGACTCATAAGAACTGCTGGAAACGAATGAAGGTAATACACACAACGGATCTAGAATAAGCAGTAAGATTGAAGCAGCAATGAACTATCTCCTGATAAACAGAAGCCAGTATTGATGGAGTCACTGCTAAACCCTAGTGACTTTCCTGTGATAACACACCTGACTAAAGCAACTTAACACAAGAGATACCTGCTGCCCATGAGTACTGCAGCATTATTATTCCTAACAGTAAGTTTAGCCTCAGTGCTTGTCAAGAGACAAAAACATAAAGGAAACAACATAATACATGCATAACATCACACATCATATATACCATTATGCACATACATATATCACACATACACATACACACAAACCATATACACACATTTACATATCATATATACATATACACATACTAATACACATACATGTATCACATATACACATAAACAAATACCACATACACACATACCACATATACACACACGTATATCATTATGCACATACATATATCACATATACACATACACACAAACCATATACACACATTTACACATATCACATATACATGTACACATACCAATACACACATACATGTATCACATATACACATAAACAAATACCATATACACACATACCATATATACACATACGTATATCATTACGCACATACATATATCACATACACACATACATATCATAAATACACATACACACATACATGCCATATACGCACATACACATGTGCTATATGCATGCATATACACATACTATATGCACACGTACAACCATATCATATATATATATATATACATACATATACCATTATACACACACATATATCACATACACACATACCATATACACATACTATACACACACACCATATACCATATATATATATACACATAGATACATATCATTACACACCATACATATCATACACATATATTATACACATACCATATACACATATACATATCACACACACACATATATATATACATACCATATACATGCAAACACATACCATTTACATACATACACACATATCATATATACACATACCCATGTACCATAGAGTATTATTTAGCTGAGGAGAAAAAAGCCCTGTCATTTTCAGAAAATTCAATGGAAGTCATCATGTTAAGCAAAATAAGCCAGACACAGGAAGACATGTATCACACACTCTTTCACACATGCAGAAACAAAAATCCATCATCCCAAAACCAGAATAGTGATCAGTAGGGATCGATGCAGGAGACAGATGGCTATAGCAACCCATGTCCTATGCCTATATGGAAATACCAAGTGATTCCCATTAACATGTACAATTGTATGTACTGCTAATAATAGATATTAACGATGGAAATATAAAACCTGAGGTGAAATGAACAAATATAAATTACTCTGAAGGACAGAAAATGGAATACAAGCCATCTGTGTCTAAGTGTTAAATGAAAGGCATAATCAGGAGAAACAAAAAAACAAATATAAACTCTGAAAGCAGCATTCAATCCTGAGGCTTAAGAGGGGAGACATGTAGTAAAGAGGGAAAGGAGGGTCCTTTACACATCATTCTACAAGAGACT
>JADRCH010000056.1:10862108-10878072 GCA_019843965.1 Rhynchomys soricoides | reverse complement strand
CACAGTGCAGAGGGATGACTACAGCCAACACAGTGCAGAGGGATGACTACAGCCAACACAGTGCAGAGGGATGACTACAGCCAGCACAGTGCAGAGGGGTCACCACAGCCAACACAGTAAAGAGGAATGACCACAGCCAACACAGTGCAGAGGGGTCACTACAACCAACACAGTGCAGAGGGATGACTACAAACAGCACAGCACAGAGGGGTGACTACAGCCAACACAGTGCAGAGGGGTGACTACAACCAACACAGTGCTGTGATGCAGAAGAGTGAGACAGACAACAGTGTTGTTACTCTGAAGGCTAACTACACAGAGCAATGTGCTATGCATTTGAAAAAGCTGTTAGAAAGAATTTTGAAAGATCCCATGTGTAGTGGCTGGTTTTATGTGTCAACTTGATACAAGCTGGAGTTATCATAGAGAAAGGAGCCTCAGATGAGGAAATGCCTCCATGAGATCCAGCTGTAAGGCATTTTCTTAATTAGTGATCAAGAGGGGAGGGCCTAGCGCATTGTGGGTCCTGCCATCCCTGGGCTGGTAGTTCTGGATTCTATAAGAAAGCAAGCTGAGCAAGCCAGGGGAAGCAAGCCAGTAAGCAGCATTCCGCCATGGCCTCTGCATCTGTTCCTACCTCCAGGTTCCTGCCCTGTGTGATTTCCTGTCCTGACTTCCTTTGGTGATGAACAACAAGCAATGAGGAAGTGTAAGCTGAATAAACCCTTTCTTCCTCAACTTGGCTCTTGGTCATGATGTTTTGCGCAGGAATAGAAATCCTGACTAAGACATCATGCAATATATATATCAAAACATGGTATCCCAATGATGCATTCAATTTTTTTGAGTGTATCATGTATTACACTTTTAATTTAAATGGCATTAATAAGACAAATTCATGTATAAATATGCTGAAAACCCAAAATAAAGGTAAGCAGTAATTTTAAATAAGGGCTAGACATGTGGTCTGATTTAGGTGCCAATTCTTTGTACAGTGTTTAGCACAATTAACTTCATTAAGGGGTTCACCCTAGTATGTCCTGGGCCTGCAGCAAGCATTAGAATAGGTGAGCTGACTCCTAAAAGGAGGACAACTGTCAGGGGAGTTGTCTCCATTAAAATCCTTCGCTCAAATTTTTTCAAGACGAGGTTTCTCTGTGTAGCCCTGGCTGTCCTGGAACTCACTCTGTAGATGAGATCAGACCCAGAAATCTGCCTGCCTCTATCCCCCAAGGGCTTGGATGGAAGGCGTGCGCCACCACTGCCCGGGCTGAAATGTTTCACTATGTATCTCTTTAAACACATATCCACGTCTAAACTATCAATTGTACTCCTAAACTACTGAGCTCCCAGGCATCTTGTTACTCACATCAAATAACAAACATGCAGCCAAATTACAGGCTGATCATCAGGAGGAAAGACTGACGTTCAGGAGGAAAGGCTGTTGACATCAGCTAGTTAGACTCAGTACTGAAAAGACACCTCCGTCCACTTCTCCTAGCAAGTGCATGTGAGGAAAGGAGTAAAGACCATGGCCTGACATCTGTATAAACATAAAGCTGCCTTTCCCAAGCTCCAGCCCAAGAACAGAATCTAAAATTTAAAAATATCTACACTGAAATAAAAGAAAACTAAAATCCCCACCCAAATGAAAATAATGGCCTTCAGTTCCCGCAGAACCACCAAAACCTGGAAAGTCACAGCAGGCCTGAGAAAAAGAACGATGCCAGAGGTTCAAGCTTTGTTCCAGAGCTATAGTAATAAACAGCACAGTCCTGGCACCAAAACAGATACGGAGATCAATGGGGCAAAATGGAAGACCCAAATCTGAGTACGTGTGACTACAGCCATCTCTTCTTTGATGCCAAAAATACTCAGTGGAGAAGAGATACCTCCTCCAGCAAACGGTGCTGAGGAGGCTGGTGTCTACACGTAGAAGACTGGAACTAGACCCATGTCACCCTGCAAAGTTCACTCAGAGTAGAGGAAAGGTGTGACACCTGAAGTGGTGAAACCAGTAGAAAAAAACATGGACGGTATCCTATAGCAGTGGTCTAAGCTATGGCTCCATTTGCCCAAGGCCAACTGCTGACAAGTGTGACCTCATAACCTACAAGGCTTTTGTGTAGTAAAAGAAACAATCTAGCTACTGAAAAGGAAGCCCACAGAGTAGAAGAGAATCATTGTTATCTATATCTAATAGAGGAGTAATATTCAGAATATGTAAAGAAAAAAAAAGAGTCAAGAAAACAAAAGCTCCAATTTAAAAATAGACTAGGGACCGAGAAGTCTCAAAAGAAGAAAGAAAAATCTTTTCATTATCCCTACCCATTAGAAAAATGCAAATTCAAACAACTAAGATTTCCACTTATCCCAGTTAGAATGGCTAAGATCAACCAAACAAACTACAACCAAGGCTGTAAAAAATGTGGGGAACGGGAATCTCATTCATTGCTGGTGGTTTTGCAAACTGGCCCAATCACTCTGGAAATCAGTGTGGAAAACCCTCAAAAATCACTCCTCAGCCCAAGCCCAAAGGACTGACCTCTTACTCCACAGGTAATTGCTCAGCCATGTTCACTGCTGTACTATTCTCAATAGCTAGGAAACAAAAACAATCTAAACCCTAAATGTCCTCCAGCTGACGAATGGATACTGAAAGTGTGGTATGTACATTATTATAATAATATAGGTATATTATATATAATATATAATAATATTATATATTTATTATATAGTATATAATAAAGGTATATTATTATTCAGCTGTAAAGAAAAAATCATGAAATGTACAAGTGGCTGAAACTAGAAGATATTACCGTGTGTGAGGTACCTTGGACCCAGAAGGTGAATGTCCCAGTGTGATGGGTTGGCCTGATGCTGTATTCCAATGCTAATTTGGGCTCTCAAGACTGGTTGCCCCAGAGACTAGCTAGGTGACCCAGCCCCCCCAGTTAACTGTGCTTGGTAATAAAGATGCCAACAGCTAATAGCTGGGCAGAAGAGACATAGGTGGGGTTGAGGTTTTTCAGGCTTGGAGGGAGGAGAAGAATGTGCAGAAGAGGGAAAAGGTCCTGAGAGCTGCCCAATTGGAGCTAAGAGCCTCCCAGATGCAGCATAGGAAGTGATCACTCCAGGTTATGGATAGAGTGTGGGCAGCTGCCCAGCTACTGTGCTGCTCAAGGCTTATTAAAAACATAAAGGCTGAGTGTACTTTTTATCCGGGAACTCAGTAACTAAAGGTGGGGTAGAAGCCCCAGGCCGGGATTTAAACCAATGTTCTAGCTTATTTGTGGATCACGATTCTGAATCTTTAGATGTGAGTCTACAACTTGGAGTCACTGCAGAACCGAGGAATGGAGCTAGGGACTGCGGATCAGAATGGGGAGGATCTCTAAAGAGGAAGGTAGTGAGGCACGGGCGCCACGGGGGTCGGTGGGGGGAAACTAGTGACGGGGAGCTTTTGGGAGGAAGGAAGAGCAATACTGAGGAGTGGGAGGAAGGAAAGAAGGAAGGACACAATGACTGAAAAAAACATAGAAAAACACATTGCCATATTTACTTAAAACATTACATATATACATAAATACATATACATATAGATATACATATACATATATACACAATCCCAGTGTAAGAGATGGAAAATCCCCCTTCCAGTTATTTGTCAGGGGAGTTCAAGGGAGTCCTCAAAACAATATAGATATGCAGCTGCCCCTGACTGTCTCCCAGAACTTGAAGGTCAGACCCTATTGCTGAAGATCATATAATAATATACTTCAATTGCAGACCATGGGGAAGTCAACCTGGATGTGACCTGGAAGCTTCCTCCCTGAGGACACTAGCTCTCATAGTTTCTCAAGGTGTTATGCAAGTTGCCAAGAAAAGCAATTAAAACTCCTACCCAGCCTACAACCCTCAATACTGACCATCATGGCAAACAAACCAAAGGTCTAACAGTCACACATCTTGGGGTTAACCAATAGTCACCTGCTTGGACTAAACCTAGCCAGCTCCCTTCATTGACGAGCTCATGGACTCTGGAAGAGAACCTACTATTATTGTATCCCCAAACCAGTGTAATTTCTAACTGAACACCCATCCTGAGACCCACAGTGAGGTGGAGCTCTAACCCTTCATCAGAGAAGATTCATTTTTAGCAGATGGAGACAGAGATCCACACCTGATCAAAATGCAGACAGCAACTGCAGGTGCCACGCCTTGCTAATAGATACAGCTACAATAAAAGCCCTGCATTTAAGACTCAAAGAACACTGTGGAAGAAGAGGCCGCTAGATTGTAAGAGCCAGAAGACCACACCATCTGCTGCAAGATTCTGAATTCTACATGACAGGGAAGCTGCACTCATAAAATATTAAACAATATGGTCTCCTAAATAAGACCCAAACAGTGATACCGCCAGTTGATATATCAACATGGATGAGGGAAATTTCATAATACACCATCTACTGATGAAGACTACAGGCCATTAATGCATCTGAAAGAGGAAGAATCAGCCTCCACCAGGAATGAGGCCCCTGATAGGTTATCTAATCCCAAGCCATCCCTAAGCACATGTACATATGAACAGCATTAATGGACTCATCAGCTGTTTCATATATAACAATAATTAAAGCACTTAGGCAGTTGAGAGGGAGTGAAGGGAGCACACGGGAAGAGTTGGAGGAAGAGAGTATTGGGCATAAAAGATTATGGTGCTCATGTATGAAAGCCTCAAAAATAAAATGAATATAAAAATTCAAAAATGTCAAAAATGTGATATGCAATTTGAAAACAAGGTTAATTGCTATAATATGCTCAAGATTTTAATTATTTAAGCACATGGTAACTATTCATGTCACAGAGAACAAACACATGCAACCACTTGAGATGACAAATATTTTGTTTTATTATAACCATTTTTAGTATATGTCTGTATCTTGTAATAACATGTTCTCTGTGTTAAATATGCACAATAAAATGCATTTAAAAGTAAAATATAAGCTAGTTAAGCAATACAAGCTGAAGGATATACACAGATAACATATTTTTAAAAACATTAAAAACCGAAGCAACAGTCCTCGGCACCACACAGGCAGTCAGCCTCAGGGGAAAGCGCACAACAGCTGGAGCGGTGCCAGGAACACTACTGTCAGACCCAGCCGGGCGCCCTTGAGGTTTAGTGTGTGAAACATGCAACATCACAATGAAGCACCTCACCGGCTCAAGAACCCACATCCTCTCTTAACCAATTACTGGCCTTAACCATCACCAACAGACCTAGAGGGAAAAGTGAATTTAGAGTGGAAGAGACAAAACTGAAGGAGCTAGTCGGAGTCGGAGGCCACATTATCCCCTAGCCAAATTGTAAACTCAGTAACAACAATGTTAAGTTCTGGGTTGCTTAGTAACATTATGAAGGAAACAATTACATACAATGAATCAGTCACCAAGGGTGTTGAGAGGGCTAAAGAAGCTAAGAGGTAAAGAAGAATTCTGGGGGGGGGGGGGGGGGCATCTTCAGAAGGGACACTACTCAGGAGAGAGGGAGCAAGGTGTGGCGGCAGATGTGACATTTGCCAACTCGGCACAGGAAGGTCCCGCCTGCATGTTAAACCCTGACCCCAGCACAACTTTAATTACACAGAAGCAGTTTGGGTCAATCTCAGACTTTGAGACACAAGCTTATAAGTCTACTATCTAAAACTTGGGTCATTTCTTAAACCACACTGCTTCTTTGTGTGCATAAATCATTCAACTGAAAATCTATTTACAATAGAAATAAGCTTGAATTTAAAAAAAAAACTTTAGAAATGATCTGAGAAAATATTGAGACTATTTAGAAATCAAAAATGAGTCAAACACATAGAGACACCTTGCACCTGGAGTTGGACAGTTCAGCAGCTAAGGTGGCAGTCACTGCCAAGTGATCTATGATAAAGCAATTCCTATCAAAGCTCCAGGATGTGCTTGCAGACGAGCTCATTTTACAAAACACAGAGAGGCCGAGATATGGCTCAGCAGTTAGGAGTGCTTGCTGCCCTTCCAGAAGACCCAAGTTGGGTTCTCAGCATACAAATCTGGTAGTTCAAAACTGCCTGTAACCCAGCTCCCAGGGATCTGATGTAAATACACACACACACATGCACACTCATAAAAATAAAATAAATCTTTTAAGACAGGCAGAAGATCTAAAGTAGATTTAATAATTTCAGAAACCTGTAAGAAGTCACTCTGTGTTAAGGTTCAAGGGCGTGTAGTAACAGAAGACAGATATTTAGGTCAGCAGCACAGATTAGAGAACAGAAAGAAGCCCTCAAAACTATGTCCAACTGGTGTTTGTGAAAGACACCCAAGTGAAGGAGGAAGGGCTGCCTTTCCTAATGGCACCAGAGCAACAGAGACCTGATTCATGGACCTAACCACAACTCCTTGCACAAAAAGTAAACTCAAAATAAATCACTATCTTACACGAAGAACACAAAACACAGTGCTTGTAAAATATTGAGCTGTACACCTTAAACATATATATTTTGTTACTAATTCCTTAATAAAGATTAGAAAAGAAACTACTTTTGGTCACAACACAGGAGAAAACCTTTAATGCTATAAACAAAAAATAACAGAGGTGAATAGTTTTTAGCCTTGACAACAAAGCACAATAGATCAAAGGAAAATCTGTTAAGTGGACCACAATGAAATTAAAATCTTTCCTTTTTGAAATATCTTTTCATCTGTAAAGATGGTAAGAAAAGTTACAGAGTATGAGAAAAGATTTGCAAACCATACATTTTTAAAAAGGTTTCTATCAAGAAAAGTAAAGAACTCTCTGGTGGGGTGAGGGGATGGGGACATCCTCATGGAGACAGAGGGGCAGGGAGGAGGTATGGGATGTTGAACAGTCAGAGGGTGGACCAGGAGGGGAATAAAATCTGGAGTATAAAAAAATAAATAAATAAAAAGTTCTTGTCATACAGATCTTTCACTTGTTTGGTTAGAGTCACACCAAGATATTTTATATTGTTTGTGACAATTGTGAAGGGTGTCATTTCCCTAATTTCTTTCTCAGTCTGTTTATCCTTTGAGTAGAGGAAGCCTACTGATTTGTTTGAGTTAATTTTATATCTGGCCACTTTGCTGAAGGTGTTTATCAGCTATAGGCGTTCTCTGGTGGAGTTTTTGGGGTCACTTAAGTATATCATCATATCATCTGCAAATAGTGATATTTTGATTTCTTCCTTTCCAATTTGTATCCCCTTGGCCTCCTTTTATTGTCTAATTGCTCTAGCTAGAACTTCAAGTACTATATTGAATAGGTAGGGAGAGAGAGGGCAGCCTTGTCTAGTCCCTAATTTTAGTGGGATTGCTTCGAGTGTCTCTCCATTTAGTTTGATATTGGTTACTGGTTTGCTGTATATTGCTTTTACTATGTTTAGGTATGGGCCTTGAATTCCTGATCTTTCTAAGACTTTTATCATAAAGGGATGAAGAATTTTGTCAAACACTTTTTCAGTATCTAACGAAATGATCATGTGGGTTTTTTCTTTGAGTTTGTTTATGTAGTGGATTACATTGATGAATTTCCGTATATTGAACCATTCCTGTATCCCTGGGATGAAGCGTACTTGATTGTGGTGAATGATCATTTTGATGTGGTCTTGGATTGCAGTTTGCAAGAATTTTATTGAGTATTTTTGCATCGATATTCATAAGGGAAATTGGTCTGAAGTTCTCTTTCTTTGTTAGGTCTTTGTGAGGTTTTGGTATCAGTGTAACTGTAGCTTCACAGAACGAATTAGGTAGTACTCCTTCTGTTTCTATTTTGTGGAATAGTTTGAAGCATATTGGTATTAGGTCTTCTTTGAAGGTCTGATAGAATTCTGCACTAAACCCATTGGAAACAACCCAGATGTCCCTCAACAGAGGAATGGATACAGAAAATGTGGTACATTTTACAGAACGGAATACTACTCTGCTATTAAAAACTTCATGAAATTTGAAGGAAAATGGAAGGAGCTTGAAAATATCATCCTGAGGGAACTCAGTCACAAAATTACAAACACAGTATGTACTCACTGATAACTGGATATTAGCCCCAAAGTTCGGAATACCCAAGATTCAATTCACAGACCATATGAAGCCTAAGAAGAAGGAAGACCAAAATGTCGATGCTTCAGTGTTTCTTATAAGGGTGAACAAACCAGGAGGAAATATGGGGACAAAGTGTGGAGCAGAGACTGAAGGAAAGGCCATCCAGAGACTGCCCATATGGGAATACATCCCATATACAGCCACCGAACCCGAATGTTCTTGTGGATACCGGGAAGTGCTTGCTGATGGAAGCATGATAAGCTGTCTCCTGATAAGCTCAGGCAGAGCCTGACAAATACAGAGGTGGATGCTCGAAGCAACCATTGGACTGAGTGCAGGGTCCAAATGGAGGGGTTGGAGAAGGGACTGAGGCAGCTGAGGGGATTTGCAGCCCCACGGAGGAAGCAACAGTGTCAACTGGCCAGACCCCTGAGAGCTCCCAGAGACTGGATCACGAACCAAAGAATACACATGGAGGGAGGACCCATGGTGCTGGGAGGAGAGGCCCTTGGGCCTGAGGGTGTTAGATGCCCCAGTACAGGAGAATGCCAAGAAGGGAAGATGAGAGTGGGTGGGTAGGTGGGGGACCACTCTCACAGAGGCAGGGGAGGGGGAGAGGATACAGAGGTTCCAAAGGGGAAACCTGGAAAGGAGGAAACATTTGTATTGTAAATAAAGTAAATATCCAATCCAAAAAAAAAAGAGCTGAAGAGATGGCTCAGTGGTTAAGAGCACTGGCTGCTCTTCTAGAAGTCCTGAGTTCAATTCCCAGCAACCACATGGTAGCTCATAACTATCCATAAGGAGTTCTGATGTACATGCTGATAGAGAGCTCATATACATAAATAAATCTTCAAAAATATTAAATAAAAAGAAGGAATATATTTATATTCCTATTATATATATATAAATATATTTATATATTCCTTCTTTTTATTTAATATTTATATATATAACTACACACAAATAATTCACTTAGCAAATGAGAAGAAAAAAAACCCACTAAGGACAAAATGAAAAAAGATGCTGAATAAAAATCATGAACTGATGTTCAGCTCCAACATCTGAGGAAAATGCACTTTAGCAGTACAGTAAGGTGCTGCAGGCCTGTGAGGCCAGGTTAATAACGGGGTTAATACCAGATGCGGATGAGGAGAAGAACCAGAGCAGAAGGCACTGCTGACAGAACATGCCCTGGCACTGTGTCCTGGAAAGGTGCTGGTAGTTTCTTCACAGACAAGCAGACTTATCCCACAATCCAGCACATGTATGTTCAGTACACATCCCAGGGAGATGAAAGCCATGTTCATACAGACAATCTGTACATGAATAGTCTTAGCAGCTTTACTGGTTAGTATGAAAACTAGGGGGAGATACCCTTCAATTGGCTACGCCATGACATTCCATCACCACACTGTCAGGCACAACTCAGAAATCAAAAGCCACTGACTTACCCAACAACTGGCATTAGATTATAAGTGATGCACACCAGCGTCAAGCCTCTATAATAAACAACGCCAGCTATATAGCAGTCTTGAAATGACAGAACTATAGGGATGCCTGTCAGTGAGCGTCTCAGGTTAGAGGGGGAAGGGTAAAAGGTATTGCTGATCTGTATCTTGACTGGAGCCATGGCCACACACACACACACACAAAATACATAAAACATGCATGTAATTAAACTGCATCACGATACACATGAGTACAAAGAAGAGGAGTCCAGCCGGGCAGTGGTAGCGCACGTCTTTAATCCCAGCTCTTGGGAGGCAGAGGCAGGTGGATTTCTGAGTTCGAGGCCAGCCTGGTCTACAGAGTGAGTTCCAGGACACCCAGGGCTACACAGAGAAACCCTGTCTCGAAAAACCAAAAACAACAAAGAAGAGGAGACTGCTGGATCATCTCACTGTATTAGAACCAACTCCCAGACTAATATTGTGTGATTGGTTATAAAATATGGGGAACGCCAGGTAAAAGGAATAGAGACTCTTTTTATGTAGTTTTCCTATTTATGCATTCCATCTATAATGATCTTGAAAATAAGAAGTAAAAACACAAAACAAACTAACAACAATAAAACCAGTACCTTTTTTAAGAGACAGAGTCTTACTACATGGTCAAGGCTGGCTTTGAACTCAGGCCTTCCTCAGCTTCCCACATGCCCACGTGACAAGCACATTCCATCACTCAGGCCTATCTGTGCCTCCCTCTCCCCACACACAGACAGTTGTCATGCGGGTCTCTTATACAAAGGGCCCTCACACTCACTACCCCATCTCATACCTGGGGGCCACCATCCTTCCTTCTCATTGCTTCCCTCCTCCACTGCCCCCCATGTCCCTCAGCCCACATGGACCCTTCTTTACCCCGGATAGTCCCCCTTTTTGTTTTAGCTTTTTGATCACAGTGTTCCATGACCTTCTCTCTGCCCCTTTATGATCTTTCTCCTCCCTCATGACTGTCTAGCTTCATGGAAAGGAATTTTTTTGTACAGAATATTTACTACACATCACTGTTCTTTAAGACAGTCAAAAAGCCAAAGAGAATATTTCCAGAAATGACTAAGATTCAAATTTATCCATCCATATATGGATTATTAATAATCCGCACAGTCTTTGACATCTACCTTTTAAATATATAACCTTTCACGTAAGCCAAGGTATACATACATGTGTGTGCATGTGTGAAGGCCAGAGATCAACCTTGGGTTTCCTTCCTAGCTTCTATCTACCTTGATCTTTCACTAGTACCTGGAGCTCACCAAGTAGACCAGGCTAGCTGCTCATAAGCCCCACAGATTTCCCTGTCTGCACCTCCTCTCCCCAGCACTGAAGAGCTCACCACCACCTACCACACCCAGCTACTTTCATGTAAGTGCTGGGGGTGGAACCCATGTCCCCCGCTTGAGGAGCAGGCATTCTACAGACTAAGCTCTGTCCCGAGCCCCTAAACACACATTCTCAGTTGTCCTGAATTTCTTTTGTAGTTTTTGTTGTTGTTTGTGACAGGGTATCACTATGCACCACTGGCCAGCCTAGAATGTAGTCCAGTCTGGTCTCAAACTCACCAAGATGCCCTGGCCTCGGATTCCTGAGTATTAGGACTAAAGGCCTGTGCCACCAGCCCAGCTCTGTCCTTAATCCCTATCCCAGAACATTAATCTTAAAAACTACCTTCAGGTCTAAGCAAAGGCTGAGCTGCAATGGGCTGCTCAATCGGCTCCCCATGCCCAGTGAAAACCGGCCACAGAACACAACGGGAAGGCGTAAAATTTTACCTTAATCTTTCTCTCGGTGTCATCTAATTTTAACTCTGCCGAAACTAGTTTCTTGGCCAAATCGTCTCTTTCCGGTAGGTGCCTGGCTTCGGAGATCTTTTTCAGTTTTTGTAAGGAAAATTTCGTCCTAAATAGTTCACCTTCTGTATCTTTCACTCTTTTCTCCGTTGCCCGCTCCTTCTCCTGAGATTTTCTCAAGCGTTCTTTGAGCGCAGTAATCTCATTGTTATGGCGGTGTATAAGTTGGGAGATTTCACTCTCCGCATCTTCAAACTTATTCAGTGCTTTCTCCTGACGATACTGAAGACTTTTCAAAGCCTTGTTTTCTTTGAGCAGCTGGGCTAACTTGACCTGTAGTTCAGACACTTCGTTCTGCAGCTCGTTGATTTTCAGAAGTCTTGCAGAAAGAACCCGCTTTGTTACGATATCTGGATCTTTCCGAAGTGGCTCTCTGTTGAGGCTCTGGGACCGAAATCCCACTCGGACCCCCTTTTTGCTGGGTACAGCCTTTGGACTCACTTTCCTAACAGCTAAAAGAGAAACAGTAATAAAGTGAGTGAAGGTCATACCTACGCTACTATTTATCCACCCAGAACAAGTGATCCACAGATCCACATATATTTTTTTAAAATTTTTGTTCTTTAAAAAAAAAAAAAGATTATATAGGCTAAATGTGGTGGTGCTCACCTTTAACCCCAGCAGCTGGATCTCTATGAGTTCTAGGCCAGCTAGTGCTAATAACTTTTAATAAAATTTAAATACCAGGGATTTTTTAAAGGTCTTGATACTATTTAAGAGTTGTTTGTTTGTTTGTTTGTTTGTTTTGTTTTGGTTTTGGTTTTTTGTCTGAGTTTTTATTTAAAAAGAGTTTGGCGGTGAGAGATGGCTCATGTGGCAATGTATTTGTTACAGAAGGACCCAAGTTTGCTTTCCACAACCCATGTAAAAAAGCCAGCTATGGTAAAAAAAAAAAAGCCAGGCATGGTGGTCTGAGCTTGTAATCCCAGCACCATGAAGGTGAAGACAAGAAATCTCTAGGGCTCATTGACCAGCCAGTCTAGCCATGTGGGCAAACTACAAACCAATGAAGAATTACTGTCTCAAAAAACAAGGTAGGTAGCTCTGAGGAAATGATACCCAAGGCTGTCTTCCAACTTCCAAGTACACACACACAGACACACACACACACACACACACACAAAGACATACACACATAAATAAAATGCCTGTCATTTTAAAAGCACATAAAATTCTTAAAAGTATACATATTACACTATAATATTTCTTCAAATTTTTAAAGTATTTTCATTAAAAATACTCAAGATATATACAGACCTACTCTTTTATTCTTCATACTTTTACATTTCAAGTGTTTCCCCCTTTCCAGGTCTCCCCTTTGGAACCTCTCCATTCCCTCCCCCTCCTACTCTTTAAAAGAAATATCTAAAAGTCTATCAAAGAGTTAAAATACAAAATGCAAAAAACAAACAATCTCTAAGTCAAAAGCTCACCTGCCCCAGGCCCAATCTCACTCTCTGCCTGCTGCCTATGGATCAGGATGTAATGCTCTCAGTTCACTTTTCCGGCGCCACGGCTGCCCAAGTTCTACCACATTTCCTGCTATGATGATAATAGACTAACCCTCTGACACTTTAAGCAAGCCACCAATAGTTAAATGCGATTTTCAATGTGAATTGCCTTAGTTATGGTCTCTTCATAGTAACAATGACAGAAACTGGTACCAGGAGTGGGAGTGTGGTTGTTTGAATGAGAAGGGTCCCCATAGACTCATGTTTGAATGTTTGGTCCCTAGTTAGTGGAACTGTTTGGGAAGGATTGGGAGGTGTGGTCTTTTGTTGGAGAAGGTGTGTCACTGGGTGGTGGGCTTTGAGGTTTCAAAAGCCCATGCCATGCTCAATCTCCCTTTCTCTCTCCCTGCCTGCCTGCCACCATATTCCATGACATGACTATCATGGACTAACCCTCTAAAATCCTAAGCAACTTCCCAATTAAATGTTTTCTTTTATAAGAATTGTTATGGTCATGGTGTCTCTTCACAGAAATAGAACAAAAACTAAGACAAGATATTTGGCTCTGTTGCTTGGTCTAAGCAGACAAATGACCTCTGGGTTTAATTCATAAAACAGCACAGAAGAAAGTGGGCAAACCAGAGAAGAGATAGATAATAACTGAATTTCCTCATTGCTGCTGGGATTGCTTTTCACTGCTTCTTCTCAGCAATATTCTCAAAATATAAGGTAAGGCTTACAAAGTTCTAACACCTTAACTGGGGAGCTTCCAGGGAAGGAAAAGAAAAGTTCAAGTACTTCTTGCCAATAATACCCTAGATGCATAAATTACCCTTACAAATACCAGGCATTTTCTAAGGTTCAACTGGACAAGAGTTTTGTGAGTATACAGACTTGAGACCACGCTCCCAATGAATTAAATTTGTAAGAACCAGATTCAGAGAAAGGTTAAAAACAAAGATGATGCTTAGAAGAGGGGGAGGGGCAAAAGGGACTGGCAGCTAAATAAGAAAAGTACTCAGATGTCAGTAGATGGGCATCCTGAGGAGCTGGACTAGGGTTCCTGAACAGGTGGCTCTCAAGGGGATACACATTCCTTGTGATTTTCATGTTACTTTTAAATTTTATTATTTCCCACTCCCTACCTGGCCTCAGGAAGTCTCAATAATCCGCAGAGTTGTTATCATAACTGTGCTGCATGTATCCGTGTGCCACAGTCACTTCTCTTGCCATAGCTATTGTTTTGTGTTGCTCTTATAGACTCTGCATTTTGTTGCTTGGTACAATGTGATTTTCTGGACCCAAAGATTTATTAAAATGAAGAAATTTATCTAATATTACATAGCTAAGCATGCTTCAGAATAGTCACACTTTAATAACAAAAATTATGTTTAATAATAATCTAGTCTCCTTTAAGTCAGTGAATGGCAAACAAATTAGACAAATGCAGAGTCCTACACCCATCCCTAGATTTAAGTTGCACATTTTTAGTGAGCACTGTGATATCCACTTAAGGTCACAGGTCAGAGGAAGAAAATACCTCAAAACCAATTAATGTCACTGCTTTCAGTTACTTAAAAACAAAGATATGGAAAAGTACAATTGCTTTACTGTAGGTTCTGCCTTTACTTAAGGGCCCCAGAGATCACAAGACAGTTCCTTAGGAAGAAGAGAAAATGAGCTGTCTTCTGGTGCTTTCTTCTATATGAACTTGAATATAAAAATGGTAATATTTAAATACAAGCAACATATAATTTATGAAAATAAAGCCTATTTGAAATGCAAATCAGCCTATTCCATGTACACAACAACATCCGCACTAAAGGGAAAGCTCCACTCATTCATGCAGGGTCTTGCCGAGCCGCACCTGAGCCTCCAGGTGTCTGGGATCTTCTCTAGACACTTACTTTGGTGATGCACTTGGTTTTCTGACAAGTGTCTTTTGGGATTCTTCTCCTTAGTACTGGCACATGACGTAGTGTTGACAGGTGATGAGGGGCCAGAGGACTGTGGTGAGGACCCAAAGTCAGACGAGTAATGAGAGTACGGGTGTTTGCCTCCTTTTCTTTCTGGACCAGTATCTGGACTTCGGGCTCTTTCCCCCATTGTTTGGAAAAATGACCTCTCTAGTCACATAATTTCACAGATTCATGAAAATACTGAAGAATGTTTTCGTAGCCTTGGTGTCCTGGTAATAATATTTATTTATGTGCAGTTTGTTTTCTTCACAATATGTAACACAGGATACACTTCATTCGCTGCAGTGAGAAAAGAGAAAGCAGACTCATCAAAAGGTCATGAAATAATTTCTCTATTCAAAATAGAGTAACTAAAGGCAAAATAGTTTACAGCATACAATGATAAGGAAGATGCTATCACTTACATTTTATATATTAACTTAAAGATTTGAAATAAGACAGGTTTGTCATGGCCTAGAAGATAATATCCTTCTGAATAAATGTCAACTAATTTTGATTGCCCTTCAATCCTGAGGATTACAAACATGATCCTGAAAATTTACAAGACAATATGATCAAATTGCCAGTATTTTTCTGTGTGAGGAAGTAACAAAAAACCTGCAATAACAAAAGTACCTAAGACTGACTATAAAAATGTAAAACAGAAGTATAAAGGTTAAAACATACTTGGTGAAAAAAATCTATCCTTAGCACATAAGTATGCCATAGCACCCCATAAAAAAAATGAAGTAAAATTTAAATGAGGCCAGGCAGTGGTGGCACACGCCTTTAATCCCAACACTTAGGAGGCAGAGGCAGGTGGATCTCTGAGTTCGAGGACAGCCTGGTCTACAGAGTGAGTTCCAGGACAGCCAAGATTACTCAGAGAATTCCTGCCTCAAAAAGCACCCCCCAAAAAAATTAAATGAGAAAAATGGATTCTTCTCTCCCTATTTGGAAGACAGAGCCTTACTAATGGAGTTACTATTAATAATAGAGTACTGCCTAATACATCAGAAGACATACGCACAAGACATACGCACAAGACATACGCACAAGACATACGCACAAGACATATGCACAAGACATATGCACAAGACATATGCACAAGA
>JADRCH010000056.1:10843735-10860449 GCA_019843965.1 Rhynchomys soricoides | reverse complement strand
ACACACACACACACACACCAGTAAATACACACACACACCAGTAAATACACACCACACACACACACACACACACACACACACACACATATAAATACACAGTAAAAATTTTTAAAATATGTAACAGACTAATACTTGCATATTATATCCCGGGACAAAGCAAGTGGGCAGTTGTTTCTATACTTGGACATTGGAATTTTCAATATAAAGAAAAAATAATCTACTCGTATGACCTCTAACATTCTTAAGCCCAAAATCTGAATCAGAAGCATCAATAAGAATGCATGGTGACTTTTATCCTTTAATTTTTTCAAAGAAAAAGAAAACATTTTATATATGTGTCCAATGAGAAATACTAGGCATTCCTACACAGCATTTCTAAATATCACCTCCTTGTAAAATGTCCTTGTAAATGATACCATGTCTGAAGGTGGAGGCATACAAATATCTAATATCATGTCTGAAGGAGGAGGCATGTAAGATGAACTGAAAACTCCAGAGGGTTGGTTATTCTAGAAAGCAAAGAAGTCATGAGAAGCTGCTGAGAGGACATGCAAAGGGCTCACATGCCAACTTGAAGAAGCCCTTACTGGTCAAAGAAAGAGCTCTTTAATCATTTATAAAGATTACATCAGCAAGATATTAAAACATGAAATATACTTAATCCCACAAACTCATGAGATGCTAAATGAATCTCCAGTTAGTGACCCGTGCAAGATGCTCAGGGTGAGAGGTGGGGGTTCAGCAAGCTTGTACCTTGTCTCTGCTGCCAAAGCTGTATCTCAAAATAATAAGAGATGAAACATTTCTTTATAGACTTATTTTTAGCAAACAGTAGAAAGAAAATATTAAAGTGAAAGATTAGAACTCGGTCATTTTGAAACCACTCATTGTTTCAAATGAAACAGAGAACCTGTTGTTAACAGCAGGGACACCACAGGAATGAAACATACAGACACGTACCTCCTGCAGGGACACAGCTCTCAAGAATGTCCTCCCATCTCAGCACTAGATTTGAGTCTGATCAAGCCTCAAAATCTAAGGCCAATTTATGGAAAGTGCAGGTGGTGGTGGCCACACAATAAAACATCTTCATGTACAACCTGCAAAGAGACCTGTGCTCAAGACGCTGCCTGTGTATTGACTCTTAAGAAACAACCACAGACTGCGCCCTCTGCGTGCCGTGTCTGTTGCAACTCAAACTTCCTTACGAGAACATAAGACTCAGCAATCTTAAACACTGGCTAAGTGGTAGATGTTGAGGAATTACTGTGGCTTTGGGTAAGAGGCAATTGTGCAGATTCTGTTATGAATCTTCGTCTTTTAAAGATATTTGTTCAAATACTTCCAAATAAAATTAAATGATGTTTGAGGTTTGCTTCAAAATAACCCAGAAAGGACAGAAAAGATCACCAAGAGTTAGCAACTGCATGAACACGGTGATCTTCATTATCATGGAAAACTTAAGATTTTGATCTCAGTCTGATGTATTAATGTTCACTAACCTCCGGATGTTGAAAATTCATCAAGGGACTCTGAAATCAAGAGTTCTAATGGCAAAGTACTAATACACAGAAAAACAAAACACAACTCAACACTGGAGAGAAGACTCAGTCAGAAAAGGGCATTGCCATGCAAGTACAATGGCGTGAGCTTGGACCCCGACTGGGATTTAAAAGGCCAGTTGCAGAGGCACATGCAGTTATCCCAGCGTTTTACCAGTCTAATTAGCTAAGAGTAAGGCAGACTAAAGTCTCAGGCAATAGCAACTTTACTCAGAGCATCAGACAATGTATACTCAGAGGGTTAAGAAGAATCACATAAAGTATACAATCACAAGGACAAGACACATGTGGCAAAACAAAACATTTTTCCATAGAGGCATATGAACAAATACTAGCCAGTTTTAATGAGTAATTGGAAGTAAACTCACTCCTATCTGCCACACCTGGGAGGAACACAAAAACACATTCCAAGAACTATTCCATGTTTTGAAGAAACCGAGATCAGAAGAATCTTGTCTTGTTTTCTTGGAGTTTTCTCACAAGTACTCAGAATTCTCCTCGACAATGCCATTGTTGAACCATTCCAACATTCCAACTCTGAAGTTGCAGAGACAGGAAGATCCCTGGGTTTACTGAGCAGCCAGCATAGACAAACTGGTAAGTTCTTGGTCCAGTGAAAGATACCAGCCTCACACAAAAAGCTAGAGAGTGATTGAGGAAACCACATGTCAACCTCTGGCCTTTACATGTACACACACACACACACGCATACACCAAAAATAAACATCAGCCAGATTGGTCCCCTCTGCCATCCATATATGAGACTATTAATAGCAACAGCTAGAGAACTGTTTTGAGGATTACATGAGGTAATTCAGTGACCACCACACAAGTAAAAGCACTCCATTTAAATGCTGATAGTGTTAAAGTTGGTTATGTAAGATAAAGATGTATCTTCCCAACCTCCCATCTGGACCTTTAAGGTGCTGTCTGGCTGGTCTTGACAAAGGGAAAGAACTCACAGAAGAGCATTCTTCCCTCCTCCCAAGGACTTAGTTATACCAGAAAGAATCCCTACACCCCATTATCCAGCTCCTACTCCACAACAAGTATTTTAAAAGCTTATACTTTTTATGTTTAATCTCCTATCATCTGTGGTCAACTGGTCCAAAATTATTACATGGGCAGCTCCAGAAACAAACAATACACAACTTGTAAACTGCACATGATTATTCTCAGCAGCACGATGACATCCCCTGTCATCCCACTCTGTCCATCTTGGGATGTGAATCATCTATCTGCCCAGAGTATCCACACTGTACATGCTACCCGACCATGACTCACGTCATAACCAGCTTGGTTCTCAGGCAGCTCTGAGGCAGAGGAGCAGAGATGCTGCAGTCTGGATGCACAAAGATGCCTATCAAAAGTTGTGCATAGTTTATTTCTGGGATCTCCTATTTAGTAATTTTGGACCCAGTTGACCATGGATGATGAGAGACTAAGCATAAAAAGTATTAAGCCTTTAAAGAACTTGTTGTGGGAAGTTGGATAACGGGGCAGAGGACTCTGTGTGGTTTAACCGTAAGTCCTTGGGAGGAGAGAAGTGTGCCGGTCTGTGTGCTCTTCCCCCTTGTGGAGAACCGCCAGCCAGCAGGCACCTTAATAGTCTAGATGGGTGAAGTCAGGGAGCCATGTGAACTGTTTAAGTGAAAAAGTTGAAAGTTCTTAATAAAGGAAAAACAAAACAAAATAAAACAAACAAACAAAACCCCAAAGACTATTATATACTAAAACCTATAGTACAAGATATTGCAAGAAAACAGTGTTTACATAATTTTATTAAAGTATTTTATAATTGCCTTAGCTAATATTGCTAATCAAAATGCCTAGCTCATAAGGTACACTTTATCCTAGGAATAAAAACTAGAAATAAAATAGACAATACAGGGTTTTACACCATCCTCAATTTCAGGTGGGAGCTGCCCAACACATTCCCTAATGACAAAGTGAGGCTAGTGTATATTATTTCCTGAATTACCATTTATGGACTATGAGGATTTAACTCACTCTTCATTTTCCATGGCTATGACATTCAGCTACATGCTAATTTTAAAGCCTTTTATTTTAGAATATATAATTAGCCTTTTTTTTTTTTTGGTTGAGAGGAAAAAGCATGCCTGTTATTATATCCCTAACAAATACTAGCTTTTCATGCTACCAACAGCCTGAATCCACCCCATTCTTCTTCTGACGTTGCTCTTGAATTTCATACTCTAAATTATCCCAGCTCATTTCTAAACCTGACACATGGCTATTAATATGATTTTTTTTTATCAGAGTCCTGGCACCATATCTTGGGCATGATCCTTGGGGGTCATCTTTATTACTTTCCATAATCATTTACTGGTTTATATCCTTAAATAAGTTTCTCAGAAAGGCTATACCATTTAGGGGTGGGGGAAGCTTTATGTACGGAGCTATATGTAAACTTTAAGGAGGGGATGCTCTAAGTCCTTTTCTGTCCTCATATTTGACACTTTCAGAGGCCCTGAGTTCCAGGTCAGGTCACTTTCTCCAGAACTCCTGGAGCACTGCTCCTCTGCCCTGGAGCACTGCTCCTCTGCCCTGGAGCACTAGTCCTCTGGCTTTTAACTTTCAGGGAGTCATTTGTCATGCTCATTCTCTTACTAAGAATATTTTGATCTGTATGAACAATAAAACCCGCTCCTATACAGAATTGACACGCTAGCACAGTTATCTAGTTTTTATCCCTTACTATGCCCACCCCACCTGTAACTAGAGCACATTTCACCCTCCTAGCCCTGCTAATCCTGGAGATGCATTTCTGGCCAGTTTGAAAACTAACCCTTTCACCTGGCTTCCTTCTCACACTCTCTTGGTGCTCAGGGGTGTACTCCTGCCACTGCGCCCCCTACTGGCAGGTTCCTGTCAAAGGAGATGCCCTGATGGAGGAGATGCCTGGCTCCATGTCCTGCTGTACCCTACAGCCTAAGTTTCCAAGCCAGAGAGTTATCTGTAATCTGGAATAGAATCTCCATTTGCAACCATTTGCTTTGAAACCTACACTAGTCATGTTTTCCCAAGACAGCTTTTGTCAAGATCACCAATAATAGTGATCGTCCGACATTCAATAATAGTGATCATCCTACATCCAATAATAGTGATCGTCAGACATCCAACAGTTAATTCCCACTCCATCCCTACTTGACCACGGCTTGCCACCTGCCTTCAGAAAGCAATCTCTTTTCCACCTTATACACTCACGGTACCAGCCACCCCCACTAGCTTCTTTTCCCTTATCTACACTCCCGATCCTTAGGTCATCTCTACAACTGACTTTCAAACTCAACATGCCCTCTTCCTATTGAACAAGTCATTTCAAATTCACACGTTTAAAATTAAAATGCCTCCATCCCATGGCTCTTACCTGTCTTCCTGACCTCACTAAGGAGTCTCTCTCTATTCAATGACTCTATTTACAAACCTAAGCTCACCTGGGTCCCTTCACATCTCTAAGTCTTCTCCAAAACCTGCCTGTTTAACCACCAAATGCTGTGTTGTACATCTACCCACGTCTTACCATCTACATTGCTACTGCCTGAGTCTGAGTCACCATCTTTTCTCAGTTGGACTTCTGCACTGGCTGCTGAGAACCTACTTTCATTCCCACAGTTAATTCTTCATGCTGCAGCCAGAAATAGCAACCTAGAGCAGAGATTACACAGTGGGGCTTCCCTGCTCAATCCACTTCAAAGACTTCCTAAGACCAAAGTCAAAGCTGCCCAAGGTTTAGCACTCTGCTTCCTTCCCTAGCCTTGTCAGGTCACTGCTGTCATCTCTTTCCCTGGGACAGATAGCCTTCTGTGCTTCCCACCTGACAAACTTTGTCCAGGCTTCACTCTCTACCTAGACCTTCCTGACAGGGGCTCCCTTATCGTGGTCTCAGCACAAAGGTCACCTTCTCATAACACTTTGGAATGAACTTTATACAGTGAGCCCAGTCACACCATTCTATTGTCTAGTTTATGTCTGCACAGACCTTACTAGCACTGGGAACACTCTTCTATTGACTGTGAGAAATCTTCACGGGTTTATTTTAAATAACTGAGAAATCTAATAGGATTTCAGACAAAATTCAGTAAAATTGACCCGAATTTATATTTACAGTTTGTATTTGACTAATATTTCTGGTTTGGAGACAGGGTCTCAGGTAGCCCAGGCTGGCCAACCACTCACTATGCAACTGAAGATGTCCTTGATCCCTACTGGTGCCTGCCAAGTGATGGGACTACAAGTGTGAGTGACCATGACTCGCTTAGACATATTATAAATAAATGTAATTACTTCTTCTCTTTAAAAATATGTGTAGCTTAAAGAACCATAGCAAGAAGATAACTCCTAATGACGCTGATACACTCATAAAGTAGCAGCTTGCTCAGCCATCATCAGAGGTGATTCCTTCTGCAGTTGATCAGAACAAATACAGAGACCCACAGCCAGACAATGTGCACAGAGTGCGAGACCTTGGAACATGGAGTCCTACATGGAGTGTCTCCACCACATCCCTCCCCCTTAGTGCTCAAGGAACCCCATGGAAGAGGAGGCAGAAAGACTGTAAGAGCCAGAGGGGATGAAGGACGCACGTGAAACAAGGCCTTCTAAACACAGCAGACCAAAGCGCATGTGAACTCAGAGACTGAGGCACCATGTACATGTCTACACAGGTCTGGGCCTGATGGGGAGCACTGAGAGCGTAGATAAACTCCAACCCCTAAGCCAGAAACTACCTCCATTTGATAACTGCTGGCAAAGGGAAAGTTAGTTTTCTCCAATAGTTTCACTGGGGTACAAACAACTCTAAAGGGCTGGCCCCATGCCAGACAGTAGGTGACCAACACGAACCGGCATCTTTGGGGGCCCTTCGCCTTATACGTTTCATCTGGCTTTCGTCTATCTGTTTCCTTCAGGTCTTCTGTGTATAGATCGAGGTGTCCTCCAGTTTTGTGTTTTCATGGGATTTCTCTGTGTGCCTATGTGTCTATTGTGTGTGTCTATGTGTCTCTATGTCTGCATGTGTTTATTGTGCTTTTTAAAAAATGTTTCTTTTTGTTCTGTTTGTTTTGTTTTCTGGCTGGTTTGATGGGTTTTATCTTACTTTATTATAATTTTTAGATGCCTGGTTTTTTTCTAATGAGAGAGAGAGACAGAGACAGAGACAGAAGGTGTGGATTTGGACGCGGAGTTGGACGCGGAGGGAAGAGGAAGGCTTGAGGAGGGATGGAGGGAGGAAGACACACAATCAGAATAGACTGTATGAAAAAATCTATTTTCAATTTTTTTTAAAACAAAATGTGTAGCTTCACAGAACCCTGAAGATTTCTGTTCCACGTGTAGGTTTCCAACTCATCTAAAGTAGTCATTGTGACCAAGAATGAACCAGTGTATTATCTGTTTCTCCTGTCATTGAGGGGTGAGATGGAATAGTTTGATTGGATGAAAAAAATAACTAGCTAGGAGACACACATCCGCATCCACATCCGCATACAAATATACAGGGCTTGCTAATTCAGTCTCTAAGAAAAGTTACTTTCCTAAAACTGGCCAAGAGCACTCCTATAGCAAAGCCAGGAAACTATCAATTACACAATATTTCACTTTTTTATCTAAAAGTACATTTTTTAAACAAGAATCTCCAATAATACAGGTTACACATAACTGGTCAGGAAATAACATGCCAAAGCCTACTTCAGTGCTAGGATGGCTCCTTCAGATCCAGATTCGCACGGATCCTAAAGTGAGCTGCAATCTGTAGAGATCTCTGTGTATGAACAGTATCCAGGATCATCTGGCTCACCCAGTCGATGAACCAAGTGTTTAAAAACTAGCGCGTTGTTAATTCCCTAACAAAACCCTGTGCTGGGTTTCTGTGTATAAAACATTGCTCCCTAGTTACCTCTGGCAGGCAACAGGACAAGAAAAGTAAAAGAAATAAAACAAAAAATGGAAATAAGGTGCTTTGTCTCCTCAAAAGAGAAAATAAATACAGAATGATACGGTGAAGGCAAGGTCCACAGCGCTGCTCCTAAGCCGAAACTGCAGACTGGCTTACGCAGAACATGAATGGTTTAAAACCTACAGTCTCTTCACTGTTTACATGCTTCTGTATATTTCCAGAAAAAAATTATTTTATCCGCACAAGATCTTTTCTTCTTTAAATATCAAACTATATTTGTTTAAAATAAAACTTGAAAATACTAAAACCTTTTAAACTATGTTGGATGTCTAAGTATGATTTTACTAGAATCAGTCAGACCACAGCAAACGCTAGCCTTCACATCTCCGACAGAATCAGCTTCTTTTAAATAACATTTTAAATAGCCTAATGAGAGCATAACTGTAGTGTATGTTCCCAAAGTTTAGTGGATCGACACTTGTTCAACACCCACCAAATGTCAGGCATTGCACATCGGATAAGTTAGATATAAAAAATGAGCGAAAACCTGCTGACTCGTTCGCATGAACAAGCTCGGAGTAAGAGAGAAAAACAATACAACAGAACACAGCTGCTGGAGGTAAAAGGAAGTAGAGGTGGTGAAAGGAGAGCCAAGGTTGGTGCCAGGAGGAAGCTGGGAGGTTTCCAGAGAGATGATGCTCCGTTTGTTTCTGTTTTCATGTATTACCAGAGGTTAAGCACAGCATGATGTAGGAGGAGGGGGTTAGGATGGGCAGTGGCAAATGCGGTTTAGCGCGGACTGGGCACAGTGGGCACACCTTTAACTCCAGAACCAAGTATGTAACCTGATCTCTGTACCAAGTCACCTAGGGCCTAAGAACAACAAAAAAAGGGGGGAGGGGCATACTTTCAAACTGCAAATAGCTCCTAAGCACTCAAAGTGTAGATCATCAGACCTGAGCTGTACGGCAAGTGGGGTAAGAATGTGGGAATTCCATGTTTAGTGCTGCACCATTCACAAGAGCTGTGATATGGACTAGCCTGGATGTTCATCAGCAGATGGTGGTGTACAGAAAATAAGGTAGACATGCACAATGCAAGTGTATTCACCTGTAAATATGGCACTGCAGGAAAATGGATGGAACCTAAGGTTGTTCAGGTCATTTAAGTAAGTCACACCCAGAAAGACAAATACCCCAGGATTTCTCGTATGTAGAATCTAGGCAACAGTTTATATTTGATGAAATGGGGGAACAGGTCTAAAGGAGGTGAGGAGGAAGACAGGGCAAGGAAATTCATGTTCTTTGTATAGTAACCAAAATTTTTTTACACACATAGCACATGAGCTTTTGAAAATTTAATACACACAACACACTTGGACAATCTTTTCTATATTGTTTATGTGTTGAAACAATATTTTGGATTATTCAGTTACCATATATTAAAATTAACTTCACCTGCCTATATTTTTGTATGCTTATTGAAAAATACGTACTTCACATTACATAAGTATGAGACAATCTGGGTTGAGATGAGCACACTGGCTGTGAGCGTCAGTAAGTAATGAGTGAGGCTAGATCAGGTGGAAGTTACAATCACAGGCAGATTGCTTACAGAAACAGAGGATCTTTAGGAAGGTTAAAGCACTTAGATGTATGCGACCTTCACAAAGGCCCACCATAACCCAAGAACCGAGGTTTGTGCTACAGTAACATAGCTAGGGGTATGGAGCTTCAAAGTAATGCTGGAGGCATTGAGCAAGTCAAATAGGCCAGACTTGGTGATGGACTAAATGCAGAGTATGAGAAGAAGAACCTGGAAGAATTTTGACTTATAAAACTGGATGCAAATGATATCATCTGGCTGCATGGGGTTTATCAGACATACGGAGTCTGAGGTACCTGTGGGCAGATTAATCCAACAGGAAGTGCCTGCAATTACCTACATAGAAGCTGGAGAGATGCAAAATTGGGGGTGTGCTGATAAGTTATAGATAGTAGAAGCCAACAGGAAGGATGCAGTTGGCCAAGAAAACTGTGGGATGAAAAAATGGAAGACTGAGTTGTGGGCAGAGGAGGGGGTGTCCCCACAGCTTGACAACAGGAGGGACTGCTTGAGTCTTTTTCCAGCAAGTCTTACAGAAGTGGTTCTGTGATGCTAAAGAAATACAGCTTTGGAAATATTTCTTTTCCAAGGGCATCAAGTGCTTTTGACGTCTGAATGACAGCTTATCAATTTAAAGAATTGAAGCAAACTCATCTTTCCTGCTATACATTGAATAAACATACTAACCAATACACAACCAACCACAGGGTGAAATATTGTAAGCAGTAATAGAAAATTGGAGTGTGGAAAGAGACTAGAAAGAACACAGATTAATGAGCATGAGAAAAATGAAACCTCCGTTTGCCTTTTCCTCGATGCCTGTAGCTCTTTCACCCCTAACCCTCACCATTCAAATGACTTTTTAAATTTACTTATTTATGTTTGTTTCTTTAGTTAGTTAGTTAGTCAGTTAGTTATGTGGGTGTTTCGCTGAATGCCATGTCTGTGCATCATGTATATAGTTCCAGAAGGTCCAGAAGACAGCATAGGATTCCCTGGAACTGGAGTTACAGACAGTTGTGAGCTGCCATGTGGCTGCTGGGAATCAAACCTAGAACCTCTGAAAGAGCAGTTAGTACTCTTGACTGTTGAATCATCTCTCAAGCCCTAAATTATGACTGTTGATCTAATCCTGAATGCACGGTTGGGCATAAACATGTGGTCAAGCATACCCTGCTTGGGCGAAGAGCTAAGCCCCTCAAACTTCGGGATGGAGATGTGCAGACAGGAGCTGGTCCATGACAGAAGAAAGAAAAAAAACCCACAAAATCAATCCTAAAAGAAAATCTACTTTCATAAAACCTACCTCCCCACCCCCACCCCACTTACCCAAGCATAGGTACAAATGCCTCCATAAAATTAATCCTCACAATGTGTCTGCTATTCATTGCACCCCTCCTCTGGGGGAAAAAATACTGCCACTAGTAACTGGTTACCAACCAAAGATGCTATTACTTTTCAAGCCCATGAAGTGAATAAGAATTTACATTCAGGTGAACTGGACCAGCCCCTCACACTGGGAAACACTGTTCCCTTGTTCAGCTAGCGCGAAACAAAAGGCATCTGTATCCACTCCAACTCAGTTATGCCAACAGGTCGGTTTTGCTAGCTACCTTTATTCGCCTCATTCCATCCCTCACGGATGTATAAGAGTAATCCACAGCCTGGACCAAAGTGCCTCTCCACTTTAACGACAGTGTAACAATAATATCCTGGACTGTTCCAAAGTCTCTGAGAGGCTCCGCGCGCCCTCCTTTCTCATCCCGATCTCTCTCAGCCTCCAGAGGTTTCTTTCTGGTAACTTCACTCTTCTCTGGATCCACATGCTTCTCTGGATCAAGTATGCACATGCTTTCCTCCTGCTTTGGCGGGCTAACAAATCCCACCCCCTCGACTTTCACTCGCTTCTCTACAAAGCCGCATCAGCGGTCCAGCACCGCCCCGCCCCGCCCCATCACGTCCATCCCCCGGCCGCAGACCCCTTCTTTGGCTTCGGCCCGCCCCTCACCCTCCAAGCTGGCACCTCCTGCTTCTGCCTGGATCATCGGCCGATTCCGGAGTCCGGCCGACAGCTATGGCCCGAGACCTAGAGTACCCGGACGCTGCAGACTGCGGCTGCGGGGAGTTTGAACTCACTCACTGTAGGGACCACGGCAGCGGGCGGCGGCTCGGCGGCTTCGGCTCCCGGGCAACGGAGCGGAGGCCCAGCTTGCACCGCGGGAGGACCGGCCTCCGCCTCCCGACTTCCCATTGGTTACTGGCTTCATATGGCTATTTCTATTGGTTACGGTGGCGTTGGAAGGCGGGATGGCGAGGCGAGCGACATTAGCCATTGGTCGGCCGCTGAGGTGGGGGACCGCGACCCGCGAGGACAGTTGCAGCGCGAAGCCGAGCGTCCAGGACCGACCGAAGGGTTGCCAACAACGGCTCCGGAAAGTCTGTGAAACTGGCCGCTGAACAAAATCCTTGGAAACTGCCCCGACTTCTTTCTGAATATTTTGGGTTTCGTTTTAAAGAAATCATAATGTACTTTTCTGGTTCCGCTGAAATTGATCTGTAGGAGGGTGTGGACTTGATACTTAAATGATGCTCCTGCCTGGGGTCTGGACTTTCTTGAGACAACTCATCTTGAATATGGCTTGTGCGTGATTTTTAAGTTCTGAAGGAAATTTGGGGCAAAAGGATAATGGGAACACGTTTTGTGGAGAATTATGTTTTTAAAGGAAATACTCTGGAGTGCATGCCAGTGGGCTAAGGGCGGCTGGATGGCTAATTTTTCTTTCAAAATTGACAGTGCGCACTAAGCAGCATTAATTACAGTAGGCAAAGAAGCCATAAAGAAAATCTTTTCCACGGGGGCTTTGAAGCTCCCTGAGCTTCTCATCCAGGCCGTTTAATAAGACTACTCAGTTCCTGATTGAAGCCTGCTAGTGTCTGTCTGGATTTCATTCTTCAACTGCAGATCGAATTCTTTGATGCAAATATATTCCAATCCGTTGCCCAATAAAGATCATCGTTCCCATTTCTCGCCTCACTTCGTTTTTTTCCCTTCAAGTAACAGACCAACTTGCCTAAATATTGTAAATGTAATTTTCTATGTAATTTCCTATGGTACAGAGTTTGCCATAGGAGGTACCAATTGTCCTTTAGTGAAAGTAAAATAGGGACTACCTCAAACTGCCATGAAATCCTTCATATCACATAGTTTAGTCCCATACTTCTCTGTCAAAATAGCTCACTGTTGTTACTGACAGAGTTAATAGAAAGTAGTTTAACAATCAATATAGAAAGATGCTGGGGAAGAGTCGAGAAACATGCCATTTCCCTGGACAACTGCCCCCAGCCCCTCCTGAGAAGGACTGGTGCACTCAGAGACAGCTAATAACTGTGACAGCCGAGCATGCAGAATGCTCTAGGCTGTATGGTCCCATCCTGTTTCAATCCATGACTTAGATATTGTTAGCTGTCATTCATCCTCCAGAAAATAGATTCAGGGAGTAGTAAATAATGAGGTCAAGATAGAACCACGTGGTTATTAAATTCCAAATCTAGCATCTTTAGAGTGTTTCTCTAACAGGGTAATAGGCAAGTCAAAAAACAGTCCCTAAAAATTTAGAAATCTCCCAAACAAAAACACCTAATTGTGCATAACATTTTCAGTACCCTTATTACAGCGCACACTGTTATTATGTCAGAGTTAATGCTTGCTTTATCTGACCTTGAAAAAAAGACCAAAGTAATTTATAACCCTCCACTAAAAGCCAGTTTTACCAAATTGATGTTTTAAAGGCTTATCTGAAGTTTGTGATGATAATTTCACCTTTCTACATGACATGGCTTTGAGCTGTCATTTTGTTAGGACTTCAGTTTAATGATTATATTATTTCACTTCACTGGGTACTACACAGGTTACAGCTTTTCAGGAAAAAGAAGAGATGAAGCTACCAAACCACACTTTAATATTTTTGCTAATTGAAACTATTTAACTGCATTAAATATTTGCTCTTTCTAAAGATTTTATTTGGCGATGAATCCTGCTCACCGTTGGGTACTCTGGGGTTGTGTTTTTAGTCTCACGGGAATTCTTCTGTTACTGCACTGACGTAAGACTTCCATTGGCCAGGTGGGCAGTGGTGGTGCACTCCTTTAATCCCAGCACTCGGGAGGCAGAGGCAGGCGGATTTCTGAGTTCAAGGCCAGCCTGGTCTGCAGAGTGAGTTCCAGGACAGCAAGAGCTATACAGAGAAACCCTGTCTCAAAAAAGAAAAAAAGACTCCCATTGGCTAATAAATGGCCTTTTTTTTTTTCTGCAAGACTTGCCATGTTTGATACTCTGTGGCAATGACACCTAGAAAATTTCACTATTTCTACAAATGGTTTTCTAATAGAATCATTCCAGTTTTTCTTAAGAGGTAGCTACTATTGCAGAGTCAGAAAGATTTGTTAGAATCTTCAACCCATTCACTAACCAGAGGTATATGTAGCCTTCCTGCCATCAAACAATACAAAAATTGCATTGGTCACAATTTTTAAAAGGGGAGATAGATATATATGCATACACACATATATAATATAATAACTACAACAATAGATCATCCTCAGCAAAAGTTCAGTTGTTCATAAGATACCATTCTTTTAAAAAGTTGTGTATGACAGATACCTATAATCCAAAATTTGAGAGCCTCAGACAGGAATATCTCAACTTCCAACCTTGGCTTTATACATAGCAAGAATCTTGTCTTAAACAAACCAAAAACAACAAAATATAAAAACCAAACCAATTACCCTGGACAATGGGCAAAGAGACACCTTGTTGATGTTGTTCATATATCAGTCAGGGGCAGAGCAGATGGCAGTCCTTTGTTCATCCTTGCCTGATGCCTGGCTTGGTGGTCAAAGCTGCTTTATGCCTAGGACACACAAAAATCTAGGACACAAAAATCAAATCAAATTCCCTTGCTTTGTGGCCAAAACTGTTTTATGCCTAAGACACACAAAAATTAAACCAAATCCAGACAGCACAGCACAGGGGGAGGAAAACAGAACTGCATTCTGCCATGCCATAAGGTGAGGGCAGGAGAAAAATGCCCGCCGACCTGCCCTCCACCCCATAGCATAAGTAGGCCATAGACACACAAAGCCCTGCCTACCACCACGCTGCACATCAAGAGAGGAGGAAGACAGAAGGAGACCTGCAATAGCTATAACATCCACAGACCTGCAGTCCAGTGAACAGCACAGGCAGGCCATAGCCACCCACTTGCCACTCTGCCATGCAGCGAGATGGGGGATGTAACCAGGGGTCTGCCCGCCACACGGCCAGCCTGCAGTGGGAACAACCACAGTGTACAAATATATGGTGGACAGATGGGAGAGAAAGAGAAGTGGAGCAGCTTGAGCATCATGAAGAAAGAACTGGAGAGTCAAGGGTGGAGAGGAGGAGCCTGTTTTGAATGGCCAGTGGCACCACCTGGGGCCATGGTGAGGTCCCAGCCTGAGCTGCTGCTGAACACCATGTCTGGGTCCATGGCTACACAGTGGCAGGGGTCTGTGTTGATGTCCATGGTTCATATTACCACTAGAGAACATGGGGAAGATCCTAGTAGGGGCAGCCTATGGGAATGATGTGGATGTCCAAGGCTGTCTAGAACTGACCCTGCCCCTCATCCTGGCTCCAGTGTTTTGTTTGGCCAGAGCTGGCTCCACTTCTCACCAGTGGCAACATCACTTGCTAGGGCATCATAGTGGAGCTGGCCCTGGTGCCAGGGGTGTGGGTGAGCCAGCCCCCTGAATGTGGGAGAGCTGATTCTGGGAGTTGAGAAAGCTGGGCGGTCCTCTCACCCCTATACACTGCCACCAGAGGCAGTTGGAAGAGCTGACCCCAAGAGCAGGCCCTACACCTCACCTGGGCAGCACGATAGGCTGTCCTTGTTTGAGAGGCTGCGAATGAGCCAGCCTCAAGGATGAGAGCGAAGAAGGGCTGTTCCCACCATTCCTCTGCCATGAGGTGGCGTGGGTGGGGGGTGATGCCCTCTCACCCCCTACTTGTGACAGACAGGAGAGCTGGCCCTAGGATCATGAAAGTGGGTAATCTGGCCATGTCCCTCACCAGCTGCAGCACTTGGAAAACTTGGACCCACATCTCATCATGGAATCTGTAGTATGTCATAGTGTGTCCCACAATAAATCCCTCTGTCCACACATCTCCACTGGCATATGTTCATTGCCAAAGCCAGCTCTCCTGAGTGCTGCCACCTGTGAGAGGTGGTGACAGCTTATAAGAACTGTCATAGTTTTATGGGTTTTTTACATAAATATCAAAGTTTGTATTGAATAAGTATTAAAGTTTGGCGATTTAAAAATGGAACTTCATGTTCATATTGCTTTAAATATATTCCTTGATTTGTGTACTAAGTAAATAAGCTGTCAGCATATAACATTAATAAAGAGCATCTGTAGTTGGTATTTTTAAGAAACTGAATGACTTAAGAAAAAATGAACCAAAGGTTCAAGGCAACTGAAGACCTAGAAGGTGGGACTGCTCTTGCAAAAACACACAGTCTAATCTGACTCATCTTTGATGGCTCAGTGGTTAAGGGCACTGACTACTCTTCTAGAGGTCCTGAGTTCAATTCCCGGCACCCACGTGGTGGCTCACAACCATCTGAAGTGGGATCTGATGCCCTCTTTTGGTGTGTCTGATGACAGCTACGATGTACTCATAAATAATAAATAAGAAAAAAGTGAGCATAGTACTCATAGCTGTTGATTATTATACCGTGTAAAAGAGGAATTGTTGAATACTTAATGACATTTTTGAGTGATTTACTGTGTCTGTTGAAAAAGAAACTGAACCATTTTAGATATTCACTGGAAACTTTCTTTAAAATTGTAAGGTAATCATTAAAAGTATCTGAGTTTTGTAGAGTTTATTTCAATTGGGGGAGAAGCTTTCCAGCCATGTTAGATTTTTTTACAAAACAACCCTATATCAAAAAATGAAATTCACTCCTTACATATTTGTATGGACCAATCTGGTGGATTTTTTTTCTTTTTAAATTTAAGAAAAGCACATAATTATAAGCTGTCCAGTCTAAGAAAAACAGATAATTTAACTAAATGTCTCCATCCTTTGATACATCTTAATTGGAAACAGCCACACCTTAAGTATTCACTAGGCTCACACCAGTCATAGGTACCTCACAGTCAGCACACATTTAGACTATTTACACAGAGGTATAACATGAGTGATGGGAAGACGACTTCTGAGAAGAAAACTGATGCTGCACTAGAAGCCTGCATCCTTAATTCCAACTCTGACTTTGCCTCTTACTAGCAGTGGCAGTGTTTAGTTTAGTTTCTTTGTTTCTTTCTTTCTTTTTCAGTTTGTTCTGATATTGTTTTATTTTTAGGACAGAGAATTACAGCATCAGTTGCCACTGCCTTCCTCGGAAATAAAAGCCCTATATCTAAAATACAAGAAGCAGGTTTCATCAAAGGAGCGCCTTGCAGTGAAAGGGCACAATGCAGTACATGGCAGAGGAGGCTGGGTACAAATGGCTTGCAACCTCTGTGAACTTGTTCTCTCTCTCTCTCTCTCTCTCTCTCTCTCTCTCTCTCTCTCTCTCTC
>JADRCH010000056.1:10827106-10841146 GCA_019843965.1 Rhynchomys soricoides | reverse complement strand
CTCTGTGTCCACTGAGCCACATTCCCAGGCATGCTTTTTCTAGTAAGGTGTTATTGGAAAACAACAAAGGGGCAGACAGGCTTTCTGTACAAAATCTTTGCAAGTAGTGGTCTTAAGCATTCCATGCTGTCAGTATCCACGTATAAATGACAGACTTCCAGGGATCCAAAAAGCAAGTAGGAATGAGGTCATGGTACCTCTATCAGGGAGCAAGTTCTATGTGCCTTGACCCAACCTGGAACACCATGATCAGTACTCAGGACAAAGGTGAGGCTGATCACTACACTGTGACATTATTCAACACATTCAGGAACACAAAAATATTTATCCCTAGAATACCAAGGGAACAATACAAATAAGTGGGGAAAGTATCTACCAAAGTGTCTCAGGCTTTCTCTTCCCACCTGCTAAGCAGGTTGGCTGGGATATTTTGCTCCTGATCCCCAGAAACTTTGAACTATTGCCCCCGAAGAAGCCATGGGTAATTAGGACTCACCACCATCCTCAGGACTACATATGGGTATCAAGTCCGACCCTGGAAAATGCTTCTCATCTTCATCTTCAGCAGAAGAGGCCTGAGTTTGGGAAAGGGTAGAAGAAACCAGAGGTTTGTTGTTTGTTTTGTTTTTGATTTGGGGGGGGGTTGTTGTTGCTTGTTTGTTTACTCTTCTGGAGCACAGTGGGTGGGGACTGAGAGGTGGAAATCCATTCGAACAGCTCGTATTAATCCACAGTGTCTAAAAAAAGAGATGTTAACATCTCATGACCGACGCTGGTCAGTTACAGGCTCTTTGTTCAGTGGTTTGGTGTTCTCATCCGGATAGAGTGTTTGAGACAATTGTTTAAAGAGTTTCCCATTGGTGGGAGACATCTTTTTTTTTTCTATCATTTGCTTATATTTGTGTACAGCTTTTTATGTGAATTTATATTTTCTTTCTTATTAATTTGTTTATTTTGTTGATACTTTATTCATTTCAAATGTTTCCCCCTTTCCAGATCTCCCCTTGGAACCTCCCTATTCCCTCTCCCGTTTCCCTGCCTCTATGGGGGTATTCCCCCACCCACCTACCCACTCTCGTGTGGTGGGAGACATCTTAAATGCTAACATTTATTTCTAGTGTAGCAACATCTGAAACTGGAACCAAAATGACCTTGGCTAGAAAGGCTTTGTGATACAGACTACAGTCCAGTTTTGTTCTCCATGTAAAAAGACATGGCAAATGCCACTGAGGTTCTTGATTGCATGTGAAAGAAGGAGGCTTGATGGAGGGGATGCTGGGTAGCCAGACATATAGTCAGAAGGGGAATGCAATTAGCCCTGAGGCAAAGTCCTCCTCTTCCTCAAAGACATAGAGGACCTTGGTAAAGCCGATCATTGCCAAGGTAACCAGGCTTTGACTCCTTGGAAACATCCAGGCCTCTGGAGCATGGTCTCAGCTCAATATGCTGGACCATAACAAGAGACTTGGCATCCTCAAGCCCCTGATGGTGTCCCTTGGGAAAAAGCTGATGCCAGCCCTCTCCTCCCTCAGATATGTGGCACCATCTTCTTTCCTGCTCCTCAGCTTGGTCATCTTCATGGTTCTATATCCTGGTGAGAACGGATTGAATTCAACCATGGGAACCACACCTGAGAGCTTCACCTAATCCTTAGCCACTCAAAGGTTCTTCTGGGTTTTTTTCTTTGTTTGTCTTTGCTTTTCTGAGACATTCAGGGCTCTGTATGTAGCCCTGGCTGTCCTATAGCTCCCTACATAGACCAGGCTTGTTTCAAACTCACAGAGATCCTCCTGCGTCTGCTTTGTGAGTGTTGGTATTTAAGGCATTTACCACCAGGCCTGGCTAAGATTCTTCTTCTGAACCTAGGATTAAGATGGTTTTATCTTCCTCATACCTCAAAATGGTGTTAAAAATCAACCACAGAGCCTTGGTATCATTAAACATCATCCATGCGTGAGGAGCAGAGTCTCCATTTCTCTCGCCATATGTGTTTATCTTGTAACCTATTTTCACATCTCTCTCTCTCTCTCTCTGTCTCTCTCCCTCTCTCCCTCCCTCCCTCCTTTCCTCTCTTTCTCTGAATCTGTGTGTCTGTTTCTGTGACCTCACATCTCTTCTTTTGTAATCTTCCTGTGATGGTTTGTATATGCTTGGCCCAGGGAGTGACACGGTTGGGAGGTGTGGCCTTGTTGGAGTAGGTGTGGCCCTGTGGGTATGGGTTTTAAAACGCTTGTCCTAGCTTCCTGGGAGCACGTATTCTGCTAGCAGCCTTCAGATAATGATATAGAACCTTCAGCTCCTCCTGCACCATGTCTGTCTGGATGCTGCCATGCTCCTGCCTTGATGATAGTGGACTGAACCTCTGAACCTGTAAGCCAGCCCCAAATATATGTTACCCTTATAAGAGTTGCTTTGGTTGTGGTGTCTGTTCACAGCAGTAAAACTCTTAACTAAAACACTTCCCATGTGTCTCTCTCTGAGTGTCTTAAAGAAACAAGATGTTTTATACCTAGACTATGTTTCAAATACTGCGTCACCAGAATGTTATGGAATCTGTCCAAGACGTTAGACTGGTGGGAACCTAGAATTCAACCAAAGCATAGTTGAGAGCAGTGACTGGAACAATTGCATCAATGCTTGTCTTTCATAGTTTAATTGCTCAGAAAAGGTACTATCACCAAGGTGACTTATAAAATAAAGAGTTTATCTGCAGCTTAGCATTTTAGAGGTCGACTCTATGACCATCAAAAATGCATGGCAGCAGGCAGGCAGGCATGGCTCAGGAGCAGCAGCTGAGAGCTTACTCTCTGCTCTACAACAGGAGGCACAGAGAGAGTTCACTGAGAACGACTTGGGCTTTTGAAACCGCCAAGCCCAGTCCTAGTCACAGTAACAGTGACATAAGTTCTCCAACAAGACCACACCTACTAAAATGTGAGTTTGCTGTCAAGTGTCAAAAATATAAAGAAGGATTTAAAGCAATATTTAGTTTAGCAGGAGGGAGGAGAACGAAAGAGGACAAGAGGAAAGGCCGGCCATTGCACCTGATGCTAACAAAATTATCAAAGAGACAAGGACTCCGGAGGCCAGAAAGGGCACCAGACCCCACTGAAACTGGAGTTAGATGGTTCTGAGCTGCCACGTGGGTGCTGGGGATTGAACCTGGGTCCTCTAGAAAGAGCATCCAGTGCTCTTAATCACTGAGCCATCTTTCCAACTCCTGCCTTATCTTTTGAAATGGGGTCTCTTCCTGATCCAGGAACTCATTGATTTGTCAAGAGTGGCTCATGCCACAGGGACCCTTCTGTCTGTGTCTCCCAGCACTAATCTGACAGGTACGTGCCATGTTGTCTGGCTTTTTACATGGATGGTGGGCATCTGAACTCCAGTTCGCAAATGCACACCAACCACTTCACCAACTGAACTGTCTCCCTAGCCCCAGAGGTGATACCTTTTGAAGAGCATTTTTTTATTAGCTCTTTAAAGGCTGTTTTAAATTCCTCTCCTGTGCTTTTTCCAATGCAGGCTATTAAAAAAATTTCAAGAACATACAAAGTTTCATCTTTAATATTCATAATGGAACAAGAGAGAGTATCAAAATGGTCAGGGAGCCAAGCAGGTGTGTGCACTGGACCATATAAAAACCAGCTGGAGGCAAATGTGAGGGCCTGTGCCTGTAACCTTAGCACTGAGGGGCAGAGACAGGAGGATGGACATGGTTATGTAGTAAGATGCTGTCTCCTAAAAACGAAAAGAAAGAGAAACATAGATAAGCCACCTGGGGTCTTTGCAACTGAAGTTTATCCTTTCAAGGCAAGATCCAGAAAGGGACAGTGTTCACACAACAGCTAGATGCTCAGGCCTCCAATCCAGAGCTACAAAATGGGGATCTTCATGCCAGGTGACGCGTTTGCTCAGAGAACCTTCAAAAGCATGGGTTTACAGGAACCTGAACTTGCCTTTGTTAAAGCTCAATGGTTGAAGTGGGGCCTGGGGCCAGCAAGATGGCTCAGCTAATAATGAAAGAATATGTTGCACAAGTCTGGCACCTGAGTTCTACTCCTGATAGTGCATAAAGCTGGAAGGAGAGAACCGACTCCACAAGTTTTCCTCTGACCATCTCTCCGGCCCCAGAATCTTTTTATTATAAGAAATCTGGGGGATAGGAAAACATGACTTTTAAGTCACAAAATTTGTGTTAAAGGATATAACGTATTCAAAAATATTAATAGACCCTTTCTGATTTTCTCTTGACAAATACTACTGACAATCATTTGAGAGTTCTAGTTTCTGAAGTAGTCTTTAAAATTCAATAGAAGCTTTATTGAGAAGTCTGCAAGATGGAATAAAGAAGGCTGATTTAAAATTTGTAATTTAAATGTATTTTTTTCTCTAAATCCTAAAGTTCAGTCAATTGGAATATAAGTTAAAGATATAAGATCCAATAGCATTTTACATTTCAGAGTGGTGTAGTTAAGAGATTTGAAGTTATAAGTCAGGAAGATCTGGCTGTCACTCAGAAGTTGCAAATTGGTACCAGTTACTTAAATTCTCCATTCTGTGTTTACCAGCCTAGCATTTAACGGATGAGCCATCTTCCCAACCATAGTTCCTTGTCTATAAAATGGAAAACATCCACCCCGTTGGCTATTTTGAACATTCTCATGCACTGGACAGTAGCTAAAGAATGGGAGCTAGGAGTCACTCTATGGTAAACATCGCTATAACAGAAACCCTCTTAGAGTTAGCAGCATTTGTGTAGATGATAGAAAAGAAAAAGACATCTTCATACGGTAGCCACATTCTGTGACCTACATAAGCAAAAACTAAAAATACTTCATGTTCCTAGAAAGGAAAATTGAATAAAGAGGTCAAATAACCTCAAAGTGATTCATGGGCTAATTAATATCACAAAACCCATTGCTTTAAATAATTTTAAAATTATTGTGAGATATAATTTAATCACATTGCTAGTCATTGTATTTCTATTTCCTGTTAATAAAAACTTCATGAGAATTTTATGTTTGAATATTCTTTAATAAAAGAATATCTTGGAGGACAAAAGCTATCAAAATGGAATGACTGTAATACAGGACACATTGGCGTTAAGACTTCTTGATAGACTAGAAACAAAAAGATTTAAGCTGACTTCTGCTCCAAAAGAATATGAGAATGGGTGTGTCCTTTTATTTGTACCAATATTCAGTATTTTCACTCTTGAAATATGAAGTGAAGTGACATCTCATTTCGTACATCAATTGCACCTCATACATTGAGTCTGGTAAGATTGTAGAGGCGTCTAACGATGTCAGCTCTTATTAATATGTGTTCTTTCAGCTGAAGCAGCTACCTTCATTCTGATTCTATGACGGTATTCAGTATGACACTGCAGTGTTGATAATCAGCGTACGTTTTAAGTTGATATTTTATGGTACCCAATGTGTTCGGTTTCCTCAATTTGGTGTTTGTCCTTTCGATGTGACTGTAGTTTTGAGGTAACAGAAACTATAATTATTTTTGGTCCTGGGGATCAAAGCCAGGCGTCGTAGATATTAGGCATGTCTCTACCATTTGTAGACCAGAAATTGTAGTTCAAGAATCATATTTATCAATCTTGTGTGTGTATGTGTCTGTGTGTGTGTGTGTCTGTGTGTGTGTACATGTGTATGTGTCTGTGTGTGTCTGTGTGTGTGTATATGTGTGTAGGTGTGTGTGTCTGTGTGTGTGTGTACATGTGTGTGTGTAGGTGTGTGTGTCTGTGTGTGTGTGTGTCTGTGTGTGTGTACATGTGTGTGTGTAGGTGTGTGTGTATGTGTGTGTGTGTAGGTGTGTGTGTGTATGTGTGTGTGTGTAGGTGTGTGTGTGTGTGTTGCTCACTGCTTTAACTTTAGGATATTTTTATCTTGCCAATTTTTTTCATTTTAAATGTATTTACTTTCATTTTATTTACCATTTATTAATAACCTATTATTTAATTTTATTCTCAAAATTTATTCACTTTAAATTTGTGCCTGTTTTTTATGTTAGGAATTTTTCTACTTCGTTTTTAGGTTCATGTGACATGTGTTTGATAAAAGGATGGGAGGTACAGGACGGACACACAGACATACACACTGCCTCAGCTACAGGGAGCACTCTCCGGATCACCGGCTGAGTAACATCTTCTCTTGTCTTCAGTTTGGGAAGTTTTCTTTACCCACGTATTTTTTTAGTGAGTAATATTTTTTCATTTCTTCATACAATATTTAATGTTTAGACATGGTATATCTTTCCTCATAATTATTTTTCATTTTAAGGATATAATTTTTCTATTCATTCACCTAGTTTGAGGGAAATGTTGAGGACATGATTATATAATGACATAGCAAATTAAATATAACAATGTTTTAAAAATAAAAACTCAACACAGGATTAAAAACCATGTGCAAAAATATGTACGCTGCCTTAGGACGAAGGAACTATGATTTTTTTCATATTTATCTTACAGTCCTTGTCCTTATTTGTAAACAGCTTTATGGTTAGAAAAAGAGATATTAATTTTGAAATTTCAAGAAGAAATGTGTAGTCACTTCTACAGTGATTCTTCTTCTCTGCTCATGTAGGGCATACAGAGAGTAGTGATGGCCATTTTATAATTCTTTCTTGACCACATGCACAAAATAAGAAGAAGAGATGTGGAGTCAAATACCATCATGTACCTATCAACAAACCCTGATAAAAACGTATCCAGGCTGTTGTGTTTTAACCAGCACATTTAGAGTATGTCTTGTAGCATTTCATAGGTCATTATTTAAATGGTGATCATTAATGGCTGGGGCAAGACACCAAATATAAGTATGACTTAGGTTTAAATTATTAAAAATCAACACCTATTTCTAATGTTTCTCTTTTTAACTCATTATTTAAGTCACTCATGGCAGGGAAATGATCCAAGCTGTACGGAAATGTGAAGAATTATAACTCTTACAGAACTAGAGAAAGCATGTAGCCAGTCAGGGACCAACTATAGAATGAAGACAAACATGCCAAGAGCTATTAACAGAGAAAGGACAGGAAAGCCCCCAGGCTAGAGCCCTCATCACCAGGCCTTCCAGGTGTAATTATGTCTGAATATTTACCTTTGCACTAAATGAGCACCAGCAGACAATGCATCGCCATCGGTAATGGGTGAGCTTGCAAACTCACTTCAGTCAGCAAACATTACATGTCCAAAGAATGCCTTTTCCCCAAGTAAATTTTAATATTTTGTGAGAAAATTATTGATTTATGTGTCTCATTTGGCAGACAAAAAAAAAAAAAAAAACAGCTCTTTTTCCGTCATGCCATTCCGGGAGAAAAGTTTCGCTAATTGCAGGGAGTTTTGAATTCATCATGCTGGAATAGACAAGCTATTATGCATATTACAGTTTATTATTTTGAACCTCATTGATTTAAAGACTTGAGATTGTTCGAATCCAACTGGGCTATTGCTTTCCTTAGAGTTATCACGAAAGGAAGTGTTTACTATGCAAATTAATATCTTGAATGAAAGTCCCCTAAGAGAGAAAAGTCATTTGAACATTTCAGGTATGGGAATCAAATGAATTTCTCAAGACTAAAGGATGCAAGGAAGGGGGGGGTGATGGCTATAGGTCATGAGCAGAGGCTCATGCTCTGTGTACAGAGGCTTTTGCTGGGAGTACTGCAGAGTGTGACTACAGAAATGGATGAACTACAAATCGCACAGCTAAGGCACAGGCTGTATGTACACAGAAGGGCCATTCACTCTAAGATGAGGAGGTGATTGCTTTCTGTGCTGCCCACATAAGGGTAGTGGAAGGTCCTGGCCTCAATCCCAGCTCTGCATAGTTGCATCAATACACCATACATATGAAAATTTCACCATAATTTTGAAAGGGGGAGATCTTATTTGAGTGTATTTAAACCAGAGTCCCATTAATTAATACTTAGAAAAATGATGTACTCTCTCTGAGATTATTGTAAAATAGGAACTGTCTACAACAAGAGCACCCTCGGAGGCCAGCAGACCAGCAGTGAACCAGCTGTCCAACAAGGGCTTCTGATGACAAAGGAAAGGAATCCACCAAAGGCCTCCTCGGCCCTGTGGGTGTTTTCAAATTTAACTGTTGCTCATGAAACTATTCAAGCATATGTACCACCAAATAGCAGAATAAATCTCTGTTATCACCAAGTGAAAACAGTTATGACTGTTTTGGTGGCACAGACTTAATTGAAAGTGACACTACAGGGTGTGCCCATTTCTTCTATCATAATATTTGATGCCAGCCCGATAAACAGAAGAATGGATGACAGGATTAACAAATTTAGAATGGGGAGGGGAAACGGTTCATGGTATTCTGGGAGGAGAAATGGGCTACAGCTAACAAGAAACTAATATTCCAGATCTAAATTATAGACCAACTGATGCACAAACTTGTAAATTAGAACACATCATACTCTCACTATATACAAAAACATTCAAAAGGAGAAAAATAGATGAATCCACCTTCATGGGCTCAAAATTAAAACAGAGAAGGGTGGGGGAAAGACCCCCTGAGGCGAGCCTGAGGCAGGAGCCATTGTGATGTGCAAGTGTGTGTTGGAGAGATAGGAGAGAGAAAGAATCAGTGATTTGAGCACTGTGAAGAGAGGTGGAACTAAAGATGCAAGGGTGGTGAGGCACAGCTGATGGGAGTGCTCTGATGAGAGTGGTACACCCTGCCACATGAGGTTGTGGTAAAGTCATAGCATGTGCTGCCCCTGAGGGCCATGTCTGTGGCCATGCAACAGCAGGTTTCTATGTTGTTGTCCCTAGCCCCTGTTACCACCAAAGGCCATGCTGATGACCTGGAACCATGTTGATGTCTAAGAGCTGCACAGAGCTGGCTCTACCCCTCACCAGCTCCAGCACTCAGGAGATATGGGGATACTGGACACAGACAGCGCCAGCCTTACCAGCTACACAAGTAGAGCATTCCTGGGGCATTAGTGAAGCCCTGAGCCCAGTTTCAAGCAAGCATTAATAGAGGCAAGCAAATAAACAAGGGGGTATTCAGCTTGGCGCACATTTGATTGGGGGGCTACTGTGGAATTTGTTGCCCTTTAGAATGATTGGCTGGTGCTGGGAGCCAAACCATAAACTTTCATAAGTAAATCTCTTTAGGTACAACTGTAACTTCTTCTTTCCTTCTGATTGGTGGTTGCTAGGGAGTGACCTAGAGACTAGTGCTAGGTGTAGGCTTCATGGTTAGTTCAAGTTCAACCTTAGGTCAGGTTCTCTAAGATGGAGCCTGAGCCCAAGATGGAGTTGGTCTGGTCAGCAGTACCACCCAAGTGATATCAGGCTGAACATGGATGACACAAACCTCACCATGCAGAAACTTCAGGCAAACCCCAAATGAGAAATCTTCTGTTACAAGACAAGGAAGAGCACTGCGTGTTTTTAAGTGTTGTGGACAAAAAATAAGTCATGGAAATGTTCTTTTCACAATAGAGAATGAGGAGATGACAAGCAAATGCAGTGCCTGATATCAGACTGAGTCCTTAACTAGAGGAAGTACAAACACCTTAAAAGATGTAACAGAGTCGACTGACACAATAGGATGCAAGAAAAAAAGCACTCTGTCTCATCAAGTTGAGTGGCAGTACCTACTATTAGTCTCAGCTAGTTAGGAGGCTGAGGCAGGAGAATCACTTGAACCCATGATTTCAATGCCAGCTTGGGCAGCAGATCAGGAGACCATCTCAACAAAGAAAATTATTCAGCTGAGAGAGATGGCTCAGGGAGTTAAAACTCTTGTCATTTAACAAAACCAAAAACAAAAAACAAAAAAAGAAGGAATTTAATTTCCCATAACTCAATATAAAGGCCCAGTTGGCACAGCACCTACTGTAATTCCAACCTTGAAAGGAAGAGAAAGATTCCCAGTGCAAGCTTGGCTAACAAGACCTGCTCTTATAGGCAAGTTCTGGATTTGATTGAAAGATCCTGCCACAAGGAATGAGTTTTGTATGAAAGACTTCTGACACCAGCCCTGGGCCTTCGAACATGTGCGAATGTGAGAATGGTAACCCATACACACACAACTGTCCCTATATGTAAATACATATGCTATAGATAGACACCGAAGACAAAAAATTAAGATGACAATGATAAACATAATAAAATATATGAATGTGTATGTGTGTGTGTGTGTGTGTGTGTGTGTGTGTGTGTGTATACATGAATACCACTGTGTTTAGTCTGGTTGATTTATTAAGAATAGAGGTTTATCTTGGCTCATGAATCTGGAGGCTCAGACATCTGGAGCCATGATGCGGGTATCTTCTTAGCTTTGGTGCAGGTCTTGTGTTGCATCTTGACATGGTAGGAGTATGAAGCAGCACACAGAAAAGTCAAAAACCAGAAAGCAGCCTTGCATCTAACAACTTACTTTTCCAATAATCAATCCAGCATACAGAATTGTCACTCAATTAAGGACGAACCCAGTCTCATGAGAAAGGCAATAACCATTTCAACTACTCCATCATTTATTAAAAATCCCCCTCTTACCATTACAATGGAAATAAACATTCAACGTGAGTTTTAGTGGACATGAACAACAGAAACCCTTCAAAAATAAACGTAAAGATATTTAGATAGAAGAACATGATGGATGCGACTTTAAGATGATTTGATGGTCAAACTTGTTTCCCTTGCATGATAAACACCATGGCTTAAAATAATTTTGAGAGGGAAAGGCTTATTTCAGCTCCCCACTCCCAGGTAACACTCTGTCACTGAGGTTAACTCAGGGCAGGAACCTGGAGGCAGGCATGGAAGCAGAGGCTATAGAGGAATGCTGCTCACTGGCTTGCTCAGCCTTTCGTATATAATTTCTTATACCTGACTAAGGTGGTACAACTTACAATGTGCTGGGTGCTTCCATATCAACCAGTCATTGAGAAAGGCCCCAGCAGACTTGTATGCTCCAAGGTCTCTCTCTACATAATGTCTGCCTATAAGCTTCTATATTTGTTCCCATCTGCCGCAGGAGGAAATCTCTCTGATAATGGCCAAATAAGGCACCTGTCTGTGAGTACAGCATAATATCATTTAGGGTCATTTATTGTTACATTTTTTGGGGGGCTTGTTTTGTATGCCAGTAGTATTTGTTTTTACCTTAGGTCTTTGGGTTATCTAGTCTCTGGTTCTTGGTCACCTAACAGTATCTGGTAGAGGTCCCATCTCATGGAGAGGGCCTTAAATCAAATCAGACACTGGTTGGTTACTCCCACAAGCTTTGTGCCACCATTGCCCTAGCATATTTTGCAAGCAGGATAAATTGTAGATCAAGTCTTTGTGGCTCTCCCTTCCTTTCAGGGGCTGTTGGCTGCCAGCCTGTGAGGACAAAAGGAGCAGAGCAGAAGGGGGGGCACAGTAACAGGGTTCCTACAGCTAGCTGTGGATACCAACATATTAACTTCCTGGATCAGCCTCAGTAAGACAGCTCAATTTTATTTGGGGTAAACAAAGGCTATATAGATCTCAAGGAGTGGGTAGAGATTTCCAAAGTGGGTAAACATTATAGGCTAGGGCAGAGGCTTGGGAATGCTTTGTTTACATGAAGAGGAACCTGGCAGGCAGGTTCTTACCAGGAGAGAAGAAGTTGAACCTGTAAATCTGGCCATAGGCTATGTAACTTTTCTCAGAGGTTTTTTGGGGAGTTACAGGCAAAAAGGGTTGATTGGTCATAATACCTAATTGTCATACAATGGGAAGGGCTGAGCAGGACTTATGTGTTGAACCATGCAGTACTTGCAGGAAGCTCTATGCAGGATTATGCTCTGTGCTTAGTGACACTCTCAAGATAATATCACACATGTTGAGTTTGGAGAGCTTATCTGGACATGGTGGACTGCAAACTTAAAAGCAGGGTCTTCCAACAAAGATTCTCTCAGAAAGATAGGAATCTATTTACCTCAAGATCAGTCTTGGGGATATAACCAAAGAACAGGTCATGCTATCACAAGGACACTTGCTCAACCATGTTTACCGCTGCTCTCTTAGCCAGAAACTGAAATAGCCTAGATGTCCCTCAATAGAAGAATGGAAAAAGAAAATGTGTTACATTTACACAGTGGTGTGTTACCCAGCTATTTTTATAAAATAACATCATGAAATTTGCAGGCAAATGAATGGAACTAGAAAAAATCATCCTGAATGAGGTAACACAGACCCAGAAAGATAAATATGGTGTGTATTCACTTCAATGTGAATATTAGCTCTTAAATAAATGACCGAGCTATAATCCATAGACCCAGAGAGATTATGTTTAGAGGAAGGGACTGGGGGGCACATGGATCTCCCTGGGAGGGGGAAGTAGGATATATTTTATGGGTGGACTGGGATGAAGGGAATGGGATCCAAAGGATTGGATAGGGAGTGGAAGGGGATATCTGGCTGAGGGAGAGAATTTAGGGACAGGCATCTAGAATTGAGTGGAATTTGAGGGGTGGTATGGAACCTGGTGCATTAGAAACTTCCTAAAACATCTGAAGGTGATCCAAACAATGTCTCCAAATAGAGAAATGAAGTTCCAGTTGGTCATCTTTTGTCACCAAACAAAGCTTCCAGTACTGAGACTGGGTTACATCCAATTGAAATGTTGCCCAAAGGAATCCAATGGAAATTCCCAAACAACCCAGGTTCTCCACAGGCTGACAAGGACCCAGTGCTGAAGACAACACCCACACAAAACATGGAGAGGTCCAGCTAGTGCCTACATGCTGACTACCAGAAGAGAAACATATACATCAACTGAAACATAGAGATTCTAATTGCTGGGTGTGGTAGTGTATACCTATAATCTCATCCCCAGAAACCGAGGCAAAGGAACTGCAATTTTGAAACTAGCCAAGTATGTATGTGTGTGTGTGTGTGTGTGTGTGTGTGTGTGTGTATATCAAGATCCCATCTCAAAAACAAAAACAAAAAAGAAGAAACAAAAGATTCTGACTGATGGAGCCTGTGAGAGTTAGGCTAGAATATTTTAAGTGTTTTAGTTCAGATGTATAATTAGTTTTTAACTTCAAGGAACAGAAAATAGGACTCAAAATGCTTTAAAGTAGCACTGCCCGACACTAACTGAATATAAATTTACATGTGTTATTAAAACTTTGCCCTAGCTGTAGTTGGGAGAGAAATAAGCAGTGAATGATATTGAATTTTAATCATAAGTTTTATTTACCTGACTATAGCCAAAGTACATTTTGTATAGTGTCAATATATAGATGTGCAGCATAGGGTGGGAAAAGGCAGGAAGAAATACCTGTACACCTGGTAGAGTTGGAGAGATAGACAACACTCATAAGCATTTGGATATCTTGTTTGTGTGCAATGTATGTATATGTGTGTTTTCTTGTGTGTGAACGCCAGCATGTATTGGAATTTCCCTTTCTGGTTGTTTAAGACAAGATTTCTCTTTCTTTTCTCCTTTCTTTGTTTCTCTTTTTCTCACTGTCTTACAACATATGCGAGGCTGGCTGGCCCACAAGTTCCCAGGAGTCCTCCAGTCTCTGTCCTCCATCTGCCTGTAGGAGTGCTGAGATTACAGATGCTTGCACTACATGTCTGGCTTTTACTCATTTCTGTGGACTTGACCTCAGGTCCTTATGCTCCCATGGCCAGTGGGTCTTTTCTAATCCATCTTCCCAGTCCCTCATCTGGATGTTGACAATGAACCATGTGCTGTGGTCTGAATGTTGTTTGTCCCCTCAGCCGTTGATATGTTAAAAGTCTGTTCTTCAGTCTTGCAGTGAGAAAGGTGGTTGAGTCTTTCTTGTGTGGGCTTATGCATCAGTGGGACCCTACTGTGGTGGTTTGAATATGCTTGGCCTAGCCAGAGATTGACACTATTAAGTGTGGCCTTGTTGAAGTGGGTGTGGCCTTGTTGGAAGAAGTGCATCACTTCGGGGTGGACTTTGAGACCCTTCTCCCAGCTGCCTGGAAGCTAGTCTTCTCCTGTTTGCTTTTGGAACAAGACATAGAACTCTCAGCTC
>JADRCH010000056.1:10714052-10827096 GCA_019843965.1 Rhynchomys soricoides | reverse complement strand
CACCATGATGATAATGGACTGAACCTCAGAACCAGTAAGCTGCTCCAATCAAATGTTGTCCTAAGAGTTGCCTTGGTCATGGTGTCTCTTCACAGCCGTGGAAACCCTAACTAAGACACCTGCTTTTATAAATAATAAAACAACTCATAGCATCTCCCGGGTTCCCACAGGAGCAATTAGAAAAGCACTCTTAACTTTTTACATGCTTTATGGCTCTTTCCTCGGCTTTGCAAGCCATGCCTCTCCTCTCCTTTCCTTGCTTTTCCTCTTTCTTTCTTTCTTTCTATTTTACGATCAGCTGTTCCATATTTTAATGGCTCTTTTTTTAAGTGTCAGTCTCTTCCTCTCCCACATGCTCCAAGCCTTGGGATGCTGTAATGAGTTCCTTGCTGGGATCCTTCCCAGAGCAGAGGTAATGGACCATCCCTTGAACCTCCAGAACTGGAAGCTAAATAGGTTTCTTTGCTTTATAAAGTCATCCTGCCTCAGATGTTTCATAATCATTATGCAAAATGAACTAATATATTATCACAAGTTTTTAAATTATGAAACAGTGTATGAGCATATTAATCCATTAAAAAGCAGTGCTACTAATTAAAAAATTCAAACAACATCTTGGGGCTGCTTTAAGCTGTTGTTATTCTGTGCTCCACATTCTTGAAAGCAAACATGCATACAAATACACCATCTTACGATTTTACATTTGACTTGATTGAAGAAAATATATTTTCAAATTTGTTTCATTGTTATTCCAAAGATGGCCACCCTGGTTTCTCCTTTCTTACATTCTGACATTAAAGCGCCCTTCGCACACAAGGTCTGTAGGAGTGGACCTGTGTGCTCATGTGTGCACTTTCCAAACCTTTCTTTTATTAACTCAAAATATGTGTGGACACTTGATGTAAACTGAACTAGTACGATTCTGACTGTCTGTGGAATTTAAGCTAAAAATTAGGACTGGTTTAGTTTAGAGTGCTGAAGGCTTGAGTCAGTGCCAGAGTCAGCCAGTGACCTACATAAAATGGAAGGCATGGGGAAGGAGAACCTAACAGAATTTCAGAAAAGGAGATGAAATTAAAGGACTCTGGCCAACAATGCTTGTTGTTGTTTCTATAAGATCTGGCTACTTCCTGCAATTTATTTCTGCGGTATTATTAATCCCTATTTGTATAATACTACTTTTTCATTAGAGTTATTAAGTTTATTATGGTACATCTTTATAAGTTATCACAGGTTCAGAGCAAGACAATCGTGTAGTTTGTTTTGTTTTAAATACTCTCAAAATCAGGGCAAAACCATTTTATTTATGCATACTAATAACAATTTTGTCTGTTGTTTATAGCATATTAATATGTATTTCTAATATTACCATTATCTGTTATGTTATAATTAGTTACCAAGTTTTATTTGTTCATTTAGGTATATATTAAACTATTTTAGTCAGGGTTTCTACTGCTGTGATTGAAAAAAAAAAAAAACCCACTAGGACCAAAAGCACAGGGAGGAAAGGATGTATTTCATCTTAGGGCTTGTAGTTCAGAATTCAGGAATGTTAAGGCAGGAACTCAAGACAAGAACCTGGAAACTAGAGCTGAAGCAGAGGCCACAGGTGAGTACTGCTTACTGGCTTGTTCTTCATGGTTGGATGTGCCAGCTTCCATATACAACCCAGGACCACTAGCCCAGAGATGGCACCACCCACAGTGGGATGAGCTTTTCCATATCAATTGTTAATCAGGACAATATTCCATAGACTTGTCTACAGGCAATTTTATGGAGGTATTTTCTCAACAAAGATCCCCTCTTCACGGATATGTCTAGGTTTGTGTCAAGTTGACTAAAGCCAATTAGCATAAACACATATATATATGTATTCATATATTGAATGTAAGAATGTATATGTGTATATGTAAGTTTATGTGTGGGCATGTGTGTGTATCTGTCACTAAGGTCCTGGTCTCTGTCTTCATTCTATTTAGGTTCAGATGCTAGATCTATCACTTATTAAACATATGACTTTAGGAAATTCATTAGGTTCTCTAAACTTCCTTTATTTGTGAAATGGAGACAATGATAATTCTCTCTTTGTAAGGTTATTACATAATAAAATATTTCAAAATTATAAACATGAGCATAAGATAGTAATATCTAAAATTAATATCACTTCACATTCTTTTAAATAACTTTCCAAGTATTTAACAAATTAGCACCCATTTGATCCACTAGTTCACATACTTAGAAAATTCTAGATATAGGTCTATGCTTTAGCTACTTAGACTTTAAACAATAAACAGTCAGAGGCCTGGAGATGAGCCAAAATGATAACCAGCTACGATGGCTTGAATGTTATGGAGGCATAGTTTCAGGCATTTGAATACTTGGTCCCCAGTTAGTGAAGCTGTTTGAGAAGGATTAGGAGGTGTGGCCTTACTGGAGGAGGTGTGTCACTGGGAGTAGGCTTTGCATTTTTAAAACCACATTGCCATTCCCAGTTCATTCTCTGCTTCCTGCTTGCAGTTAGAGGTGTGAGGTCTCATCTGGTCCTGCTGCCATGTCTGCTGCCTGATGCCACAATTCTCTGCCATGTTTGACTCTTCTCCCTCTAGAACCATAAGCCCAAATAAACTCTTTCTTCTTTAAATTGATTTGGTGTTTTATTACAACACTAGAAAAGTAACACTAGCTCAGTATTGATTTTTCAGTATTGGCTAAGAGATCATTGTTATGAAACCCATCCTCCTTCTGTCATTATGAAACTCTATCCTCCTTTTCCAGTTTGCACACCCACCCTGACCCACGTACATATTCACACACTCACGTTACCGAACTTGGGAATTCAAGAAGAAAGAGCACTGAGGGCCTTTTTCTGTGGTCTAAACTTTATCTCCAGTAAAATGAGAAAAGGCCAACTTTGCCCAGAAACTGTTTCAAATTTCCTTCAGAAGGAAAACAAATGACTTCCTGACTGCTATGAGGTTGCACCTGCCATTCTGCCCAGAAACAACACTCAAAGACTACAAATGGGAACATCTGAAACCAGGAACCAAAACAAATAGTTCCTCCTTAAAAAGAGGGGAATAAGGGCATAAGGGTCTTAAGCAAGGTCATTATGCAATTAGTTTACCTAAGAGAATAGTCCTTTCCCGTGGAAGGTAGACTATTGTCCTCTGAAATGCTTCCTTGGGAAAGCATCATTACTCAAACCTGTCAGATCATAGTCATAGTTTTCCCTGAATGAACTAAACTACCAACCAAAGAGTACACAGGTTGTAGCCATGGCTCCAGCTGGATATGTAACAGAGGATTGCCTTATCTGGCGTCACTAGGAGGGTAGCCCCTTTGTCCAGTGGAGGTTTGATGACCCAGGACAGAGAAACACTAGGCAGCTGAGGCAGGAGTGAGTGGATGGATGGGGGTCACCCTCATAGTGGCAGGGGAGGGGGAATGAGATAGGGGTTTTGTGGAGGGGAAACTGGGAAGGGAGATAACATCTGAAATGTAAATAAATAAAATAGCCAATAAAATAAATGAATACAAAAAAAAAAAAAAGGATTACCTGACTGCTCCCACATTCAAACCTGTTTATCATGCTTGCCCTTTGTGGAATCAGAAGTTTCAGTTTCCCTTTCAGTAGCAAATGACTCATTAGACTTTTCCAAATAATGGCTATGTGATGATCCACAAAGATAATTCAACCCATTCTGAGTACTTCAAGAGGGAACATATGACTTGTTGCTTATAGTAGCAAATCGTTAATTTCTGGTTTAGAGTGCTCCTTAAGAGTGCTTACTCCATGCTTGGTTACAACTGGGATGTCTAGATCACACCCCTTTCCCAATAGTTTAGGGTTCATTGTAGAGAGGGAACAAAAAGTTGATAAGAACCAGAGGTCTGGAGTGAAACAGCATCTTCTGGACATGTGACCGCTGCTCTCGCAAACTCACCGTAACTGTGGCTGCTTGCACAAGACCTAGACAGGATCAGTCCAGTCAACATTCAGCTAGTGGATGGGAGGGCTTACTATCTCCTACCCTTAGCTGAGAAGTCATTGAGAATCGATGGATTCACGGGAGAGACAGTTTTCTTTAGGGGTGTGGTCTCTGGTAGGTCAAACACACTCCACATGATGGCTGTCAGCGCCAGTGTGTACAGGCAGCACTGTATCAGTGAGTTGTCAAGAAAAAATAAAGAGGACACAAAGCTGGAGAGGTACGAGGGCTGGGAGAGGGTCCCGGGGAAGGTGGAAGAGGAAAGGAGATGGATATGAGCAAAATGCGTGGTTTATATGCACGAGATTATTAAAGAGCCAATAAAACATTATATAGCATCCTTTTGTATTCATTAAAATAGATTTAATTTAAACTTTCACTTAAATAGCCAAATGTAGCTAATGTGAGAACTTCATTTATTCCTCTTGCTTTACATGAGTAAGTGGAGACTAGAAAAATAATCTAAATAGTTCCTAAGAGGTAAAATAAAGAATAAAATTCAGACCTTGTGATGACTAAAAACAATGCTGTTTATAGTGGGTTGTATTACTGTGTATATCATCATAAGGAAAATGCATTTTTAAATGAATAGTAATTATTCTGTTCCCGAGCGCAACATTGCTTTTGTGAGGCCTTGAGAAACAAAAGGCGATCGATGAGCCAGACGGAGGAACATTCCAGACAGTCGAAAGGGCCAAAGATAACCGTTAAAATGAAAAAGTGGGGCCAGGAACAGATTTGCCTCAGGCTCCACACACTGGACAGAATTCTCTGTTGTCAAAGACAGGCTGAAGCCACAGGTGGGTGATAACAGGCTGACGTTAGCAACTCGGGCCTCCAGTCATGTAAAATGTCAAAATTAACCACCAATGCGGGCCTACCCTTTCGTGCTGTTGCCAAGCTCTGCCCCAGAAAAGTGTATAAAAAGTGTGTACCTTACTAACCCGGGGTCGCCATTGCCCTGCTGGTAGGGTGGCCCCAGTGCATTGGATTCAATAGACCTCATGCTTATTGCATCGTTCTCAGTCTCTGTGTCTTTGTGGGGTGGGCCGCCTAGGCGTTTGGACTTTTGAGTCAACACTTTCAAGTTCAAAGACATTTTGCTGGTGGCTCAAAAAATGATGGTACATACTAGGTGCTTATGAAATAATGTTAAAGAAATGAATGTCTGGGAAATGGCTACAGGGTGTCAAAAAGCATCAACTAGTGAGTATGTAAACTAAGCTTTAACTTAAAGGAAGTGAGGAATAAATACCTGTAGGTGCGCTCACGAGAGCACGCATGCACACACGCGCACACACACACACACACACACACATACTCACTCACACATTTGGTTTTTTGAGACAGGGATTCTCTAGGTACATCTGACTGTCCTGGAACTAGCTCTGTAGTCCAGGCTGGCCTCGAACTCACAAGAGATTTGCCTGCCTCTGCCTCCCAATTGCTGGGATTAAAGGCGTGCACCACCACTGCCCAGGGACAAATACCATTTTTAAGTAAGTTTATACAATACTATGCTTCCCTATGGCTTGTTTCAATTTTCTAATCATCTTTTCATGTTAGTGTCCTTCTTACATTTATCTAATTATATCTCTGAGCTTCCTCGTTAATGAGAAACCTTACTTGTCCATTTTCTTTTTGTTGTTGTTTTTTGCCCTTCCTCTCACCCTCTGCAAAACTCTTCCCCACTCCTCTCCCTTTCATTTTCAGCTATTTAACCTTCTGTCTCCTTCGTTTTCCTGTCTCTGTCTCCTTCCTTTATCGAATTCTTTTGCTAGTTCCACATTTATTCTAAATAACTTTTAATTTCATAGCACATTTCACATCAGCTTTGTCAATTTCTGTTTATCCTCATTGGTGCTGGGTTGGTGGCTTTTAATTGATTATAAATTCGTGTCTTATATAGTTTGATGTTGCTGTTGTTTTAACAGTTCATTTTTGATTCACTGACTGGTAAGGAATCCATCATGCTCAACACCCTCTGAATAGGTAGCTCAATAAGAGTCCCAAGTATAACCAGATGAGAAAATCAAACCAAAAGATAAGCAGAGTTGATTACAGAAACACCAGAGACATGAAGAAAAAAAAAAAGAACATGATTCTTCAAAAAGAAAATTCAGCCATTGAATTAAAAAAATACCAAGGTAGGTAAAATGCATGATGACAATTTCAAACATTTACTAATAAAAATGATTGATAACCTTAAAGAGGATATACATAAACAGATGAATCTGATACAAACCCCAGAGAGGAAAATCAACAACACAGAGGAGAAAATGAGCAAAATGAATGAGAATGTTAACAGTAGGGAACAAAAAAAATCAGCAAAAAATAATATTTGATAAAGAAAACCAATAAAAACATAGGAAATGAAAAGCTTAATGAACCAAAACCCAACCAACTAAACAAAACAAAACCACAGTGGAAAACATCAGCACTTAACTTGGCCAAACAGTTGAAAGACGATCAGGGACTGAACACAAAGGAAAAGCAATGAGAAAATAAAAAAAAGAGTAGGCTCAGAACACTCTGGAACTCTGGGATACAATCAAGAAACCATGAAGACGGAGCTGAGATGGAAAAAGGGGGCTCTAAATAATTCATTCACGATGTCAAAAATACAAACCAAGGAAAGACTATTAAAAGTTGTTTGGGAAAAAGTACCAACTCGTCTACACAGGCAAGCACAGCAGAGGGAACAAGAGCTTTCCCTGCCAACCTGAACATCCAGAGAAGCATAGAAAGAAAACAACTGCAAACCAAGATTGCTGTATCCAACAACATTCTCCCAATAGTTGACAACATGAGCAGAGATTCAGTTCATGACAACCAAACAAACGTTGCAGGAGATAGTGAAAGCAACTCTACAAAGAGTGTAGGAAAGACAGTCGTAACCACGAGAGCATAGAGAGGAACAACAGAGGGGTGGGAAGAAATGCATCATGTCCAACACAGGTAACGCGCAAAGCCCCAAACCGAAGGAGGGGAGAACAAGGAACAATCCAACCAACCAGAAAAGCAATCAATAAAACCCACAGACATTAATAAACATCCTTTCATAATAATTTTGATGGTTTGGATGAGAATGTGCCCTCCCGTAGGCTCATGTGTTTGAATGCATGTTTAATGGTTGGTAAGAAGTTTGAGAAGGATTAGGCAGTATGACCTTCTTGGTGGAGTGTGGCCTTGTTGGAGAAGGTGTGTCATGTTACTGGGGATGGACTTAGAGGTTTTAAAAAGCCCATGCCATTCCAAGTTAGTCTCTTCTCCTTCTCCTTCTCCTTCTCCTTCTCCTTCTCCTTCTCCTTCTCCTTCTCCTTCTCCTTCTCCTCCTCCTCCTCCTCCTCCTCCTCCTCCTCCTCCTTCTTCTTCTTCTTCTTCTTCTTCTTCTTCTTCTTTCTCTCTCTCTCTCTCTCTCTCTCTCTCTCTCTCTCTCTCTCTTCTCTCTCAGATCAGCTGTAAGCTTTCAACTACTGCTCCACTAATATACCATTCTGTCTGCTGCCATGCTCCTTACCATGAAGGTCACAGACTCTAACCCTCTGGGACTGTGGAACCCAAATTAAATGCTTTCTTTTATAAGTTGTCTTGGCCATGGTGTTTTGTCATGACAATAGACAGCAAGGAAGTCAGTCAATAATCTTCAATATAAATGACATCAAAAAAACAACAAATAGATGTTTACAGGTTGACTCGAAGAATTAGATACAACTATTTGTGGTCTATAAGAAAAGCATGACAATGACAATGACACCTACAGACAGATTTATCAATGGACACAAGTCAATCTATCAGGTAAATGGAAGCCAAAATAAACTGGGTTAGCTATTCTCATGTCTAAAAAAGTGGTATTTAATCCATAGTTAGTTCAAAGAGATAAAGAAAGCTACATTTATTAGTAAAGAAAGATTAATTAAGGGATAGAAAGATTATAAATATATATGGACCCAATGTTGGGGCCACTGGTTTATAAAACAAATATCAATGACTATAAAAGGATCAGATGGGTCCTAGTACAATAACATTGGATAATTGCAATACCCCACTCATATTTTTAAATAGGCTGTTTAAACAAACAAAAAAAAATCAAGGAAGAAACATCGGGTTTTAACTACATTGTAGTTCAAATAAACCAAAGAGATGCCTCCAGTACATCCCATCCACCAGATACTTTTAGACCATCCCATTCAACAGATATAGAATATACATTTTTTTTCTCACCAAGTTCATGAACTCTTCTCTAAAACACACATATTCTAAATCACAAAGAAATAAGTTAAATTATTTAACTTATTTTTTATATTTTCTCAATTAATAGAATAATATTAGAAAGCAATAACAAAAGAAAGTACAAAAATTATTTAAACAACAGAGACTGAACAATATACTCTTAAGTGACCAGGGAGTTAATAAAGAAATCAATAAAGAGATTAAGTAAACTCTAGAAGCAAATGAAAATGAAAACACAACTTACCAGCATCTGACCAGAAATACCAGTAACACAGGGATTAGCCCCAAGGATTGACAAATGGGATCACATGGAGTTTAAAACTTCTATACAGGAAAAGAAACTATCAACAGAATGAACAGCTTACACAATGGGGAAAAATCTTTGGCAGCTACACATTAGACAAAGGGATTACATCTAAAATACATAGATAACTATAAAAAATTATACACCACACCAACCCACCTAAAACTACCAGCCAATTAATGAGCTGGTGAACCAAACAGATAAATCTCAAAAGAAGAGATATAAACAGACAAGAAAATTGTAAAGTGTTCAATATTCTTAGCCACCAAAAAAAATGCAAATAAAAACTACATTGAGATTCCATATCACACCAGTCATCAAGAAAACAGTGTTCTTTCTGTCCTCTCTCTCTCTCTGTCATCACCATGGTGTGCATGAATGCCCTGACCAGCTTTCAAGAGTGTCCATAATGCTGGGAAGTAAAGCAAATGCCAGTCCCTCATCAGGTCACACTCCAAATTCATCTCGCTGCTCCTAACTGTGATGATGAAGCATGATCACACTGGAGAATTTAAAATCATTGATGATTACCCAGCTGGGAAGATGATTATGAACCTCACAGGCAGGTTGAACAACGGTGGGAAGATCAGTACTAAATTTGATGTGCTACTCAAAGACCTAAAAAAATTGGCAGAAGAATCTGCCCCTGACCTGTTGGTTTGGCTTCACTGTACTGACAACCTCCACTAGCATCATGGACCATGAACAAGCAAGAAGAAAACATACAGGAAAGAAAAATACTAGGGCTCTTTTTCTAGAGATGTAAAAAACAGTTGTATAAATACATGTGGCAAGGAACAAGCAAACAGAAGGTACAGGTGGCAGAGCGTGTGCGTCAAAGAGGAAACTTATTTACTGTCAGTGGGAGTGGAAACCGGTGCAGACACTGGAAATCGGTGTGCAGTCTTCTCCAAAACTGAAAGCAGTTCTACCGTACGACCCAGCTGTTGCGGAGTGTGAGACCACTGGGAGGAGATCACCAAACTCGATCCAGGTTACAGTTACCCAAAGTTATATTAAAACTGCAGCAGGGTCGCAGTGTCTAAGCCAAATCAGAGACATCCACACCAAAATGGGCGGAGAAACCCATTTTGAACTTTGAATGGGTTTCAAAGGCAAAACCCACAACTACTCCACTTCTGTGGAATTTACAGCTTTTGAAAAACTGCCCACTCCCCCTACACACAGTGTAAAGTGAGTTTACAGAGGCCAGAGCAAGAGGTTAATCATTTCACAACAGTTACACAGTTCTAGGGTTGGGGGAGGGGGTCGTCAGTTTCAGGAATTTAGGTCACAGGCCAACAGCTACTAAAGTGGGTGCCTGATACAAAATGGAGTTTCCTTAGCTAGCACACCAGCTGTGGTGGTTTGAAAGAAATGGCCCCCACAGGCTCATAGAAAGTGACACTATCAGGAGGGATGACCCTATTGTAGTAGGTCTGACCTTGTCGGAGGAAATGAGTCTCAGTCTCCTGCTGCCTGCTCATAAGGATGTAGAACTCTCAACTCCTTCTCCAGCACCATGTCTGCCTCATTCCACCATGCTTCCTACCATGATGATGGACGCACCATGGACTAAACCTCTAAACTACATGCCAGCCCCAATTAATGTCATGGTGTGTCTTCACAGCAATAGAAACCCTAAGTAAGACACTGGCTACACCACTCTTAGATATATATCCAAGGGACTCTATCCTATTGTGGAGGTGTTTGCACATCTGTACTTCCTGCTGCAAAGATATAGAATCAGCCCGGATGCTCATCAGCTAATGAATGAGTAATGAAAACATGGTCCATATACACAATAGAATATTGTTCATCCACAATGAAAAAGAAGGTATAAAAATTTCAGAAACATGGGTAGAACAGAAGACTTTCATGTTAAGTAAGTGCTGTGGCTTGAATATGAAGTGACCTTATAGCCTCATGTGACTGAAGAGCTCCCAGTCAATGGGCATGCTACTTGGGAACACTAGGGAACTCTTAGGAGCTTTGAGAGTTTGTAGGCTTGCTTCACCTGTACTCTTCCCCTTCCCTCCCTCCCTCCCTTTCCGTCTTCTTTTGTCTTCCTCCCATCCTCCTTCTTGTGTGTGGATGAAGCATTATCTCTCTGCTTCCTGTTCCTACTGCTATGCCATCCCCCTCTTACCATAGGCTTCTTACTCTAACCCCCTGGAACCATAAAAATAAACTTCCGTTTTGCTTTGGGTATAGTGTTTTAGCGTAGCACCAGAAAAGTAACCAACACAGAGATTTAACTTAAAATGTGTACCATATATTCATTTTTAAGGATCCTCAAAAAATACACCAGGGTTTCACAGGACCAAATCGTCTTAACACCCAAGATGGTAACAGAAGGCTGCACTGTGTGAGAGGCTAAGGCAGTGGTTCTCAGCCTCCCGAATGCTGTGACACCTTAATATAGTTCCTCAGGTTATGGTGACAGAACCATAACATTTCTTTTCTTTGCTACTTCGTAACTGTCATTTACCACTGTTATAAATTGAAATGTAAATATTTGATATGTGACCCCCGGGAAAGGGTTTTGTGACACCTCCCCCCAAAGGAGTTGAGAACTGCTGGACTAGAGTCTGAGTTCCTCTTTTGTGACTACAGTAGGGCAGAGAGGTGGGAGCCAGCTGCCACTGCTGGGCTGTCAAAGGGGCATCTCATCTCCTAGTCTCGCCTCAAGCAACAGCTATTCCTTGCTTAGCATTGTCCTATTTTTCTGAATAAGATACTTTTTCTCTATTTTAATTCTGAAAATCATTAGAACATAAATTCCCACTTAGATTGACAAAATGAAATTTCCCTGGCAAAAGAAGAAGAAATGAATGTATTTTTTTGCAATAGGAGAAAATGATATTGAATATCCTCAGAAAAGAGGACTGCGTTCAGTTAAGACAATCTGGTTTTGCTTCTGTTTTCCTCTCTGTGTGAAGGAACAAAATCTCTGCTTTTGGAATGGTTTATGTTATTTTCTTCTGCATAGGAGAAGGCAGTTAATGGATGTCATGTACTTAAGTCTCTGAATTTCTACACGAGTCTCCATTCCCTTGGGCTATAGAAAAAAATTCCCTATCTTTTTAAAAAACATGAGTTGAGCAGCAATTAGGCCTCTCAGTGACCTTTATGCTTGGCAGAAGAAATGTTAATAATATAAAATGATGCTGTATTTTATTCAATTTTTAGGTTTCGAACATTTTTAATTGGTTTGTACTTTTCTGGATTTGGAAACTCTGTCTTTTACTATGTCTGTGATTTTTTCTTAGAACATTAATCCTCAGGAAATGGAGTGGTGATTTTGTAATTTATCGTTTATCAGATATGTATTTTTTTAAAGTGTGTATGTGTGTGTGTGTGCGCGCGCACGCGCGCTCGCATGTGTACATACATGCTTGCCTATGTGTTTGTGGAGGTCAGAGACCAACCTCAAGTATCTTCCCTTAGGGCTCCCCGCCATATGTTTTCAGAGTCAGCCTGTCTCACTGAACCTGGGACTGGCTATGGGCTCACCTGTCTGGCCTGCCTCTCTCACACTGCTCTTGGCACTGAGGTGACAGACTTCAGGCACTGTATCTGGTTTTTATGTGAATTCTGGGATATGACCTCAGGACCTCATGCTTTCACACCAAGCACCTTTCCCCCCTCAACTGTTGCCTAAGTCCAGACACCTTGAACACTGTAGAAGAATGAGTATGAAAACAAACTCATAACTTAAATGATTTGTTAATAAATTGCACAGGTTGTTAATGAAAACACTGTCTCTAGTGGTTTGGGAAGAACAATAACCTTTTGTGGCCATTGCTATACACATTGCTTTTGCTTAATACCAGGTACCATCACACTGAGTGCCTGCTGGGCTCCACCATGCTCACGATGGAGAAATGCCTGTCCAAACTTACAAGTACCTTCTGAGGGCAAGGCATTGGCTCTGCCTGAGTGAGACTGATTGGCACTGTGTGCAAACATGAGAAGTCCGAGCCTGCCCTCTAAACTTAAGGGGAGCACAGAGAGTACTTGGCCAGGGCTGCTGAGGCTGTCCCCTTGTCTTTCTTGGTGCTTGCTCCACCTAGAACTCCTCCTGGATACAGATTTCTCATGCCTTGACTATTCTTCGTACTAAACAAGGCGAGTGGCACCCTAAGGTTAGCTGTGAGGTGAGAAAGGTGGACGAAAGGGTGGGATGAGGTTGGAAGCAGTCTGCCTTCCTCCTGGACCCTCTGCCTTCCTCCTGGACCCTCTGCCTTCCTCCTGGACCCCATGCTTAACCTCCTCTTAGAGCGGCCTTCCTCTGAGAGCATCTCAGATTTTACTACCAGAGCACAAAAACACCAGAGGAATGTATCTAGACTACTGTTGGTATCAAACAGCTGAGGTGTGGAATACAACTGAGTCCGCTTGGTAAACATTTTGAATTTAGCAGAGGCCAGACAGGACATTTGGTTACATTTCACGCTTTCAATATCTGTGTTCTTCTAGTGTTCCAGACTCACTTGTGCACACTAGCTTTCTCCTTATCTTTGTTTTGGATGGCTATGACAAAATACCTGAGACTGGGTAATACTAAATCAAGGCATCAGGAGAATCAGCTATCCTGGTGAAGGCTGCATTCTCCAAAGAGAAAGAATCCCGTGTCCTTACATGTTAGAAAACGGAAGGGCTAGTGTTACTCAGAACATTTGGAGCTATGACAATCCTTGACATAAATTATGGATGAGAAGAATTACTTATTTTGCACCCATAGCATAAATTTCAGTTTGTAGGCATTTCGTTCATAGATTCCCAAACCATGGTGAGGCAGGATATCACAACCATGAGAGCTTATGGCAGTGGCTGTTCTGTTCACCCGTCTGGCCTGAAAGCCTGGCTTTCTCTCCCTAACCCCATCCCCCCACCCTCTCACTCTCTACCACCCCACCCCAGCCCACCCTAACCCAACCTCAGTCCTAAGATTACAAGCTCCTGTACCCTATATTCATCTCCTAGCAGTCAAGAAGCAAAGATCAAAAACGAGATGGGGACCCAATTTAATCTTCAGAAGCACAACCAGTTCTGTGTTTCATGAAGCATGTATTGCTTTGATTTTCAAGACAAGATAAACTGGGCTCCAACTTGCTATGTAAATGAGGATGACCGTGAATTTCTGATGTTTCTGTTTCCACCTTTCCTAGTGCTAGGATAACAGGTTTGTGCCACCACACCCAGTTTTACAAGGATAGTTGCCAAGACTTTCCTCATGTTAGGCAAGCACTTCACCAAGTTAAATCCACAGCTTTCCTTTATAGCACAAGTTGTTGGGATATTTTCTTCCCAGATTTTCATTATCTTAAAACTAAATTAATCAAGTGCCATGTGGCTAGTTTCTCCTTGATGTAGTCATTCTTCCTCTTGTATTTAACAATCAGTTTCCCACTGGACCACAATTGTACCCATGTGACAAAGTATTTTTTAATGTCACTTAATTTACCAATATTTGTTGAGTGTCAAATACATGACAGAGTAATTATATCCTTTCCTTAAAATAAAAATTCTAATTGTTTCAAAAAGAGTTTTTCCTGAGAGTCAACTCACACTGTCCTTTCTAGTATCTGAGCTCTTGTTCCCAATAGCTCATAGTTAGAACTATGAAGTTTGAAATGTTAGTGATGATTATTTCTACAATACATTACTAATTGTTTGGAAAACAGAGTGATGACCTATCTGGCGGTACACACCTTGAATCTCAGTGCTCAAGACGCAGAGGCAAAAGTATCTCTGTGAGTTTGAGGCCAGCCTGGTCTGCACAGCAAGTTCCAGGCCAGCCAGAGCTGCATATTAACTAAAATCCTGTCTCAAAACAAACAAAACAGTCAGAAAACTGAAGTCATAATTTATTTTACTTACATATTTTCTATAGCATCTAAAACAAGACCAGGCTAATGGTAATTGATTATTTTATAATTTTATTGCAACCTTAGTTTTTCCCCAAATAAGCCCCATTTTTAAATGAGCCTCATGTTGAGCCTCAACATTCATTGATCTTATACTTTGCTACAGGCTATGATGTTTTCATTTCTTAGACAATATAAGATCTTACTAAATGAATTTTGTGGCTTTGATGTTGTAAGACTCTGACAAGCCCTAGCTACTGGGGACCCTTTGAGTGAACCATGAGGAGCTGGGATCAATGCAAAGGCAAGAGGAATTTATTGTTTCAGCATGCTGGGATCGTTTTATACCTGAAGGAGAGTAAAAGGTGACCCATTCAACTAGTTTTTATACAGTTTCCAGGGGTTGACTAGAGCATCAGCAACTAGGCACAATATGATTGGCGAAACAGTGCGCCCTTTAAACTGATTGGTCTTTAGGGAATGAGGTAGTAGGGGCTTCCGGTGGTTTTTCTAAGGAATGTAATCAGCCTCGCCCTTCTGGCCTATGTGCTCCACCAACCTCTTCCTTCTAGGAGGGGAGGAGTCTTCATGTTCTGGGATCTTGTGGAATTTTCCAAATGCCCTGAGCTGACCTCTTCATTGTCACATGATTTATTTCTCACTTCCCCCATACTCCTTTAAAATACTGTAACACTTATTTGTACAAATTCAGCTTATGATTATAGAAAAAAATGGTATTGAAAGAATCTGCAGAAAACTATTGCTGAATTATTTTTGTGGAATCCAATAAACTAATAATAGAATTCATACAAAAGCAAAAATGTCCAAGAGTGCCTGTGAGAACAAAGAATAGTCAATATGCCAGTAGAAAAGAAACATACAGATTAGAATGCAAGGTGTCTACCATATTTCCAGTAATATTTAAATTTTCACTAATGTGGAACTAGCATGGGGAGAAAAAAAAGAAAAAAAGAAACAAAAACCAGAGACAAATCCTCACACATATGAATGAAGTCAGTGCTAGTTCATGTATTAGGTTATTCTAGAGAAATAGATCTGAGAAGGCTAGGTTGACTCCATGACAGGCTTCAAATTGGCAGTTCAGGAGACTAGGCCTAAGAACTGGGCAAGTCCAGGCAAGCCTAGGCAAATCATTTACCAGAAGAAAAAAAAAAACAACCCAGGCTTCAAACAGCTAGTCAGAAACTGCCTTGCCTTCAGAAGCTGCCCTGCCACCTGGTCTGAAGCAAGGACAATGGGTCAGCAGCAGTTTCCAGCCCCTGTGCCCTGCTAATAGTTCTGGAATGTCCCTAGAGATGGAGCAAGATAAATGTCACTTACCCTGGAATTCCCCTAATGTGCTTTAAATTGGGCTTGCGAGATCACTTCGATGTTTCTCCATCTTGGAATGGGAGACCCAAGCATGCTGGACTTCTGCAGAATAAAACACTCTTTGCTTTTACATACTATTTGAGTCCAGGATATCATTCTTCCGTGAACCATGGACTCTTACAGATCTATATGAGAGATGTACAGCCATGCACTGTATAATGGCTGCATCTAATGGTGGCCCTATAAGATTATGCTGTTGTTAAATCATAGGGTATTTAACATACATAAGTGAGGTTTATTAGTGGAATTGACTAACATGGTCTGGGAAGCTGGGAAATCCCCTAGCAGGCTGCCTGTCAGCTGGAGCCCTTGGATGCTAGCAGCCTGGCCTAGTGTCTCTCCAAAGGCCTCTGAACCAAGGAAGCTGATGATATAATTGTCAGTCTAAAGCCAATAGCCCAAGACTCCAGGGAGGAGGCTACTAGTGTACGCGCCACTGTCCAAAACCCAGAATCCTGAGTTCTAAAATCCAAAGATGTACCCATCTAATACACAGCAGTTTCACTTTGAGATATACACCTACAAATGACAGAAACCCTTACATACCTTCAACAGGAAGCAGACACTTAAATAATCGGCACAGCACTGCTTTTAACAGTAAAATCTGGAACCTACACAGAGAACCATTGACGTGAGGCTGCCTACATAAGTTGTGCTGCATTTGCGCAATAGAATACGTACTGGATATGTGGTTTAGTGGGTAAGAGTGCTTTCTGTGAACCATATTTAAAATAGCCAGAAGCTGAAACAACCCAGATATCCTTCAACAGAGGAATGAGTTCAGAAAATGTGGTACATTTACACAATGGAATACTATTCAGCTATTAAAAACAATGACTTCATGAAATTCACAGGCAAATGGATGGAACTAGAAAATATCATCTTGAGTGAGGTAACTCAGTCACAAAAGAACACACATGGTATGTACTCGAGCATGGAATACCCGCGATACAACTCACAGACCACATGAAGCACAAAAGGAAGGAAGACCAAAGAGCAGATGCTTCAGTCCTACTTAGAAGGGGGAACAAAATAATCATCAAGGGAAGTAGAGGGTGGGAGGGACTTGGGGGGAAGAGAAGAGGGAAGGGAAAAGAGTGGAAGAATCAGGTATGGGAGGAGATGGAGGAGATGTACAGAAGGTCAGGAAATTGAACAGAGCTGTGTAGTAATGGGGGATGGGGAACTGGGGGTAGCAACCAGAAAGTCCCAGATTCCAGGAAGCAAGAGCCTCCCAGGACCCCACGGGGATGACATTAGCTGAAATACCTCACAAGGGGGAGGGTGAACCTATTGAGACCATATCCAAAGGTTAGGCATGGCCACCCAGTTGAGGGATGTGGCCACCCACCCATCTCCAAAATTTTAACCCAGAATTGCTCCTGTGTAAAGGAAATACAGGGACAAAGAGTGGAACAGAGACTGAAGGAAAGGCCATCCAGAGACTGCCCCACCAGGGGATCCATCCCACATGCAGACACCAAATCCAGACACTATTGTGGATGTCAAGAAGTGCTTGCTGACTGGAGACTGATACAGCTGTCTCCTGAGAGGCTCTGTCAGAGCCTGACAAGTACAGATGCAAATGTACACAGCCAAACATTGGACTGAGCACGGGGAATCCCAATGGGGAAGTTAGGGCAAGGAATGTAGATGCTGAAAGGGTTTGCAACCTCATAAAAGAAGAACAATATCAACCAACCAGACCTTCCCAAAGCTCCCAGGGACTAAACCACCAACCAAAAAGTACACAGGGGGTACCCAAGGCTCCAGGTGGATATGTAGCAGAGGATGGCCTTATCTGGCATCACTGGGAAGGGATCCCCTTGGTCCTGTGGAGGCTTGATGACCCAGGATAGGGGTACACTAGGCCGCTGAGGCAGGAGTGGATAGGCAGATGGGGGAGCACCCTCATAGAGGCACGGGGAAGGGTGAGGGGAGGGGGGCTTGTGGAGGGGAAACTGGGAAGGGGGATAACATTTGAAATGTAAATAAATAAAATAACCAATAAAAGTGAAAAACTAAAAATGACAAAAAGAGTGCTTGCTGTGTTAGCATGAGGCCCTGAGTTCAAATCCTCAGCACCCACATAAAACGTCAGACATGGCTGCAAGCACCTGTAACTTCAGCATGGGGGAAGGATACAGGTAGAAGCATGTTAGTCCTTCAAGTTTCAGGACAAGGGAATAAAGTGGAGAGCGGATAATAAAGGAAAATACGTGACATTGTCCTCTGCCCTCAGCGTGTACATGTGAGGATGTGTCCACCTGCACACTCACATGTGTGCATGTACCACACACCTAACACATGGATGTAGAATGCTGAATGTACTTGTGTCCTCATTAATGAATGTCTGACACATAATGCTGATGAATAAGAAAGTCATAAAAATTACAGAAACCTAATTTCTACATCTATAAAATATAAAAACATGCAAAAATCCATAAACACCTCCCTTCCCCGTACTAACTAGACCTGCTTAGCTTCTGAGATCCCACTAGAGCAGTTGTGTTCAGGATAGTATGACCATAGTAGACAAAACCCACAAATGTATTACTTAGGGATTAGGGATACATGAAAATTAATTAATTAATTAAAGAGTGCCAACCCAGGTGAGGTGGCTCAGCCTGAGTTCTGTTTGAAAAACCTACTTGGAGGAAGGAGAGAACTGACCTCCACAGGTGCACCGTGGCAGACAGGTGCTCTCAAAACAAATAGATACGTGTAAAAATGAGTTAAATCCTTACACATAATTGAAGGCAGTGATTACTGGGGATAAAGAAAGCAGAATACAATGAGACAAATGGTGATACTAAGTCAGGTATACAGAAGAGCATGTCAGCAATATGGTAGAGTTTTACTTTTTAAATGTATTTATTTTCATTTAATTTTATTAGAGTAAGAATTTCATTGTGCTATGATGAGACTATGTGTTCTTATTCCAAAAGGTGGACACAAGCAGGTTTATTTTAATTTTTACCTATGCTGCATATGAGTGTGTGTGTGTGTTCTGTTGACAAAGTCAAAATTGAGTTTGCCATTGCTGTGTGTAGTAGATGCTAAGCTGAATAACTATATTTCTGGCTTACATCCTGATTCGACAGTAGACCTGTTTGCCTATTCTGTCTAGGTGCTGACCTGCTCTAGTCACTTAAAGGACAGTACCAGCCTAGTTCCAATGACCATAAGTAAGAAGAAATCTGCTCTTACATCTCTGTCTTCATTGATAGAGAATTTAACCCAGATTGCACAGAGTTAGCTGTCATCAGGGAGTGCGGATGCCTGCAGAAATTGAAGGCTGCCACTGTGAGTTCATTGGGGAGTTCCACTCTGCCTCATATTGGGTGCTAATGCCCTATGTGTGTACAACTTCAGAATAGCATGAAAAACCTACTCCCTTCTCTTCGTTTACCCCCACTCGCCCCACATTAAGTATCTTTGGGAACATATGGTACTCCCAAAAAAAAGCCAAGTGAATATCTGAAGCATTAATGTGCCATACTGCTATCATGACAAGAATAAAGAAAACCGGGAATCCGGCAATCTCCTAACACAACAACTGTTGCTGCCAATTCCTATATCCAGTACAGATCATCACTTAGGAGAAGGAGGGCCACTAGTGACTAAGCAGACAGATGGCAGGTGCTAGTCAAAACACTCTGGGGTGCTAGTTCAATTCAAAGCATTCTGCCTTACTCACTGCTGGAGAGACCTAAAGTACAAAATCATATCACCAATTGAACAAGGAGAAAAGACAAGAAACCCACGGAATCAAAATGTAAAAGAAGACATCCAAAAGTAGGAACCAAATTCTATGGGGCCGATCTTTGATTTTTCTCTGGTCCATCTGGTAAAGTCTCTCCCACAGTTCTCTGGGATACATAGGAGGTGATTGTTTTCTGCACTTTACTGTCTTCTGAGCTGGGACCACCTGTTTCGAAGGTTACCTGGCTGTATTCCTGCAGAGCAGTGACCCAAGGCAAAGAACTAAGACATTAACCACATCCTCACCTGGCAAGCAACCCACCCGGGTTTACCACCTCACTGTTCAGTTCCTAGAGGGAATGATGGAATCTAGTTTTTACATGCTAGACAGTAACCAGGGGAGAGGGAGAGAAAAACCACTCATGAGTGTTCTCCTATTTGCATAACTGCTTTGCATATTGCATCAAACAGGCTGAGATCACTGTAATGAATATGCGTGTAATTGTAGAGATGGGCCCTAGGTGGAGCCTCAGTACTGGCATCAACAAATTGATGAACAAATTGAAAATAAATCAAGTCCTCCAAAATTTCCATAAGCAATCATAGCACCTTATAGAGTGATCTGTTTGTCGTTGCTCCAGTGCAGGGGACAGGGAGATGTAGAACAAATGCTTTGTTTGTTAGGGATGATTCTCAGGAGAGCATGCTCTGTCATAGCGAATGAAGACTCATGATGCCATTCTGTCGCCTTTGATGATTTTTTGTTATTTAAACAGTGCAGTGTGAATGGATGCAAATGCCCCTAAACGTCTCTCTTTCCTATGGGGACATGCACTAATTTATTTTTTAGCATATAGAATATCTCACCTCATAGGATAAATAATCAGAATTATTTTAAGATTACTTATCTTTATTAACCATGAACATAACAACCCTAAGTAAAATTTTCTTTTCCCATTCCTGTTACATTGTATTAGTTATCACTGCCAAAAAAAATGTCGTACTATTTTGTCCAGTTAAATTGGGATAGAATTGACAAGCAAAAATTGCATACATTCAAGGAGTACAACGTGATGGTTTGGTGTAGTTTGATCCTTCTAGACATGGTGAAATTATTACTAACATCAAATTAATTAGGATAGCCACCCGTAGACACCATGTTTTTGGCATTGTATGCCTTAGATTTTTGAAACTTCATTTTAAGAAATTTATATAACAATACACAAACATATGTATTAACAAAAACTTAATTGTATTCATAAAATTAAGACTCTGATGACTCTGTTCAAACAATGCTCAACAGGAAGGAGGAAGAGGGAGAATGCCTTACAGAATCTGGAGCAGTTCAGAACCCTTTGAGTGTGAAGTTAGACTCCAAGGCATTCATACAGAGTTTTAATTTCGTTTATTTTGCCCTTTCTGTCACAAATTACTTTTCCCTTTGATTTTAGAAAATATCGTGTTAAAATATTATGGTGGAGTGTAATGGTGCATGCCTGCAGTCCCAGCTAGTCCGGAAGCTGAGGCAGGAGGATCACTAGAGCTAAAGAGCTCAGAACCAGCCTGAGCAACATAACATAATCCTATTTCAAAATAAGAACAATTATTGAAGTTAACAAATTTTGAGTATTTCACAAAGTTTGCTCTTAAAGTGGCTGCTTCAGTCATGTCAGCCTGTTCTCGCTATGGGCTGCGATTGCCTCCACGTGCCTCTATTGAGAAAAGCATTTCCTCCAACTTTGAACATAGGTAACAAACCACAGTAGTCTAAGCATCACGTTGGCTTTGCCTATAGTGGTCATTAGTTGTTCCTCATGCCAATATGAGAAATTAATTGTTTTCTCATGATGTGTGGCAAATACAGACAAATATCACTTACATAAATCACTTTCTAACTTAATTATTCTGTCTGCAGTATGCTTGTTTCAACTTTGTTTAATGATTTGTAACTGCAGCTCAGTGTGGTTGGTTTCTGTGATATTCACTCTTACATGACTTATTTCGTCATCCCAGTATAGATGTCCACAGCATCACAGACTGCTGAGCTGTCCACAGTGCAGAGAGATGCCATTGTGAGGTAGATACCCTTACTCCTGAATTCCTGCTCAGGGTACCCTGAGCTGGAGCCACTTAACCAAATCAAGACATAGTGATGCTCACAAAAGGTACTTAATAGAGGTAAACATTAAGTTTACTGATCCCTGTACCCAAAGATAAGATTAGTTTTCATCTCTTATATTTTTATAGGAGATAGAGACTATTACAGAAATCTGCAACTGGTCAAAATGCAGAGAACAACTGACAGTGGATACCAAGCCCAGCTGATACATCTACAGCATAACTAAGGCTCAGGAAACATTGCAGAAGAGGCAGAAAGATTGAAACAGCCGGAGACCAGGATGTCTGCCATGAAATAGTGTCTCCTATGTATGGCAGGGAACCTGCACCCACAAAATCAATCAATCTATCTATCTATCTATCTATCTATCTATCTATCTATCTATCTACCAACATTGCTCTTGGTTGTCCACCAGAACTTAAGACCCTATTGCTGAACACACATCACACGTCAGTGAAAAGAATTGGATAGATCAAGCTGAAGCTGAGATACAAACTTCCTTCCTACCCATTAGTGCCATAGGGTGCTATGCAGGATGCTGGAGGATAAAAAAATAGTCACCAATAGTCTTACCTAGTTATGGATGGGAGTCAGTGATCTACAATAATGACTTGTCAGTCAAGATGTGTCCTCTGGTATAGTAATAGCATGACTGTCCTAGGGTAGCCACCTGTTTTGATTGGACTTGAGGCCCACTCCATAAAAGGAAATGCATGCCTGGTTCTGTGAACCTAATCAAAAGCTATGGCTAGGGGGTCATAGGCTCTCTTGGAAAACCTATTATTATTGTTTTGTTAAATGGCCACAGTGTCAAACTGTCATCAAAACATTTTTATCTGCAGATTAGTGCTGTACCAAACCTTCATTAGGCAAGTTTCTTACTGTAGAGGGTGGTGTGGTTAATGCAGAAATCTATATCTGGCCAAAGTCACCAGCATCTCTTTTAGTAGAGTGCTCAGCCTTAAGTAGGACAGCTGTCTCACTCCTCACCCCCTCCCCCAAGGTTCAGGAAACATGTCGGGGGTTGTGGGTGGGGAAGAATATAAGAGCCAGAAGACCAGGATGGGGAGATGGGGAGCAAAGAATGTCTTCTGGACAGACATAGCTGACACACTCCTGAACGCACTACAGATGTGTTCCTCTACACAAAACTGACTCATGATTAGGCCCTTCAACACACAATACCCATTTGCAGATGTGTTACATTGTCCCATTTGATCACTCCATCGATGTTCTTACTAATGTTTGTCTGACTCATCCATCCATTCTTGTAGGAGGTATGTTAAAATTTCCCAGATTATGTGGCAGTGTTTATTACATTCTCCTATAATTTTGTCATTTTTATAATGTATTTTTAAGCTAAGAAAATAGGTTTGAAGTCAGGTGGAAGACAGGAAAATTATGACTTCATGGAGAGCTAAGAGGAAGAGAGGGAAGGAAGGAGGGACTATAGATTCATATTTATTTAGAATGCTTTAGTTTTCCTGTGTAGTGTACTTTTTCATGTCGCATAATAATATCATTCAGTCATGAGTTATTCTTTCCCCAGTTTATACTAGTTTTAGATGTATTTATTTGCATTTTTGTGTATGAATGTTTTGTCTGTATGTATATCTGTGTACCACATGCCATGCCTGATGCCCTCAGAGGCCAGAAGAAGCCATTGGATCCCCTAGAACTGGAGTTGTAGACATTTGTGAGGCACTATGTGCATGTTGGGGACCAAACTCTGGTCCTCTGCAAGAGCAGCAAGTGCTCTTAACTGCTGAGCCACCTCTCCAGCCCTTTCCCAGTTTATTCTTGGTTTTCTGAGGGGGGTGGGGAGGGGAGGTGAGATTAATGCTGATCTCCCTCACACTCAAATATGTTTCTCAAAGAAAAAAACATTTGGGGACTCTTCAAATCATACCTTTTTACTTAAAACTACTCTTTTTGTATATTATTAATACAAATTTAACAGCTTTGTTTTGTTTTGTATTTTTGTTTTGATTTCATTTTAACTTGACCCTTGGTTTCAGCATTCCCAGCATGCTTGTATGTAATTGGGCTATGTTCATTTCCAAATCATTTTGTGTCTGTGTTTGGATTCCTCCCCAGCATCTTCCACTTCACTCAGCCACATTTATACTGTAGATTTTTTTTTTCAGATTTCTGAAATATTTATATTTTTTAGATCAGGGAATAAAAGATCTATTTCTGCCCTCCTAGTGGCTGCCCTCCATTGTTCTGAAGCACAGGTACATAGCTTACAGAGCTAAGGCTAAGCACCATGACAGTCTCCCCTCTGGACAAGGCAGGGTTTCTAAAATCTTATCTCCAAGCACCTCCTATTCTGCAAGCTATTTTTATCTAGCATTGTAATTTCATTTAAAAAAAAAAAACAACACTCTCCATATTGGTCATTGAAATGGTATTATGAGTCATTTGTTGAGGTTTGAACACTCTAACGCCCTCCGTGAACGTAAATCTTTCTGACTCTCACCACCACACATCTTTTAGAATTCTGAATCAAATTGCCTTCTTCCCTCCACACATCTTTTAGATGTGCTTCATTGGGGATGTTTTGGTCAACACTCTTAGATTTTGCTCATTTGGACTTGTTCACAATCACTGCTGTTCTTGGTATTGGAGGTGAGCAGACATGTTTCTATGGGCAGCCCTTCTTCACACTTGAAGGATGGTTTATTTGTCATCTGACTTCTTTAGTTGCTATGGAAAAGTCAGTTTCAGGTCCAATCAATGGTCTACTTTCTTCACCTGTTTTTGAGACATTTTATTTGCTTTTTATTTTTGTTTTGGTTTTTTGTTGTTGTTAAAATGTCCTCATGCAAAGTTTATATGTTTTTAATCTTTGAAAATTTATAAACCCATGAAGCAGTCTATCACAACTTTAATCTACAAAATGCTCATAATCCAGATGTTTATCTTACTCTTTCTAATGTATCTCACACTCCAAACATCATTTCTCTCTCTACAGACCTGTAAATTAGAATATACTTTCCTAGACTTTTATATAAGCTTATATAATCATTAAATATATTTTTATTTCTGTTATTGGCTACATAATATATTTGAGAATCATTCTTGTTATTGGACATACCAAAGTACATTTTCTTGTAAAGTTTGTAATCTTATCTTTTACTTTCCTGAAAATTTTATGTAACAGAATAATTTCTCTCTGTGTCTCTCTGTCTCTTTCTGCTGTCTCTGTCATCTCTGTCTTCACAATTTGCTGCCTATTGTTTAACATCATTGGAGGGAAAAGTCAAAACCAAAGTTATCTTGTTTCATTAAATTCCTTGGGAATTGGTCATATAACTTTGTGTTTTTGAGCGTTCTATTCAATTCCACTGATGTATTTAGTCCTATGCCTTTTTACTGTAGTTTTATAAGTAAATCTTCATCAGGAAGTAAAATTTCTTATCCCCACCCCACCCATATCTTAGGGTTACTATTGCTAAGACAAAACACCATGACCAAAGCAACTTGGGGAGGAAAAGTTTTAGTTGACTTACACTTCTACATCACAGTTCACCATCAAAGGAAGTCAGGACAGGAACTAAAGCAGGGCAGAAACCTGAAGTCAGGTGCTGATGCAGAATCCATGGAGGGGTGCTGCTTACTAGCTTGCTCCCCTTGGCTTTCTCAACCTGTTTTCTTATAGAACCCAGTACCACCAGCCCAGGGACAGCACCACCCACAATGGGCTGGGCCTTCTCCCATCAATCACCAATTAAGAAAATGCCCTGCCTATAGCCCAATCTTGTGGAGACATTTTCTTAATTGAGGTGCCGTCCTCTCAGATGTCTCTAACTTGTGTCAAATTGACATGAAACTATCCACCACCACAGTGAGAGGGATGCTGTGACACTGCTGTGACAAACCTCATTCCTTTCTGCCTTCTAAACGTCAGAAAGATGGCATCTAATTGAGGGAATGAATTTGCTTATAGAACTTTACCAAAAACTAAAGCATGATGAGGTAGCCTAGCTTTCTAGTACTTTCAAGATAAAGGGAAACATAAAAGAAGTCTAGTGGTCAACCCCAGCATAGCCACTGATTGCTTTTTGTAGATCAAATTGTTTGATTAGCACAATGAGAAAATGTTACCAACTATCTCTATGTCTTTAATATAAGGCAATATCTACCTGGTGATATATAATTTTGCTGCTAAGGTAGGGTGTAGCCTCCACAGAACAGGGCTGTAGACAGAACATGATGTGGGCCTCTAGGTTGACTTCATAATTGCTGCTCATCCATGCTTTTTCCAACCTAATACCTCAGAAAGAACTCAAAGGCAGAACTTGTGGGTCAGTAGCTTACCGTCTCAATTTTCTAAGAGCTGGGTTTTGTTTTTTTTCCACATATCATTAAATACCTTAGTTGAAAGAAAATTACTTCAAAGTCTTAAAGTTGCATCATCTCAAATTAGGATCAATTAGGTAAGATATTAATTATTTCAATTCAAGCTAAAACCACATGAGAAATGATATCATCAGAAAGGCCATTTGGAGGCCTGAGGAGATGATGGCTTAGTGGACAAAGTGTTTGCTGTATACTCAGGTCCCCATCTTGCCCATGTAAGGATTGGATGTGATAGTTCATGCCTGTAATCTCAGTATTTGGGTAAGTAGAAACAGGATTCCTGGAGCCCAAAGCTAGGTAGTCTTGTCAAATCAGTGAACTTTGAGTTCTATAAAGGACCTTGTGATGGTTAATTTGGTTGTCAACTTGAGTACATCTGGAATTAACTAAAACCCAAGTATCTGGACCCAAGTGTGAAGAATTTTTCTTGGTTGGATTATTTGAGGTAGAAGATACATCCTAAATCAGAATCAATTGAGTACAGAAAACCTGCCCCCCAAATCTGAGCCTCGCCTGTGGCAACCCACATGAAAAGATACAGAAGAAGGAAGCTTTTGGCTTTTTACCTCCTTTCCCACACTCTGACTGGCAAGTTCATCTATCCTGTTCCCGAAATATCCTTTTACTGGTGTTAGAACCTACTTCAGGATTCCAATGTAGACTGAAAACCAGCAGCTAGCTAGGACTTTCCTGGGACTTCAGTGCCAAGTTGGTGCCGGTGAGACACCCAGTCTCATGGACTAAACAACTTTCAGATCCTTGGCCTTTCTATAAGGAGACAGCCATTGTAGAGAACCCTGGCTAACACAGACACTGCCTCAAAAACTAAATCAGAGTGAGAGGACCTGGGGTGGCTGAAGAAGATTAAAGCCCATAGGGGGCTGTGCTACTTTGGGGGCTTTTGTGTCTGAGATCTACACATCAAGACCACTGGCTACCAGGGCTGTACTGTGGGTGTATTCAAGAAGAGACGAATCTCTGGTCCTTTGCTGTTAATAAATAGTTTATATAGCTATGGAAAAAAAAAAAAAGAATTTAAGAATTTATTACCCTAACAGTTATCAGTCTTTACTCTCTGTTTGACCTTATAAGGTCATGTCGTGCCCCCACCCACCCATAGCCCCTGAGTATGCAAATGAAGCGTCTTCCAACATCCCTGTCCTGGCCAATTGTACACAGCCACACAAATCTTGCCCCCAGAAACCCTGGCCACCTCCCTAGGGGCACAAATACCACTTTCTCACACTTCCCCACTAAATTGAACCAGTGTTCCAAAGCTGTGTGGAGTATGTGTTCTTTGCCGGTGCACTCACCATGGACCAAGATCCCGCCTGCACCCACCCGTGCCTGGCTAAGCTTCTCTCCCTCCAGTCCAGCCCAGTGCACAAGAGGCCAGGCTATCCTGAAAGGAAGAAGTAGAAGCAAGCCAACAGGGAGGGCCAACAGGAAGGGACTTCACACTGTGATCCTAGCCACTTCACCAGCTATCCTCATTCCTGAAGGTAATTCCTGAGTTCATTGCCCTTGCAACCAGACAAGGATAAACCTGGGGAGGAGCCCAATAAGCCAGGCACAGATGGATGCCCTTGTGAGACTACAGAGCGATTCCAAACCTCAGGATATTTTAAAATGTCCTTTGTCTGGATTCTCCTGGTTCTCTGCCTAGGGTTGTACTGCTAACCTTTTGTATGATCTCTTTTCTGCTCCTGGCAGGATGGAATCATTATCTCTGCTGAAGGGTTCAGTTTCACTTCCCCTGCCTTTCCTCAAGCCTTTAATCCTCCCACAAATCTGAATCCAGACAAAGACTACACTTCCTCCCTTCACCGGGCTTTTGTACAAATGGAGCCACTGCAGCGTTTCTGAGGTCCTTTAGATGGGACCACTGTAGTGGTGACCCCACTACCACACCAGAATACCCCACTCAGTTCAAAGAAGCCAGATCAGCCATTGCACAATTCCATGAAGGTAGTAATGGAGGGGAGAGTTGTAACAAGAGATAAAATCAGAACAGAGGCCTGAAAAACAGTTTTGATTTTTGTTTTTGGCCAGAAACGCCAGAAACGTTCCAGGAAGAGACCTGATTCCTATACTGATTTTGGTTTTGCCCTGACCAGAGGTCAGACATGCCAGAAGTGTTCCAGCCAGAGGCTGTATGTGTGCCACAACCCATTACTATGTTAAAGCACATGGATACTTTGTCAGTGAGTGCTATAGTTGGCATCACCTGTTAACTTGTCACAGTGCAGAGTCACCTAGAAAGAAGGAACCTCAACTGAAGAATCGCTTCCATCAAACTGGCCTGTGGCCAGGTGTATAGGGCATTCTTCTTGATTGCTAATTTATGTAGTAGGTCCCAGCACCTTATGAGAAGTACCCTCCCTAAGCAGGTGGGTAGCTGAACAAAGCAAGGAACTAGCCAGTAAGCAGCTTTCTCCATGGCCTATTTCTGCCTCCAGGCTCCTGTCTTGAGCTCCGGCCCTGGCTTCCCTAGATGATGGACTATAACCTTAAAGAAACTCTTTCTTCCCGTGTTGCTTTTGGTCATGGTGTTTATTACAGCAACAAAGAGCAAACTGACAGTGGACCAATTGGAATGACTAACTCACACCATGCCTTCTCAATCATTTCTACCATAAGTCCCATGAAAGTCTCCCCATCTCTGAATCTTGCTTCTGCTATATGGGTGCCCCTCCCCTCCCTCTCTCCCTTCCCCTCCCCCCCTCTCTTTCTCTGGCTTTCTCACTCTTTCTCCCACTCATTCATCTTCTTAGGCTCCCATCAACAAACCTATAACAAATTCCTTTCTAGAAGCCCACCTTGAAATTCATTTGTCTGATATGGGAGGCAAGATGTGTGACCATAGGCTTTCAGCACACTACCTCCTCCTGAGTTAAGCCCATCTGAGGCTAGAAAGGCTTTGTCACTCAAGGACTGAACTTTTCTCAGTGTTACTAAGGTGACTATGACTAATCTGCACTGGAGCTTCTTGGACTTAGAATAAGAAACACGTTGGAGCAGGTTAGAACCATCTTAATCAGACACAGTTCTGGGTATCCAGGAAGACATATTTTTATCTAAATTCCCCAAGTGGTCCTGACGAAAGTATTAAAGTATTAAAATCATTCACCTGTTCACAAGTTTTCACCTGAATTCTTTATCACAGCTGTGGGAGACAGGTAGAGCAGGAAGTATCGTTGTTCCAGTTTATAGATGATAAATTGAACAGGTTATGGTCCATGTGTCAATGTCAGAGCTGGAGAGATACTACAGGCCTCTGCAAGGAGCTCTCACTTGTTCTCACTTTCCATGGCCTTCCTACAATAGACCTCCATCTCCGTAGGTATCAAGCTAGGGCAGCAAGAAGGCTTGTATTCAGAAGATGAATGGACACCGTAGTAAGAGAGGATTGCAGTTGATGCTGTGTATGTAGACCAATCTCTTCCTTACCTGTCTTCCTTCCTTCCTGGGCTCCTCCCTCTGGAGGATGGGAGAGGAAAATGTAAGTTACTTACCTTGTATCCTCACCATTCAGAACAGAGGTCCACTCCTGTCTGGGTTATGCTTTTTAAAGCAAAGAATACACTTCTCAAAAGCTCCTCCCTTAGCACTCAGGCCTTGTGAGTTTTCCACAGGCCCCCATAACTATCGTCAGCATTTTCCTACCTATTCAATTCTATTGTGATTATAGTAATCCCTTTCCAAGGGAGCGTATCTGAGAGAAAATTATATGGCATGGAAATTGCTCTGTATCTTTTCTAAAACCGAGAGAAATTTTAGTATAAAGGAGCTGTTTATTTGAAAGGATGTAGGAACGAGAGAATGCAGCAATTGATGGCAGAGGTTGCCTGTGTGGCCAGAATGGTTCTAACATTAGACTTTCATTCCTGTGACTGCTATTTCTGTCTCTCCTGGGGTCCCATCTCACTCACTGAAGTACACAAGGATCATGGAGCATGGGAAAATGCTACATTAAAGAAAGAAAAAGAAACTAGGACTGCTGACTTCAAGTAAAACAATTTTATCTTATTAAAAATTGGAAGGAAAGAGTAAATGGGTTTTGTGCTGATTACACAAATCATAAGCTTGATACAAATTAGAAACACCTTGGGAAGAGGGAATCTCAATGGACAAATCGCCTCCATCAGACTGTCCTGTGAGCTTGTCTGTGGACCATTTTCTTGATTGCTACTTGTGGTGGTTTGAATAAGAATGGCCCCCATAGACTCATGTATAAGAATATTTAGTTCCCAGTAGATGCACCATTTAGGCAGAATTAGGAGGCGTGGCCTTGTTGGAGGAGGTGTGTCACTGGGGGTAGGCTTTGAACTTTCAAAAGCCCTGTACTGTCTCTCTACCTTGTGCCTTTGGATAAGGATGTAAGCTCTCAGCCACTGCTCTAGTACCATGCCTGCCTGCCTGCTTGCCTGCCTGCCTGCCTGCCTGCCTGCCTGCCTGCCAACATGCTCCCCATGATGATCATGAGGATCATGGACTAACCCTCTGAAACTGTAAGCAAGCCCCCAATTAAGTGCTTTTTTTCTGTAAATCGCCTTGGTCATGGTGTCTCTTCACAGTAATAGAACAGTAACTAAGACACTAACTGATGTGAGAGCTCCCAGCCAACTAGAAGTAATGTCACTTCTAGGCAAGTAGGCCCAGGCATACATAAAAGGAAATTGAATGGGAGCAAGGACATGAAATAGGAAGCATTATTTCTCAACAAGCTCTGCTTCACTTCTTGCCACCTAGTTCCTGTTCTGACTTTCCCTTCTTTTTTCCCTCCCCTCCTTCATTTTTAGTGCTGGGTATCAACCCCAGGACTTTTCACATGCTAGGCAAGTGTTCTATGACTGACCTATATCACCCTGTCCTGAAGTTAGTATTTGTACATGGCATGGAAAACGTCATATGTTAAAAATTCAAATTTAATGAAACTGATAAACCTTCACCATTGTTCACCATCATAATGATAAATTTGCGAAAATGGACAAGTGGAGTTTGGATGAGTGGACTTGGGACAGTGACGATGTAATTAATACATGGGCAGGGCTTATAAAAGATGAGGATTATTTTAGTATGATTGCTTATATAGATTTGTCTTCATTCTTCTTCTACTGCTATGGTAAGACACTATGATCAAAGAAAAATATAGAAGAATTTATTGGGGGTATACTGACTGGTTTAGTGTCAACTTGACACAAGCTAGAGTCATAAGAGAGAAAGAAGCCTCGGTTGAAGAAATGCCTCCATGAGATCCAGCTGTAAGGCATTTCTCAATTAGTGATCTCTGGGGGAATCCCTTTGTGGGTGGTACCATCCCTGGGCTGGTAGCCCTAAGTTCGATAAGTTAAGCAGGCTGAGCAAGCTAGGGGAAGCAAGCCAGTAAGCAGCACCCCATCCATGGCTTCTGCATCAGCTCCTACCACCAGGCCCTGTCCTGTTTGAATTCTTATCCTGACTTCCTTTGGTGATTAATAGCAATGTGGAAGTATAAGTCAAATAAACCCTTTCCTCCCCAACTTGCTTTTTGGCAATGGTGTTTCATCACAGCAATAGAAACTGAACTAAGACAGGAGGCTTACAGTTTAGAAAGGTTAGTGTCCATGACCATCAGGCATGGCACATGGCAACAACAATCAAGCATGGCTCTGTGGTAGTAGCTGAGAGCTTCCATCTTAATCCATAAGAACAAGGTAGAATGAGGTGACCCAGAGTGTCATGGGCTTTTGAAACTTCAGAGCCCACCTCAAACGACACACATCCTCCAAAAAAGCTGCAAACCCTAATCCTTCCCAAACATTTCTACCAATTGGTGATCAAGTATTCAAACATATGAACCTATGGGGCCATTCTCATTAAAATTCATCTCAGCATCAACTCCCTGTGCCTGAGAAGGCTATCAGTAGGATTACATTCTCTCTCTGGAGTAACAAACACTCTATTTTGAGGTAGGAAGTGCATCTTTGAGTGCGCCATTCTGTATCTGTTGTCCAGTCTCTCTCAACTCAGAATAATCATCTTACTAACGTGAAAGATTTTGAGATGATGTAATTTGACCTCCTTCACCATTAATCATTTAGAATGCATAAAACTCTCAGAGACAAATCATATTTTATGAAGATAAAAATAAGTTCTTTGCTTTCACATAAATATCATAAGGTTAAGTACAATGAATCATTCTCTTACACATAAATAAAGAAATGAATTGGCTGTTGGTCTTGGGTACTTCTCTGAATCCTGTCTGAGATGGAGCCAGGATCAAGCTTTCTTAGCGGCTATCATAGGTGACAATTGATGGTTCCAAAGTCATATTGCCAGTGTCGGGGAGGACAGGTCTGATGAGCTGCTAGCAGGCTTCAGAATGGCTGAGAATTGAAAAGAAATTACAGAGAGAAGCTAACAAACACTGACCCATCTATCCAGCCCTATGATTTATTATAATACATTTGCAGAATGAAGAGGATCAAGCTACAGAAAGAGCTTTAAGTGGCCAAAAAGCTGTCAACACTCTTGAGTGCCTTTATTAAGAACATTTTAATTATATGTGGTAAATAAAAAAAGTAAGTCACAACTGTAAAATAACATTTTCAATGGTAAAAATATACAGGGATTTTGTTTTGTTTACTATAAAGTATTTTGGTATCTGTAATCCTCTTGAAAGTTTTTCCTGAAATTCTCTGAAAACATTTAAGCTCTTTAATCATAATGTTACTTGAAACCCAGTTTTGGTTTTATGTTATTGTTATAGTTAATTTGAATACACATTGTTATTCAGTAGAGTCAGACTTAGACTCTGGTACTTTGTACATCAAATAATAATGACAGTTTTAGATATTTATTCCCAGCTGAACTGTTGATTTCTAAGACAGCTAGAATTCTTCTCTGTGTTCTAGATCAAGAAACTACATGGTACGAATAGAGGTATACTAAGAAAATTTTATAGTATGCATGACCTTATCAATACATTGTAGTTACCGTTCAATTTAAATAGTTCAAAATTATTCCCCAAGTCCTTTAAAATGGAAGACACTTTTCATACTTATTCTTCTACCTCCTCTTATTGTTATTCAAATTGTCTTCTGAATTGTTTCATATTAAAGGGGATAAAGTTGGAGCTTAAATTATTTAATATGTACTTGGTGAAGACTTTCTACTCAAACTTCCAGATTATAATCACCGGCAACAGTGACAACATGACTAAATTCCCCACTAAACAAACATTGTTCTTAGGCTGATGTTTTTACATAATCATGACAAAGATTTGAAGTGGACATTTAGGAAGAGTCAAACTCATGACCTCTAAGGTCTCCCACAACAGCGTCTCTATGCATAGCCTTGGAATGAGATGCCTTTCAGAGATGATTCAACTTCACTCTTTTAACCCGTTGGTAGTAGAGATAATGAGACATATACAAAGCTGAGACATTGACACAGTCTTGGTATATGTGCTCCATTAGTCCATTATCAGACTTTTCAGCCAGAGGCCATAAACAAATTCTTGTGTTCTATCCCTGCTCTTGAAAAAGTGCTGAAAACATAGCCCGATAATGCTAGCTCCACTTACCTGACTCAGTTTCCCAGTTACTTATTGTGGCCCACTTTGTCCTTGACTAAGCCTCAGCACCATGAGAATGTACAAGATAGAGATGGTTTCTGTCTTCAAGATCACAGCTCAATAGAAGAAAGCCAATGTAAAATAAGAAAACCAGAAAAAGTTCATACAAGAAAGAGCTCGAAGGCAGTGGAGTTAGCCTAGAAGATATCCTTAAGGAGCTAAAGTCACAGAATAATAATCTACAATGTGTAAGTGCAAAAAAGTGAAGATGAAAACAGAAAGCCTTCTTGTTTACTGGAGCATATAGTACAGGCACAGATGGGGATGAAGCTGTAGTACCTGGTAGGAACATCAGATTGGGACAGCACATGAGCCAACTTAGAATTTTGAACTGAAAACTGAAAGTCATGGGTAGTCCCAGTTAATGCTTATCAAACTATACCAAGTAGTACTAATAGTTGTTCCACTTTAGACCCAAAGACACTGAGGTGTTGGGAGTTCAGGTGAATGAGCTTCTCTAGCTAGTCAGAGGGAAGCCGAAGTGGCCCACACTTCTCAGTAGTATGGATTACAAGCTCAAAAGCCATCAAGCAGACAAGCAGAGGACGGCTGTGTGTGACAGTAAATAGCAGGTTACAAGCCAGACACTAAGAAGGGACAACAATATCTATTTATATCCACTTCTAGGGGAGAATGGAAGCCCACTATTCTTTATGTTGATGAAAAAACACAACTCTTACCTCAAAAGAGATGAGATAATTTATTTTGGAGTCAAATATGACTGACCAGGAACAAAGATTTATGTTACTCCAAATTCCATATTGTGACTTGGAAGCTGTTTCATACAGTTTTTCTAGTGACAGAACAAAGAAAGCCATAAATTGAGCCACTTTTAAAATACATTAATTTTAGGGTCAATTGCAGCTCATCAAAGAAATCCAACTATAGATGCTATCTGATGGCTCTTAGACTTTTGGGTTGGTAGGATCATTATTTTGTTAATACATTCCAAGATTTTGGTTTGATTTTGGTGTTAGTCACAGGATAGTAGATCTGACACAGATGGGCAAACAATGGCGAGTAAAGATAGGTCACAATAAATTCTAATTAGCCTCTGGACCTACAGCATTCACTCCACTTCTTAGAACTGTAGTTCTAAGCAGCCAATCAGCCTTGACAGACACAGCTTCTTTCCAGGAATCCTAGTTCATACTGGATATTTTTATTGTTTTCACAAAAACTAAAATATTACCCAAAAATATTATTTAGATTGTTGGTGACTAATGGAAACTTGAAAACAATCCTATAGAGTTATCTTGTTGGGTTCACACTGGTCCTAAGACTCCTATAGATGCTCAAGTCTGCAGATGCTCAAGTACCTTTCATAAACAGCATCATATTAGCATGTAACATATGTATACTCTCTATATACATTAAATTATATTTAGGTTACAACACTTAATACAATGTAAATTCTATGTAGACGATTGTTATACTCTACTACTTAAGGAAAAAAAAAACCTTCCCCTGTTTAGCTCATTCACTTTGATTTTGTGTGCAGTTGAGTCTACAAATACCGAATTTCTGGAGATGAAGGACCCACAGGACTCTCATTAAAGTATATTTGCTTCTCAGACTAGAGTCAACCAATGACTTCTGAAATTAAAGTATTGAGAATGCTAGAAAAATCTGAGAAGGGAAGTACACCACTGTAGCACATAAAACAGCATCTCACAGAGGCTCAGAATTAAACAGAAACTCCTCCTTAGAGGGTTGGGGTGGGATGGGGAGGGACAACACGAGCCTGTTTTACCCCTTCTCTGGAATAGGATTCTTCCCATCTCTTTCCTACCTTGACAGCTTTAGCAGGAAGAATTGAACCAACAAAAGAGATTAAGCCTAGAATCTTCCAGGTGACAATTCCACAAGCAGACACTATGAATGTGGGGACAACATATTCATAGTGAAAAACAAAACAATCTAGAGATCAGCAGGAGACTGAAGGGCGTCAGGCAGTCTCAGGCCTGGTATGGAGAGGGGAGGGAGAAAAGAACTATGTCATAGCAGAAAGTGCAATTCAATCCTCAGTTGCTTTTCATAGAAACTGTATAGTCTGAGAAATCTGAAGTAGACAACTTAGAATAGTAGCAATTCACAGTGGTCTGTGTGACGAAAGCAAGTGAATGCCCCTTTATAATGACATGAAGCTGTCAAGACAAACAGAGCCATTCACAATGAGCTATCTCAAGTGCAAAAGTTATCAATCTGGGAGGAAAAACTAAAATAGAGTTGCAGAGTCAGACCCTAAAACCTCAGACATTGGAAATCATTAATTACAGCCTAGGAACTATGCTTTATGTCTTGGAAGAAGCAATGGAGAAGTCTAAAACGATAAACATTATACTTGACATTTTAAAGAATTTTGGCTAAGTCATAGAATTAGAAAATTGTAACAAAATTGTTCAACTGGAAGACAATTATGAAGATATTGTCCCAAAGTGCTATCCTCTGTCATATCATTTCTCTATAATTATTGTCCCCTGGCTGGAGATGTGTAGAAGCTAACTTCCAGAGCTTAACTATCATATTTCCGTCAATTTATTCTTTAGTGTTATATTTTCTAAATATAAAATAAATGCATCTTAAAAATAGCAGCTTTACTTCTTATTTAGATGTGTAGATTCTAAGCTAACTCAACTGGTAGTTGAGTTTCTCTCAGATGCTAGGATCTGAGTGTACCATTAAGCTTATCTTTTCTCTTTTTGGCATCTCTTTTACTGCAGTGGTCATTCCCAACTAAGAAAGAAAGTTCTCTGAACCCTACTTTGGTCACTGGTTGGAGGGGCAGAGACTGTGTTCTTCTAGGTTGGGCCTCATGCCAGGTCTTGGTGCTTCCACAAGAATAGGCACAACAGGGTCATGTGGGATCTGACATCTCTATGGATCACATGAAGACAGTGAGCAGATGTGGCAGCAGCTGTGGAAGCCATAGAATCATTTAGGATCTCTGCAAGAGCCACAGAGCTGCCTAAAGAGGGAGAGTCTGGGTTCAAAAACTGCATAGATTATGTCCAAAATGATAGGACATCCATAGGGACACCATGGCATTTGCTCCTTAAAACAACTCCTGGAAGAATGCAAATTGAACTGAATAGACACATCTTTTTAAAGAAATACAGTTCCCTCCAGAAGAGAGAGGATTCTTAAATATGTCTTCAAAATAAAGAACGTAGACTTAGCATTTTATAAGATAGGCTTTAGGAATCTACTGTTCATCCAGAGACTACATAGATAAGCTACAACTTTGGATAAAATTTTGCTACACATATAACTGATTAAAAAGTTGAGGATACATAAAAATGTTTTTATTTATAAGTCAACTAGGAAAGAACAAATAGTTCAATAGGAAAATGAGCAGTATATGAATAGTAGAATAATGCAAATGCCTTGTGAGTGTGTTTTAAAATGCTCAGACTTAGCATCTGAAATCAGTTAATGCAGTACACTACAGTGCGGAATGTAGGACAAAGAGTAGATGATTATTTCAGTAGACGCAGAAAGCATTTGCTTAAGTTCACCCACCTTCATGACAGAAACAACAAATTAGAAACAGGAGGACAACTCTACAATCTGATTAAAAATATTTATGAAAAAATATTACAGTTTCTGCCTAGTTGCTTTCTCCTTATCAAAAACAAGAAAAAGATGCCTGCTTTGTCATTTCTATGCAACATTATGCTCAATAATCTAGCCAGGACAAATGACACAAAGAGAGTCAGGGGCTGAAAAGGAAGAAGTAAAGCTACTATTTTTAAGATGCATTTATTTTATATTTAGAAAATACAACACTAAAGAATAAATTGACGGAAGTTTGATAGTTAAGCTCTGGAAGTTACAAAGGCTTTTGAAACAAACTGAAGATCTAAATAAGTAGAGAAATAGCGTGTGTTCACCGAGCGAAAGACGTAATGCCATAAAGATGATAGACAGTAATCCAAAATAAATGAACCTATGGACTTAATGCAATACCCATCAAAATCCCAGATGGCTTCATTACAGAAACAAACTCAACTTAAAATTTATATGGAAATTTACAAGACCCTGAGCAGGCACAATAATCTTGAAAACCAAGAAGTAGAGGAGTCACACTTTTGAATGATAAGAAGATACAAAAATTCAGAACTGTGGTACGGGACAAGGAACAATGTATACAGATCACTGGAATTGAGAATCCAGAAGTATCCTTTCGCATTCAAATTGGATTTTCAACAAGACTGCAAGAACAGTTCAATAGGGAGAAAAGTGCATATTTTCTAAGAAATGGTGCTGGGGACGGGGACAGCGTTTCCATGGGTACAACTAGGAAGTCAGACAGTATACAAATTTAGCCCAAGAAGGAGCAACTGTGAGAGCTGAAAACACAGTGAGTCCACTCAACCTTGACAGAGCCAGTGACTTCTCAGTAGTACCGAAGCACAAGCAACAGAAGCAAAAAGAGAAACATCACTAAAATGAAAAATGATTGCACATCAAAGGGAAAAGGCCACTAAATAGTAGGATCTTATTTTATTCTTTGCAACTTCTGTATCTGAAAAGAGACTTATATGTAGAATATAAGACAAACTCTTACTATTGCATCATTTAAAAGCAGACAAATAAGCTAACTTTAAAATGAATAAGTAATCTGGATGAACATTTCTCCAGAGGAGATACACAAAGATGATACTCTGCATCGTTAGTCACAGGGAAATGAGAATTAAAAACAAAACAAAACAAACAAACAAACAAAAACCTAAAATACTGCTTTACATCTACAAAAACTACTAAAAGAAAGACAAATAACACATCAGTCAAAACATGGAAAAATTGTAACCTTCATCCTCGGGGTGTGTAAAGAGGTCAGCATCTCTGCAAAACAGCCTGGCAGCTTCCTCAAAAGACGAGCAAGGCCCTACCCCATGGCTAAGCATGTATATTCTTAGGTACTATCCTGGTTTGAATGAGAAATGCCCTACATAGACTTATGTATTTGAAACTTGGTCCCTAGTTGGCAATAGTTCTTGGGCAGGTTATGGAACCTCTAGTGTAAGAGTCTGAAAATCACTGGAGGAAGACCTGGACCAGACTCAAATAGTATGCAAAGACAAAGAGCGTTTATTGTGCAGAGTCATCTACCATGCAGAGGTCAACTATTCTTCAAAATGGCAATTCCAGACAAACGTGTGCAGGCTTTCTTATAGAGAACCAGGGAGACTCTCTAGAATGATTAGGTCATCTAAAATTCCATTGGTGGGTGCTAGGGGGTTCATAGGTGGTCATGGTCTGCATTCCTATGTCATGAATATTTAACCATACAATAAGATAGGGATGCCCAGCACACCTGGCCTATCCTGAGATAAAGTATTTCCCCACTTTTGTGGTTATCCCCAGGATGTTCTTTGGGAGGGGATTTTATGACCTTGTTTCTGGATTTTATGGTCTGTTCCCAGAGTTGGTGCCTTATGGCCTAGTTCTTGGGACTTATGGTCTGGTCCTGGAGCTGTTGCCTTATAGCCTTCTTTTCAAAATCAGGCCTGGTCCTTAAATGGGGACAAGAGGGGTTCATGTAATCCTTTCACTAGGACATGGTGTCTTTCTTGAGGAAGTGCATGGCTGGGCTCAGGCTTTGATGGTTTAAAGCTTTACCTCACTTCCTATTCTAAATCTCTGCTTCCTGCTCCTCTGCCTTCTCTGCCGTGATGACATTTATCCCTCTGGAGCTATAAACCAAATTAAACTCTTCCTTAAGTTGCTTCTCATCATGGCATTTATCAAAGCAACAGAAATGTAACTAATACAACTATACACCCAAGAAATAAAGTGTTTGTCCATAAGAAAATGCATGTGTGCATACTGATGGAAACATTGTTTATAATAGCCAACTGGCGGAACAACACAGGTGTTGCTAATAGATGGGCAAATGGAGTGTGACATAATCATATTACATGGGAGATAATTCACCAATACAAAAAATAATGTATCAATAGATATACTATGATGTCGATAAACTTTGAAAACAAAAGTAGAAGAAGCAACCTAGAAAGTACTACATTGTCCAAATCTGTGTATAAAAACCATCAAAAGGAAGTAATACACAGGTACAAAAAGTCATTAGGGCTGAGGCACTCTGGGGGAGATGACAAATGACTACCAGTGGTGGGTCCTGAGTTTAGTGTGGGGAAATACCCTGTACTTGCTTGTAATCATGGCACAACTCTGTGCCTAAACTGAAAACAATTAACTTCTGTAATTTAAGTGACTAAATAATAAGGTATGTGAATTCAATATAAACTAATTTTTCCTAAAAATGTTAAAAGTGCTAGGCTCCATTCAAGATCAGCTAGGTGCAAATTAGAATCATGTTTATAAATAATTCTGCCTTCCGGTTCGGTCCGGTGCCCTGAGCAGACTTTGGGCGTGAACTCCTCAGTCAGTCCCACAACACCCAGAGGAAGTTCCACTCCCAAGCTCTCTAATATGCCCAGGATCATAGGATCAGAGGTGAGGAGGACACAACATCTGTCCCAACACCGGGAATAACTGGGACCAGCAGGATCCAGGGACTCAGGAACCTAGCTGAACCAGTAGCACAGGTTCCTTCCGGTCTAGGCCAGTGCCCTGAGAAAACATTGAGCTGGAACTCCACAGCCAATCCCACAACACCCAGAGTAAGCTCAACTCCCAGGTGCTCTAACACGCCCAGGATCCCAGGATCCAAGGATCCCAGGAGCTTGATCACACCAGGATCTCAAGGTCACAGAGGTAGCTTGAACCCCATGATCTCTGTCACACCCAGGATCTCAGAATCACAGGACCCCAGCATCACAGGATCTCAGAAGAGTTCTGACACAACCGGGATCACAGGAAGGACAAGCTAAAGGGAGGGCACGTAACACTAGAGATAACCAGATGGCAGGAGGCAAGTGCAAGAACATAAGCAACAGAAATCAAGGTTACCTGGCATCATCAGAACCCAATTCTCCCACCACAGCAAACCCTGGAGATACCATCACACCAGAAAAGTAAGATTCATATCTAAAATCACTTCTCATGATTATGATAGAGGACTTTTAAAAGGTCATAAATAACTCCCTTAAAGAAATACAGGAGAACACAGGTAAACAGCTAGAAGCCCTTAAAGAGGAAACACAAAATCCCTTAAAGAATTACAGGAAAACACAACCAAACAGGTGAAGGAATTGAACAAAACCATCCAGGATCTAAAACTGGAAACAGAAACAATAAAGAAATCACAAAGAGACAACTAGGGAGTTAGAAAACCTAGGAAAGCGATCAGGAGTCATAGATGCAAGCATCACCAACAGAATACAAGAGATAGAAGAAAGAATCTCAGGTGCAGAAGATACAATAGAAGACACAGACACAACAGTCAAAGAAAATGCAAAATGAAAAAAATCTCCTAACACACAACATCCAGGAAATCCAGGACACAATGAGAAGACCAAACCTAAGGATAATAGGTATAGAAGAGAGTAAAGATTCCCAACTTAAAGGCCAGTAAATATCTTCAACAAAATTATAGAAGAAAACTTCCCTAACCTAAAGAAAGAGATGCCCATAGTAAGCCTACAGAACTCCAAATAGATTGGACCAGAAAAGAAATTCTTCTTGTCATATAATAATCAAAACATCAAATGCACTGAACAACGAAAGGATATTAAAAGCAGTAAGGGAAAAAGGTCAAGTAACATAATAAGGCTGACCTATCAGAATTACACCAGACTTCTCACTAGAGACTATGAAAGCCAGAAGATCCTTGGAAGATGTCATACAGACCTTAAGAGAACACAAATGCCAGCCCAGGCTACTATACCCAGCAAAACTGTCAATTACCATAGACGGAGAAAACAAGATATTCCATGACAAAACCAAATTTACACAATATCTTTCCACAAATCCAGCCCTACAAAGGATAATAAATGGAAAACACCAACACAAGGAGGGAAACTTATACCCTAGAAAAAGCAAGAAAGTAATCTTCTTTCAACAAACCCAAAAGAAGTTAGCCACACAAACACAAAAATAACATCAAAAATAACAGGAAGCAACAATCACTTTTCCTTAATATCTCCTAACATCAATGAATTCAATCTCCCAATAAAAATCCATAGACTAAGAGACTAGATATGTAAACAGGACCCAGCATTTTGCTGCATACAGGAAATGCACCTCAGTTTCAAAGACAGACACTACCTCAGAGTAAAAGGTTGGAAAAAATTGAAACAAAATAAGAAAGAAGGAAAGGGTTCACCTTGGCTCACAGTTTTAAGTGGGTAAGCACATTATGTTGGGGAAGCTCCAGCATTAGAACTGTGAGGGAGCTGGTTTCCTTTTACCTATAGTCAGGAAGCAAGAGATGAATGATGGTGTTCATCTCTCTTTCTCCTTTTTCATTTTTATTTAGTTTAGAACACCAACCCACGGTGTGATACCACTATTCCTGGTAGATCTTTCTTTAGGCACATCCAGAGGTGTGTCCAAATCTAGTCAGGTTAACAGTGAAGATTAACCATCGCCCTCCTGATGGGACTGTATGAGAAGAACCTTGCTATCACTTAGGAAATGTAAGGGTAGACAGAAGGCACATTGTTCTCCATTTGTCCCCTAGTCAAACCCCCTTGACCCAGACGAAACAGCTAGGTACGAGAGGCAGTAGAGATTGGAGATGAGGATGGGAGTCCCTGGATCCTCTACTCTCAAGCTGGATCAGAGTCTGCATTTATCCTCTTCAGCTTTTATCTATCAGCTCACCACAGGCCAGGAAGGAGAATCAAATCCAACCACCTGCCTTCTACATCTGGTCCTCCTTAGACCAAGGAGCTAGAAGCTGTCCTTCCTTTATTGCTGGAAAAGTACTTTCATCTGAAATAGGCTCCAGCTTCTCCTGAAACTAAATTATTTATCAAGTGTGACATTTTCCAGTTGTCCCTTCTATTAATAAACCTTCCCATGTCTCACCATCCTTCCAGGTGACACTGATGTCATTCATTTGCAGCTTCCCACAGTTAGGCACCTTTGAAGTCTTAGGCACCTTTGAAGTCTTAGACGTCCTTCCCAATGCTCTCCCTACCATGGCTGACTGTCAGCCTCAATGTCAGCCGAAGGCTTTCATGTCCTGGATCTGCAAGTGTGGGTCATGTGGCAATGGCATTTGTCTAAGGTGGTAAAACTTATGAGTTAAGATTTTTATAGGTTTTTGTTCTTTGTAAAAGGGCAGCAGGGAATCTATAAGCCACAAAAAGAAAGGTAAACTAGGCCTGCAAGAATATTCTGGAGGAGGGGATTAGTCTAAAACAAAGTTAAGCTGTTTTACTGATAAATATGGAATATCTCACCATTAACAGAGTTATCATTTTTACAGTCTACATCATTCTCTCTACAGAATTACTGAAATATTATTATAATATTATTATAAGGCTTTCATATTATTTCAGTTAATATTTTATGTGTTATCTGCTTTTATGAAGCATTCAAGATACCTTATAACATAATAAATATAAAATATATTATATAAATGTAAAATATATATACAAATAAATATAAAATATAAAATAATATAAAATTTACAACAATAATAACAAATGGAAAAATACATGACTCATATCTGTTGCTGTGCTAAAATACTCTGACAAAAAACAGCTTAGAGGAGAAAAAAATTTATCCACCTGACAATTTGTTTGCTGTGTGATGCTGTTCCTGGGGAGATGTGAACAAATGCCTACTCACCCTAGACGAGGAACTGTCAAGAGACACCACCAAAGTCCGACTTGATGAACCAATGAGTTTTATTAGAGTTACTTACAGAAGCAGAAATGACTCAGACAGCTGACTCACCACAGCCCACCCACCATGGGTGACAGTTCATAAAAGCCTGGAAGCCTGGAGCAGACTACACAAGGTGCAGTCAGCTCAGGTTGGAGAATAACCTTTCCAGGAAGTTCTGTTAAGACTCTTCCAGGTAGCTTTTTTCAGGGAGCAGAGCTTCTCTGAGAGTGTTTCTCAACATTCCCTACAGTTACCATAGGCTTAGTAATAGAGGGACTTGGTGTATCTGATCAGTTTCATGAACTTCCTGAAGCCTTTTGAGTTGTTTACTACACTTCGTGAGCTTAAGGGCTGCCCTAGCAGGATAAGATGTTTCACTTCCTTTCTAATATCATGTGTTTTAATGATCTTCCCTCTAAGATGAATGGTTTTAATCTAAGAGGAAAGTGTTACATAACACAATTCCAGGTCATGACCATTATTGAAGCGAAGTCAAAACAGGAATTCAAGCAGCTGGGAGCAGCACGATACACAGCCAAGAGCAAAGAGCTAGTACACAAGCTTCTTGGTTGTTCTTAGCTAGCTTTCTTCTCTCTAATACTGCCCAGAACCCTCTTCCCAAGGAATGGTGCTGCCTACAATGTTAACTTTTTTTTTTAAGGGTAATTGGCTGAATCCCACTATTCTCTCTTCAGCCTTCTATACAGTATGACCAGCTGCTTCATGTTCTTGCTGTCATAACTTTACGTCCATGAATGTTTTTGAAAGCATGAAAGATGCAAGAGTGAAGGCATCATGAGGGTTTGTGCAGAGGCCAAGAGAGGTGCTTCAGATAGGAAATGTATGGGACAGTGTTAGTGACCCTGACAGGAAGCTTTTGTGTTAATCCGTAAAAGCCAAGGTTTCAATGGGGACCCCAGGATGTTAGAGATGCCAGAACCATAGGATATTGTGGTGATAGGTGTTAAATAGGAATGCCCCCCATAGATTCAAGAGTTTGAATGCTTGGCCCATAGGGAGTGACATTATTAGGAGGTGTGGCCTTACTGGGAGTAACTGTGGCCTTGTTGAAGAAGTTGTAGAACTCTCAGCCCCTTCTCTAGCACTATGTCTGCCTGCACACTGCTGTTTCCTGCCATGACAATAATGGACTAAATCTCTGAAACTGTAAGCCAGCCCCAATTAAATATTTTCCTTTATAAGAGTTGCCCTGGTCATGATGTTTCTTCATGACAATAAAACTCTAAGACAAAAGTCTTCTGAAGAAATATATTGACAAAGAGTAGAGCTATACCAAGAGAGCAGCTCTGTGTTGTTGAGCCTGGCTCCAGTTTCTGCAGCCTTGTGGGAAAGCCTAAGCCTAGCTCAATTCATTCTCTCTCTCTCTCTCTCTCTCTCTCTCTCTCTCTCTCTCTCTCTCTCTTCTGCCTGGGGATGACTCAGCACGACCTGCACCAGCCCTTGCCTGCCTAGCTACCACGGACAAAATGAACTTATTGGCCCTGTCAGTTACCCCTTACCCTCTGTCACCCTTCCCTGCCTCCTACGTCATCTCTTCCCATACCTAAGTGCCCACCTCCTTGCCTTCTCTATATAAGCAAGTGCCTAGTTTAATAAAGTGAGTTCCTGCTTCGACAAGACTCCCGGCCTGGCGTGTTTCTTTTGGGCCGTCGACACTTGCCATCCTGCTCAGCCCCGGACAGACCCGGCTGGACCAGGTTCTCTCTGTTCTCTGGCCTGGACCTGCTGGCAAGGAGCCCACACTGTGTTACAGGTAGTAGAGCTGGCAGGCAGAACAATCCAAAGCCTTGGGAGCCCAAATGATTCCAGTGGATGCTTCATGTTCTAGACACAGAGCTGCAGAATGTGATATCTGTCCTGCTGAGTTTCAGACTTGCTTTGTCTGATCTTTCCTTACTGTGCCCCAGTTTCTCTCAGTTGGGTTAGGATGGGTGGTGAATGTCTTTAATCCCAGCACTCAAGAGGCAGAGGCACGTCCTTCTTCGACAGTCTAATCCAGCATGCTCTACAGGAAACTGAGAGGAGGAAGGGGAGGAGGAAGAGGGGAAGGAGGAGGAAGAGGAGGAGAGATCACTATCAGAGTCTTAGAAGAAACGTGGGCTTTGGACTTATAAATGGTGTTGGAACTGTTAAATAGAGATTTTGAAGTTGGAACAAACACATTTTGAATTATGAGAGAACCAAGAGTGGTGAGGGCCAGAAGTGAAATATTATAATTTGAAGTGATGTTTTGAGTATTGACAGACGGTACAATTGTCATGGTTAATCTTAATTGTTAACTTGACTAGATTTAGAGTCATTATGGAAATACACCTCTGGATATGTCTGTTTATGTGCTTCCAAGTAAGATTGACCTGAAGAAGGATAGTCCACCCCAAATATGGAGTAACCAGCCCATGGGCTATGGACCTGCACAGAATAAAAAGGAGAAAGTGGGCTGAACCCTAGCACATAATTCTCCCTGCTTCCTGACTGTAATGCAATGTGAGAAGCTGGCTCCTCCAGTTCCTGCCACCATGACGCTTCCACCGTGACAGTAGTGTCCTCAATTTGTAATCCTAAATCAATGCTTCATTCCTGAAGTTGCTTCTGTCACAACAGGTCCAGGAACACACACATTAACATCTCTAATTAGCAAAACAGTGTTTATTTTGCTTTCTTTTGAAACCAAATTCTAGAAGTTGAAAGAAAGCATTCATTCACACATTTGAAAAAGCATTTACTGAATACTTACAGTCATCCAAACTGTACAGAGGACACTGGGAATACAGTGCCAAACATTTTGAAACAGCCTTTACCTTTTAGTGCTTGGTATTTTCTGGAAGAGACAAGAATAAATAAGTGAATTAATAATAAATAGGTACTATATAATTAATTGATTGAATAACTGAGGGCTAGGAAGGCCTCTTGGAGGAGACAACATTTAAAAACCAGGTAAGATATGAAGTGTGGTTCCCTCCCTTGTATCTGACTGGGAGGAAGAGGGTTCCAGCAGTGCTCTTACACAAGACTTGACTTTGAAGTGCAGAGCCCAGAATTTTCCTTTGTCAGCAAACTTGCTGAGTAAGGTCGTAGATGGAAACAAAGATACAGCTTTGTAATAAATGCCTCTGTTTGTAATCGGTGATCCCTGAGGAGACTCTGGGTGAGAAAATCACGGAAGGCTTTAAATCAGAGTGTGGCTGGAAGTTGAATTTTTCTCAAGAAGCTGACAGATGCTTCTAATCCTTAACAGTGTGCATACTTCCTCTGACCTCTGTGACCTTGCCTCTTTGCAAAGGGTAAAATCTGGCTTTATAATTACCCGACGTGTTCTACTTAAGTAAAAGAGAGACAGGTAAAACATACAGGTATGTGATTAAAACAGTGCAGCTTGATATTTAAGATTTGAATAGTTTCCAGATTGTAAGCACAAAGAAAGTTATTGGAAATCTATTTATTTATTCTTTAGCCGTCAGTGATCAGAAAGGGTGAGGTACAAAAGAGGGATTAGAGAGAGAGAGAGAGAGAGAGAGAGAGAGAGAGAACATAAAATGGGTGTGATGTTGAAAAAACCTGACAGGCAGAAACAAGCTTAAATCTTGTTGCTATGGAAACTCTGTACCTCTGTGTTCTACCCAGTCCACACCGAACAGTTATATGATTATATGACCTGGTAGTCAGCTAAATATTAAAGTGGCCCTTCCAGTGGAAGAGGTTGATTTGTTGTTTCTGAAGATGGTATCTCAAAGTCAAAATGAAGTACTGTAAACCCCTCTTTACATCTAGTCTGAGAGCCCTGCAGGATGCAGGGACAATTGCCTTTGAGGGTCTTGAAAAAAAATCTGAAGTCCCTTAAAGGCCTTGATTTCCCCACCCTGCAAGGCTACTGCTTCTATCTACCTCATAACTAGGCAAGGTCATAATGCTTGATGCATTAATATGCTTCCTATTGATTAAGCCAAAGGCAATCTTAAACAAAAGCTACCCTGGACAAGGCAGGGAGACCTCCACTGATTAAAGGCAATTTCCTCAAATGTAGGAATGTGCAATCCACTCTCCTATAACAGGGTAGAACACTAAACCCACGCTGCTCACTAGAAACAGAATCTCCTTGACCAAGTTCACAGGAATTGTGATAAGAATTGTAGAATCACACCTGACAGAAAGCTCAGCTTTGGACCATTGCCCATAACTCTAGCCTGAAATATGACATGTTAGAACTAACAGCCCCAAATTAACAGTTTCCAGCCTTAAGCTAGACTTGGGTAGGTATTGGATTTTAGCAGTTTCAACCAGACCTCTTCCCAGTCTCCCTAGAGAGTCTACTTTGGTGATTGCTTCAATACCAACCATTTTGAAGCCTGTGTTTGTGGACCTCAGTTCCTTCTCCGTGATATCACAGAGACATCACAAATACTGTTTTAGCATTTCCATAAGGTATTACATGTCTTCTCTATTTCAGATACTATCGAGTCTGGAAAAGTCTAAGCTACCTAAGCTCCTCTGGCCATGAAGCTTGAAAGGTACCTCACCTTTCACCAGTCAGCCTAGGTGTTCGTAGGTTAATAAACAAGTATCTTTCTGACAAGTTCACAAGTAAAATGGAAAAGTGTGGGGTAAGTGCTCAGAATGGTGCCTGCCTCTAATAGATGCTCAGGAAGGACAAGTGACTTTCATATCATCCCTGGCCTAAAGACTTCACAGGTCCCAATCCATTGTCCCAACTCCAGCTTCCCTCAGTCTTTCTGTGACATTCTCTGCCCATTCAGAACTCCAGTTTCATAGAATATTTGTCCCTCACAGCCTTCCTGCCTTTGGTTTTTTGATTCGCTGTCCATGTGGAGAAGATAAGTAGCTTAAAAAGTTCACCAGCTTCCAGATAGAAAGCACTTTTGAGCTGTTCCTTAAAAGGAACACAACACCTTCATCTCTTTCTTTTGTACTGGAGGGTGGGGTTGGGGGGGTTGATGACTAGACCCTAGACTTTGAGTACACACTGTTGTCTGGAGATTCTTTTGTTGATCTCTCTCAACAAAAGAATCCTCCAGACAATGACATAGTTGTGGGACTATCAACCCTGAAATGAAAACCTTCATGATCTGGTCCCAGTCTTCTGTGAGAGTTTGGCTTTTTATTCCTGTCCTTGAAGTTGACATCCTGGAGTCATTTAGACAAATATTAAGATCATGACTTTTTAAACAGCACTTGGGATATAGAAGCAAGAAGTTCTCTGTGTGTCTCGAGAAAAAAGAAGGAGAAGGAGAAGGAGAAGGAGAAGGAGAAGGAGAAGGAGAAGAAGACGAAGACGAAGACGAAGACGAAGAAGAAGAAGAAGAAGTAGTTGTTCTCTGTGAGTTCAAAGCCAGCCTGGTCTACATAGCAGAATAGTGAGACCCTGTCTCAAAAAACAACAACAAACAAGAAAAACATTAAAAAAACCATAACTTTTATCACAGTGTTATCCAAGCCATTTTGAATTTTCAAAGTTATGGTAAATTTGTATGTAACTGTCTTAGTTAGGGTTTTACTGCTGTGAACAAACACCACTGACCAAGGCAACTCTTATAAAGAACATTTAATTGGTACTGGCTTACAGGTTCAGAGGTTCAGTCCATTATCATCAAGGTAGGAGCATGGCAGTGTCTAGGCAGGCATGGTGCAAGAGAAGCTGAGAGTTCTACATCTTCACTGGCTTCCTGGCAGCTAGGACTAGGGTCTTAAATCCCACACCCACAGTGACACACCTACTTCAACAAAGTTACACTTCCCGATTGTGCCACTCTCTGGACCAAACATATACAAGCCATCACAGTAATATTCATAGTAAATTTTTAAAAAGGAGGAGTTAATCCAATGAATATTACCTAAATTCAAATTTTAGGTTCCAGTACAAAATGTATGGTGATTCAAGTAACCCAATTAGCAATTGTATTATACAGGAACTGCTGAATAACAGTCCTATGGAGGATCATCAACACAGGGGAGTGAAAATGTAAGTCTCACAAAGATGTTGAACGTGTGTTATCACCATAGTCAGTTTGATTAGACGCAACAAATGATAAATTATCCCCATCGAATGATTAAGAAACAATACACATGCCTGGAGGATTTATGGGAGACGTAGCCACTAGCAAGCAAATTTCACCTGGACATAGAATCTTGTTTTTTTTTTTTTTAACTTCAGTTACTTTTTTCTGGTGTTCATTTATCAGGATATTTAAATCCCAGATGGAAAGCATCCAGGGGCTAACTTAAAATAAACAGTGGAGGCTTCAGTTGGTAAAGGCACTTCGGCTTAGCCTAGCAGCTCAAGTCCCATCCAGAAGATGGGAAGGAAAAGCAGACTCACTGCGAGTTGTCCTCTAATCTCCACGTGTGCCCTGGCCACAGCTGTGCCCTGCCTCAAGAAATGAATGTAAGAAGTAATAAATAAAATAAGCAACAGTAAAATGGCACCTTGTCATCATTTATAGACTAATAAGAGTCTAGCAAGCTATTCGAGCCTGAAAACTAACACCTAGGGTACATGTGTGTACCAGAAGTGGAAGTCAGAACGGCTGATGGAGGGAAGTCACAAACCACCTGACCTATGCTGGCCTCTCTGCTAAAAGAAAGGAAACGTCTAACCTGCTTCGAATTCCCGGTGTGCCTAAGGCCTAAGGGGAAATGCCTACACACCATCTGTAGGGTAGGGTAGTGAGGAACATCTTTTGGTTTTCCTCTTTGTGGTAATGTATATATTTATTTACCTTTGTATACCTATCTCTTTTTGTGTTGCCAGTTTTCTGGAAAACTTATGTTCTTCATGTTCAGTGTTAGATGTCCTTCCTGCTAGAATTTAGACCTTTCTGTTGTCACAATTACATTTGTAGTACATTTCTACCACAACAATGAACACAGTTGGCTCCTGGTTCCAGGGCTGACACTGGTTGGTCCCTCACAGAAAAACAGCCTGGCCCCTTGGTGCCTGGTTGACTAAAAGACCCTTCAGAAACCACTGTAATAATAATAATAAATAATAATAATAATAGTAATAATAATAATAATGTTATAAATAATAATAAAGCATAACAATAAATGTAATGATAATAAATACAATAATGGTAAAAATAATTTTAACAAATATAATTATAATGTGTAATAATACAATAAATATAAAATAAATAAAATCATTATTAATTATAAAATAACAATAACTATATATTTTTGTATAATTGTGGAACATAATAATTTTGATATTTTTATTATGATGTCACAGGTTACTGTGTCAAGGGCATTTGATCTTTACCATTTTAGAAATCAGAAACCTACATACTTCTTCTCCAGTTGATACCATAGTTTTGTTATTTAAGCCCTGGAAGATCCCTTTTCTTAGATGAGTTTATATCAGTTAACAACTTTTGTCATGTATTTATATGCCACAATTTGAATGGGCAGTTCTGCTGAAAATACATATTTTTAAGACATTTTAGCAATGCATCCTTTCAATTTAAAAAAAATATCTATTTTTGCTTTTTGGTATCCATTATTTTTAGACTTAAAGACTAGACTCTAGTTTAAAGATAGACATAAACAATTTCTTCGTGGTTGTTTAAGCAAAATACACTCTGCTTCTTCATTAGAACTGAAATAAGCACCCTTCCAGTATGTCTGTTAGAATCTGTTGGATCATCCCAAGGGACTCAGTGTTAACTTTACTGTGAGACTCCCCAATCCACCTCTTTCCTCCCTACGTGTTCATGAAAATGAACCCTTTGCACACAGGCCTGGTGGCTTCTAGTTACATTGTAGTCTCTGCCCATTCAGTTTGGCTCAGCTGAAATTTCTTCAGCTTCAACTACCTACTCATATTTTGACTGCATAACTGTCAGGGAGCTATTTGAAAGGATTACAAGGATTAAGAGGTGTGGCCTTATTAGAGGAAGTGTGTCACTGGGGAGTGGACTATGAGGTTTTCAAAAGCCTGCAGATCAGGATGTAGCTCTTAGTTACTGCTCCAGCACCATGCATGCCACCTTCTCCCTGACATGATGATAATAGACTAAACTTCTGAAACTGCTGCCAATGAAACATTCTCTATGATGAGAGTTGCTGTGGTCATAATGTCTCTTCCCAGCGATAGAACAGTGACTAAGACACTACAACGCCATATACTGCTCTGATAACTGTGCCTTTGAACTCCAGATGCATAGCTCGGGCTTTGCTGGTCAGTAGGAAAAACTAAGGGTATTGTGACAGTAGCTCTATAAATAGTTACACAGTGCCTCAGCAGTTATTATTCTTGGGGGATGCCTAATGTGTAAAGGTGTGTGTGTGTACATGTCGTGTGTGTGTGTGTGTGTGTGTGTGTCTGTGTGTGTGTCCACTCGTGCATGTGTACAGAGACTTGAAAATTCAACCCTGGAAGCTGACTTCTCATCTCAGATACACCTCAGAAGCACATGGAGTGTTTGAGGATGGTCTGTCTGTCTGTCCGTTCATTTTTCTCAGTGTTGGGTATTGAACCCAGAGCTCCCAGTATGCAATGCCAGTGCTCTACCATTGAGGTATATCCACCACTTCACCCCCTTTCCATTTTCTTTTCAGACAGGAACTCTCTAAGTTGTCCAGTCTAGCCTAGAACTCACCTTATAGCCCAGGTAGGCATTGAAGTTGTGATTCTCCTACCTCAGCTTCCTGAGTAGCATGGATTGCAGGTCTGTGCTACCAGGTCCAGTTCGGAGTGTTTGTTCAAACCACAGACATCGCCCCTACTTAGTTTCCTTCATCACAAATTTGGACTTGTTAGATAATAGATTCCTGTGGGAAATTCCCTTGTGTGGCTAATGCGATGGTCTCATACCTGTCAGGTCTTGACACACTGTCGTCCTAGAATGCTGAAATGTAGAGGCCAGTGCTAAGAGAGGGGCAGAACCAATTCTCCCCCTCTGCAGAATGTCTGGGGAGGCCAAGGGCGCAGCATTCCATGGGCTTAACACCGTGCTTCCTTTCAGGGCTGGAATGGGGAAGGGTGAAGATAAAGTCGATCCTTCATGCTGATCATGCATTGACTAACAGAATTTTCCACTCTGTGATAAGCACGTTTTCCGTATAGGACATGAGATTTTAGCACACCTGCTTGAGGCTGCTTGCTGATTGTCACTGTAGCTAGCTTGCGTTGGCTATAAAATGAAAGTTTTATAAGGGGCAAAATAAAAATGTGTGTAAAGGGAGGATTGATGCTGGCAATAATCTGAAAAGTCTCCCTTTAGCTGGTGAGGGCATTGCTAATGCATCTGGATGACTGACTAAAAAAGGAAAGGTCATACCCAGTGCTGGCATGAAGTCAAGAACTGGTCCTCCCTTTCCAGACCTGGATCTAGACCCACATCTGCCCTGACCTCTGGCCTAGACGCTCACCTGCCCAGTCCTCTCTCCACTGTCAGGGGCTTTCCCAATCGGAGGAGTGTTTGCCTTTGTTCCTTGCATTTTTTTGCTGCAAGTGTCTGTCTGGCTTTATCATCCCTGGTAAACATGCATGGATACGGCATCAGAACTATCAGAGTTAGCAGATTTTTTTTTTCTTGTGACAGTTATTAATGGTTCATTCACACACAGTTGATCTAACAGCCGCATTGATCCAAATGGCCCCACGGCTCCGTCCCCCTTATTGGTCAGGATTGCAGACACAGAACCAGTCACGTGTCATCCTGACTGCCCCTTTTACAAAGACAGGGTTGATTTCTTCTAATGCAGCAAATATACTGTGGACATAGAGCCAGATGAGGCCTGCTAACAGCTTATCCACTTATTGACTAAAGAAGGCAGGCCACTCAAGGACCATTTCCTGTGGATTCCTGCAAATGCGATTGCATTTCTGCACACGGAAAGTGCAATGTCAAATTAGAGAACTGTAGGAATATCACTATCCAATCTGTCATAGGGAAAATGCTTTCTTTCCCATACCCTGGCTTTGCATTTACTTCTTCAAAGGTTGCAAGGCATTTTGCTGACATTCGCATTCTACGAGGGGGAGTGGGGGGGATGACACAGTCCTGTGTTGGAAGGGTGAAAAACTCAAAAGAAAAGAAAATAGAAATCAGTCTGAGGCTGCAAGCTCAAGATTGCTGTTAATCAGTTAAATCAGTCTGGATGTCCACGTAACTCATGAGCTCATTTGTCTCAATCACACGTTTCTTTAATTCTATATGTATTTCTTGAAAATGTGCAAATTAAAAACTGAAAATAACAAAGTGGTTTAATTTATTTTAATCATATTTATAATGTGAAATTATAAGATGATGATAATATTGGCTTCTAAAGTTTTAGCCTAGAAAATAGCATTTTAATTATTATAGAAATGTCTACAAGTAATTTTATAATTTATTAATTCTGTATCTAATCTTGACATGTTTCTCATAATTCACCATTGTGGATAATACTGTAATAGATATCCCACAGTACATACATATTCCTGTCAACATAAATTCCTAGAAATAAGTTTACTAGATAAAATTTTATGCACAATTTAAAAAATAGATAAGCTTTCCAACCTTACTCATAACTTCAACTCTTCCCATTGATACTCTGTACTCACAAAGACAACTGAGAGCTTACCAACCATTGCCTAGAGAGTATCAATCAGTAAAAAGTTATCAATTTGTCAACAGGAATGTAATGATCATTAGAATGCATTAAGCAAAAAAAAAAAAAAAAGTATTTTATGTTTAACAGATTATATTCTAATCTCAGAACACTAGATGAAGAAAAAAACTTTCACAATAAGATGAGGTCTGGTTCGAAGATCACTGACTTTGACTGTTTTTTGTTGTTGCTCTGGGTTTTTTTTTTTGTTTGGTTGTTCTTTTTGTTTTTTGTTTTGTTTTTACTAAATCTAATGGATAGTTTTCACCTGAACTCAATAAACTACTTTTAAAAGAAAAAAAACTGAAAATAGTTTTTTTTTTTAATTTAATTAGAAGGGCTAGAGAGATGCCTCAATGGTTAAAAGTCCTTAGTGCTCTTACAGAGAAATTGAGTTCAGTTCCCGGCACTCACATTGGACAGCTCACAACTTCCTGTAACTCCAGCTCTGTGGGTAGCTGATGTATCTGCATTTATATTCACATGCTCCCATACTGACACACACAAATTATACATATATATAATTAAAAATAATAAAAATAAATCTTTAAAGTGTGAAGAGTCTTAGAGCCTCACAAATTAAGGGTATCATGAGACCATGGCTTCAGCTAGGAGACTTGAAGCCAATGGAACAGCTGCACCATAAGCCTGCCTGGTGCACAGTAGAGTCTGCTTATCATCTTCAAGAATACTCACAGTAGGTCATAAATCATGCACATAACAAACGTGGCCCTTTGTTATAAAAACCAATGCTTCTTATTAGTTTTGTTAATGTCATTAAGAAATATCATCTTTGTATTCAGGAAGGATTGACATCAAAAGGGTTGAAATTCATTTAATGTGAGAAAAATCAGTCCTCAGGTAGCTTAGCATGGCAGTTTCTGCATTCACTGTTAGGATCAGGCAGTAGCTGATGCTCTGGCTCTGGCCATTTCCCCTGGCTTTAGGGCAGGCTGAACATTTTTCTTTCCTGTGGTCCACATCTGATTTAGGTTTCCTGTACTGACTGCTTATTGTCATCTTTGTCCTACAGCTTGTTCAAGATCAGTGTCGGGAGTAGAAGACCCTGGTACATCGTAGATAGCCACATGAGAATTAATCTATTTAATTGAGTCCATATTCTAGTTCGGGTTCACACCTTGCTAGATGATGTGAGTCTGGAGGCCAACATTTTCAACCTGTCTCTCCCCACGTCAATATAGGTGTGTTAGGATGGGTCACCTTTAACAGGTTCCAAAGTATTATTTTATCCTACCTAGTTTTAGCCTCAACTTGGATCCAAAACCCAGTTTTTCCTAAGTGAGGCCCAACTCCTCTCCCACCAGCTCCATGAAAATGTAGCACAGACCCTCTCTACTCGTTGTCCTTGTCTGTAAAGTTTAACCACAGTGAGATTTGTCCTGTGTCTTCAGTGAACTAAGGATCTAAGACACCTAAAAAACATCCAGAAGGCACTCAACAAATGGCAGTCATTGTTATGTTCTCTGTTAGGTGACAGCTTTTCCTCTAATTGCTCAATCAGTTTGCCTCCAATTAACTGCAGTAAATAACCTAAATCCCCAGTCTAAAAGTAGTTGTTATAGACTTCAATATTGAGCAAATCCAAATTCCATTGACAGTGCAGCTACTTACTCCTGTGTAACCCTGGATGGGTCATGTGACCCATCCCCAGTATTCAGAACCCCAGTATCCCCATCTTTTAAAATGTGAAGCATTTTACTGGGGAGAGGCATCAGTGGGTAATGTCATTTGCCATGAAAGCTGATGATCTGAGTTCAGAGTCTCAGAACCACATACAATCAGGCATAATAGCAGAAGCACTGTAGCCTCAGTGAATCAGCCCAGCTAGCCTGGTTGCTGCAGGGCAAAGAGACCCTGTCTTAAAATGGAAAAGCAAGGACCATCACAGAAAAGCTGTCTTCTGACCTCCACACACGTGACATGGCATGTAGGTACTCTCTCACACACAGGAACACACACTTGCATATTGCAAAGACACACCAAAAATTTTTAATTAAGTGCATCATTTTTGTGTCTTTGGTTCTTCATAAGGATTTTGTATAGGTAAAAAATCTTCCAGAGAAATGCATCAAGAAACCAAAACATCATAAATTCACAGTGTCAGACAAAGTGAAACCGGGGGTTTTATAACTCCATCTCTTAGGAAGAACATGCCTGTTAGCTCTATTAAATTCCATTTTCAGCCGGGCAGTGGTGGCACACGCCTTTAATCCCAGCACTCGGGAGGCAGAGACAGGTGGATTTCTGAGTTCGAGGCCAGCCTGGTCTACAGAGTGAGTTCCAGGACAGCCAGGGCTATACAGAGAAACCCTGTTTCGAAAAACCAAAAAAAAAAAAAAAAAAAAAAATCCATTTTCCTATTTGTAGCATGTAGTGACTTTTGCCAGCATTTTCCACTATAATGTTATTCTCCAACCCCACCTTACTCTGAGAACATTGTCAGGGATCTGATAATAAGTGGGTAGGAAACGTGTTTCAAGAGAAAGAACAGTCACTGGAGCCTCCTTCCAGGGATGATGCTGGGAAACACAAGCACCTGAGTAATGTAGCCCACTACGAACCACAGAAAACAATCTTCTTGTTCTTCAAACTGAAATTTAATATCTCAAGGGCTTATATCGCTGTCCTAAAGCACCATGACCAAAAGCAATTTTGGAAGGGCAGGTTTTGTTTGAGTTTATACATCACAGATCACACTCCATCGACAACAGAAGCAGGGCCCGGATCTTGAGGCAGGAACCTGGAGGCAGGAACTGAAGTAGAGACTATGGAGAAATGTTCCCTACTTATTTGTTCCTCAGGGTTTGCTCAGCTTGCCTCCATATACAATTCAGGAACACTTGCTGACGGCAGCACTGCTTTCCAAGGGCTGGGGTCTCCCATATCAATCATTTAAAAAAAAAAAAAAACAAAGCCTACAGACTTGCCCACAGGTAATCTGATGGAGATATAGTTTCTTTTCTTTTCTTTTAAACTTTTTATTGATTCTTTGTGACTTTCACATCATACACCACAATGCCACACATCTCTGTCCCTTTCTATCTGCCCTCTGCCCTTACAACCTTACCCCCAAAATAAAATAAGATTAAAAATATCTTATCATGGAAGCTATAGTGTGTCACACAGTACACCTTTTTGTATGCACATCTTTCCTTGCAGATCTTCACTGCAGTGAGCCATTAGTCTGTTTTGAGGCCTCTGGCTACTGCTACACTATCAATACTGGATCCTCATGGGGACTCCTCTTGAATGTCTTGCTGTTACTCTGCGTCATGGAGATCCTGCAGGTTTGGTTCTACAGGACGAGCCTTTTTACATGCTCCAGCAGATCATACAAGAAGTAAAGGTTGGGGTGGGTCAACCCAAAACCTTTGATCTTGGCCTGTGTGGTAGCTGAGTTGGTTGGCCCACCAGCTCTCCTGCAACTGCACATCAGGGTAAGCTCTACAGCACTGCCCCAGCTAATGCAGAAACTGGCAAGGGTCAGGGTCAGTTTTCCTGCCTCATGTCCTTGGGCAGGCTCACCTGTGCCTTAACCACCAGGGCCAGTTCTACAGTGCTGCCTAGGCGAGGTCCAGAGGCCACTCTCCCAAGTGCTGCAGCTAGTGAAGGGCAGGGCCAGCTCTCTAGCTTTTGTGACCTCAGGGCCAGCTCACCCTTCTGCCACACACATGGAGGGGTGAAGGGGAGGGGGAGGGCACCCATGGCCGATAAAGGGTAGGGCCACCCCACTCATTCTCACACCTGGAGGCATTTTCTTAATTGAGGTTCCTATCCCAGAAACCTAGCTTCTGCCAAGTTGACAATAAACTAACCAGTACACTTGAGATGTTTCAACAAATGTCCCCTCTAAGTGCTACTTAGGGTGAAAGCAGTTCCCATTACTTGAGCTCATATCAGAAAGCAGGAAGAGGCAGCTCAAAACCTACTTGGTTTCAGAGATGTCCACCTTGTTCAGTGTTGAACATTCATTACACAAATCCTACAAGAATCACAAAATGTATAGAACCAGCATTTGTCACTGGGTGGGAAATGCCACAGAATACTGATTCTATGAGTTTAGCAGACACTGGCCAGTCCCATCCACATGTGTCCTTCCTGGCTACCAGAGGTTTGGGATTAGACCTCAGAGATATCTCATTACTGATTCTTGTTTTGGGCTGCAAATATATTTTCCATTACAAAAGTACCTGAGATAACCACTTTATGAGGAGAAAAGGTTTACTTTGACTCTTAGTTTTTGACATGCCAATTTATCATAAGTCAGGCCTGTTGTTCTGAGCAAGGCAGCACATCACTGAGGGAGTGTTTGTGGAGGCACTTGTCTCATGATCAGGAAGTAAAAAGGAGAAAGAGGATGAAGCCAGGACTCCCTTTACCCTATTCAAGGACTTGTCCACAGTAAAGGCCTCTCCCTAGATCCTTAAATTTCCTACCACCTCCCCAGGCTCGGGAACAAATCTCTAACACATGTGCCTTTGGGGGACATTTAAAGTTCGACTCATGGCACTTGTGAGAAGAGGTTCTGGACAGCCTGTGGACAGCCAGTCTGTCTGGGACTTTTCTTAACTGAGACATTGGGGGAGGATAGCTTGGCAGGGCTGGTTAACCACCAAAGAAAGCAACATGCAGCTGATGAAAGACAAAACCAGACCGTGACTTTCAGAACCAGAAATGAAAGCAATCTGCGGTTCAAAAGGAAGCAGGTTTTGAAGTTCCTCTTCATTCTTATCCCAGAATCAAACCCTGAATCAAAATCTATCTGCTCAAGTATCTGAAATTTCAATCTTAAAATGCTTGAAAAGCACAGGCTCGTTTTAAACCATCATCCAATTGTTTATAATATATATTACAGATTTTCATGGGGGGGATTTCAAGGAAACTGTGTGGAAAGGGGATTAAAGTCATTCATTCTCTGCATCTGAGACAATATTTCCTCCCAGAGATAAGTTCTTTCGTAAACTTGAGACAATGTTTGCATGGACTTTGGAACGCCTACCTGCAGTTACTCCTGGAAAGAAAATATTTTGATTCATCCTTTCCCTGAAGAAACGCTACTCAGAACATTTAAGTGATATGAGATGGGGTCCTCTCTTACCTGAGCTTTGGCTCCAGAGAGGTGGTGTTGGGAAAGAACTGTGTTGGGCACCACAGTGAGAGGGCAGAAGACTGTGGTGGTACCCAGGGAAGATGCTCTATGCATATGTCAAACCGTGGCTGACCATAATCCCAGCTTGTAGCTTATGTTCTTCTTTGGTAAGCATTCTTTATGCTCTCCCAAGACTCCTACCTATCATTGCTCCAGGGAGACATGTGTCAGGATGGACAGCCAAAGCATTGGAAGAGGAGCTGGTGCTAAGGACAGGTAGAAAACTAAAGGACATGGGAGGGAGAGCCACCCAATCAAAAAGGCAGCCTTTCCTGGGTTAGAAAGACTTTCTTAGGTCTTAACCCAAGGGGACAAAGAACACAGTTGGTACTGCTAGGGTTCTGTGTTAAGGATGGGGCCTGTGATGGTTTGTATATGCTTGGCACAGGGAGTGGCACTATCAAGAGATGTGGCCTTGTTGGAGTAGATGTGTCACTGTGGACGTGGGCATAAGACCCTTAGCCTAGCTGCCTGGAAGTCAGTCTTCTGCTAGCAGCCTTCAGATGAAGATTTAGAACTCTCAGCTCCTCCTGCCCCATGCCTACCTGGATGCTGCTGTGTTCCTGTCTTGATGATAATGGACTGAACCTCTAAGCCAGCCTCAATTAAATGTCCTTATAAGAGTTGCCTTGGTCATGGTGTCTGTTCCACAGCAGTAAAATCCTAACTAAGACAGGGCCATATCTCAAGAGGTTGACTGTGGGGTGCTTCTAATAAGGACACCTTCAGGACCTTAGCGCCTAGGTCAAGTGAAGAGCATGTGGCAAGTGTAGAGTCAACATACTTCCCCCACTATGGGGCTTCTAGAGCACTGTGGACTGAGTACTTATGTCCTAGGAAACTGGGCCTTTAGAAAGTGTCTTAGTTCTAGCCCCTGAAAGTTTCTTTGAGAAGGTGTCTTAGTCAGGGTTTCTATTCCTGCACAAACATCATGACCAAGAAGCAAGTTGAGGAGGAAAGGGTTTATTCAGCTTACTCTTTCACACTGCTGTTCATCACCAAAGGAAGTCAGGACTGGAACTCAAGCAGGGTAGGAAGCAGGAGCTGATGCAGAGGCCATGGAGGGATGTTACTTACTGGCTTGCTTCCTCTGGCTTGCTCAGCCTGCTTTCTTATAGAACCCAAGACTAATAGCCCACAGACCACTCACAAGGGGCCCTCCCCCCCCTTGATCACTAATTGAGAAAATGCCTTACCGGTGGATCTCATAGAGGCATTTTCTTAACTGAAGCTTCTTTCTCTGTGATAACTTCAGCTTGTGTCAAGTTGACACACAAAACTAGCCAGTACAAAAGGGTTTTAAGTGTTTCCACCAAAAAGGAAAAAACATCCACATAGGATTCCCCCCTCATGACAAGACCAAACCCTAATCTCTGTATGTTCTCTTGTTTGTTGTTTATCTTACTTTTTAAAAATGCATTTGTATGTGCCTGTGGGAGTCAGAGAACAACTTGGTACATTCAAGTTGTTTTCTTCCACCAAGTAGTCTTAGGGGTCAAACTCAGGTCACCAGGTTTGATGTCAGGCACTTTTACCTGCTGAGTAATCTCATGAGCCCTTGCTTGTTGCTCATTCTAAGTCATATTTTACTATTTGCTTTGACCCATTAAGTCAGGTCCAAGTTAAAAAATACTATCCAAGTTACAATTTAAATAACTTTTCCAGAGTCACACAGGAAATAGTTATAGAAAAATGAAAGAGGAAAAACAAGGACTAGAACTCAGGTTTCTTGTTCATTGACTTTCATGGGGTGGTTCAATGATTGGATCCAGTAATAAATCATTAAATTAGCCTCTTTGGAATAGACAGCATTTGATGGAGCCAAACTGACTAATTAGGAGTTTATTATTTTTCAAACCATTTCTAGAAGTGGCCATTCCTTCTCCAACTCATGCTATTGGAAGGTAAAGCCAGGATAACCTTCATCCACCATATTCATCCATCCATCCATCCATTCACTCAAGCCCCTCCATCTGCTTTATAGACACAATGTTGAAGGGGAATAAACTTGGACATATAAGGATAATTAAGTCTAATACCTGTAGTAAAGGAGATCCTAGTCCAATAATTTATGATATAAGAATCAGTGGCACAGAGTCAGCATGGACTTTTAAGGTGCCACAGAAGAGGATAGTTTGTCACTTTAATTTTTTCAATGTCTATTTTTTTGTTTGTTTGTTTGTTTGTTTTCAAGACAGGGTTTCTCTGTATAGCCCTGGTTGTCCTGGAACTCACTCTGTAGACCAGACTGGCCTCGAACTCAGAAATCCACCTGCCTCTGCCTCCCAAGTGCTGGGATTAAAGGCACGCGCCACCACTGCCCGGTTTTCAATGTCTATTTTTAATGATGGTTCTTAAACACTTTAACTTCTCTTTTAGCCTACCACCCACTAGAGGGAGTGGAAAAGAAAGGATACAGGGAAGTGAACCTGTTTAGAAAGGTTCTTTGGAGCAACTCCCATCTGTGTTGTCTGGAAATCAGCAGTTCAGTTTACAGGTTAGCAGCGGCAGCTCAATTCATTTGCAAACACTTCATGGATACACCAGCTGTCCAGTTCAGAAGAGTCAGGATAGCAAACATGAATCAGCAGCAGTGGCACTACCTAGCAAAGACAGCCAGGCCTCAGCCTCAGCACAAGTCAGCAGGAGAAAACAAGACCAACAGGAACACCAGGAAAAGTTGGCTGTGCCTCTCTCAGAGAATCAAAGATCAGCGAAGACTCAAGACGAACAAGCTATGCAAGCCACCGAAAGCTCTGCCTCCATCACTGTCCATTGAGTCCTATTTATATCACTTCAAACATTAGTGTCTTCCACAAATCTTGCCTCAGCACATGTCTTGCTTCAGCATGTATGTCTGTCTCAGCAGACATCATTAACCAGAGTCCGAGGAAGTGGCAAGAAACTACAGCATACCACCAGAAGTTTTTGGTGAGTTTTTTTCTATGGAGTCTCGACAAATGGAGGTTAAATGCATACTGTAAGGCAGTCCAATACATATGTGTTGTTAGCAAAGAGTCCCAGATCACATGTTCTTTCACATGTTTGCTTTAGCAAAACATCCTTTCTCCTGTGTCTGCTTCAGCTAAATGTTCCTTCACTAATCTGCCTTAGTCTTTCACCTATGTCCACTTCAGCTAAATGTTCCTTCACATGTTTGCCCCAATAAAACACCATCCAACACAACTGACTTTCCAAAGAACCCTTAAGTTTCCACTTCAATAGTTAAATAAACTTGATGAATCTAGAAAGATTTCCCACATTCAAGTGCTGAAGAAAGTCGGCAGGTCACTTGACATAATTTAGGTCAGTGTTTCTCAACCCGAGTCTAAGATCCCTTTAGAGATTGAATGATCCTTTCACAGGGGTCACCTAAGACCACAGGAAAACACAAATATTTACATTACGATTCATAACAGTAGCAAAATTACAATTATGAAGTAGCAACAAAGATAATTTTATGGTTGGGGTCACCACATGAGGAACTGTATTTAACTGTCACCGCATTAGGAAGGTTGAGAACCACTGCTTTAGGCAAAAAACATAAAAAAGTAATTCCAGAAAAGAGAGGAGTGGAGAGAGGCACTGGTGATGGTGGCGGTGGAGAATGAGATCAGTAAAGTTAATGTATAAAACACCCTATATACTAAGAAACATATTCTGCCTTACATATACAAATGCCCTATCATCTTTGGAAGCACAGGAAAAACCTTCCAAATCTGTTTATGCTGCACACTGTCCTGTGAAAGGAAACAGTTTCTCTCAAAGGGTTGCAATTGGGATTAAATGTGACTACACTGGCGGAGTGCCTCTTCTAGTTTCTGACACTCATTAAACATTTGACAAATTATTTTTAACTTCAGAAGCCCTTGGATCTTCCTGTGTGGGTTGTAGCTCACAGTTACACAAAATGTCAAATTTTTCTGGATTTGTATTTTCTGATATTTTTGTATTTGCATAGGAAAAAAATCTGTTTTCTAAATATCCCCAATTTCTTCGGGGTTTTATTTGATGATTATGTGGACTGCAGCCACCTCCTTCTGTTGTGCTTGGAAGGCAGCAGGGCCCTGAACAGCTGCTGGTGACATTTTTTTCCTCAGCAGAATGGCCCAGCATGTCTCCCATCAGATGGCAAAGCCTGAACAACCCAGGAGAAGCAGGAGCTCATTTGCATAGCAGTTCTGCACATGGTGTGACTCCTGAGTACCCCAGGGAGAAGGATACAGAAAAGGTTATCTGTAGGAAAACCCACAAAGGCAGAAAATACAGAGAGGTTGCACAGGCTACAGGGGCTAGTAATGAGGCCAGGCAGTGTGACAGATCTCCTCTGAGTACTTTGTACACTTTTTTTTCTCAGTTTATTCTCATAATGGCTGTGTGAGAATCGTTTACCATCCTTGTTAACTGATGAGGAAGATGCATCTCAGTGACATTAATTGCCTTGCCCAAGATGTGCAGAAAAGCCTTGCATCTGTGTCTTCCTCATTCTGGAGCTCAGTCTCCTGGGAAGAACAAAGCTTCAAGGAAGCTAGGCCTGACTCTCTAACAACCTCTGTGTTCAGAGCCTAGCTTGCCTCCCTTGTGGCATTCTGAAGCACTCCCTTCTGCTTCTTGTGTGCTGCCTCATCACATTAGGGGGCTCTGATTTTTCAGAAAAGAAAAGACAAAAAAAAAAATGCATGGACTGTTTAAATGGTTCTCAACCTGTAAGTCATGACCCATTTGTGGTTGGACAACCCTTTCACAGGGGTCGCCTAAGACCATCGGCATATCAGATATTTATATGATGACCATAACAGTAGCAAGGACAGTAATTTTACGGTCAGGGCTCACTGCAACATGAGGGACTGTATTAAAGGGTAAGCAAGCATTGGGAAGGTTGAGAACCACTGGTCTGTTTGTTAGGGACCAGATATTATCTCTGATTCTATTTTGTATGTGAATTTTCACCAAATTTTTGATTATGAAAATAATCACTTTGATTCAATAACCATGAATACTGTGCCATTTTTTGATTTTTTCGTATGTGTGCATTAACAACTAGGTTCATTTTTTACAGCAAGGAATAGACACCTTGGCATTTCACCGCTGCAAATTTCATCACGAATTATAATAGACACTAATAAGCTGTTTTTGCTATAAGCCATTGGTGCCTCCCTTGGGCCCACACAGTCACTAAAGCATGAGGAAAGCATGGCATGGGTGTCTTCATTTCCATGTGCTTTCTTTGTTTCAGATCAGATCCCTGCTTAACTTTGAACAGGCTTGTCAATCACCAAGGTGTGTCCATTTTAAAACAGGGAATATTTACCTTATGTCATTTCTTTTCTGTGCTGACATGGTCAAGTTAAGAGTCATTGTTCTAAACCTACACACACCTTAGGGTTCAAAAACTCCCAATCATTGCAAGAAAGATCACCCCTAAAAGTGAGGGAAATTTTCTCCGATGGAGAGGCAGAACCCTAGAGCAGAAGTGTCATCTCACAGGAACCGGATTGCTCCTCCGGCTAATTCGCCAGATGAGAAGATCACCACCACCACAATTTCGAGACATATTTAAATCGAGCTTTAATTAAATACTAACCAGGATGATGGACTCTGACCAGGTCCATTCCTGAGATCCCAGAAAATGGTTCCTGAGGCTTACAAAGTCAAACCCATAAGGCCCCATAGTTCCCACTAAGTCCAATCAGGGGCAAGCATATATTCTGAGGTAATTCCTGGCTACATACTTCCTGCCTACATGTGATCAAGCACATCCAGTGTAGTTGGGTCAAACAAACTTGTTTATGAAAACAGAAAGTATGTGGCTTGTTATATTCCATAAATAGCCTCCAGCATCTCAGGAAGTATCTGTCCTTGGGCAAAGGGCTTACAGGTTAAGGCATTTTTGTTTTATGGATCCCTTCAGCACCGTAATTAAAACTTAAAATATAACGCGGGCTCTGACACTCCCAAGGGAGGACAGTGATACCACCTTCTTTGGACCACTTTAATGTCCAAGCCCAGAGATAACCAGATGCATTTTAACTAAGGCTACCTCTCTTTATACACCTTGTGCTCCTGAAGTAATAATTCTTCATCTTTAAATCTAAAGCTCATGACAGTATCTCACAGACATGGAATCTCCTTGCCTGCCCTTCTTCTTGATTTGCATAGATTACACCTAGAAAATACCATTAATTCTTTGTTTTTCATCATTAAACTACTGTTTCTTTTCTTTTATCACATTTATGTGTGGTTTTAACCACGCATGCCTGTCTTTGGGTTCCTGTGTCAGGGCTCAGCAGGTCTGTGCTCTTGTTAGTCTTCGAACAAAGGAGCTCACTTGTATCACTCTGTTGTGGGCCTTTTGCTTTTATCTATCCCCTCTTGTCCTCTCAGACATCTGAGGTCTGGACTCCAGTTAAGGCTTTCCAGATGAGCTGAGCAAGAAATGCCAGGCCCACTGACAGCCCCACTTATCCTTGGAGGAGATAAGAGAAGACAAAGACCAGCTGCTGCCCGTCTCCTTTCAGACCATTTTCAACCCTAGGGCTTGGCCCTATTGGAATGGATACAGAAAATGTGGTACATTTACACAATGGAATACTACTCAGCTATTAAAAACAATGACTTCATGAAATTCGCAGGCAAATGGATAGATCTTGAAAATATCATCCTGAGTGAGTTAACGCAGTCACAAAAGAATGAACACGTATGTACTCACTGATAAAAGTTCGGAATACTCAAGATTCACTGCACAGCAACCATTGGGCTGAGCGTGAAGTCCCAGATGGAGGAGTTGGAGAAGGGACTGAAGGAGCTGAGGGGGTTTGCAGCCCCATGGAGGGAGCAACAGTGTCAACTGGCCTGACCCCTCGATGCTCCCGGAGACTGGATCACCAACCAAAGAATACACATGGAGGGACCCATGGTGCTGGCCACATATGCGGCAGAGGAAGGTCTTGTTAGCCATCAGGGGAGGAGAGGCCCTTGGGCCTGAAGGTGTTAGATGCCCCAGTATAGGAGAATGCCAAGGAGGGAAGCTGAGAGTGGGTGGGTGGGTGGGGGAATACCCCCATAGTGGCAGGGGGAGGGGGGAAGGCATAGGGGAGGTTCCAAAGGGGAGATCTGGAAAGGGGGAAACATTTGAAATGTAAATAAAGTATGAAAAAAATAAATAATAAACATTAGAAAGAAAGAAAAGATGAAAAAATGAGGGAAGGTGGGGGCTTTGGTGCAGCCTCTAGTAGGCACAAGTGGGAAACAGTTTCCTCTTAGGCGATCTTCTACTTACACGGTTTGGATTTTACAGAGAGTGAGGAAGGATTACACTGCACGATGAAGCTGAAACTCCCATTTTCAAAGCAAATGTTTCCTGTTTCTCAGAACAGTATTCTGCGCATGCTTATCAGAGCATTCTCCGATGACTTTTCAGTGCTAGTGCTCCTCTCCAAAGCCCGCAGCACACAGCTTCCCCGCTTTCCTCTTCCTGTCTTTGGGTTTCTTTTTGTTTTTGTTTTTGTTTTACACTTTTTTTTTCCTTTTTTAAAATAGGAAAGTATGATTTTATTGTTTTTATTGAAAAAATTGAACCTCCAGATCGGAGAGCTTAATGAGGATTTCACAGTAGACACTAACAACAGACTAATGGAGCTTCAATCACTAACTCATCTTAAACACTCACTGTAATGGGTGGAGTTGTGTCTCCATCCCCTAATTTACACGCTGAATTTCTAACTGCAGCACTTGAGACTGTGTTTCCAGATGGGGCTGTTTAGTGCAGATAAAATTAAGCCCTGTGTACATGCAGAAGGAGGTTCAAGGCCCAGTCTTGGTAGCTTCTCAGGAGGCTTGTTCTTTATTTTTAAGTTTGGGAAAGGTCTCTCGCTGACCTGGAGACAGGCTAGGCTGGCTTCTCGGGGAATCCCAGGAATCCATCTTTCTCTGCCTCCTCAGCACTACCATGACAAGTGAACTGAGGCCCTCACGCCTACAGGTTACTACGTGAGCTGTCTCTCCACTCTGTTTCTCTACTAGCAGAAGAAAAAGAAGAGGAAGAGGGAGGAGAAAGAGAAGGAGCAGGGAAAAGAACGAAGAGGAAGAAAAGGAGTGGGGATGGGGATGGTTGTTCTTGGGCAGCTAGTGAGCCTCTACACCTATGTAAGGTCAAAGTGATAGAATCTCACCATGAGGCAGGAAACAGGCCTTCTTTCTCCAGACACCGAGGCTGCTGGTGCTGTGATTGGGGCCTTCCAGCTTGCAGAACTATGGGAAATAAAAGTTCCTGCTCTTTGCGTCTTCTAAGATACATTGTTCTTATTTTTTTGAATAATAACTAGATTTTACTTGTTGCTGGAAGCTTGTCAGGTTTAGCCAGATCAAGTTGACGTGAAGCTTGTCTTTAAGTCTGACAGGTTGCTGTTACTCAGTACTGAAAAATGCTATCTCCAGCATTGGCCATCCTCTCTCTGAACTTGACTCCCTGGCAGGCATAAGTGAGCGCGCGCATACACACACACACACACACACACACACACACACACACTACTCGTAACAAATGAACAAAGGCAAAATGCAGCAAACAGTTGGAAGCAGGAGCTGTGGATGCTTTAACTATCCAAAGTCTGACTTTTCTACTGGTAACTTTGTTTATACTACAGTGACCCCACCACCACCACCTTGGGACTCACCTACAGCTTTCACTTTAGATAAGAACACAGAAACATTATTAACATTTTCCTGGACTTTAAAGTTATTAAAAATTGCTGTAGAGAGGAGTTTGATGGGTTGCTAATGGGGAGTAGGTCTTCAACAAATAATTCGAACAAAATCAAACAGACTGATCTATTTCCAGCAGATGTAAGCCATGAGTAAAATGACAAGCCATTTATTTCACTATCTTGCTCTCTGAAGACGAATTTATGAATTTTTCAAACATGTCAGATTTTCAACAAGAGAGAGATTAACACCAGATGGCCTACCCTCCATTAGTGAGTACTTGATCTTTGTCAAGGACTTAGTGGCACCTGGGTGAGATCAGAGGCTCAGAATACAGGTAAGCCACACTCATAGAGAAAGAAGCCTTCCTCAGACTTCAGTGTTAAAGGAATTCCACGTGGGACAGGAGGATGCAACTTTAACCCCAACGCTCTGGCTGAGATGTACAGAGTGATGGGTGCTGCACTCTGGATGATTGGAGAGAGGTAGATACCAAGGACTGGAGAAGAATAATGAGCTCGTGGCAGGTTGTTCTTTGTTCTAATTTACCCTTTTAGGAAAGAGTTGAGGAATTAAAAAAAAAGACCCTGTATTCTTTCCAAACTCATCTATCTTCTGGTATTAAATATCAGGAAAAAAGCCAGGCACAGTGGTGCATGTCCGAAATTCTAGTACAGAGGGGAGTAGAGACAGGAAGATCAGTTTGAAGCCAGCCCAGGCTCCATGAGACTCTGTCTTCAACAACAACAGCAACAAATGTACTAACACCAACTGTTCATATTTTTTCATTTAGCAGGTCTTTCAAAACCTCAAATAAAACAATAAAAATATAATTGCTACAACAATTTGATTTTCTATAATTGTGTCTCTATATAAACATCTTATACTTTTACTGTTGCAATTGTCATAATGGCCTTTATAAAGCTTGGCATAATGAGAAATTAAATTGAATTCAGAAACATCATTAAGAATGTATTTCTGAGGAATTGAAAATAGTTTCTGAATTCAACTAGAACCTAGACATAAAATGTTATGTTTATTGTAGCGTGGTAATTGTTTACAAGATAGTAGACTAGTAACTAAAATTTAGAGTATTCAAAATTTCTATAATCTGTGTCACCTAGAACTACTTAAGCAATAACCAATTTTAAGAGACTATTTTTATGTCTAGTTATGTGTCTCTGTGTGTCTGCGTGTAGGCGTGGGCATATGTAAGTGCCTACTGAAGAGAGAAGAGAGCAGAGATGGTTTAGTCTCAGTGCATCAGTAAAGACAAGATGACTTTGAAAAATCAGGGGCTGAGCAGTGGTGGCACACGCCTTTAATCCCAACACTGGGGAGGCAGGGGCAGGCAAGGTGGATTTCTGAGTTCGAGGCCAGCCTGGTCTACAGAGTGAGTTCCAGGACAGCCAGAGCTACTCAGAGAAACCCTGTCTCAAAAACAAACAAAAGAACCCTGAATACCTGGGGGCTGGAGAGATGACTCAGAGGTTAGAAGCACTGACTGTTCTTCCAGAGGTCCTGAGTTCAATTCCCAGCAACCACATGGTGGCTCACAACCATCTGTAATGGGATTTGATGATCTCTTTTGGTGTGTCTGAAGACAGTGACAGAGTATTCATATAAATAAAATCTTTTAAAAAAGAAAAGAAAAATTGGAATATTTCAAAGAAGTAGGTAAATCAGAGGTTCTGTGCAGCCTATTCTGCCCCTCGTGCTGAAGGGCACTAATGCTGTATGAATATATGTCCACTGAGCCCTGCCTCGCCTGCCCTGTTTATGTCACTGGCAGAATCCCGAAGGAGCATTACTAATCATCCATGCTTTCCTGGGTGTCCTGCTCTGTTTCAGGTGGAGGGACCCCCTTACACCAGTGTAAGGAAAAGAAGAGGGGTTAGGAAGCAGCAACTCCTGGGTAGGGACTGACAGCCATGGAGCCGTGAAAATAAAGACTGGGAGTGAGGCCACCACGGCAGCAGACTCTTAGCTCCCATTTCTCCCTTTGTCACAGCATCTCTTCTCTTTGCCCATTGTTTTACATCTCTTATTGCACCGACTTACATAGGGCTTCTGCTCCCTCCTCACAGCATGACAGCATCCTCCATCACATTTCCAGTACCTTTTGGGATCACGAGTATAACATCCGGAATGAGGAACTTGGTGGACCACGATGTATTGTCAAACTCTGCCATTCATGCCATAAACGGGATTCAGGATGCAATAAGGCCATGTCGGGCCAAGACAGAGATGCGGCCCAAACATTTCTGACTACACAGATTAAGAGATCAAGTGTGATAAGAAGTGACCAGATCCGACCAAATTGGCAGCAAACAAGTGCAGGTTTATTGGTGCAGCTCTCAGGTGATGTTCACCCATTCCAGGGCACAGGGACTTTGGAGCTTGAGAAATCACAAGAAGAACCCAAGATGGACGGTTCTTACAGTCCCAGGCAAGTGGAATTAGTGATGCGTCAGGCAAGAGCTGGCTTTCTTCCTTGTTTGAGTGTCTGGTGGTTGTTCAGGAGGCTTTACAGTGTGGGCGGGCTGTAGGGAGCAGCTGGGCTTTCCAGTTCTTAGCCCTACCCAGATGAATAGTGTACTGTCTGTTGCTTTTAGCTGTGGGCTATCCTATAGGTGTTATCACCTTTCTGAAACTTAAATCTTTTGGGTCCTGTGCTTCTACTGTCTTCTCACTTCTATACTGATCTGATTGTGCCCCACCCCATCCTTTTACAATGCCTTGTTCTTTTTCCAATTCTCCTGTCTTCTCGTACATTTTCTTCCTTTGCTAAATCATAGGCTTCTACACATTTAGATATAGCCAGACACCAGGACTGCTCAACCTAGGATTCCTGGAGCCTCTTCCTATCCCAGCCTAAGGGTGGAAGCCTTATAGGTGGAAGTTAGAAAGTTCATGAACATGACTGAAAGAGAAGATCCCATCTTTGCTTTGTCATTGACTACGAAGTAAGGACACCAGTGCCTTGTCTTAAGCATCTGAGCAGTTTGCAGAAGCAGCACTTGTGGTTTTGTTACCAAGATAAGTCACAATATTTTCATGTTTTCAGATTGTTGTAAATGTTTTAAATTTTTCCCCATTATTACTTCAAACCCATGGAGGCTACCTGATCTGGCAGCAGAACTTTTTCCTGAATGCAGTTACAAGGAAGCATACACCTGTTCCGAAGTGTGCTTAAGATTTTGATCACCTTTTGTGATAGTAGCCCTTCCTCTGTACACTGAGTTTGGTTTCTAAAACACCATTAAGAACATTCCTTTTCGAGAAAGGATCCAGGGACCCCTGGTTTTGTCCTTGAAATGCTAAAGATGTTGGCAGATGGTATAGCATGATTCTTGGGGACATCAAGCCCAATGTGACAAGGGTGCAACTCTGACCCATTTGATTTCTTGAATCTTGTCATCAAGCTTTACCTGCCCGCTCTATCCAGAGATCAGACTCTAAGGAGCTCCAAGGTACCTCTCTGGTTTGTTTTTTAATTCTGGGTCTCTATTTTCCTCACTTGGTTCCTGGACTCAGAATATATTTTGTGTTGCATATAATCTCTAGCAATCAATTGTTTTAACAGATGTAGAAAAAAAAGCAGAGTTATTATCTCAATGATCTTTAAATCAGCCTTGGACTATTACAGATTAAGTATGAAATTGTTCGGGTTCTTTGTGCAAAACAAAAGCCACTTGTAATGGCGTAAGCATGTCAGAGAATTTATGATATAGACAGAGGTGTGTCACCATCTGTGATAGCAGAACAGGCTAAACCAGAAATGGATTGACAAGTTTTCTGTGTAAAAGGCAAGTAGTGAAAGCAACAGACCAGAAGGACTGTGGAGTCTTTTGTATTCTGCCATAAGCAATATGGAATGTGTGCCAATAAAACTTTATTTGTAAAAATGGGCAGAGAACCAACTTGGCAGGTTGTAGGTTGAGAGCCCCTAACTCACAGCACTACCAGGGCATGGTTGGCACAGCTGTCAGTCCCTATCTGCCTTACTGTCCCCCTCTTACTGGCTTGCTCCTTTAGCTCCTCCATCTCTTATGAAGCAGACAACCAGACATGGTTTCAGTTACAGCTAGGATTGTGAACATCTTCCAATAGCTCATGCACTGCAGCCTTGGTCTCCAGTCTGTGGCGGCTCTCCAGCCCGTGGGACTTTTAGGAGGTGAGGCCTAATGGAGGAAAAGCTAAGCCACTACAGACATGACCTTGGAGGGGCATCAAGATCCACTTTCCTTCTCTCTTCCTTTGCTTTCTGGTGCCATGAAGTGTTCGGTCTCACCTCTTCCTGCCTTGGTCTCCCAAGTGGTGGGATCACAGGCTTGTGCTACTACACCTGTCTGACCTTTCCCCTCTTTAAGTTATTCCATGTGATAACGTGTCACAGCAACAGGAAGATCACTAGCACAGTTCCTCAAAGCTGTGAGTTCTATGTCACAGCTTCATGCTGCCTGACTTCCCCAGTCTCAATTCCAATGTGCTGACTGAGGAAGTGACTTAGTCAATTTCTTTTATCCATTTTTCCCAGAAGGCTTCTGAATTCAGCTGTTAAGCTGTTTATCTTCATTGCTACATTAATTTTATACTGTGGGAAAATGGTTCCTTTTGTAAAGACCCATATTTATACAGGAAATAATGTATCTATTTCTGTGATAATTATTTTACATTTTATATGCCTTCATTTCCATGTTTGTGATAGCAAAAGTTGAACATTTACAGAATGTAAATGCTACAGCAGAACTTATATTTAAGTTTTTAACATTAAAAAGAAATAAAGCTCCACCAGGATTATATATTATTCTACTCAGTTTAAAAAGGTCTATGACAAAAGTGGATTAAGATAAGCAATAAAGGGGCCAGTGAGATGGCTCAGTGGGTAAAGACACTTGCTGCTAACCCTGGCCCACAGGGTGGAAAGAAAAACTCCTACAAGTTGTCCCATGACCTCCACAAGTATGCTGTGCTGAATGGATCTACACAAACAAAATATACATACATACATACATACATACATACATACATACATACATATTTAAAACATAAGCCACAGGAAAGGTTGGAAACTTGAAATATTAGTAAGCCTAAAAAACAAAGTCCTCCCAGCCATCATTTGTGCCAGGAATTTGCAAACGAGGGAGACTTCATCACACAATTTCCTTCTCTCTAGAATTAATTAGCAGCGTTCCCAGAATGCTGCTAAAGTCCCTTGTTGAAATGAAGAAAGTAAATACAGTACTGTGAGGAAAACTGGTTCACTTCCACAAAACTATGAGTGGCTTAAGCTTTAGCCAAGCCAATACAACCTGCTAAAGCACTATTCGGAACCTATTAGCCACTTCGTGAAAGCTTTCTCTTTAATGGTATCCTCCTGGGATACCGCGCTGGAATGCACAGCGATTTCGAAAAAGGCACAGATTTGGCTCAACTACAAATATCAGTAGGTGCACAGAGGCAAAGCCATTGTGTGGGGTAGGGGGTGGGGTGGGTGGCTTCTGATTCCCAGTGTTGATAGGATTTTCATTTCTATCGGCACTTATTTTGTTCTACTACAGTTACAGTTTTGCAAAGAAAAATAAAATATCGGTCTTGTTCTCATTTGGGTTTCCAATTTTCAGTTAGAATAAAGGTGAAAGCCTGTTTCTTTTACCTAAGAGATTCCCTTTGCAAATTGGGCGTGGTGATGCATGCTTGTAAACCCAGCACTAGGAAGGCTGAAGGAGGAAAGTGAGTTCCAGGCCAGTCTGTGCTACACAATAAAACCAGTTGGGGGTGGGGGGGATGGGGGGGTGGGGTGCGGGGTATCTTCCCACTGTTTTCAGGGTTGCGGAAAAACAAAACAAAACGAAAGCTCAACCCACCGTTGCGCCAAGCCCCTGAGCTGCCCAGGACTCGGGCGTGCCTGTGCGTGTCTCCGCAGCTCCACAGCTGTTTCTGGTGGAGGATGCTCCACCAGTCTACACCGCAAACAAAACCCAAGATTGGACTATGCACCCAGCCTTTTGTCTAGTTTGATGTTTCCTCGTAAGCTGCTTCCCGCCACATAGCTTCTCCCGCTTCCGGATTCTTCCTAAGCCACCTGCTTGTACGATTAATTCACCAGAAGCAGGGGCGAGATGGAAGGGGTGCAGTGCCTGGTCACTCTGGGCGCCAAAGAAACTACAACTCCCGTCAGTCCCCGCGGCCTCCTGGCCCCACCCGCCTCCCGCTCAGCCCGCGGCGGAGGCGCTGGGCTTTCATCCGCGGAGCGGCGGGAGCCAGACTGGTTACTGCGGTCTTTTCCGACGGTCGCGCGGCAGTCGGCAGCAGCTTCAGTCGCGTTCAGCTTCTGTGTCCGTGTCAGCGGCGATCCCTGACGCAGCGAGAGGATGGTGGTCCGCGTGTTCGTCGCCTCATGCTCGGGCTTCGTGGCGGTGAGCCGAGCGGGCGGGCTCGCGGGAGACGCGCGGCGCGTGCGCCCATAGGAGACGCGCGGGCAGGTGACCGCCGGGCTCGGACCCGGTGGACGCGCAGGGGTCACACTCCCCGCGCTGGCAGCTGGCGAGAAGCAGGGGAGCCAGTCCCCTGCCGCAGCTGTCGGCTCAGGGGCCCTTTAATGAGTTTAGAGGTTCCGGACTTGGGACACCCCGTCGGCTTCTGTTTTCTATGGGAGTTTAGACTACTTTGATTTGCTGACCTGGCGTCTGGAGGAAACACGATTTTAAAAATTGCTCTTCATCCTCTCGTCCCCAGCAAGTCATTTTTAGTTTTACACCTGAGCAAAGAGAACAGTAAACCACACTTGTCCTGTTAAGTCGGAGTTACTTGTTTTCTTTGTCGCTTTTTAGCCTAGGGTGTTGTTACAAATACCTTTACGTTTGTCCTTTCTCTCGTTCCTTCAGTGCCGTGGTAAATTTCATTTTAAGAATAAATTGTGTTTTCTATTTTTAGCTATTCTGTTTGTCGAGTGTTGACTTCTTTTAGGAATATTATTCTTTAAAAGAAGTTAAATAGAGATGTGACATTTTAAGAAATAATGTACATGTGTGCTGGAAAGTCCCTAAGACACATGTAATGCACGTGTCGTGCGTCAATCATGTTTTACATGATTATTAAGACTTGATTTCCTTAGTTAAGAGTTGAACTGTATCTCCAAAAGTCTGCTTTGTCAGATACTTAAATATAGAAGAAAGTACAAGAATGATTGTTTTAAAGTTTAGTCTGGCTGGTTGCCTGCCTAGTAAACAGATTGTCTTAGAATTTAAGTGGGTGGGGTAGAGGGCAGCATAAAATACTACTTGGAAAATCCCCATAAACCACTGAAACTCTTTAACACAATCGTTTTTGGTACAAGGATCCTCGTTTTTACTAGACGCAATCATTGCGGAAATGCTGACTTACCTGTATGTGCAGGCACGTTGTGGGTCTCAAACTCCTTGCTATTGCTTAGTCATAGGTGCCTTTTACGGATTTTTCCCTGTTAAAACTGAGCAATGTGCTACTTCCTAGATAGATTTATTTAAATGGATTCCTTACTCTAGAGCGTTTGGTCTTACGGTGAACTTATCTGCTTCAGTAATCAAAAGCAGCTTATTGATTTCAGAATCGACAAGCTCTATCTAGTGTTGACCTTCGGTTGTGCTGGGAGAGTCAAAGGTAAATGACCTGTCTCTGGACCTGCATCCTGTAACCTGATTTCATCAGTTCCATTAACATACGTGTATTTATACTCTGTGACTTGAGTCTTGGGTTTAATATTTTGTACATGGGACTTAATTGAGGAGACACATTCTCGTGTGCTGCCTAGAGTGGGGACCAGAGGAGCCCATCCTCTGCCCTCCTCTGTCCTGTGCCACGAAGGCCTTTGAGACACTCACACTTATGCTGTCTTTTTAAACCCCTTTCCTTCTGTCAGTTGTGCAAATGTGGGTGAAGCCATACCAGCTTATTTCATTTGAGCTGTACACTGGTTAACTTAAACGTGGACTTTTTCCACTTTGGTTTCTTAACTTAGTCTCAGATCCCCATGGTCTGATGTGGTTTCATTTGATTGGGAGGTTACCCTCACTTACCACATAGACACAGCCTGGAAACACTAATTATTCACTTTGATCTGCTGTTTGAAAACGTATTCTTTTCAGGTCTTAGAAACACCCGTTGAGTGCCCCCATTTTCTAATAATCTATTTCATGTGCAGTTTTCCTGCACAGTAATATTGATATTTTTGGTTATATAAAGTTTATGCTTATCTGCCAGAACATTGACTTCTTAGCCATAATGAAGGTATGTAGGTGAACTCCTGGCTGGGGAGGCTGATAAGGTTTTATGGGAATGCTGTGATTTTCTTCTGCTGGTGTTGGGTTGACTGGTGACGCTTTTTAAACATTCTGCACCTGTCTGTGACCAGCAAGTATATAGAAGAACAAACTGTTAATTCCTACCTCGGTTTGGTTTTAGCTAAAGTGTATTAAACTGTAAGGAAGGAATACGATGGGAATTAGACCTAGCTAAGTAAATCCAGGCAGCAGGACATTTATGCAGTGTTTAGAGAAAATCTTCCTCTTCTCTGGTTCCCTTGGGCTCTGGAGTTTCCGTAGTAGGAATGACTAACATACAGGAGTGAGTGAGTGCCTTTTCATTCTCTCCAGCTTCAGGGAGAAGACTGCTTGTACTAGGAAATAAAAATTATACCACATTATACCATGGGCATGTTACTGTTTTACAGCTGACATTTTATTCACCTCTAAAAAAATAGAGCCGTAGAAAGGTCATTTAAAATATTAATTTATTATGTATGTTTACCTTACAGGGGAGGTCTTGATAACTTTGTCCAGGAAATATATTAATGTGACTTTAAGTTTGAAAGGTTATTTTCACTCTTGTACTAAACAGAATTTGCTTTGGTTTATCCCTACCCTGCCCAGCTCTGTCCTTGATCTTGGCTGGAAAGCCTAGGAGATTATAGGGTGTGGTCTCTGTTCTTGAGGAATCCACAGATCAGGTGAGGACCTCAGCTAGAAAAGGTGCAACCTTCAGTAATAACTCGAAGCTCAAGGACATGACTCTTACAAGGACCTTCTTACAAGGCAGAAATGCCACAGGCGACAAGGGATGCATTGCTGGTTGTAAGATTCGGAGGGAGTAAGCTAGGATCATAAAATATGCATGTGGAGGAGCCTGCAGGGAGAGGAGTGTGGGAGGGGGCTCTCTTAGGCTGGATGTGGAGGCGCATGGGGAGGAACCGTGAGCAGCAGCTGCCTCTGCACATCTGATGACAAGGCGGACTCTTCAAGTTCCCAAAGGAAGCCTGTGAATTCAGACTCCACAATGCTCAGCATCTTGGAGATGTTTTTAGTATCTGCAGCCTGTCTGCTGCTTGGAGCCTTTTGTCCTTCAGGTAGCAGGGTACTGCCCTTCAAGGGGAGACTTCAGGGATGAGATTTTTAGAAGGCTCCTTTCCTGCTTGCCTCAGACTAAAATTTATTAAAAAGCAAATACAGTCTTTATTGAAGCAAGAGGTATGCTTTTTGCATGGACATCTTTTTACCATTTATTAAAGTTCTGTGGCTCAGTTGAGAGTTGTCAGGAAACCCAAATCTACAGAAGTGAAACTCAGCCAGACAGTTTCACACAGAAGGAAACTTGGGCACAGAGGCGAAATGATTTGCTCTAATGTCATTTATGAAGTCAGTGCCAGTGAGATGCAAATGGAAGCCAGATTCTTGCATTGATTGATTGATGCATGTGCCTATTTTAAACATTGAAACCTCAGTATCAGGCTCTCTCTCACTGTGTGTGCGCGCGCGCACGCGCATGCCAACCTGCAGAGACCAGAGGAGGATATCAGACGTTCTCTTTAATCGTTATCCACTTTATTTCTTTGGGACGTGGTCTTTCCCACGAACTTGGAGCTAGGCTGGTGGCCAGCAACCCTCCTATCTCTACTCCCTATAGCACTGGGGTTATAGGTGTGTGAAAGGCTTCCTTCTCTGGCTTTTTAAAAGGTAGATGTTGAAATTCAAACCCAGGTCCTCACGGTTGTATAGCAAGCACTCTTACCCTTTGAGCCCTAACCCTAGTACCAAGTCAGGTGATGTCAGGTGCTGTATACCAGGATGGTCAGGAGAATAGACACGGCTCAAATCATTGCTGTCTTCGTCAAGCTCAGAGACTTGGCATGCAAGCCGTGCTGTCAAGGCCTGCTGGTGGTTTACAGGATGTTTTCATGAGTCAGGGGGGAAATGGGCTAGATGGCAGCATATTATGTATCTCTGAATGTTGGAGAGTCACCATTTGGGAACAAAAGAGAAGACACTGGGAAAGAAGCTTAGAAGTGGAGAGCTTGCTGTGGCCTTGTATTAAGGTGAGGTGGGGGTGGGGGTGGGGACGGGGACAGACAGACACCGCTTAGAGTTGCCTAGCTCTTTGCAGCTGTGCACCCTGTCCTTGTTGCTGTGCACAGCTGATTATTATCTTAAGCATGCAATTAGCAGTTCAAGCTGTTGCTTCCCTGTAGCGTGTGGAGCTCTTCAGTAAGAAAGCCTCAGAAAGAGTTCTAAAGAAGTCGGGACAAGATCATGCGCAGTAACAGGACTCTAGGCTAATTTACTTGACTCTTATAGGAGCTAGCCAGCAGATGCTTGGGCTCTCTAGGACCTTTACCTTCTTAGATCTTCACTCTCCTATGGCAAGATAGCTATTGCCATGTCACAGATGAAGAAGAGGCTGAAGAGAAGTGACTTAAACCAGATCATGTTCAGTTGCTGTCCTGACCTGGAGTCAACCATCTGGTTGACATCCAGTTCCTAAGCTTCTAGAGCAGAAATTCTCCCTGTGGTCTCTGTCCTCAGGTACATTGTACCGAGAGAGAGAGAGAGAGAGAGAGAGAGAGAGAGAGAGAGAGAATGAATATGAGAACATATGAGTGTGTGTGTGTGTGTGTGTTGCTGACATCCTGCAGTTTGCAGGTTAATCTGCACAAAAAGCTGCCCTATGGGTCATTGGCTCCCTGACCAGAAGTAGTGCTGCAGGGCATGGTGGAGGAGAGAGGAGTAGGCTTCAGGATGAGGTTGTGCAAGAAGTGATCAAAAGAGGCAGGAATAACTTGAGGGCCCAAGGGCTTGGAGGTAAGGAGAGACCATGCGTTTGTTTCCTAGGGCTATGGGGCTTGGATTTTTTTTTTTATCAGAAATAGATTTCATTCTTCTTGCTGCTGGAGTTGGAGATCCAAGTGTTGGTCTTCTGAGAACTGTAAGGGAAAATCTGCTCCTCGGATCTGCTGGCAACTGTTGGCATGTCTTGGCTTGTAGACGCATCACTGGGATAGCCTTTTTACGTATCTGGGTTTATGTAGTGTTCTCTCCGTGTGCATGCCTATGTCTGTCTTGGTGTTCAAATGCCCATTTTTTTTCCCCTTGAGTTAGGCATGGCGCAGTAGGGGCCTACTCTAATGACCTCACTCTAAGGACCTTAAAGATCCTGTTTCCAAATAAAGTCACATTTGCATGTCTGGGAAGTTGGTACTTCAGTATCTTTGAGGTGCATTTAATTCAATCTAGAGCCATATCCAGTCTGAGGGTTGGGCTATACAGGTTGACAGTAGAATTGTTCTCTTCAACCTGAAAGATTCTGGGCAGGTTTCTTACACTTTAAAGTTAGCAGCTAGCTCTAGCTAGTAACTGGCATAGACATGTAATCTATGTGTAAGGCTTGCTGCTTGGAATGGGGATTTATTATCTCAAAAGGGAACTCTTGGCCTCAGGTTTTCTGTACATTTTAATATTTCCCAATTTTGACCATTTTTCCAAAAACATTTAAATTTGTCCATATGAATATAACCAAGAGAATGGATTCCTTTGTGAAATTAGGGACATTTTAATCCATTTGCGATGAGATACTTAGAGTCAGCTTTTCAGACCATCTGGGGAAGCTATATCTTGACAAGTATTTGTCATATGAAGTTCAGGGTGGTTTCTGCACACCAGGCAGAATGGAAGACTACATCGTTCTTGTTTTGTTTTTCAATTTTTTTAAAAATAAAACACGGGCTGGAAGGATGGCTCATCATCAGTCTGTTCTTCCAGAGGTCTTGAGTTCAGTTCCCAGCAACCACATGGTAGTTTATAACCATCTGTACTGGGATCTGATGTCCCTTTTCTGACATGCAGGCGTACATGTGCATATAGAGTACTCATATAAATAAAATAAATAAATAAATCTCAAAAAAGAAAAAAACCACGAACAAGGAGAGCTAGTGTGAAAAAGACTTAAAAGTTTAGTGGGAGCTCCTAAGGAAATGGGACTTCTTCATGTGTATGGGTGTGTGTGTGTGTGTTTGCGGGCGTGTGCGCTCGTGTGCCCTGCCACACTCAAAATGTTCAGAAGTTCACACACATGAATGTGGAGGCCCTAGGTCATCCTTGAGTGTCTGGCTTTATCACTCCCCACCTTACTATTTGAGAAAGGGGCTCTCACTGTCTGTGAGCCTGGCCGGGAGGGTCAGGGATCCTCCTATCTTCTCTTGACTCCATTCACTAGGATTACAGGTAGTAGTCAGATTGCCTGGCTTTTTTGATTTTGTCTTTAAACACGTGCTGGGCGTGCAAACTCTGGTCCTAATATGTGCTCAATGAGCATTTTACCCACTGAGTAATCTCTCCAGCACACTTAGTTTTTTTTAAAAAATATTTTGTTTATAAAAAGTTTTGAAATGAATTATACTTTTTTTCCCAGATTAAAACAGCATGACAGAATAGAAAGTCTATATTTACCAAGAGATTTTGCTGCTTAAAATGAAAATGGGCTGGGCTGGAGAGATGGCTCAGTGGTTAAGAGCACTGACTGCTTTTCCAAAGGTCCTGAGTTCAATTCCCAGCAACCACATGGTGGCTCACAACCATCTGTAATGGGATCTGATGCCCTCTTCTGGTGTGTCTGAAGACAGCAACAGTGTACTCATATAAATAAATCTTAAAAAAAAAAATGAAAATGGGCCTGATTTACCAATCATTACATATGCAGAAATGTTGAGTGTTATATTTTGAAATGCAAATTTTAAAAATGAGATCAAGAAATTATTCACTTGCCAAAAGTCAGTTTATAAAAACTCAGCAGACCTTTGGGGAGAGGGAGTCATTCTCTTCAGTGGGATAACTACTGGTTAGAGGCCCGTGCTTCAGTAACTAATCTCCACCTGCTCATTCAGGAAACTCATTAAGCCGTGCAGTGGTGGTGCACGCCTTTAATCCCAGCACTCAGGAGGCTGAGGCAGGCAGATTTCTGAGTTCGAGGCCAGCCTGGTCTACAGAGTGAGTTTCAGGACAGCCAGGGCTACACAGAGAAATCCTGTCTCGAAAAACAAAAGAAAAAAAAAAAAGAAAGGAAGAAAGAAACTCATTAAATCCAGTGGAAGAGGCAGGTAGGCAGACAGACAGACAGACACATGCAGGCACACATGAAAGGAGAACCCATTGGGCGTGTTCAGCAGGAACTGCCGGGGGGATCAAGTGAGGGTAATGGAGAATGCATGTGATCAAAATATCTTATATACATGTATGAAACTGTCAAATAATAAAATATCTTAAGACGAAGAACAAATGACTATCTAAGCACACACAGAACACATAGGTCCATTATAGTTCTGAATAGTTTTGGGAACAGGAACTATGTCCCAACACCACCCCCCCTCTCCTGAAGCCACACCCTGTCCCGTTTATGTACTTGGGCCTTTCTTTCAGTTTATCAAATTCTCTGTCAGTTTCCTTACCCCCAAACCCTCCTCTCCCCTCCTTTCTAATAGAAATACAGGATAAAATGCCCACTTATTTGTCTTTGAATTAACTACCCCATCTTTCAAATCCAATTTTTAAAATGGTCCTTGGAATACCAAGGAAAACAAACAAACAAACCCTAAAATGATCAGTTTGTAACTCTGAGCTGGAAGGGGACCTTCCTGGGCCTTAGCAGCCCTTTGGTGAGAACTGATTTCCTGGGGTTAGGGTCACTGTGGCTACAGAGTGAGACACTTACGTTCCTATTTAAATCCCATGGTGCATGCATTACTCTTCTTGGATTCACCTACTGTTGCTTATCCATTATGCAAACGAGAATTTTAACTTCCCTAATGAGAAATGTAGTGAAAATCTGCTTTTTGTGTGTTGTGAAGCGTTGGAAGGTGATTTGTCTCCCTAAGGCTGCTGGAGGTGATGGGGCTCAGTGGAAAGGGATTGAATGGTCACTTCGGGGGGGGGCTAGGAAGGGATGAGTGTAGGTTGTTGTAGGATTCCAGTTTGTTCATGAACGGTAGCTTCCTGTCTTCACCATAGGAGTACTCCCGTTTCTACCGTGATGTGTCAGAGGGAAGCAGACCTTGTTACAGGATGCTGAACTGTAAGGACAGCCTGAAGTTGGACTTGAAGCCTTCAAACCTCTAAGCAAATATATGTGTGTGTACACACACACACACACGTATATACACATGTATATCTGTATGTATTTATACACTTTGCTTTCACAATGGGAAGTAGACAGATATATATGCAAAGCAGTAAATTAGCACAAGGGAAAAATGTCTGCTTCTGATTGTGGACGTTTGCCTTGGGGGACGGGGGTCTTCTTCCTAGTCCTAGCTTAACAACCTGCTATTAGGGTTATAGAAGTAGTTTTTGGTCAATGATCACTATGTGCCTGGGTTTTACAGATGCCTGGGGTTAGGAGAGATGGGAGGAAGGGAGGAGAGGTGACCGGAAGCCTAAGCTAGCTTTCTACTGAGTAGTCTGTGTCCCTGCAGCTCCCCTCTGTCTCTTCCTGTCACAGGCTTATCTGCCGGCTTCTGCTGCTGACTTAGGAGCTGGCTATCATTTGAAGGGTTAGAAGTGTTAGCTCGTGTGTATTAGGTTACTTTTCTCCCCCCAAACTCTAAAAAAAGAAATCGAACTTGTAATTGAATGTTTCCTCTCTGGACTCATGACAACTTTGCAGTGGGCCCCAAGAGCTGAACTACAGGCCCGTCTACCTATAAAGGCTCTTTGAGGGTCTGTGTTGTCCTGTGATGTCATGTGCTGCCTCCTTCCCCAAATTTGACTGTTTTGGTTGTGCGTCTGTCACCACTGACAACAGCTTATTCCTGAGGGAATCTGACTGTTCAGGACTGGCTTAATGCCTGGCAGAAATTAAGGAGGGGTTTCCTGGAACTGATCCCCACTGGTCAGGCACAGGGTGAGGTGTGCACCAGGGTGTGTCTGCATTGTTGTAGACCTTGGTGGCCCCTGGCCAGCACTACTTTGGATCTCCCAGAACAACAGCACAGTGTTGGCCATGACTGAAGCAGCCAATTCTGACTGCTGTAAGGATGTTTCCCACTGGGTGGTAGCCCAATGCTTGGAAGTGGCAGGGAGTTGGTGGCTTTTTTTTTCCCCCCTGTTGGATGTGGTGAGCTGGAGTGAGGGGTTGAGAATCAAAGGCCCAGTGAAGTAGCTTGCATGACAGGTCAGATGAGTGGTGTTTGGTAAATGGCATATGTGAGGCAGCAGCTGCTGCCGCCTTCCAGCCTGAAACAAATAACAAAGCAAAGCAAACAGCAGCAGCCAGCACAGCCAACAGGGTGGGTGGGATGCGGGCTACTTAATTCAGGGCATTCCCCTCTGGCCTGCTGCTCAGCAGCTTCTTTGCTTTAATGGTTGAGTTCCTTTGAGTGAGAATCAACTCCTCCACAAGCCTGGAACCTTGATTAACAGGAGTCTGAGTTACATGAGAGAGGGGAGGGGGGAAGTGTATGTTTTACGGGTGCATATATATATATATATGTGTGTATGCATGCCTGTGTATGTGGAGGCTAGAGATAAACCTTCAGTCATCCCCCAGGACTATCAGTCTCCATTTTATTTTTATTTTATTCTTTTTTTGGTTTTCTGTGTCAGGGTCTCTTACTGTTTGGGTCTCCATGAGCAGGCTAGGCAGATTGGCCACCTTCAGGGATCTGCCTTTCTCTGCCATACTAGGGCAACGGTCTACATGTATGCACCACCACTCGTCTGTTCAGATGGGTTCTAGGGATCGAACCCCAACTCCCGGTTTACACGGGAGCATTTTGCCAACTGAGTTAACTTCCCAACCCTACAGTTTCTTAATACTTATTATTACTTATCTCCAGACAAACCAGAAGAGAGCATCAGATCCCATTACAGATGGTTGTGAGCCACCATGTGGTTGCTGGGAATTGAACTCAAGACCTCTGGAAGAGCAGTCAGTGCTCTTAACCACTGAGCCATCTCTCCAGCCCGTACTTATTATTATTTAAAAAAAGAATAACTGTGTTGAGTATGAGTCAACTTCATTTTAGATTGGATTTCTGTTCAACCCCGAACACATGTATTGATCCATGGGGTAGGCTGTGCACAACATGGGGAAAGCAATGGCTATCCGAATCATCGGCACCTCTCTGATGAAGGGTGACTGTGCTAGTTCCTTTGTCAGCTAGATTCAGACAGGTCTCTGGGGAAGAGGGAACTTCTATTGAGCCATGGCCTCCAGAAGATTGGCCAATGGAGCATTTCCTAAATTGCTAATTGCTCAGGAGTATGGGGCTGTATAAAAGGAGCAGAGCCAGTCCAAGGAGGAAGCACACTAGGAAGCAGCATTCTTCAGGATTTCTGCTTTAGTTCCTGTCTTGAGTGATAGGTTGTGACCCAGAGTTGGGAGGTAAGAGATGAAACAAACCCCTTCCCTCCCTGTGTTTCTTTGGTTTAGAGTTTTGTCACAGCAATAGAAAACAAACTAATGTAACTGAGTGACCTCAACCATTTGCTTGTGAACGTGGGGTTTGTGACAGATTAGATTGCTACTGTGAGAGCTACTCCACAGAGTGCCAGGATGACACACAGTGCTGGTCACTGTCCTTCTCGTTATGTTGCCGTAAGAAGCAGTGGACTAGGTGCAGTAGAAAACCATGATCCTGAATCATGTGAGTTCCATAAGCATCCCCCAAATAGTGTGCACGGTATAGTAATGCTTGGATAAGGTGCATTTTGAGGTAATTTTAGGAAAGTTTTGTAGTAATTTAAGTGTAAAGGGTTTTCTGTTTGAACTTAAATTAATAAGAGCATATGATTTGGACATGTCCCCTAAGCAGATCAATTACTGTGTCCTGCCCTATTTTTTTTTTATTTTTTTGCACATTGTTAGGTGATTCACATATTGTACCGTCATTTAGACCATATCTAGTCACTGTCCCAGCATGCTTATTGCTATGCCAGTGGTTACTCTTCTTTGCTCTCCAAGTGTCAGTTTTAGAGTCCTGATTTGACTTACAGTTTCTGAGACTTGTCCTGTTCCTAAATGACATCAAGGACTAGGGGCCAGTGGCTTCCTAGAGAGCTGCTTTGGAGTCTTGTCTGTGATGAGCAAGATAGATGATTGATTCTGGTGGGACCTGCAGGCTTGGAGGAAGGAGGATCCAGGCTGAGTCCCTGAACACTTATTCGCAGGTCTTAGGCTGCATTTTATTGTGTCTTTGAGAGTTGTGTAGACGGATGCAAGGATTTCAGGTCTGTCAGTAGCAGGGAAGAGAAACAAGAGACACGGGTAGAATTGATGGGTAAGTGGCAACAGTCCCTGTCTCACACACACAGTGGCATTTTCCACACTTCTGACTCTGAAGTTGAGATGCCTTTGTAATTTAGAGTGTATACTTTCAGGCCTATCAGCTGGGCAGGTAAAAGGTTGGGGGGGGGGACTTTGTGGAAAATACCATGGAAACAGGAGGACCTGATTCCATGATTCTGATTCACAGAGCCTATAGTGTTTAAAGGATAGATGAACAGTTATTTTTCACCTGTACAGCAATATGGTAGGGTGTTTTTTTCCTATTTAATCCTTGCAAGTGTCCTCTAAACTGTGATTTTTTAATGCCAGTTTTATAGATGAAAATATCAAGGTACAGGATGGTCATGTATGCTGAGCTCATTCAGCTCATTGGTTCTAAGCCTTGTCAGTTTTGTGTCATGTGCTTTTCCCATTACCATGTTCCCCTCCAGAAGAGCCCCTGACTGGAGACTGGGAGAACGTGTTGTGTTAAACCATCAAGCTGACTAGAATAACTGGAGTGTACAGGCTTGACTTTTACAATAGGGTAGAGCAGCATTCTCGAGGGACGGTTCCAGAGTCCCCACTTTGCTGCTCAGCAGTTAATTATAGGCACAGTGTCTATAGGGCAGGAGAAAGCAATGGTTCTGTTTCTGCAGGAACTGACAAATACTGAAAAGGGATATGGTTTGAAGTGGAAAGGTAAGATTTCCTAACAGTAAGAGCGACTGCCATTTATACGACGTGTAGGAAGTGCAAGGGGACTTGGTGTTCATTACTTGTATTCCTTGAAGTAATGAGATGTAGTCATCATGCTCTTTCCTGTCTCCGTCCCAGAGGAAGAAATCAGATTAAAGGGAAGGGACAATAGCTTAAGAGACTGTTTAAGGTTTTGTTGAGTGACATGAAACTCAAATGTGTGATTTGCTTAAAATATAATTGTACTGCTGTGTGTGCCAAAGTCAGGTAGAACTGACTTCATGTGTCAAATTGGAGGGAGATAGGGTAAAAAGGAAGAAGAAAGATTAAAGGGATGTCTGGAACCCAGGGATGAGGTCAAGGGCGGAGATATTTGATATTGTGGGGCCTTTGATCAGTAGGAGATCTGCTGGGTTAGGTTAGGTGGCAGTGGAGATCAGTGCCCTCCTGTTTTCTATGTTGGACCTTCAGTTCCTGGGAGAAGAATGTCCACGGCCTGGTCACTACTCTATAAAAACAGTATCCAGGGGTCAGTTTATCAGTATGTTGCAGCCTGATGTGGGAGTTCAGTGCAAGAGAGGAGGCAGAAAGTGGAGGCAGTCCAGACTATTGGTGACAGAAGACCTGTTGGAGTGTGGGCATCCTCCTAGTGCAAGGGGGAAGATGTGTCCAACCTTCCTGGGAAGGCAGGCACAGGGCAGGAACGGTCAGTTCAGTTTCACACAGTAATCATTCTCTTGTGTTTGTGACTCTCCAACTTTAAATGAGCTATTAAGAGTCAACTGAATTCCAATGGTAATCAGGTAATGGATCCAGAATTAGGTTGAACCCAGCCTTTGGAAGACTTACAGCTAACGCTGCTTATTAAAGCAAACATGGACTAGACTCTGCAATCGGATCGTGGTGTGAAAACCTTGTTGCGTTAACAGAGTTTTGGAAATATTGAGCAAGTGCTGTAAGGTATCTGTCATAAAAACATCATCAGGATGTCCTCTCTTCCTGAGGCAGGTGAAGAAGTCCTGTGGTTCTAGCACCTCACCTCATCCTAGCAGCATGGCACAAGTCCCCCAGAGCTATGTGGGTGGTGCCTTCATCAGGAATTAATAACCTTGACGTCTCCACAACCCCCTACCATTCCCGAATTTTCCCAACTGTAAACTTTGCCATTGAGTTTGTGCCCTTTTTTTTTTCGTACAGTAGAAGTGGGCACGCATGTCTGTCAACATTGGGAAAACCAAGTCTTCATCGATAGTGATGCAGGTTCTGTGAAGATGGGAGCCAGTTTAGTGAAGGGAGGAAATACCCCAAATGCTTGTTAAATGTCGGTGGGCTTCATTGCCTTGTGTTGACTGCCCGACACCCTGACATTTAAACAGAAGCAGTGTGTTCACACGGTCTGTCTGGGTAGTTGCAGGAGCAAAAGCGAGTGCTCTGAGATTGGTGCTAGTCAAGTGCTACTCTCTCACTCACACTAGCCACAGAGCTGCTGCTCTGACAGACCCTCATCTGGGTTCTCACTGTGGCACTACTGATATGTTGGGCTGGGTAGCTCTTTCCCATGTGACAACTGTCCTGTACATTCTAGACAGAGCAATGTGTGTGGATTCTATCTGCTAGGTCACCTTTGGCCCCAGTGCCTGACAGCTAACATGTTTCCAGATATACTGAAATGCCCACTGGGAGGTGAAAGCACCCGCTTCCTATTGAGAAGCACTGTTCTGCCTCTAGGCCCAAAGGACAGATGACATTGCAGCGTAAGCCCAGCTGGGCTCAGTGATGCACCCTGTTATTGTTATCCCAGGACCCCAGAGGCAGAGGCAGGAAGATCTTGAGTTTGAAAACAGCCCCAGTTACCAGGGAGATGGTATCTCATTTAAAAAAAGGAAGAGGAGGAGGAGGAGGAGGAGGAGGAGGAGGAGGAGGAGGAGGAAGAGAAAGAGAAAGAGAAGAGAAATCTGAGGAGTGTATATGACTGTGAAGTACCTTGGTTGAAGGTGTCTAGCTCATAACATTGGCTCTTGTAGAGGTAGCTGCTTTGGGCTCCAGGGTGTAGCTGCAGTGGTTTCCTTTAGCCAGCTCTGAGTCTTGAACAAGATACTTAACTCCTCAGAGCTTAGACTTCATGTTGTGTTATTGTTTTTTGTTTGTTTGTTTGTTTGTTTAATTGAGGTGTAATGCACATCCTGCAAAACTCACCTTTTAAAAAACGTACATTTAAATGGTTGGAAATGTGTTCACTCTTCTGTTCTATTTCATTCCAGAACATTTTATCACCTAAGAAAGACAGCTGTGTCCCTTACCAGTTCCTCTCCTCTCCCTCCTTCCCCTTGCTACCAATAAGCACTGACCTGCTTTCTAGCTCCCTGTCTGCCTTTGCTGACATTTTGTGGAGGTACAGTCATGCAGTATGGACCCTTTATGTCTGGCCTCTTCCACTTAGCTAGCACAGTGTGTTCAAGGTTTGCCCACGCTGTAGAATAAGCCAGCATTCTTTCTATGGCTGATGTTCTGTTACTGTCTATAAAACATTGTGTCTGTCCATTCACCAGTTGATGAATATTTAGGCTGTTTTCACTTTTTGGATATTATGAATAATGTTTCTATGAACATTTGTAAGTTCTTGTGTGCACGCGTTTGTGGTAAACTGAGGCGTAGAATTGATGATTCCTAGGATGCGTCTGTGTTTTATGTTTTCTAGGCACAACCATATTGTTTCCAAAGTTACTCCATTTTACGTTTGCATTGGCCGGGTAAGGGTCCCGCCTCTGCATCCTTGCCAACCCTAGTGCTCAGTTATCTGTCTTTTCTTTCACACCACATTTTGATACTGTGCAAGGCGAGCATGGTAACCACTGCCCTACAGTAACACCTACCCTTTTGATACCGTGACATGAGGCTGTCATCTACAGAGTTCATGCTCAAGAACCATAAAATCAAATTTAAACAAGAAAATCACAAAACGCTCATGTTCTAAGTAAACATAATGATTTTCATGTCGGCCATTTCATAGCTATCTCAGGGCATGTGGTCCAGGAGACGGGTTCAACATGCCTGCAGACCATATCGGTGAAGATGGTCTTGAACTCCCGATCTTCCTGCTTCCACCTCCCAGATGCTGAGATCACAGGCATGCGCCACCAAATTTGGGCCCATCTTTCTAATTTTAGCCCTGTTAGTGGTTGAAGCGGGGCGTGCCAGTGTGACCTTTGAGTCGAATCTTCCTAAAGACCAATAAGGGTGATTTTTTTTTAAAGATGTGCTTTTACTTGTTTTTCTGTTTTTTTGAAAAGTTCTCTTGTAGCTCTGAGTTTTCATTGTGAAGATCAAGCCTGTAAGAGGTCCATAGTTTGGAAGTTATTTGAGTTAGTGAGTTGCTGTGTTTATGGGCATTTCTTAGTGTTGGTGTTTAGGATACAGAGTGAGTGTACAGCCATGATCCTTCCCCTGAACAACTCATGGTCTGATTGTGGAAAAAGTAACCAAGTATCAAGGGTAACGTGCGATCATGTGGAAGCTAAGCATAAGCTTACCTGTCCTCCAGGTAAGTCACAAGGTTGGATGTATTCAGTTGAATGAGAGCCGCATAGAAATTTTGTCTCTTAAGATCCCAGCTGTTTTTAAGGTTCTAGAAATGTTTAAATAAAAGCTTCTGGTGAACCACTGAAAGACATTTTCTCCTCCAGAGATTTTATATAAGCTTGTGAACTGGCATGGATGCTGTGGAGTTTGTTTTCTGCTACAGAGATGGCCTAACTTGCCTGCCTCATCACCCTTTGTTGGAAGCCTGAGATACCCTTTTCTGTTCACATTCTGTATGTTAACAGCAAGGTGGATGGACACTGCATGCTCAGTCTCATGGTGACCTTTTACTAGTGAGTAGCTGGTTCTAAGAGATAATTAACAGAGATGAGATGATTAATAATTTACCCTTTGAATTCTGTTTCCATTTAAAAGAAAAAAAGTCATTCTGTTAATGAGATGAAGTCTCTGTATTAGTGTCAGATAGCCTGGGAGAGTCCCATTGGCCCTCAGTGGTTAACACCCAAGTGTCTAGATGCTTGACCTGGCACTTGGGCAGTCTGACCTGTTTCTGGGCTATCTGTGCAACTTTTTCTCACCATAAATACACCAGGCTCCTCCTCCACCCTGGCTGATCCTGTGGTCCTCTCTCCCTTGAGAGGACCCTGAGAACTCCCTATGTGACATCCAGTCCCATTCTCTCCTGTCTTCACAGCATAGTGCAGGGCTGTTTTCCCATGGTTCTTTGTCTCTCTCCCTTCTTGCTGTCTAAGTGGGAGGGCTCCTCTCTCTCAGCCCACTGTGCCACCTTCTGCCTATGATTTATTGGAATTCTAATTTCTTCTGGGTCAGGGACTGGTCTGTATGTCTTTTGCTCTTGCAGACTTTCTATTAGAGAACTTGGCATTTGAGCAGATACAATGAAATTGTTTCTGAAACACTGTATGTATGTACATAAAAAGCTAATCAAGAGTTTATGAACACTCCAAAGTCAGGAATGACTTTGCAAATATAGTCTGTTTTAAAACGTAAAAGCTTTGGGGACACGATTTGTTTCACGGTTTCTTAAATAAATGGCTTGAAGAATCTGTGTTATGAAGACAATTTATTGCATTATTACTCCTCTTTGCGTATCAGTCTTGTAGAACCCCCATGTGGGGTAAAGTTGGAGTCCTGAGAGGGAGGCACAGTTGACTGCCCGCCTGTTCAGCTGCCCAGGAGGATGCCCTGGCTTACACTGTAGTGACAGGCAGAGTGTTCAGAACCACTGCTGAGTCAGGCAGTCCTGAGCACTGGCCACTGCCTTCTTCAGGGCAGATCTGTAGAAGTCTAGGGCGTGGTTTTAGGCTAGTGTGTGTAGTAAAGCAACTGATTTTAACCCATAAATGGCCTCTGAGGATGTCAGCATGCCCCATCAAAGTATATAAAAGAAAAGCCTGCCTGTTCCAGAGCAGATTAAATCAGGTTGGGTATATTTGGGTTCAGCATACTTGGCTCAACAATAGAGAACATATGTGGTGTGTTTCGGAAAGATTTTAAACTGAGAGGGTAAAGAAGAACAATACAATGCCCTTGTGGTTAATGAGTAAGCATGGTGGTAGAGAAAGCCTCAGTCTCTCCCTCCTGGAGAGGAGGGACCTACTTGGTCCTTGCCTCAGCCTCTTTCTTTCAACCTGTAAGACAGTCCTGTTTTGTCTGGAGACAGTTCATTCAAGCTTCCTCTTGTGTTTCTGACGCTGGGCTTGGATTCTTTGCTTCCTCATCACTAGCTTCAAGCACTTTCCTCGTGAGGTACATGCCTTTTGGCTGCCTTGGCCTTACAGTCCAATGAGCCTTGTACTAGACCTGATTAGAGAGGCCTTGGTTTTGTGCTTGAGTTTTTCGTTAGTTCCTGGGGTGACAAATAGAACATCCCAGGAGCTTATCAACAACCGTGGGGTCTGAAGACATGGAGGTTTTCTTCCTTGCCCCTTTCCCACTACTCTCTCTGTTTGTTAGTTTTAATTTTTCTACTGTTTTGAGTCAAAGTGGGATGGAGAATTCTGAGCCTGCAGGTGTAGAGAAGTTTGACGAAGAGACCAGAATTAAGAAGCACTTGCAAATCAAAGGTGGTTACTTTATCTACCTGGGATGTAGAAGAGTACCCTGTGGGTGGAGCAGGTTCCTGAGGAGATTTGAGCTGGCCCTCAGAGTTCAAATGAGCTCCGGTGTCCAGCTGAAGCTGATGATTGTCATTTTCCCTTGAGAAGTAACACTAGTTGGGTATGGTGGTGCTGGCCTCTGATGCGACCACTCAGAAGACTGAGGCAGGGGAATGGTGAATGTAAGCCAGACGGCTCCCTTCGTGAGCAGGGAGGAAGGACCTGATAAGCTGATGGTGGCCAACCCACAACAGAAGCCTGGTCTATACAGTGCGGGTGAGAGCATCTACACATCAGTGTGTTAATTTATGCCTGCTGTGGCAATGTGAGCAGATCACAGCCTGCAATTACTGTATATAAAATCTAATTATGAAAATGCCCTGCTGTCCCCCACGTGATCTTTCAGCTGTAAATAGTTGTTAATCAGCTCTTCTGTCACTCCTTGAAGTTACCAGTTGACTGATGGAGAGGTGGGAACTGTGAACTCCAGAAACAGGGATGCAGAACCGAGGGTTTTGACGGTTTTAGCATCTTTTGCTGGAGCAGCTCCACACAGTGTCCTCTAATTAACAGGGAGCACATGTATGAGTTGTATATAATTTGCGGAGAGAATCTCGCCAAATAGTGGCTTCGTAAATTCATATTTTATGCTTGGCTGACTTTTCTTTGGGAAGTAAACATGTAATCTTGATAGAAAACGTAACGACAGGGAAGGCCAACCCACCCACACCTTTCTTCCCCTGTTTCTGCTTAATCTTTTCCCCAAGTGAGCCAGGTTTCAGAGAAACGTAGGAACAAGCACCGAGAACAGGGTTAGAGCCAGCACATTGCAGCCCAGAGGTGAGGGAGGAGACTCCCAGATGTGAGGTGTGTGGTGGGCAACAGTACTAAAGTCAACATCCAGAGACACACAGGATGCACAGATGACAGTGCTGACCTCAACATCCAGAGGAGTTTATGGTTAAATTGATGGAAAGGGCCAGAAACATCCCCACGTTACTCAGCAGTCAGACCTTATGTCATTAAATGCCGTGTCATGGTGCCAGGAGTCTGATGAAGAAGGTGATCTAGTGAGTAGAAGGTTCCACCCTCAGCACTGTTGAACTTTACGTTGGGGAGTTCTTACATTGGGGACTAGACTGTGCATGGTAGCAAGTTGTGGCAGCTGAAAATTCCTTTGGACATGACATGTCTCTTTGAGACTAAGGTTACCTGGAACCTAGCCGTGGGGCCACCTGAGGGACCTTGTGCATTTGGGACTGAGCCTTGAGGAATAGGTAAATAGTAGTAAAAGAATAGGAAGGCTGAGTGGGGGGGGAGGGGCACCATGGGGAAGACCCATGCAAGGCAAGACTCAGAGGGATGTGTGAACAGCTCCTGGGAAGTGTGAGTGGAGGTAGTAAGTATGGGAGCTGAGGAGGACCCCTTGGAAACTGTAGCAGCTCTACGGGGTAGTTCTGTGTTTCTCAACAGGGGTGATAGGAACTGGCAGCTTCTATTGGGTGTTCTTTGTTACTATATATTCTACATTTTCTTTCTCTTGTTTTGTAAAAGCATCACTGTGTGATGGATGGGGGTCTCCAACCATAAGCATCACCAAGCTGGTTCTCTGTCACTGAGACTCTGTGTGCTGGGCTGGATCTTGAGTGCTTGGGAAGGAAGGAAGGTGGGTGAGGGGTGAGGTCCGGCCTAGGGGAGCCAGAAGCTGGAGTTATTCCAGCGCGGAAGCATGGAATGCCAGAGATGGCTCAAGGGCTGGGCACATGTTCAGTAAATGTTTGCAGGATGAGTAAATGCCTGAGAAACCTCCAAGCAGAGAGGATGGACCTAGGACGAAGGAAGGGTTGTTTGATGACATTTTGACAATGGGACTGACTTCTAAAAAGGTTCGTGATGTCATTTAGTCTCTGGTTTTAGGTCATCTTGATTCATCCACATAAAACCTTTTCCTGTTTTCTCTTTCTCCGCTTCCAGTCCTCAGTGCTGAAACTTGGTACTTGTGTATACTAGCCAAGTACCACTGATCTAGGTCTCCCACCCTTGGGGTAGTTTGCTTGTTTGTTTTATATGTGTTTGTTTCATACATGTGTGTACACTTATATACACAGGTACGTTCACCAAGGCCAAAGGAGGAACTGGAGCAAGCTTGCTCTCTCTCTACCCTATTTCCTGGAGACAGGGTCTCCCATTGAACCTGGTTTGCTGTTTAGGGATAAGCTGGTGGCCAGCAAGCTCCAAGGACCCTCCTGGTTTTGGCCACCACTGTGCTGGGTTTGCAGGCATGCAGTCACACTGGCTTTCTGTGCTGGTGCAGTGGATCTGAATTCAGTTGTGTGTGTGTGTGTGTGTGTGTGTGTGTGTGTGTGTGTGTAGTGAGTACCCACTGACCCTTCTCCTTGGAAACACTTTCTAATTGCTGTCTCTTGAACTGTAAGTCTCAGCTTGGAATAACTGCCCATTGGAAACTGGTTTATACATTTTAGAGCATAGGTATCACTTTGTGTAGGGTGTCCTTTCTCCTTGAGGTTGTAAACACTTTTTATTTGGTACACAGTAACTTTGGCAATGCCTAAAGCTGTTTTTATGGAAACAAAGAACGTTTTTGTTTGTATTCTCTCTGTGTGAGGGGTAGAAATGTGATTTTAATTTTTTTACACTCCTGTATTGGCGGGTCATCCGATTGATTAGTCTGCAGCCATAGACCTGCATTACTCTTTGGGCCACTTGTGTTGTGACCACTTTTTCCCTTTCGTCCTCTGCCACTTTTTCTTCTGGAACAAGATGTAATGTTGCTCAGAAACCAGAGTTTTGTACAGGAATCAAATCAGAGATTAATAGAATGGAACACTTGAGAAACAGTCATAAGACAGGCAGGGTGGCTGGCGTTTTCCTGTATTGCCAGTACTCAGGAGTGTGAGGGTTTGTGGGTTTGAGAGAGCCTAGGCTGCAAAGCTAGACCTTTAACAAACTCTGCAAACCAAAGAACAAAGTAAAGACAGCAAGTGATAGATTCAGTTTTATTTCAAAGGAAAACAAAAATAAAGATAACAGTGGCTTCAAACACTGGAGAGCACAGCACGTGCAGTTTTTGATACGCAACACAACCTTCTAGCCATAAGAGAGAACGTGTGACTCACGGCCAAGATCAAAATATGAGGCTGGAGGTTTAGGTCAGTGGTAGAGCGCTTGTCCAGCCATGCTCAAAGACCTGGGTTTGATCCCCAACACACAGCTGGGGAGGGAGTAAGAGTGAGCAAGAAGGAGGAAGGGGATATGAACAGTGACATCACCGAGATGGTGAAATTGAAGGGACTTAATTATTATTATTTGGGCCAGCCACGTGACGTTCCAGGACTGTGCACATGGGGTTCTGGTAATCAGTGTCGCTGACCCTGCTTACCATCATTCAATAGAAGCCAGAACTTACATCTCCATCTTTATCACCTCCTAGGGACTTGTTTCCTGGACTTTCCCAACCTTCTCACACCGGCCTCCCCAGCTTCCGACATCTAGTTTTCTGCTTCCAGCTTTCTTTCGAGCAGTCAGCTTTTTATTGAGTGAGACCATGTGGTACTTGTTTTTCTGTGCCTTGTGCTTATTTCACTTAACTAGTGACCTCCACTGAGGCTTGCTGTTGAAATGACAGGATTGTGTCCCTTCCTGCCGCACAGCTGTATTTTTTTTGGTGTCTATAAACCACATTTCCATCATTCATTCACCCACCAATGTGGCCTCTGTTAGAAATCAGAGTGGTCTGTAGGAGCTGACAGGAAGGTACAGTCCACAGCAAGCTTCCAGGGAAAAAACCCCCCAGCCACAAGGACTGTGATCCAGGTTTGAGGTGGAAGCATGGTTAGGAATAATAGAGGATTGTAACAGAGACACGGGATGTGATGGGGCCTTAAAAGGAAGAGGCTTTTCCTGAAGGCCCGGAAAGGAGCTTCATTAAGAGAGAGAGTGTAAAGTAAAATCATAAGTGAGATAGGCACCATAGGCTCGGGGAGGGGGTGGGGGGAGGGGAGGAGCTAAAAGGGAAAGAGAATACCTCAGGAAATCCTAATGAGCAGAGGGGAATATTCTCACAGTCATAAGTTTTGGCAGGGTTCTGGCGGGAAGTTTCTCACTACATGATCTAGTCTGATATAGCCTGTGCGACAAAAACCAGGCATTGTGCAGGACCGTACACTTAGCTTATAGTTTCAAAAATGTAGGGCTGCAAAGTGCAGGGCCACAGCACAGCACTGTCTTTTAACTATTCCAAAGAGAGGGAGAGAGAGAGAGAAAACGAACTAGCTGCAAGGAGTGTGGCCTGTTCCTCCAGGCTATCAGATCTGGTCTTAGTGTAACTAGTGTCTTAGAGGTGCAGGTCCATGGTCTAACACACTTATGCTGTTTCCATTTCTTGGCTGTTGTGAGCAGTGCAGCAGTGAACATGGGCATGCCTATGCATGCTTGTCCCTGGCATGTGATTTCATTTCCTTTGGATACATTCCCCAAAGGAGAGCTAGCCATGGTAATTCGATTTTTTTCTTGTTGACGCTCTCTTCCACGGTGGTTGCACTGACTCTCATTCCTGCCATGAGTTTTGGAGGGTCTCCCTTTTGACACACTTTCACCAGTATTTGACTCTTGTGTTTTGTGTCCACTGTGGTTAACACTATTCCCTGGGCTGTGATTCTGAACTCTAAAAAGGAGAAGTGACAGAGAACCAGTGGCGTTTTTGTTTGTATGTGTTGGTGTAGTATCCCGCAGCGTCAGTCTGTTACTCAGTTCTGATGGAGTGTTGATCTCTGTAGTCACGTTCCCCCCCTTCTATGTACTAGGTCATATCAAACCTGCTTACATTGTATTCTGACCGCCCTCATCCCACATTCCTTCCCGTTTCCTCATAGCTGTGGGTAAAGATGCCTTGTGTGCCTTCCTGGTTTCACTTCCTCCTCCTCCTGTCTCAAAAGGAATTTCTTGGAATGATACATAGCACTTTAGTCTTTGCATCTTCACAAAGCACATAACACAGGCCGCAAGTGCTTTTCAGGAACGCAGATGTCAGGCTTGCCAATGTTCTATTGGCCAAAGAAGGTCATGTGACCAACACAGATTTAAGGGGAAGATAGACTCCACCTGCGTGGGAGGAACTATGGTTTCTCATTTGTGTGCAGATATAGAGGAAGGGAGAGTTTATTGACTTCGTTTTTTGTTTTTTTGTTTGTTTTTGTTTTTAAATTACCTCAGTGTATAACATTTTTTATTATTCTTTCAAATTAACTTAAAAACCACTTTTGATAATGAAATAGTTGAAATGAAATCCTTTTATTCATCTATTTGTGAAATACGGGTGTGGAGTAAGTTGGCGTCTCATGATTACACAGTGGTGTTTTGATTAGAAAACAAATCATCTTTGATTGTTGGTTTTCTCCATGGACTGATGGGTGAGGTTTGTGTCAGGTTTTGTTTGACAGTCTGTCCACTGTGGCACAGACTTGAGAATCTTTACTCTTTTGTCGAATTCTGGTTTAGTTTCTGCTAGTCCAAGAACTAAGAACTTCCCCCATTCTGGAAGCAGGCGTTCTCCCACCCCCACCCACCTTCAGTCAATCATCACGGCTATTTTCCCTAATAGTGTTCTCCACACCCCTATAAAGTCCACACCACCACACCCTGCTCTCTCTCTTTGTTATCCTCGCCCAGAAGCAGACTTTTGTCCCCTACTTCCTCAATAAATCTATACACATTGAGGTCTATTGCATGGTGTGACATCCCTTGGGCCTCTAATCACCAGGATACCCTTTAGCCACCAAACCCTTTCTGTTTCTGTTATGTGTTTTTTTCTTCTCATGTCTTTGCACCATACACACGCCAGTGGGTGCACCTCCAGATATGGCTTACTGTCCTTATTCCAACTTGAGATACATAAAAAGGTCTTAATCAGTCAAGCATCTACTCCAGGTTAGAGGCAAGGAAGCCATGTGTTTGAACTGTGGAAGTAGGTGAAATAAAGACCTATTGCATCAAATACCTACGGCCTTTTAAGCCACCTAGTGAAGAATCAGCCTGCCTCCACCTTATGCTTAAAAGCAATCTTACAGTAGAGACAAACTGGGCTTATTCCTGTTCACGATTAAACCTCTGTTTCTCAAGGATAGGGCTATGTCCCACCTGTAACCTTACAAATGGTTCTTTCTATGCTGCCTGTGACTGTTCCAGGAATAGCAGTCGTGTCTTTGTTTCAGGAAGTTGTTTTTAACCATCTTGCAACCCTACCTTTGTTTCAAAAGGTTGTATGACCACCCATGACTACCTTGTTCTGCCCATCCTGCGACCATGTCTGTTTCAGGAAGTCTACTCCTATAAGCTTACCCATTTGGCCTGCCAAACCCCCCATTTGGAAGCCCTCTACCCTGACCTTTCCTGTCTTTCCCACATCCAGTGCTGACCTCTCAAATCTCACCATATAGCCATATAGTGAGGCAGACTGTGACATGAATAAAAAGCTTTCTTTAATTAATCACTTGCTTTAATTAATTTGGCCATGATGATTTGGGTCAGTGGTTTTCTCCCATCTTTGGGATTAACACTAGAAGTCACTTGATGGTTTTGCATAAAGTCGCATCTTGGGCAAAGAAAGAGAAGCAAGCATGCTTAAATGAAAGAAACAGTCCAGCATAATCTTAACTTTATCACCCTTCTTCAGTCCCCAGTGAACCTGTAGAAAAGGTCCTGGGTGTATCTTGCACTTCAGACAACTGAGTCTGGGAGCGATGCTAAGTAATTTTCATACGACTCTTACCCTGCAAGACTCTGATTACAACTAGGCCAGTCTGTTCCTGCCCTGCCACCCCAGGTTTCTTCCCTGTCCTCTGTGTGTGTTTAATTTGTCTGTAATTAAACTCGGTTGCCCAAATTGTACATATTAAATCTCAATTTAAAAAAACAAAACCCACATCTTACTTAAATTGATTATGCCTTGTCATTTACAAGTGAGACCAGAAGTCCCATGGAGCCACATAAGCTGTGCGCACTTAGAACTTAAAGAAAAGATGACATGTCTAGAAGCCTATGGATGGACTCTGACAGGGCTGCCTAATCATATAAATTAACTGGCACCCTCCTGGGAAAGAACTAATCCTACAAAAGAGTGGAGTTTATTGGAGACCACTGGCACAACTAGAATCTAAGCCTGAGTCCAGTGCAGTGTGATTTGTTTAGCCTGTCTTCTGATCCACTCCGTAGAGGTTGCTGGGGCCTATGAAAACCACAAGCATCTTTACTTTGATTTACACGGGTCACTGAGTGACCATGCCTCCATCAGCAAAGCCTGCAGTGCAAGTCCAGACAGCTCACTGCTGAGGTGCCTAGGGGTGTGTCATTAACACTGGGGTGCAGGCATTGGGGAGCTCTCTGCAGTTCTAGGGTGCATAACTGAAAGGGAAAGGTTTGCCATGCAGTGGTCTGGAAGGTCGCTTGCTGTCAGTCGTGTCTCAGGAGACTGCTGTAGAGTCTAGAAGCATTTGGGGAATGGTTAAGGGTAACAGAGTCCCAGGGTAGCAATGAGAAGTCAACACAACAAAGCAGCATACTTCCTTGATATGCCATTAGCATCAGTTTGCAAATCTACCGCAAATTAGTAAAAAACAAAGCACTAAGTTATGTTCTTGTTTTTTTTAAAAAAATAATTAATAATCAAACTTAAACAGGAAATGTTTAAACAGGAGTGTTGTGTAGTTAGGACTGACTTTGTCAGGAACTGTCAGTTAGAAGCACTGTGTTCACTCACTTGCAGGGTCCAGATGTCCCTGAATCATTGCAGCTGTTTGTAGTTAAGTAGAAGACCCACTGCTTTAAATTTACATAGTCTTAAAATTGAGAGATCAGAGTGTCTGAACCATATTTTTCTGGGTTGGCTTTCAGTTAAATTAGATTGCTGCTTTGCTTTAAAGGGCTGCTCTGCTGTACAGAGCTTCAGTGGGGATCTGCAAACTTGCAGTGGGTAGTTCTCATTGAGGACAGACTGTGGGGACAGACCCTGGGTTTGTAGAATCCTCACTGTGGAGAGAGATCAGCAGTAAGGAAGCAACAGATGAAAGGTTAGCACATATGGGTTATGAAGTGCCCATACACGGTTACAGAGGGCTGAGCCCAAGGAGCTAGTGCCCCATGTAAGTAGTTGCTTTTAGCTACCTATGAAAACTTGCATGTTCATTAACAAATATGCCTTGTGTGTCTGTTGTATGCAGTGCACCATGCTATGGACAGAACCTGTCCTTGGTGACTTTATATTCCATGTAAAGGGGCAGATGTGCAGACATAAAACAAGTGCTGGCTATGGGAAAAAACGGAGGACTTTAAAAGGAATAGAAGGTTCTAGAATGGCTGGTTAAAAACTCCAGTGGATGAGATGAGAAGGGCTTACTGGGGGGGTGAACCAGAAATTTTATTATTTATTTATTTATTTATTTAGATATGGTTTTTGAGACAGCCTCATTATGTAATCCTGGCCAGTCTAGAATTCTCTGTGTAGATCAGACTAGCCTCAAACTCGCTACAGTCTCTTTCCCTCTGTCACTCAAATACTGAGTGGCTTACCTTATTAGGGCTTTGTTTGTCTAATAGGGAAAGTTCAGGATAAAGCAAAGGTTGGGGTGGCAGCTGAAAGATGTCACCAAGGACCAAGGCTCCTGCTTTCCCTTTCATAGTCCCTAGCAGATGGTGTTTGTGTTCACATTTGTGAGGTGTTTTCTGTATCTCCAGGTAACCGTGTTTGCTATTAGGCAACGAAGAAAGGAATGGGGAGGGCATCCCACTGTGTAGCCCAGGCTGGTCTTGAATGCTCAATCCTCCTTTCTCAGCCCTCTGCATGCTGGGCTAGCAGACACAGCCACATCTAGCTGGGATTTGTCTCTAATTCATGGGGCTTGCTGCCTTACATCTCACCAGCCAGAACTGTGTTGGGAATCACTTCCTGTTCCAAAGACTGGGGAAAACTGTCTTCTGTAGTTGAGCAAGGGCTGTCTGGAAGCAGACTTCTGTTACCAAAAAGGTGGGGCTGGCTATGGACAAATAACCATTGTTTGCAATGGCTTCTGAGAGGAGGGAGCCTCAGTTGAGAAAATGCTTCCATAAGACCAGGCCATAGGCAAGTCTGTAGGGTATTTTTTAAAATTAACGATTGATGGAGAAGGACCCAGTCCATTTTGGGTGGGGCTACCCCTGTACCTGTGGTCCTGGGTTCTGTAGGAAAGCATGGTGAACAAGCCAGTAAACAGCACCCTTCCATGGCTTCTGCGTTAGCCCTTGCCTTCCGGTTCCTGTCCTGACTGAGTTCCTCTCCCCAGTGTGTTTGATGAGACTATTTTATAGAACTGTGAGTGAACTACATATACCCTTCTCCCCCCAAGTTGCTTCTGCGTTCATCACCGTAATAGTAACCATAACTGAAGCCATATTTCTTACCTTTATTCTGTTCAGTACTTTGCCAGTCATCACTGTTGTCTGGGACCTATCCCTTCATTTCTGAATGTTTTGTCAGTGCTAATGTCTTTGAATTTTAGTATTCTGAATCATTTTTACACAGCTTTGAGGTATTGGCCATAAGGAGGGAGGGTGTTGAAAGCTGGACACCCTTGAGACGCTGCTTATGGTCCTGTGGACTGCTGTGGCCTTGGTGAAAGCAGATTAGCACGGGTCCATCAGGAGCCTGAAAAATATCTCTGCATTTGACAGTTGAATGTTACTCATAGCCAGTTAGACGTGCTGAAGGGGCAGAGGCAGGGGGATCACAAGTCTCACTTGTAGGGTTTTTACCTGGAGTAATATTGGGACACACACTGGGAGCCTTTATAAAGATGTTGTTGTGGACAGTTTGTGTCCCCTCAATGTACGTGTTTAAATCTGGTGTCTAATGTGATGGAGTCGGGAGATGAGGAATGAGATTTAGTGCCCTGAAGGATGCAGCCCCAGCGAGCTAGCCGTCTTGTCCCTTCTACCAAGTGGGGTCACAGAGGAGGGTTTCTTCCATCCGTGACCCAGGAAATGGCGAGATACCTGTTCTACTAACACGTTGATCCTGGGAGGAGAAACAGACTCCCTGTTTCCTAAGTTGCCCAGTCTATGGTGTTTCATTACAGCCACCACTACAGACTGAGACAAGATTTCATCGTTTATCACATGATGCTATTCTAGTAGCAAAAGTTACAAATACACCAAGTAACCAACAAGATAATGTGCCTAAGTATAGGACATGTATGAAATACAAAATGCTGCCACTTGTAACACACAGTAGTCTCCAGCCAAGGTGCTTCGGGCAGCATTGGTCGGCCATGAGTGTTGTGATGAGAACACTGTGTTCAGGACCTAGGATGCAGTGATGTCATGCCATACAGTTGCGGGAACTATTAAAAAAGATAATGGGCAAGTTCCCACCCTACGCTCCGCTACTTTCAGCCCCAGCATCTCGCTAGCCAGTTCTTATCTTGTGGAGACTCTGATTCAGAGCTCCACGATCTCACTAGGTTCCCACTGGTGGGTTGCTACCACACCAGCCCCATGCTTCATAACCCCCACAGCCTTTGTGGTGCACATCAGGCAAACCCATGCTTTGCTGCCATACCTTTCTCTCTGGAACCCAGTGGAACCACTGCATGAAGGAAAACGCCACACAAACTTAGTTCAGAAACAATGGTAACTCAATCGTTAGGCGCATCAACTAGAATCCTAATCTTGTTAGCCATATTAAATCTAAATCCTCCAGTCGCAAATCCTGGCGAATCTGCCATGAAACTGGAAGACACTAGCAGCTACATCTTGTCCTTTGGCTAACCCTGTCCAAAAATCCCCTAACTCTCTCCTGCTTCCTCTCTTCCTCCCTCCACCCGGAAAACCTGCCTACTCGCCCGGTGATTGGTCCCTTTATTCATTGGGGGAAGGTTCACAATAAGTAACCTGAGTACCTGACTCCTTCCTCATTCCAGACAGCCCCTCCTGGGAAAGCAGAATTAACATTAAAATACAGGCAGCACCAGGGCCATCCACAACACCATACATACCTCCTGGATGAATGTCGCTACCTCAGGCTCACTGTATGTTGAATTTTGAATTAATATTTGACCTGTTATGAACCCAAAACCTATTACTGGTTTTTGCCATCCCTACCCCCTGACAGTCATTTATGGGACCCCCATATGAGGGTTAGGGCAGTTTTAAGAAGCTGAGCTCTGTTCCCACTCCTCTGGATTTTGACGTGTGTTGGGGTTAGTAGGACTATAGGCCACTGCTTTATGATCTCAAAATTCAGGGCTTTTTATATTCAGGAAGTGAATCATGAAAGACCCACCCAGAAGTGTGCATGGTCCCTCAGGGCAGAGAGAGCATAACAAAGGAAGATAGAAGGCCGGAGAATGGCACTGAGTGCTTTAACCACACAGGAGCTCTCAGACCTCATCAAACACTGGGAACCACTCTTGGCCTTGGTTTTCTTAACTGTAAGACAGAAGCAATAAAATCACTTTCTTAGTTTTCAAGCTGAGTAAATTTTTTTGCCCTCGGGTTAAAGTTTCAAAACAATATAATCACTTTTCTGAAATGTGTCAGGGAAAACAGTCATCTTTTTCAGAAATGAAAGATGGCTTCATTATCTCTTTGGATTTATAACTCCACACAATAATTTCAGATTCATATATGTGGGCTTATCGATGTGCTGTTTGTCAGCATTTTATCTGTGTCTGGATAACTGCCCCGTCCTGTTAGTCATTCATGGACCCAGTGATCAGAGCCATTTGCTTATAGCAAATTACAAATTTCCAGTCTCAGAGACTAAGGGGATCTGAGGATGGAGGTAGAGGAAATCTGTGTGAGAGTTTGTTCTTCAAGCTTTGGGCTGTTTGTTCATTCCTTACAGTTTTAAAAAATGCCTCTTCTTCAGTCACTTAGAAAAGGCAGCCGTGTTTTATGTTTAATATCTTTAAGACATGTTTAGCTCATAGAATATTGGCTTCCCAACATTTGAGGACATGCTGATGCAGCTGAAGCTGCTGAGGAGCACACCTGACCCCTAGTGACTGGAGAGGGAACCATGGAGGGTCGGAGGAATAAAAAGGGTTAAGACAGAGTTGACTGAAAGACGCTTGTGTCTTAGTCTCACCCAGAAGTGAAGAGTAGTGTTTCCTCTTGTGAATTGATGAAGGAATTATTTCCTGGTCATGAATATAGCTGTGGAATATCCAAGAGGAATAACAGTTTCTGCTCCCATTGCTCACTGAAGTGTCCATGTCAGATGAGCTACACATGGCTTACAATGATCCTATAAATGGTCCTAGGCAGTGGAAGCTTACCTGATTGTAAATGTCAGCTTCTTGCAGGGTGAGAGATGGGGAGTGGCCCATCTTATCTCATCTTACTTGTCTCCTCATCCTCTGTCCCTGCAGGCTTCTGGGATGTCTGGGTGTGGGAGTCACTGCATTAGAGCATGCTCAGCCCTGGCCTAGACAGACAGTGAGGGCAGTGTATAAATCCCCTCCCACCACGGGGAATCTAGAATAGGCTAATCTGCAAATCCGTGCATCAGGTAAACATTTCTCTTTGTTTATCTTCTCTCTAGATCAAGAAGAAGCAGCAGGATGTGGTTAGATTTCTGGAAGCCAACAAGATAGAGTTCGAGGAGGTGGACATCACCATGTCAGAAGAGCAGAGGCAGTGGATGTACAAAAACATTCCCCCCGAGAAGAAGCCTGAGCAGGGCAACCCTCTGCCACCTCAGATATTTAATGGGGATCGATACTGTGGAGTAAGTGGCTGCACCATTCCCACCCGCTTTCCCTTTGTTACCCATAATGCTATGGATATGTGACTAGGGAACATTTGGATCCTTTGCAGTAAAGGCAGTAGCTTTGTGCTGTTCGGGGTCGTAGGGCTAGCAGAGAGCAGAGGAGCTCAGAGCAGTTGCAAATTCAGCAGCACAGACAGGGGGCTGTTAGAAAATTGTGTGGTGTGTAATGGAGTTCAAGGGTGTCCGTCAGTCTCCCATCCTGTCTCTCTGCTTTGGAAAAGAAGTGGAGAGCATGCACTTATTGTGTTCTGACTTTTCAAGCATGTCTCTTCATTAAAACATTTGGGGGCCAGATTGGAGAGGTAATTATTCTTGAATCATTATTCCCCACTGATAGCTGATTAGAAAACAGAATTCATATTCAAAAAAGATTATCAACAGAGGGATTGCTGTGAATATCTCAAATCTGTTTTGGTGCCTTCCTGCTGGGTGGTTTATGAGAAAGTAAAGTCAGTTTGTCCATTTGTCCACCTAACTTATTTCTTAGGTTAAGAAAAAAATCTTCCTGCTGAGTAGGTTGGGATTTGACTTTCACCACAGCTTTAAATGCCACACACACAGTTTATTGTGGACTGTAATCCTTTTAACGAGCAACAGTGTGGAGAGCCACAGATGCTGTAAGTGGCTGGGTTGTCATTAGGGTAGAGAAGGGGTAACTATGTTTGGTGGCTGTAGAGGCAGAGAAGAGAGTGAGAAGTCAGACAGTAAGGCTAAGAACCACATGGGCATAGCTGCCATGGTCCTGTGATGCAGAGTCCTGCAGCCATGACACTTGTCTGCCTTGTGTTGTCCATGGCACCTGTAGAGAGTTTCCTATCACCTTAAGCTCAGTTCTTAAACTCACTACATTCTGAACCCCTCCATTGTCCACCTCCAAGGTGGTGGGATTGCAGGTGTGCGCTGCCAGTCTGAGCTTTCCAAGTTCATACCTTCATCTGCAGGTGCACTACCTCAGAGCCACACGTCAGCTCAAGTTTGCATCTCTTTGAGCAAGGGTTGTGGCTGTTCTCAAAGCTTTTCTTATATAAGTCATCTCATGAAGATAGAGGCTAGGAGTTGTTCTTAGAATATCATGTGTTTATACTTTATTCAAGAAGGGTATAGAAATAAAGACTACATACTATTCATGATGGCCAATGCTAATGTTCTGATTGGCTCAATGACCAGAGTGAGGGACTAGTAGAAATGGGTATAAACTGCAGTTCAAAATAAAGCTACCAGGATTGGGTTGGCCCCAAAGGAATTGCAGGTTAGGGCATACATTTTAAATCATTGTGACTAGGCTCAAGGATCCTTATTAATCAAAATTAAAACCACCATAATTGAGTTGTTTTTGCCAGTAAGAAATGTTTACTTCCTCCTGTGTAAAAACTCCATGCCTCGGAGTTTAATGAATTCTCAGAAAACTTCCCTTATCCTGCTGTCCCTAGAAAGATTTTTCCTGTAAAAAAGTCATCAAGAGCCTTGAAGCGAGAGTCAGGTTAAATGGATGGTTGGGGCCAAACTGCATAGCCCAGTTAGATCAGCTTCTGAAGCATTGGGCGTGTGACAGTGGCAGGGCATTTCTGGGGGGAACTGGATCCTTTCTGTGGACAGCGCAGGGAAGCCTTCAGCTTGCCATGTGCATCTCATCCATTTGAGGAGCTACCTTTCACCATGCTCCGTTGGAGAGATCAGCCCGGCAGAGACCACCAGTTACCTGGGGGCTTCTCAGTCCAAATGCTGAGCTGGCTGTCACCAACTGTCCGTCACACATCACAGTCCAGCGAGAAATGGTTTGTTGTTACTTCATAGAATTAAGAGAGGGCAGTGGTTCAAAAAAAATGACACCCCCACCTCTAGTGCCCCAGACCCCCAGATTGTTTGGCTGGCTTTTTTTCCCAATGCTTAGGTCATGTACAAACCTTTCTGTTCATGTATAGAAAGCTGCATGTGTGTCTTCATGTGAATGCAGCTTCTGGGCAGGTAGTGATGTAGAATGACCAAGCAGCCTGTTAGCCTACTTCCTATGAGTTCTGTGCAGCATCTGTAGATCTTTTCTCAGGTGACATTCTAACTCATCACAGAATGAGCTCAGTCTCTCGCTTTGGAAGCATCATCGTGCACACAGTGCTTTAGCACTGGCAGGGTGAGGGAGTGGGAAGGCCTTTGTCATGAATTTTATTTCACATCTCTTTCCACCCACGCTCTTCAGTGTCCACATTTATAAAGCTTTTGCTTCCAGAAGACATATCTGTTCATTCTACCTCCAGACTCCTTAGAGGAGAGTGAGGCACCTTGGGAACTTGCTGCTGTTCCTGTAGTCTTTCCATCTCTGCAACCCAGGCCGTCCACAGTAGCCAGGGTATCCACTGACTGTGGCCTGCACACCATGGTTCACTTCAAGGCCTTGCTGTTCTGCTCTGTAACATCTGCCACCACCTCCCCATCCCGCTGACTGCCAGGGTTGAGGTTTAGGCTGTTGATGCTTCGAACAGTGTCAAAAATGAACTTCTGTTTCTGCTTATTTGGTTTTTTTGTTTGGTTTGGTTTTTCGAGACAGAGTTTCTCTGTATAGCCCTGGCTATTCTGTAACTTGCTCTGTAGACCAGGCTAGCCTCGAACTCACAGAGATCCTTCTATTTCTGCCTCCTGAGTGCTGGGATTAAAGGCATGCCCTACCTTGGCTCACTTTCTAGTTTTAATCTCACTGTATTGTTGGCCTTTTGAGAGAAAGGTGCTAGAGCCATAGTTGCTTCTGTCTTAGTAGAGCCCTCTATAAAGGGTTTAGACCAGGGGTTTGAATTAGGTGAATAAAAGACTGTAATGTTGTAAAATAAGGTTAATTTTATTCTTTTGTTTTTGTTTTTGTTTTGTTTAACCTCTTTCTGGCCTCTAAGCCTTTCTGTTCCTTTGCTCCACTGGGTGTGTGAGACTTCTTCAGACAGACTGGCTTTCATATTGATTAAACTGTGCCTAATCAATGGCTGCTCCTCTGCCTCAGCTGCAAAAATCCTAGGTGGAGGTGGCAGCAGCTGCCTCCTGGTGTCCTGTCCTCCATATGCTAGGCCAGGAGTGTTAAAGATGATGTTTGCTTCTTTTTAGATCGAATAATGATGCCCTGCACAGAGAATCAGCAAGGCGACTAATAGTAGGTTTCGTCTCTCTACCTACCTTTGTGTACCTTGCTTCCCAGTGCTGGTTAATAAGGGTCTCATTTGATTAGCTAATTTGTGGCCACTGTTATGTTGCACGTGACAGGATTCAAACAGTCTGCACAGTGTGCGGTACAGGCAGGACTCCCTAGAAATGTCTTGCTTGGTTTTAAGTGGATGAGACCTAGAGTAAGCTCCTTGGTGACCAGTGTGGACATGTGACTCCCCTCTGTCTAGGATGTGGTTGTACCTTGAACAAGCTCCCATGACAGTCAGTTCCTCCCTCCCTGGAATTGAGGGAATGATAGAGAAACACGGGTGCTGTCGAAGGCTCATTGTAATAGTGCCTGTGCCCAAGGGATGGGGCCTACTTAGTTGGGGCTTTGATAGCTGACCCGGGGGTGTGGCCTGAAGATGTTCTTGCCTACCGGGGCAACAAGAATTCTCCCGTTTTTAAAAACTATTTGTCTAGCTGTGATGATTTCTTTCTTATCTGATGGTACACCTCCATAAATTCCTTCCAGCAGCCTTGTCAAGTATTACTCCGCACTGGTGTAATTGCTAGCTAGCTAACCTCACTGCTCTTGATGCGCTGAGCATCTGTGTGAGGCAGGAGTCTGGTGATGGGACCTGGTCCTCCTGAACGTCCCAACACTGAGGCCCTCCGATACATTTTAATGCCTGATTTGGATTCTGGAAAGCTTAGCCCTCGAGTTTGAGGTTTTAAGCCTTTTTCTCTCTCTGAGCTGACTTGTGTAGAATGTGCTGAACGGGAGCGTGCCTCTCCACAGAAGGAAAACATCCCCTCTCATTCATCCCCTTCCTCCCTGTTAGTACACAGGTGCTTTAGATCATAGCATATGTTTATTTCTTGTTAAAAACTTTGTTTGGGTAGTGAAACACATACACTTTACCACGTCAGCCATTTTAAGGTATGCAGTCCATTGTTGAATTTACTCGCATTGTTCTGAAATAGACCCTGGAGCGTTGTGCCTTGCAGAATTGCAATTTTCAACCCCTTAGGCAGCAGCTCCTCTTTGTACCTCCTCTAGGCCCTCCTAACTCCCATTCTTTTATATCTATGAGTTTGAGTATGTTATAACACTCTTGTGCGTGGGATTGTGTGGTATCTGTCTTCTTCTGAGTGGCTTCTTTCATTTTGCTGGTGTTCATCCGTGTTGTGCTGTTCTGTCTAAGGCTGCATAGCAGTTCATTGTGTTTGTTTATTCCTTCACTCATCATTAGTCTTTACATTGCTCTTATTCCTGTCATTTTGAATAGTTCTGCCGTGAGCACAGCTGTTTTGGTTTATAACTAGGAGTGGGGTTGCTAGATCACATGGTAGCTTTGGATTATTTATCCATTCTTTTGTCTGTCTGTCTGTCATCTGTCCACCTGTCTGTCTATTTAGGGAAATAGCCAAGGAGCCATTTCTATCCTGTTACACCACCAGTGGCAGGAAGTCCCAGCTTTTCAGTATCCTTATCAACATGTCTTATTCTTTGTGTGTATGTGGGGTTTTTTTGTTTGTTTTTGGTTTTTTGTTTTTCAAGACAGGGTTTCTCTGTGTAGCCCTGGCTGTCCTGGAACTCACTCTGTAGACTAGACTGGCCTCGAACTCAGAAATCCACCTGCCTCTGCCTCCCAAGTGCTGAGATTAAAGGCATGTGCCACCACTGCACGGCTGTATGTGTTTTTAGCAGCGAACATTCTCATGGGTATGAGGTGATCCTCACTGGATTTGATTTGCATAACTGATAATTTGCTGACTGCTGATGTTGTCTGCTGTCTATTTGCAGATTGTCTTTTGAAGAGTGTCTGTTCAGTGTCTTTCCCTCTCTTTCAGTTGTTACGAGGCTTTTCTGATGAATTGGGGGGTATTCATTATGTGTGGTCATGATCCTTCAGCGGTATCTGATCTACTGGTGTTTGCTGGTTTGGCGTGTTATTGGTTGTGCTTCTCTGTGAATGAAAGTTTTCCAGTTTGATAGACCGATTGTCTGGCTTTTGCATCTGCCATCTGTACATATCCATAGCTACTCCCTGGGCTTTCTTACAGGAACCATAAAGTTTTGGATCATGGATTTTTATAGTCTTTAATCTTCTTAGCTATCTTTAGTCTGTACTGGAAGGATGGGGTCTAACTTCATTTTTGTTACACAAGGACATCCGGTCTTTCTATTACTGTTTATATAGGAAACCGTCCTTGCCCTACTGAGTGGCATGTGTCGTCATTAGAGCATATGTTTATGGTTTCTTTTAGGCCTCCCTGTTCTGTGTCACTAGTTAATATATTTCTCTTTCCACCAGTGACACACTGCTTTGATTACCATAGCTTTGCAAAGTAATTTGTTCAGGAAGTATCTTTTTCTAAACAAGTTGCTGTTTGGGCTCCTTTCACATTCCTTGGAAATGTGGGGGCTTTTTATTTTTATTTTTATTTTTTTCTGTTTCTAGGGAGAAAAAAAACTATTCTTGGAATTTTAGTAGGATTTCACTCCATTAGTAGTTCCCAATGGGTAGTATTCACACTTTAACAAAATCAAGTTTTCCAGCCGGTGAACAGAGAATTTGCAGTTATCATGTCTCTGGTTACTTTCATCACATGTTATCATTCTCAGTGTACTGGTCTCCATCTTCCAGGCTAGCTGCCTTAGGAACACTGTATTCTTCTGAAGCTGTTCTCAGCCGCCTTTCCCAGTCCTCCTGTGTAGAAATCCGGATGATTGCCAGTGTGTAGAAATGCAGCCAGCAGTTCCGGTGTACACATGCAGCTGGCTGCTCCTCTGTGCAAATGCAGCTGGCTGTTCCCGTGCACAAATGCAGCTGATGGTATACACTAGTGCAGCTAACTGTTAGTGTGTAGAAATGCAGCTGACTGTATACACAAGTGCAGATGACTGTTAGTGTATACTAATGCAGCTCACCTTTTTGTTCTGATTTTGTGTCATTCAGCTTTGCTAAATACATCCCCCCCCCCTTTTTTTTTTTAAGCAAACTAGCACTTAGAAATTCATCCAGTATTAAAATCACAGTAATCAGTTTATGGCTTAACCATCAAGGAATAAGACACGATGGCATTCAGTAGTCAAGATATATTTGTGAGAGTGTGGCTGCAGATGCCCTTGCTTAGTCAGGCATCTGTTGACAGTGGGAATGTGGAATGGATGTAAAATACTGCTAGTTACTCAAGAGTCAAGTCCTTTATTCATGTCTGGTCTTAATGAGATACAGACAAACTGGCCTTTCCCATTAGACAGTTTAAAGGTAATTTTTGCTATGTATATATTTATTTGTTTGCTTATTATTTATTAATTTATTTATTTACATTCCAGTTGTTGCTCCCCCCTTTCAGTCCTCCTCTCATAGTTCCTTATCCAATTCCTCCTCCCCCTCGCATCTGAGAGGGTGCTCCCCCCATTAATGTTTAAAAATTGTTGGCTTTTTTTTTATACTTTATAGATGTTATTCATAATGTTAAGTATATACATAAGCATTGGGCACAGTGCTGACCAATCAGGGATGATAAGCTGTTGCCCAGTTTATTTCAGTGACTTGGGGTCCACTGTGACCTCCTTCCCTTGGGCATTGATGTGACCATTACCTGAGCTTGGTTGAGCTTGGCTGGGTTACTGTCCAGTGGTGGTGGTGGTGGGTATTATCCCTAATCCCCCCTTCTTCCTATAAAAAGAGGCGAGCCTATACTGACCACAGTGGAGCACACCTGTGTCTGCAGCTACCCTACCGTGGTTCTCAAGTACAATGTCTCTGCAAGACCAGGTTGCATCTCCATTTTATAAAGATCAAAGCCAAATGCATTAAAAGCAAGTTGACCAAACCTGCTTGTAAACTTCTACAGTGAAATCCATTGGAATCATCACTGTTAGAAGCTCACCTATCTCACACATATTTTCCTGGCAAACTCTCTATCATTTTAAGATCCTGCTGTATTTCAGCACCATCTGTGAAAGACAATTACCTAACCGAGGAGGGTCTTCTCCATCAGCTCCTTGGCTGCCCAGGTTCTTATGTGCCATCTTTCCACATGTAGTGGAGGCCCGTGGAGGAGCAGGGCATGATTATGATTCTCACTGCTGCCCGTCGCTCAGCAGCTGGTATTGGTATTCCTTGCAGCTTTCTCTTTTCTCATCATAGTTTTTATTCTGCTCTCTATAAATGTTTAAACTCCCATTTTCACCTCACTGAGATGTTTGCCTCAAAACCATGCCATGATGAGTCCTGGGATGTGACTATCATGAAGATGCAGAATCGTGCTGTGAGTGCCGAGAACCCTCTGTCCCCAAAGCTTGAGGTCACCCGATGTTGGCAGTCATCTGAACTTGTGTCCAGACAGGCAAGTTCCTTTCTGTTCACATAATTCTTCAGAGCCATCTACAACTAAAGGCAGGGGAGGAAGTAGAACTGTGCAGATGGTAAGGTCACATTAGCATCAGTGTTGAGACATCAAAGCCTGCTTATGAGAGGATCCGAAATGAAAGTGCCTTCGCTGCCCCATGGCCATAGGCTCCCGCCAGGGCGGAGTCTACATGCTACCTCCTCAGGAAGCTTTGCCTTCCTCTTTTCTGCTTTTTCCCTCTGTACTTCATACACTAATCTATATCCTTTGATTTTTAAGATTCAGATGGTATTTATCTTTTCCTTTGAAAGAGAGGGAAATTGGCCTTCTTACACATTTGTACACAACGCTGCTGAAGATGGCTACATGCTCTTCTGGAGCTGGAGCTGCTGCATAAATGTGTCTTATATGATGCAGTTCTGTAAATACTTTTTTACAAAGCTGTTTAGCAGTGTGAACAGCCATAGGGAAGGACGTATAATCCTACCTTACTAAGTCCTCAAAGCTTACAGAGAATGACACAAATGTCAGGATCAAGGAATTCTCGACCTAAAGCTGAACAAAACCCACTCCCACTTTGTGAAGAAGCGAGGAAGGTACTTTTTCTTATATTTCTTTATATTTGCTTAGACCTCTGTCTGAAAAAAAAATATTCTCATAGCATGAAACACTGATCTTGGAAACATTCTAATTGTCTTTTTTTTTTTAAACTTTCATTTTTATTGGGTAAATTACATTGGCCGCAGAATTCTAGATTTAAAACTATATTCTATCAGGACAGGGAACTTCATCCTCTTTATTTCCTGCTCCAGTTAGAAGGACCCACGTGTGCTGCAGCAGATTCTCAGTTTGGTCTGCCTCTCTCAGAGACTTTCAGGTTTGTGTCTTTGTTGGTGTTCTCTCTCTCTCTCTCTCTCTCTCTCTCTCTCTCTCTCTCTCTCTCT
>JADRCH010000056.1:10634687-10714042 GCA_019843965.1 Rhynchomys soricoides | reverse complement strand
TCTCTCTCTCTCTCTCTCTCTCTCTCTCTCTCTCTCTCTCTCTCTCTGTCTCTCGACCTCCAAGGGATTCTCATCTGCTCAGCTAGTTTCCTTAGCTTGGCTTACTTCTGTCTCTGGAAGCTTTTCCCTTGAGGTTTTTTGCTTCTTTGTTTCCTGAGTTGTGGAATCTGCTGCCTGAGAACTTTGTACTAAGCAGTTGGTAGGACTTTCAGTCTGAACACCAGTTTCCCTCCTTTGGGGAAGTTTTCATATTTCTTTGACTCTTTTCATTCCTCTCTTGTTTGCCTGCAGGATTTAGGTTTTTTTTGTTCAGTGGTCTTACCTAAAAACAAACAAACAATTATTTGCACCTCTTGATCTTGACACTGTTCCTTGCATGTGTCAACACATGCAAACTCAAGCAACATTCTTGAGTTTATTTTCTAGGTCACTAGCTGGATGGAATCTTTTTCAGCTGTACATCATTCTGTTTTTACGTTTTGTATTTAGCAATCAGATTTAATTTCTAGTAACCCTTTGCATTGTTTTATTTCTCCTTTAAAAATAATGTCTTCTTCCTCTTGTGGCTATAACCTCTTAAACCTTTCCAAGGATATTGATTCAAAGTACACGGTATAACGATTTTCCCTGTGGCCTGTATATTCCCAACATTGATCCCGGCTGTTGGTTTTTGACTTTTTCTTCTGGGAAGCCTCCTCTCCACCCCCCAACCCTGGGACTTTCACAGACCAGTTTGCTTTGGGTAGGAGAGCAAAGGAGATTGTATAAGAGGTTGGACCCTCTGGACTGAGAGTTACAAAGGCCAGAGTTGCCTGTCCAGCACAAGCCTTTCCATCTCTCTGTGTCCTGAGTGTACAGAGTGACCAGCTGGCCTTTCCCACTTCTGGAGCCTAGTACGTGTTCTTCAGAGAATCCCAGTCTTACCAGCAGCACCAGGATAGACGGACTGCCCTCAACCTTTGCACGGACACCTCATGCTGCTTTGGTCTTTCCCATCCCCTTTCCCTGAGCACTGTGGTAGCTTCTGAGGCTCAGTTTCTGCAGGAGGCTGCCCTACACCTCTGGTCTTTGGGGTTGTTTTCCCCACTATTTTCTCTCCCTGTCCAGTTGTATTTGCTGTCCATTCTAGGTGGCCATTACGTTTTATTGCTGGTTGCCTTCCTAAGCATAACTCTGTCCTGTTGCCCCTGCCCCTCCTCATTTCAGATGGCATCCAGACAAGACCGTTGGTGGCTCACATATCCACACTGTATCCTGAACCAGTGTGGTCAGAAATACTAAACATGATTTCAGAATTGAGCATCCTTAGTGTCTAGCATTAAGAATTGCTGACTGGAGCTGTTTTTGAGATGGCTGTAACTTACCTATCTACCCTGCCAGGATTGGATCTGCCAACTTTTTTTTTTTTTTTTTTCAACATCAAAGTTTCATAAAATAGAATATAGCACTAATAGCCCTTAGTCTGAAATTCTGCTTGGAGGCTACCCTTAGGCTCGAGAGAAAATTTAAGCAGGAGACCCCATTTGTCTTAAACAGCAGCAGTTCCAGTGGACCTCAGAAGGTGGGTTTTTAAAAAATTTTCTTCCATTTGGATAAGCCCGAGTTTCCTTTGACTTAATAGACTGACTGTTGCCTCAGTTTCCTTGCCCATGTGTTGTGTTTCCAGCAGCCCTCTGTTTGCCTATGCCCTTGGCATTGGAAAGAATATGGCTCTATCTCTTACTTGCCATTAGCTGAGTCTGGGGAGGCCACACAGCCTCTCACAGTGGCCGCTGTGGGCTTTCCTAACCACTCTCTTAGGGAACACTGAAAAGGCAAAGAACTTGAAGATCTTTGTCTCCAGTGCCTGCGTAGTCCATAATAGTCTAATCAGAGCAGGAGGGTAATGTCCTTTCCTGGGCTTTGTGGAAGAATGAGGCTATTGTGAACATTACCTGCTGCAGATTTTATCGTGGGCCTGTAAATGTCTCCAACGTTGGTTTTCACTTGACCGCAAACAGAAGTATAGGCTACCTGAATCTTTTTTCTTTACCCCTTCATGTCTTTAAATTCCTCCATGGCTCTTTAGGCTTACAATTCTTAAAATATTTAGGAAACCATCCCCTCAGTGGGTGAGAAGTGTCCGGTTATGCTTGGTCTGTGAAGCCCAGGCTGTTCTCCCTTCTGTAGCTGTTGCCATTAGAAGCAGTGACTTTTCTTCCATCCTTTGTCTTAAGTATAATGAAAATGTATTGGATTGTCAAATTCATCACTTTGAATATGATTTCTGCACTTGTGTCCTTTGCAGAGTCAGTATTAACTGATCTTTATAACCTGAAGTCACAGAGCATATTATTCTGCAGCGTGCAGGGCAGTCTGCAGAGTTATTTACAGAAAGCAGCTTCAAAGAGGGCCTTTCACTATAGGGAATTCAGTGGGTCTGTTTTAGAAGCCTTGTGTAAATCTGTAAACCATAGGACTTTTCACCTTTGGGAGGGATTCTGACACAAATACACACCAACACATGAGTGCACACACACACAAATATATTTAAAGTTTGACAAGTGAAATGCATTTGATAAGAAAGCATAGCTACTTTTATTAGTACACATGGCCTAAGGACATACTGTAAGAAGGTATATTTTAAGAGGAAATTATTTTTAAAATTCTGACTGTGTTACTCTTAAATGATTTTACATCATACTGTTTAAGTGCGAAAGGAATATTAAACAATTAAAATGTTCTAGCTCTTAAATGTTCAATAATTCACTTCATCCAAACATGACCAAAAACATATTTATTGTTGCATACTTTAGGATTTGGCAGAACTCTCAAAAGCCTTTGAATGTCAGAAAGCAAATGTTTTTATACTGTTTCAGAACAGGTAAAATGCTAACACATAGTCAATAATTAACAAACACAACTGATATACCCACTTGACATAGGTTTTACTGGTAATCTGAAATGTGTCCAATACTAGCCAAATACTGACTTTAAGAATTTCTTTCTGGGCTGCCTAGATGGCTAGGCAGGTCTAGAAAGCCTGCTGACCATGCAGGCCCAACACCTGGCATTCTGTCCCTGCAGTTGTGCCTAAGAGTTGTCCTCTCTGACTTTGCTCAGGTGCTCTGTCATGGCCACACCTCCTCCACATACCATATATGCAATAGCAATAAATAGAGCTTCTAAATGGCTATAAACTAGTCTGCTTTTTAATTACTGACTAACTTGGATGTTTGTCACTTTCTCTTAGGGTAAGGTTAGTTATCTTAATGAAAACGTCTATTCTCTACTTAAGAGTCTAAGTTCAGTACATTTCAGGCCAGAAGCCCCCAAGGCCCAGCTACATGGCGTCGAACTAAAAGTTGATTAAATAAGAATTGTGCTCATCACTTTTGTGAAGACGTGTTGTTTAGGAAATTTCTCCTTTTTATAAACTAGAAATATTATCCTGAGATTTCTAAATATCTGACATTTGCAAATACCTTTGTTGGTGACTTAAACTTGTAAGGACAGCTTCCTTTCAATGTGGGTAAGTGTTATTGATGCTGTCTCATGTTTTTCTACCTCTAAATATTTTTAGCTGTTTTTGAAAATTGCATGAAAGTTTATTTTACATTTAAATGTATGGTTTGGGAATTATGTTCATTTTGAGGTTTACAAAGATTACAACTTGAAGTATACACATTAAACCCCCTTGCCAGTCTTTTTACTCTTTTACATAATGTTTCCAGATTGCTACCAGCCTCCTTTGAAAGCAGAAAGAAGTGGCCAACTATTCCAGTAGACATCTGCAACCACAACACGCCCAGGCAAAGCCTTACTCCTGGACACGGCTTCAGTCTGCCTCCAGCAGCTCCACTGGCTGCCCCATTATTTCCTAGGAGTCTGTAATTCCAGTGGACGTCAGTAGCATGCGGTGTAGGGGAAAGCTGGAGAGACGTAAAGGACCAGTCAAGTTGGTGACCTGACAGGTTGCGTTATGCCCAACATTGTCCATGACTGAGCCTCTTAGAATGAATCTGTGAATACCAGTCACTTTAGGGTAGATGAAAGGACCCTTCATCACTGCCGACTGAAGGCTTAGGCAGAGTCAGGATATGCCTGGCCTTCAAGGCCATGCTAAGTTTCTCAGGCATATTGTGTGAGCATCAGAAATCTTCAAGAAGAGATGTGACCACAGGGTGGTAGGGTCCAATTAATTTTTAAAAATCAATGTATCCCTTGACAGAATATGGCATTGGGTAGAAATGGGTGGGATTACCATTACCCAGTCTGGTAATGAGGCTCTGTGGTTGCCATCCAGCTGGGGTTAGGCTGCTGAAGGCAAATGCAGAAAACTGAGGAGGCTTAAGAGATACGTCAAATAGTGGAAGGAAGAGAAAAGGCCTGCAGCCTCACTTGTGTAAGACATGCAGTGCTCATTAGACAGGAGCTGTTTGCTGAGAGGCACATATTGGAGACTGAAGACTGGGAACTGAGGTTTCCTCATGCTGAGCAGCTTGATGCTTCCATGAGTCTAGAATGTAGCAGAGATCAGAGCCGGAAGTGAATTCCAGTAGAGGAGATGCCCTCAGAAAAGAATTACAAAGAACAGAGGCAGAACATGGAGAAAGGGTCAGATCATTGAATCTTCTACAGTGAATGATTGACAGGGTCATATCCAGCCGTGATGTAGCCCTCACCCTCCTTCCTGCTGGATGTTATCAGCGGGTGCTCAGAGGGGATGCACACTGAACAGGGCTTTTGAGCCTGTATCAGTGAAGCACTGTTCACATTTCAGTAAAAGGCTCAGCAAAAAGATAGCTAACAAAAGATCAGCAACTTTTTAATAAAATGTGTAATGTTCTGGTGCCACTAACAACCTTCAACCCCTCGTCAAGATTTGCTTCAGTCAGTTGTCTTGTGTTCCTCAAACAGTGTGTTTCCCAACTTTTCCCCATCAAGGGAAAGCCAAGAGCCACTGTACTCCTTACTTACCTGTCGTCTCCATGTCTAAGCCAACTCTCAGTTTCTACCTTTGGGCCGTGTCTCCTGCTCAAGGCCCTGTCCATTACCTCCACTGTGATCCTGGCTGGCCCCACTGCTGCTCTACATTTCCAAGTAACCCCTTAACTTCTCTCTAGTTTTCTCAACTCTCTCTGTCACAGACATTCTCCACATGCCTACTGAGTGTTGTCGTAGAAGTGACACCATTTTATTCCCTTGTTCAAAACCATTACACAGCTTCCTTTGTATTTAAGGTAAAACTATAAACCCAGCATAACTGCAGTCAGGGAGCCTGCCAGCTCCCTGTGTTCCCATGCTGCCCTTGCCCAATGTCCTTACATCAGCCATTTGCAAGACAAACTATTGATCTGGGAGACATCTGCTTAGCATATTGAGCCATTCTCTTCAGATTATGTGACTCCTCAGTGACAGAAGGAGTAGCCACTGTAAGACCTGGGGCCAAGATGACTGCAGGTTAGAGTCAGAGCTATGTTTAAGGCTGTGAGGCTCACTGGGAGGGGCTGTCCACAGAACCAGAGATGATAATTCAAACATTTTTCATCAAATGAGGCTTTCTGAGGACGAAACTTCTGCAGGTCGTGGACTCACTTAGATTTCGGGTGTTCTGAAGAGCCCCATAATAACATTGGCTCAGCTCGTGCCCAGTGGCCAGGATGCATGTGGCCATGGCCTGTTTCCTCCTGGGCTGAGGCTGCCCAGGGTACAAAGAGCAGAGTCCAAAGGCAGTGCTACAGACAGTCAGCTCCCCCACTCTGTGGCTGTCCTGCTTGGGCACTGTGTTTCTCTTCTCAGAGCCCGTTTACAGGAAAGTGCAAAAGCAGAGCAGAAGCCTTCCGCTAAGACTGACACCTGCAGACCCTTGTGACTTTTCTGGTGATCAGTGGTTTTTAAGGCTCAGATAGCAAAGTATCAGGCATGGCATAAGGATGTGGCTGTCCTTGTTAGTGCCTAGAGTCTAGTCTAAGGTCAAGGTGAGTCCAGACAGATAAATTCTAGTTTGACACACAAGGAAAAAGGAGTCTTTGCTCCTTTATATCTGTTGCCAAATTCTGTCCTAATTCTGGATTTAAAAAGAAGAAAAGACTTGTTATAACTGGTCCCTTCAACTCTAACACATTGAATCCAGTGGGTGCATGCAGGTCTTCCTTGGCCTTGACAGAGCAATGGTACATTATTTTCTTCCATGCAGGACTTTTTGAAAGCATCAACTATAAAAGTAATTGCTTGCCATTGCTCACTGGCTTTATTCTCCTTTCCTCTTTTTCTAGGACTATGACAGTTTTTTTGAATCAAAGGAGAGCAACACAGTCTATTCATTCTTAGGCCTGAAGCCACGGCCCGCATCCACGGTAGGTTAACGTTGTGTGTTCAAGGTAGGCTAACCCTCTGTACAGGGCTTCAGCATCCATGGTAGGTAAGCCCTCTATACTCTCAATTCAGAGTTTATCTTGCTGGAGTAGACCTTAGGGACAGGTTGAATGGATGAGAGGCGTGTATATCCACTCTCCTAAATTTTCAGTCTCTTTGGTAAATATAGGCTGCAGTGTTACACAAAATATTTTTAATTTCTTGAAATCAAAATATTAGTTTACTTTTAATTTATAGCTCTGCCTTCTGAATGCTGGCATTAAAGGTATTTGTCACCTGGCCTGGTTTCGTTTCTTTTGGAACAGTGCCTTTCTTTGTTTGACTGTCTTAGAACTTATGTCTTTTGGGCTAGCCTTGAACTCATAGAGATCCTCCTTGCCTCTGCCAAGCACTGGACTTTGCTGTCCTTATTTCTTAAGCAATACAGCATAACATCTGCTTGCATAGGCGTCTTGTTCAAAGCATCTCAGTCACTTGGAGATGCTTTGAACCATGTGGGGGGATGGGCATGGACGTGCAGGTGCTGTGTGCTGGAGAGACTAGAGAATCCTGGGGTCCCAGCGAGGACTTGGGATGGATCCCCCACATATGCCAAGGGCAGCAGCTTTGTGAAGTGGCAGAAGCAGAGCCACATTTGAGAGGCATCTCCAGAATCAGACCTGAAAGAGAAGTTGTAGTTCCTAATCTGATCTGAGTATTTTTAAAGCTTCTTTATCAAGTCATATCTTTTGGGAAACATGAAGCACTTGAGTCTGTCTTATGCAAAGATTTAGAAATAATGGATATTTTCAGAGCCATATAAAGCACAAGATTTACTTTAAAAATAAAAATATACTTAGCAAGTAAGTTAATAGTTTTGCTATTTCATTTAAAAAGACTGGTTTTGTGACTAGAAAAGTAAGTTAGGCTTATTTTTTAAATTTATAAAGATGTTAATATGTGTAAAATAGAATATTAAATCACTACCCAGAGCCAACCACTTTGACACTTTTCCAGTGTGCCTTACATTCCTCGTATACATAGTAATTGAGGCTTGGCTGTAGCTCAAGCTGGGGCTGAATTCTAAAGTGTCTATTTTAATGCTGCTGAACCTGCCGTGCATTCTGGAAACTTTGTCTAAGTAGCAGGTCCTTTGAGGCTGCCTGGGATAGGTACCATCTGAAGCCCCTGTGGGAAGAGGGAGAGGCTTTCAGTAATAGAAGCCCTGCAGCAGCAGCAGCAGCAGCAGCACCTGCAACAGAGCCTCCTCTGTGAACAGAGGCTTTGTTTTACATCATCAGCAAGTTCGCAGATGGCTTGTGGGCAGTTCCTGTGCACATGTTTTTTTAGCAGAGGCACACCCGCATAGAAAGTATTTACAGGTTCTGCAAACTATTTTTATACAAGTCAGACATTTGAATATTTGTTAGGAAAGTTAGTATTTGTAGAAAATATTTCACCCAAAGATATTAAACCATCCAGATTTATCTTCAGAGAACTGGGGGAAATGGGGCAGTGTGTGTGGTGAGGAAAGCCTGGGGCAAGGATTACCTTACAGAGGTAGGAACCAGTAGGCTGTGTCAAAACCTCATAGAAAATACTGTGTCCACACCATCTCTGTTCTTATTTTCTCCAAAGGCACAGAGTCTTTAGAGATTCAGTAGGCTGCTACAGAAATTTTTGCTTCCAGGTCTCTATGATAAGGGGGTGATTTTCAGAATCCATAACAACTGATTGCACTGCACACTCTTGCCACATAGGAGCAAATTGCAGTGGCTTCTTGGTGCCACTGGTTTAATTGGGTCATGGGGCCAGACAGAGTGGCACTTGGACAATAGGGGTGGTGATGCTTCATGAATGATGTGGCCATTCTGATGATGTCATTCATCCGGGATCACCCTTAAGCAGTATCTCTTCATGCTCCTGAGAGGTCACAGCCACCTACTGTGAGCTAGTATAGTAGCACACCATGTTCCAAGAAGGGGACTTAGTGACTACTGGAAAATGGAGCTTTTCTTTGCCTGTTTGCAGGTTGGATGGGTATGACTGAAATCGAGGCTCTGGCTTAAAAGCCGGGACTCGTTCCTATCAGTAACAGGGTAAGTCATTATAACCTCCCTCATCTCTGTTCCTGACATTTAAAAAAAAAAAACCACTGCCAAAGGCAAATGTTCTTGTCGATACAGTGAAATAACCATGCCTTTCTCTCTTCTGTTTAACAGGCTGAACCTTAGAGGTAAAGAGTAGAAGGTGATGGAGTTGCATTTTGGAGCATCCCCTGGTACTCAGCACACACCTGCTTACCTGATGCATCACTGTGACAAAGCCACACACACAATCAGTAACTTCGCTTGACTTGGAGAAGGTGTCTTTGGAGGACATGGGAATAATGGGTCCTGCATGATTGCTCTGAGCCAATCAGGACTGTGGTGGTGGTGGTGGTGGTGGTGGTGTTGGAGGTGGATTCTCTTGTTTTCTGATTTGTCTGCAGTTGCCTCACTCACCTGAAAGGACTCTCTCCTGTCTCCTTAACGACTGACAGATAATTGGGTGGCACCGTCAGGGAGGAAGCGTTGGGCCTGCTCTATGTTTTATTAGAAACCGGTCTTGCAGAAATCCGTTCCTCTCCAAGCTGCCTGAATCCCATCCTTGAAGCCATTTTGCCAGGATGGTAACGTCTTTGAATCCGAAAGAAGAAAGCAATGCTGGCTGACAAAGGACTCTGAGGGTTCTTGTAGAGTCATGAAGGTCACTACTCTGGTACTCTGTAGTGACGCCTGCTGGAAAAGTCAGATGCTCTCAACTCCGCTCTGTGATGGCAACCCAGGCTTCTCCAGGTGCTTCCCACACCACCATTGCAATATCAAATGATCATAGCCAAGTTACAGGGCAGAAAAGAATTACTGTTTTGGAAAATGTCTCCTTCTTTATCTCTTGCAAGGGGGAAGTTTCACTATGTGCATAAGACTACTGGAGAGAGATATTTTAAGAAGTGCACTGCTTACATAGTAAGTTAATAGAGTTTGCTCTGTCAGTATGCAAAGACGTTTTCAGCTCTTGTAGTTTGCTTACACACACTTGCACATATATTTTTAAATGCAGCTCCCCAAAGTACCAGCTGCTTGTTCTATTTTGTGAAGGGATTATATTTTTGGAGAAAGGAAATGCTTGGTTAGATATATTTTGTGAACCATTAAGGCCAGTCCTGCTGGGGCTGAGGCTCAGTGGTAGAACATTTGCATAGCACACACAGGTTCTGAGCTCAGCTCCAGTACACTGGAAAGGTAAAAGAGACCCCAAGATTGCTGTCTACTGTGACTTCCCACATCGCCTATCTTTGTCTCTACTCTCCTAGTTGGTATTTCAAACCAGTTCATAATCTTAGGCTTTTCAGAATAACACAGACTCACATTCTTGCTTGATGTAGGAGCACAAGTAAGATTTCAGAGCATCACAAACAGGAAGGGGCTGTCTAGAGCCTGGTCCTGAATGGTCCTTAGGAAGCAAAGTCCCTGCTCCGTCTGGGTGAACACTGAAGTTTGATTTCACTGGAGCAGAGATTACTTTCCTGTATCCTGGCATATTTAGAGTTAATTTCCCACATAGGGATAGCCTTGAACAGGATAAAGGGCTGACTGAAATCTCCACCTAGCTCTAGCAGCGTGGTGCTGGGCCTTTCCCTCTGATTCTGAGAAGGAAATGTTTTCTCAAACATTGATTGAAAGATCAAACAAGCGGCCCTCTCTGCCACTCCACCTCGAGCTTTGCAAAGTGTAGGCTGTTCTGCAGTCCTTTTTAAATGCTGAAGCAGAGATCTTGTTGGAGGCCTGTTATAACAAGGAGAGAGGAAGACAGCTATCTTTATGAGCGGACCAAATGACTGATGCACAATTTTCTCTCCAAGGAAAGCTTGTCAGGTTGTGGGTATTAGTGGCTAGTTGATGTGAAACAAGATCCAGGTAAAATTCCATTTGATAAATCCCAGGGATTTTCCAGAGTTTTGTGATTTGTGTTTTGTTTTGTTTTTCCTCCTCCAACTGGATTTTGTGCTTGAATTTGTGAGTCTTCTGACAAGACACATTTCTATTTAAAGTAGAGAAATTTTTTAAATTGTTTTGTGAAGTCAACCCAGGTTACATTGATCTACTATCTTACATTGAGTCTACTCTTGCCAGTGAGTGCCAAGAACCATTTTGGCAAAGTGGAGTGTTAGCATGTTTTGGATTGTAGGAGCAATAACCTTCCTATGTTGAGGAGACAGAGAAAGCTACTGAGATGTGTCATACAACTTCTTAATTGTCCATACCATACTTACTATGACTGTGTCAAACACGCCAAATAGATGGTATTCACAATTGCATATCATTCCCTTGCCGTGATTTTTCTGGGGAGCATTGGGGAGTCAGCCAAGAAAAGCAAGACTAGAGGTAAGGACTTGTTTATGTGTCCAGAAGCCCAGTTTGGAGTCGACCACAATTCCCAGACACAGTGTAGGCAGAGCATGCTGGCTCTTCTTGTATGATTTCCAGTCTGCCTGTCTGACTGACTTCTCTCCTTCCTTTCCCTGTCCCTCTTTCTGTCTGCTATTGTTTGAGACAGTCTTGCTATGTAGACCTGGACCTCACTTCTGCTTCTGCCTCCCAAGTGCTAGGATCACATACTTTCTAAAATAGTGTTCTTCTGATTCCCTTTTATTGGTTTGCCTTTAGCTTGGTTCACCACCATCTCCAAAGCCTAGGGAAGAAGTACAGACATGGCTGTAACACCAGAGGCTTTCAAGGCATAGTGTTGACTTCCTGTTGGCTGGGACAAAGGAAGTGTGCTGCTGATGCCCAGACGGTGCCATTTGAACATTCAGTGAGCATGAAACGCCATATTGCTAGGTATCTGCAGACCAGAAGACAATTGAGTTCAGGATATACTTTGCCAAATTCTGGGGCTTTATTAAAATCAAAGAGGAGAAAAAGGAAATATTTTGTCCTTAGATGCTAATATATTTTAGGCTTTCTTTTTCTGCTTTATAACATTAACCCAATATTTACATTTTCATATTGTGTGAATTTAACCACCTAAATATGATTTTCTTTTGTTATTGAAAGGTACCAAAGGCTTTTAATGTTTTGTTTGGTTTGTTTGATTTTATTGTGGGGTTTGGTTTTTTTCTAGAAATACCTTTTACATAGACTTGTCCCCAAGTGTCTGAGTCTACTTCAGTCTGTGTAATTGTTTTTTTTACCTCAGTTTGTTTGTGTTTGTCTCTCAAGGCATGGGTGAAATCTCAGATTTTATATTCTGCATTAAAGGAGAATAAATTCCAGAAGACATGCATTATAAAACTGGAGTTGTTTCTTCCCATTCTCTCTCCGTTTCCAACGTTTTTTCTGGAGTTAGCTTGGATCCTTCCTGGTGCGCTAGAAAGCTGAGTTTTTGCTCCCATCCGTGAAAGGATTAGACTGTTACAGGTACAGAGCTCCTGCAGCGACTCACTTGAAAAGAATGCATGTCAATTTGCCTGGGCACACTGGGAGGAGAACAGAGCCCTCTCTGGCCACCCAGGACTAAGGTGGGGCTACTCGCAGCTGGCCTAGGTATATTATGTGCCCTTTCAGGCACACTGAAGCCACTAGCAGTTTGTCCCATACCAGTTGCAGAAACCATCGGAGGTGGCTGTAACTTTTCCCACTTGGGCTTCCTTGGAGCCACCTTTGGAAGCAGAAGAAAACATTTCTGAAGGTGGGGGCTAAGGCTGAACTCACCAAGAAACAGTTGCAGAACTTAAACTCCAGGACAGATGCAGGGTGGAGGAGGGGTCAAAGGCAGCAAGCTATAAGCTGGCAGACATGTGTCAGCTCATGAACCCAAATCAGCAGATAGCCTCGCCTGTCTGTGACCCAGATTCCAAAGGGAGGGCCTCCTAGTTCTAGACACACAGGCCAGATTAGCATGGCTGTCCTTTCTGCCAGCATGAATTAAGCCCTCACAATGTGATGGGTCCTGTCTGAGCAGTACAGTAGGCTGAGGTAAGCAAATGAGAGCAGCAGGTACAGTCGCAGTCAGCACTGGTACAGCTCGAGGTCAGAAAAGTTAATGTTTTTTTCTTACTAAAACCATCCTGACTTTTTAGATCTTATACATGCAATGGACTATATGCGTATATACATACATATCTACTGAAATATAAAAGTAGTAATAGTAACCCCCATATGCCTCCTGCCTGCCTTCCTGCCTTTCTCCCGGGGCACCCCATGTGCCCTTTCCTTACCTTCTCTTTCTCCCTATTGAATATAGAAAGCCTCACCCTGTATTTGTGTGGATCGAAGCCTTCCTGCCTTTTAGCGTTTTGTCTCCATGTATGTCTTCTTAAAAATAAACAGAATTAAACCAGATACAGTTTTGTTTTTGCTTCTTGCAGTGGGGACTTTCCTTGTGAAGCATTATTCCACTATGTGAATATATAACTTTTTTCCCCCCCAATTGTTGACAGTTGAACATTGCTGTGAATATTCTTTCATTTGACTTCTGGTGCAAGTAAGAAACTTCATACACAAAAGTGAGCCACATCTTAAGTAGTGTTGCCGGCTGTATAGAGAGAGCACGCATTAGCTTTAAGGAAAGAGACAGATTGCTTTCTCCAGCTATGGTACTGGTTTATAGCTCCCACCAGAATGCTGTCAGTTTTAGAACTACTAATCATGAACAACCTGTGTGATTGTTAGACAGATCTGTACCAAGCGTGTAGTGTAGGGTGGTGTCTCGTGGTCTCGTTTGGCTTTTTTTTAAAATCATCAGTAAATTGAACATACTTATTGTGGGATTCCTGTGTCAAACTCCTCTGCTACTTGGGTAGTTGATACGGCTTTAGTTATTGAATGTACTGTTTGTATTGCTGGGGATTGAACCCAGAGCCTTGCAGGTCCTAAGTAAATATTCTGCCTCTGAGACATACTTCTAGCCCATGAGTTAGTTCTGAAAGTGAAGAGAAACCAGGACTTACCAGTCCTCTGAAGCTTTTTCCAGAAATGTGAAATGCACGTGAATGTTTATTCTGTTTTTAGGAAATAAAGGGAAGTATGTTGATTGACAGCCTGTCCGTCAGCCGTGAGATGTCTCTAGGAGGCTTTTGTCCCTGAAGGTGTCTTAAGGCTCGTCACTTTGTTGTTTGGCAGGAAATCAATGGGATTTGTGCTCTGATTCAGTTTTCTTTTTTTTCTTTTTTTTCTTTTTCTTTTTTCTTTTTTTTCTTTTTCTTTCTTTTCTTTTTTTTTTTTCCCCAGACAGGGTTTCTCTGTATAGCCCTGGCTGTCCTGGAACTCACTCTGTAGACCAGGCTGGCCTCGAACTCAGAAATCCGCCTGCCTCTGCTTCCCAAGTGCTGGGATTAAAGGCGTGCACCACCACTGCTGATTCAGTTTTCTTTACCGGATTTCACCAAAAGAAACTCTTTATGCAGATTTTATGCTCTCGTGTACCTGTTTGCTTAGGATGTCATACAGTGGGCGTGGAGCCATAGGCCAAACATAATGTGACACTTAAAAGAACAGCAAAAAAATCTTTGCTAAGTGATGGGGTTGTATTGAGCTTGAGCTCAGACTTGGATAGTCCTCAGGCTGAGTAAAGATCCAGGCAGTTCTGAGCATAACCCAGTGAATGGCAGCGGCAGCAGTTTCCATGTGTGTAGAACTACAAGGAACTGGAATGCAGGCTTCTCCTAAGGAACAGCTTCAGTAAACTGGACACTGACATTTTAAAGTGTATTAACAAATCTTGTTACCATGGATAGAATAAAAATTGAGATAAAACATCTCTACACTGTTCTACGTAATATGGGGCCCCATAATAGTAAAGATCATTATACCCAAACCTTCCCCGGAAGAAGCTTGACAGCAGGTGTTGGTGTCCACCAGTGTTAAGCAGAATGAAGGTCTGTAGCTCAGAATAGTACCGTCCACCATACCAGCAAGCCCCACGAGTCACTGAGCCCTTGAAATGTGCCTACTTGGGTTTGTGATACGGTTTAAGTGTAAAGATACTTCAGATTTTATATTTATTGTAAACATTCAGTTGAGCTTATAAATGATTTTTGTATTGTTTACACATTAAAATATTCTGAATATATTAAGTTGAGTATTAAATGGTCACTTGTTCCCTTAAGTGTGGCCACTGAGATAGTTTAGGCCTCAGCTGGACAGTGCTGCTCTGTATCACTCTTTTTGCTTGAATTTACAATAGAGAAATACATTTGAAATATTTTCAGGTCTTGATAAAATTCCTCCTTCATTTTATAATATTGAAAGAAACTGCAAACATCTTTGGGAGCATAATTTTCTGATACAGCTGCCAAAATGACTTTCTTACTCTGCCTTTTGCCCCTGTAGCTTGAAGCATATTTTTGTAGTGGAAGAAGTGTCTTTTCCTGGACATTGGTGGTGCCATGTGCTGTCAGAATGTATGACATCTCTCTCTCTCTCTCTCTCTCTCTCTCTCTCTCTCTCTCTCTCTCTCTCTCTGTCTCTCTCTCTCTCTCTCTCTCTCTCTCTCTCTCTCTCTCTCTTTCTCTCTCTCTGCTGCCTCCTGTTTCCTGTCATCTAACAGAGCTCTTGTCTGGAGTTGTCCTTTGTCTGAATTAGGTCATGGTGGCATTTTGTATTTTCTGTTTTCAGGTGGGGGATGTAGTGACTCACACAGATGGCAGCTATAATCTTCAGAACTGTGGTGACTGTTCCTGGGGCATAGCCCTCAATTCCTCAGCTATCTGCAAAGTTCAAAAAAAATATGGATAATCTGCCCTTTGGACATTTCTTTCTGGTCATAGTGCCAGAGATTAAAACAAACCTGCCCAGGGTCTTAAAGTACGGTTTGCTATTCTCTTAGAATACTAATTTTGAGGTAAACCAATAGTACTCTTGCCATTAAAATAATTGAGTGATGGTTTTTTTTTTTTCTTTTTGTTTTATTTCTTTGGGAATCTTCCCTGTTGTGAGAGTGAATTGGCTGAATAGTTGTTGCAAGCCTGAGAGACGCCAGCCATCTGCATTCTATCGAGCTCCTAGCCCTGTTGCTTTGGGGCCCATAATCTGCCATGTGAATGAACTTCATACTTGTGTATGATTTTCCTTTCTTGGGTGGACAGAGCAACATGCTCAAGATCAATATTCTTGTTAATCAGCTTTATGTTACAAATGTTATCCCACTTTTTCATCTGCTTAAGTTCTCTGGGTTTCCTCCCTGCCGATCTGTTTCACATCACGCACTAATGAAATCACATTAGTAAATTTAAAAGATTTGTGGTCTGGGGCAGTCCAAAGCATGGCTCCATGGCAGATGCCAAAGACAGTCTTCATGCCTGAAGGCCAGCAGTTTGGCAGCAAGAAGGTGTGCACTCTCTTGTCTCGCCTCCCATCATTGTGATAAATCACTTTTGATGTGCTCTCAGGAGTATGGGCACCAGCTAGCTAGGGTGACAAGATGTTGTGACAGGAGCAGAATTCCTGTCTCCAGCATGGGTACCTGAGTACTCCCATGGCTCTCCTAGTAAATGTTCATCACCATTCCAGCATCCTAATCACAGATGAGGAACTGAATGGCAGGCGATGCAGCCTGCCCAAAAGGTGGCTCTACAAACAGGATTTTACAATGTTACAATGACTATAGCACTCACACCTGTGGACAACTTCTGACCAACAGCAAGACACTTTCTCCAGTTGGGACTCACCTAGGGCACCATGCTGCCTGTTAATGAAAGAGGCCAGTGTGACCAGTTCTCCTAGTGAGCTTCACTCAGACCCCGATGTGCAAATAATTGCATCTGCAGTAAGCTCAAACCAACACCACTGGAATCTAGACAGCTGCAAGAATTCTGCCAGACCCAAACATTGACGTGGAGAAGGTGTCTACCTCAGGAGACATTCCTTCAGCTAAGTGTGGAGGGTAGATATTGGTCAAGGTCAGTTTTTCCCGTTAATATCAACTTCTTATTAGTGACTTGGCAAGTAGCACTTTCTTGATACTGTTTTCGGTATGTTATAATTTACATTCTGGTGATTTGTTTGTGGAGTTAGTATCAAATTTGTACGACATAGCAGAATGAAAAACAGCCTCCAGATAAGGTGTGCAGCCAAGGCCTGAGAATCTGAGTTAAGTCTGTCTGTCTGTCTGTCTCTCTCTCTCTCTCTCTCTCTCTCTCTCTCTCTCTCTCTCTCTGTGATGTATCATGTTGGTGTGTGTGTGTGTGTGTGTGTGTGTGTGTGTGTGTGTGTGTGTGTGTGTGATGTTGTATCATGTTGAGATTGTGCCAGGGCTTCATACATGGCTTCAAGCACTTCCACCTTGCAACTATGTCCCTAGCCTTTAAGCCTTTCTTCCCATTTGTACCTTGACTTATCTCTGTAAGTTAGTGAACTTTCTAAGAAGGGGTTGGGGGTGAGACAAACACTCCTTTCCCTCTTCAACAATGGCATAATCACCAGTTCATGCCCAGGTACCTTAGTCAAAAGACCAGACCTGCTCTTGTCGTTTAGGACCATCATGTATGGACTTTGCTGATGGTAAGTTGAATGCTGAAGTCTGTGTGCTGCAGTTGGAGAAAGTCTAATGCTTTTGCTATGCTACTGTGAGTATAAATGTTGACTGTATAATCGAAGGCATCACTTCTTTGGTGTATTTGTCTTTAGTTTGCCCTGTTTTTGTACCGAGAGAGTCATTACTTGCGTGCCTTCTTTTTACTTGTGGGCCATAAATTTGTCACAGAGCTGACTGTCAGATGAAGTATGTGCAGTTTTAGAGTTTTCAACTGTCTATTTGGTAATTGACTATATGGCCATGTGCTAAGGAGTCCTGATTTTTTGTTCTTACTTTATCACCGGAACTTTGATTCCTTATCTTTTTTTTCTCCTGATGACAGCTATAACTTTGAAATATGTTATGTTAGCCTAAGACCAATTAAGAGATAAGAATCTCACAGTGATTTAAACAAAGGAGCCGAGTATAAGGAATTGCTGAACTCTGATAAAAGAATTTTTTAAAGCCTGCCAGATATAAGAACCCCCTGGGGGTGATGGAGACTATCCATGAAGGGAGGGTATCCTTCAGATGTCCTTGAAGGAGATCCCGCAGCAGTTCCTGGATGGTAGGAAGTTTGCAGGTCAAGCAGGAAGCAACCCATAGAGTACAGGCTAGGGCCTGCTGAGCAAGTGGGCAGCCATGCTTACAGAGGGAGCGAGTGGCAGTGTCAAAAGGAAGTCTGGTGCAAGTAGTGTCCATGCCAAAGGTGCAAGGCCACTAAGGGACTGTGTAGACATAAGCTACCCACACTGCTGGCCTACTATGCAGCAGTCAGGCACAGTAGGAGAGCCACTTCTTACCTAGAATCCCTCCAATATCCTCTACTGAAAAGGCTAGCAGCTGATCCTTCAAGAGAACAATTATTAGTGGAATCCTCTCTCTTACCACAAAGCAGCAATTGAAAAGTGAATTAGAAGCTAAAAGAAATCAGTGACTAAGTCATGCCATCAAGGGCTTCTATAAAAGTGATCTGGAGCCAGTCGTGTTAAGAGCTAAAGGACAAGATGGCCAGTGTTTTGTAAAACCTCAGTAATTTAAGTAAAAATGGCTTACAGGAAATATGCATGCCTTGCTGGCATGACCTCATTGGAGAGCTAGTGATTCACTAAGCTGAGGAATGGGCTTGTCATAAGCACACGGGCATCTGAAGACACGGAGTTTAGGCTTGATCTGACACTGACTTTGATTCTGTACCCTATTTCATTAAGCCCTTGAAATTTCATTTCAGCCTGTGTGTGGTTACACACCTGTGATCCCAGAACTCAGGAGGCTGAGACAGGAGGATTGAAAGTTCAAGGTCACAGGGCAGTGGTGGAGCACACCTTTAATTCCAGCACTCGGGAGGCAGAGGCAGGCAGATTTCTGAGTTTGAGGCCAACCTGGTCTACAGAGTGAGTTCCAGGACAGCCAGGGCTATACAGAGAAACCCTGTATCGAAAAACCAAAAAAAGGAAAAAAAAAAGAATTCAAGGTCAAGCTGGGCTACATAACAAAACCCAACCTTTATTTGTTTTAAGTAGGAAAATAAACGAATACTATGGTGCTGAAGAATATATGTAAAACTTAGAATTAATTTCTCTTGTGATCTGGGGATTCATGATAAGCACTAGCCTGTTTGGGCGCATTTGTGTGTTCTTATGACCCCTCCCCTACTTACTCCTGCAGCAAATAAAAAAACTGCAAAAATCCTTCTCCGTAGCATTTAACGTGTTTGCCCCGAAAAGGTCATCTGAAGTGAAGGACCAGACAGGTCTCATTAGGAAATGGCAGGTACACCCTGGCTTTCAGTTCAAGGTATCCAGTGAGTCAGTGGGTGGGTAGATGGTTGGATCGGTGATCCTGCCACGGAGCCCCCCTTTATTAACTGAGGAAATGCAAAGTCAAAGAAAAATGACTAACAACGTAATTGACCTTGAGTGATACCAGGTCAATGCTGTGCTCACCTCCACACTTGAGCCTTGGTTGAGCCCTGGTCTATGTTTTGATTATGTGTACCTTGGGGATTTGTGTGCCACTAAAACATGTTGACCAAGTCAAAGTAGCAGATTCATATTCATAGGGCTAGTACCATTTTCTACCTTGATGAGCACATGAAAGTCACTCCCAGCCACTTACAGTGCCCTCCCCATGGCACGGAGCAGTCTGTCTGGGAAAAGCACTGTAGGGAAGGAGCCTGCGCTGGTCCCTCTGCACCAGTGGGCTCCATACTGTGGATGATGTGGTTGTCCACTGGCAGTGCTGAATACTGCTATTGGCTGGATGCTGACTACCTTCATCAGAAAGCCAGAATTTGTCAGGCATTAAGTGCAGCGTAAGCCATGTAGGGAGATTTGAGACTTTTATCTTGGCAAAGTATTATTTAATTGAACAGCCCGATTCTTTTCAATAGCTGAAGAAGGCTAGCTGCTTCTGTTGTGCTACACAAAGATAGCCAAACCTGAGACTTTTCTGTACTATCCATTTTTTCAGTATGAACAAAATTTATTTAGTTTCATGCATATTTTGTAACCCTTAACTACTCAGTTTAGACAGTGACAACTTTCGAGTTGTTGCTCTGACTCAGGGGAAAAAAAAAACCTCTGGCCTTCCTGAGTTTCTTACTAGCCTCAGTTCTAAAGTCAGAAATCAATAGACATTGCTTGTAGAAGCATGAGAGGAATCTGGCGGTTTAGAAGTTCTAGATGTAGCCCTTAATATATGAGCTAACTGCTGTTCAGTATTTTTCTTAGGTAGAACAAGTGTGTGGATGATAAAAACAGCCTGTTCCCTTGTCTTCCAGTAGCTGCGATTGTAGTCAAAGTGAAGTTCTGTGCCTAATAATAGCCAGTTACATTGAAAGCCAAGGAGAAATATATTAAATGTAAAATCAGAGAAACTCATATTTTGATTGATTGATTGTGTGTGTGTATGTGTGTGTAATATAACATATAATATGAGATATATATATTTTAGTGGATGTTTGTCTGAAGTTTTAGTTCTACTGAGTTGCGGAGACAAGGCCAAGAAGGATCTTTCAACAGGCTGTTTCTAGGATTTAATGGACCAACGTTGTCTGGGCCAAGGCTAAGAAGCAAGACCTTCAGCAACAGTAAGCTCCAAAGTCAGTGTAACTGCAGAGAATGGCACCCAGACAGTGCTGTGGGGCTAGAGAGATGGCTCACCAGGTAGCAGTGCACACTGCTCTTACTAAAGACCCAAATTCCATTGCCGGGCAGTGGTGGCGCTTGCCTTTAATCTCAGCACTTGGGAGGCAGAGGCAGGCAAATTTCTGAGTTCGAGGCCAGCCTGGTCTACAGAGTGGGTTCCAGCACAGCCAGGGCTACATAGAAAAACCCTGTTTCGAGAAAAAAAGAAAAGAAAAACCAACAACAACAATTCCGTTCTCTGCATCTGTAGCTCACATGGCCTGTAACTCTAGCTCCAGGGAACCCAGTGCCTCTAGGCTTCTTCTGCACTCATGTGCACACACATGCACACAGTTTCACATTTTTAAAAGTGAGTGATGCTAGTGTCAAAAGGAATGACTCAGCCAACAGCGTTGGAAGAAATTGCCACATTTTAAAATTGAAGGTCATATGGGACAAGATAGTTCTTAATGGCAGACTTTTCACCTCCTTCCAAGGCTGAAAAGGCTGGGTACATTTTTGCCAACTTGATGCAAACTAATCACATGGGAATAGGGAACCTCAGTTGAGAATGGCTGGTGGCCACATTTGTGGGTTGTTTTCTTGGTTGATGATTGATAATGGGAGACCCCAGCCTACGGGGGTCAGTGTCACCCCTAGGCAGGTCCCCACCCTGACATCTCTTCATGGAGGACCATGAGCTATAATATAAAACAATGCTTTTTCTTCCCACGTTGCTTTTTAATCGCAGAGTTTGTCCCAGAAACAGAAACCAAAGCAGAACAAAGGCCTTCTAAGTTCTTTTATGTAACATTCTTATTTCAAAATAATTTGTAGTGAGCAAACTCTTAGATTGGGAAGGCATGAGCCTTTAGTGACCGGAGGTTGGCCATGGTGTTTCCAGATCTCTAACGCACTCTTTGATGCCTACTGTTTCCCACTACCTTGAAAAGTAAAAGTGACTCATGGTTGATTCTAGAACTGCAGATAAATCTAGTGGGAGGGAAACTGTTGGAATATGCTATACAATGACAATCATTTCTGCATGCATATAGATCTGGGTGTACTTTTAATAAAGAGATAGTTAAATAATATATCCAGTGTGTGTGGTGGTACACACCTGCAGCCTCAGCTATTTGGGAGATTGAAGCAAGAACATTACAAATCTGAGGCCATCTGAACAGATGAGCAAGACCCACCTAAAAAAAAAGGAGCCTGGATATTCCAGTGCTAAAGAGGAACATAGAACAAAGGAATGACATTTACAGGTAACCAGGTACCCAGGTACATTATTTTATCCTTCCAATTTTATACAGAAAGGGAGAAGGGAGAAGAGTGATAATGTTCTGTCATTCAAACACACACACACACACACACACACACACACACACACATTTGCTGGATAAATCTTGAGAAAGCAGTAAGCGCTCAGCCTGTGTGTTTTGAGCCTGCTGTTGTTTGTATAACAGGGCTTGGGCAGCAGCGACACCTAGAGGCCTGATGTCTGGATACAAGTAGTGGGCTTCCTGCTCATTTTAACCATCACCAGAACAAATGAAGAGAACCCCGAGGATACCAGTGTCCTTTTCAGAAGCCCTTTGCAGCATGTTAATCTTTACACTATTTTAGATTGCCTAAGAGTATCAGGAAACCTCGTTCGAGAAGGATGGGGGGGTGGAGGGTGTTGTGGGTGGAGCCCGGCCTGCGTGCTTTTACCTCCTGCAACCTCCCGGTCCAAGGATCTAGAGGTGTCTTTAAAGTAAATCATAGAACAAATCAGATTCCCCATGTCATCAACCACGAGATCTCATACGCTTTGCAATAGAAAATCTGTAACTTTGATGTAGGCTCTGGGGGAAGCCACACAGTGGCCAGGGCAGTACTTGCAGGACCAGCAGAAAGCTAAGAGCAGAGCAACTATGTGTTAGCATTCTGTCTAAACTCCTCCCCACAGTTGCCTGGCAACAGCCAGGTAGGCCTGACCTACTATAAAAGGGGCTGCTTGCCCCCTCTTCTGTCTCTTGCCTTTTGCTCTTGCTCTCTTGCCTCTTCTCTTGCCTCTTGCTCTCTTGGTCTCTTGCTCCCCCTCTCTCCCCACCCCCCCCCCCCCCACGTGGTCATGGCCGGCCTCTACTCTCTTCTCTCTCTCTCTCTCTCTCTCTCTCTCTCTCTCTCTGCCTTTCTCTGCCTCTACTACCCTCTTAACTCCCTTCCCCATGCCCTGAATAAACTATTCTATACTATACTGTCATGTGGCTGGTCTCTCAGGGGAAAGAGATGTCTCAGCATGGGCCCGCTGAGGCACCCCCTTCCCCCACACCACACCACACCCCCATAGAACATATCTCCTATTTCTTTATCTTTTTATAAACGCATCACTATGGGCGGAAAAGCTACAGTGATCAGCCCTTCACTTGCTGCTAAGGAAGAGGAATTACCATCCAAGAGAGGAGGGAAAATAGGCATCTCTGTTGCACCCTACACAGCAACATTAATTAACACTGCAGTGATCCCTGCTGCTGATAAGTCATCTAGATGTGGTGGCTTACAAGATGGATACATGTAGAATTCAGGTTAGAGGTCTCATAAGCTGACTCCAAGTATTAAGTGGGGTGACTTCTGTTTGTTCCAGAAGAAAATCAGCTGCCTTGTCTTCTCAGCCCCTTAAGGCTGCCTGGTTGATAGTCACATCACACATACTATCCTGCTACTTTCTGTGTCTTCCTCCTGCTCAGACACTCCTCCTCATTCTTGAAAGGACCCCGGTGATTACCTTGGGTCACCACACATAATCCAGCATAACCTCTTCGTCTCCAGAAGCTTCCATCAGCAAACCTGCTGCTACCAGTGTAAAGTAGTGCATTCACATGCTATCTTTAGCCAAGGACATTTTCTTGCCATGAGCATTGCATGTGCTAACCTTGTGATCCAGGTTAAGGATATTTAAAGTCCCTGGCTCTAAGGAAGGAAGGATGCAGAGCAAGCAAATACATCAGATTTCTAGCAGTGTTAACCAGGAGGAGGTTAGTTCAGATGAGGCAATTAGTTAACAGTGTCTGACCAATTAGGACGAGTTAGCCAAGCGAATGGCTTTTAAACAGCAAATATCAACACACAAAGGTTCAGACACGTACAAGTGGTTCGTTAGTTTTTATGATTAATAAGATATCGGATGATGTTGCTAAAAGTAGCAGATGAGGTTTAGCTATGTTATCCGAGAGATTCCCCTAAAGAATATCTCTCTGGGGTTGGGGGAGAGGAGGGAGGGAGGGGAAGGGCAGTTTCTCACAAACGCATTATTTTTCTGTCTTATCGGAGACTGTACAACCCGGCCAAACAGTCGAATATTTCAAATGTATTTTAATCTACCTCTTTGTTAGCCACATCTAATGATAAAAAGAAACTATAAAGCTAGAATTGATGACCCAATGAAAACATTAAAAGAACATTCCTAGAGGAAGATGTGAAATGTATTTTTTGTGAGTCTCTTACACAGTTCTGTTCTCTTACCACTAGCCTCAGGAACAATTTGGTGAGATTTTCATTAAGTTTTAGAATAAAAGGAATCTCCATGCTAACGACCCAAATGTAAGTTGTTAAGAACCGTGAAACAATTGATATCACTGAACTGTTTCACACTGAAGAGCTTGTGAAACATTTCTTCTTTCCTATTAGTATGGAAATTGTTTTTGATTTTTAACTCTGAATGTGGCCTCCTCCACAGCTGTGCATACATCACAGGCTATCACAAGGGATGTGAAATGTGGCTGGAGACCTGGGAGGGTCAAGGATCACTGCAAGGCCTGTGAAGAAGGTTCCCTTAAAGAAAGTGGGATGAAGAATAACATCAAGCTCACTTTGTGCCAGGCATTGCGCAAAGGTTCTTGTGATGGCTGACCTTGGTTGTCAATGTGACTACATCTGGAATCAAGTAAAACCCAAGCATCTGGGCATGCCTATGAATGATTTTCTTGATTGGGTAGTTTGAGGTGGGATCATCCACCCTAAATCTGGATGGCACTTTCTGGCGGCAACCTACATATGACACGGAAGAGAAGGACACTTTTGCTATTTGCCTGTGTACTGCCATTAAAACCTACTTCTTTGGGATTTCAACATAGATGGATAGATTCTAGGACTCCAGCCAGATCAGGACACTTGGGACATCATCCTGTCCCATGGACTGAACAACTACCAAACTCTTGGTTTTTATATTATATTAATTCTTGGCCTAGATATTAATTTTACCAGTTCTGTTCCCTGAGAGAACACTGACTAATACAGTCCCCCAAGGGAATCATGGGCCAGCTACATGGTAACAATGAGAGAGAAATGTGTGCAGGTTATTCTATTACTTTACGTATTAAGTAATTACTTCTAAGGGGTTCACTAGCATGCACAGTGGCTTGATCCCTAGCACTGAAAAAACCAAAAAGATCCAGGATAAAAGTGCTATTAAAGCATAGAAAGGGTGGCTTTTAAACCCATTTCTGTCATGGAATAACTTGAATAACCAGAAATAACTTGTTAGAGGAACTTATTTGAAAGCTCGAATTATAGTCAATAGAAAGGAGTTTCTCAGGAGAAGAGCCTCCATCAGCAGTAACAGTGTGTGCACAATGGCCTGGTCGCAAGGGTCTGGGATTTCATACTATGAGATTGGAATCTTTAAACATCTCTGTGGATGCCACTCCAGTCAAACTTCCACTTTAACAAGGTCTTTGAGTGATTCGTGGCCACATTGATGTGTGAGAATTGTTGTTACTGGCTCAGGGAAACACTGAAGGGCTGTAATTAAGAGTGCCAAATAATTATGTTTGTGTTTTAAGAAAATGGGTGGATGGTAGGTGAGGATTGGGGTGAGGATCATATGAGAACAAAGAGGTCCATTGACTACTCAGAAAGTCACCTCAGCGATGAAGACTTGACCTGAGGTCTTGGCCATGGAGATGCTTTGTTTACTCTTGAGGAGGAAGAGAAAGGAAGGCACTCAAATGTTAAAACTCGGCTAATGGATGGAATTAATCCAAGTAGGGAAACAGGCTGTTTTTAGACTGCCTTGTTTTGAGATGCAGGTGAAATGGCCAATGTAAGCACACAAGTTCAGCCCATTGACATACTGGTGGCTGTAATGAATTAGCCCATGAAGTCCCAGAGGGTAGAAAAGGAGATATCAGCCAACCTGAGAAACCGATATTCACCCTTATAGGAAAAACAAGGGGAAGAGAAATCTCAACCAAAAGTCAGCTCAGGCAAGCACAAAGACACAACCTTTCAATTGGACTTTGTAGAAGTTTTTGGATGAAATGCTTCAGTTTTCCTGAAGTTCCAAAATAGTAAAAAGAAATGAAATAGATCCAGCCATGCCTGATCAGAATTACTAAGAACAAAAAACAAAAAAGTAAGTTTGGGCAGGTGGAATTCTAGTAGCAAATGTGCCAGCACCCTACAGAAACACAGGGGAACCCAGAAATCAGACACTAAAAAATAAGACCAAGGAAGGCAGAGGCACTGGTAGACCTGTGGAGGTGTTGACAGAAAGAAGGCAGAGAAGCTCATTAGTCTAGCTGATGGGTAGTGGCTGCATCCTTAGGAGCACTTGCAGCTTTGCACAGGCTTCCTGACGGCGAGTATACCCTGGTAAGCCTTCTTATTGGCTTAGATAAATAACAGTTTCTCAGCCAGCTGGTCATGCTTGGCCATGGGCTGGAAGCACACTGTACAGGCCTGTTCCTCTTTGCATCTCACTCCAAAGTAAAATCCCTTAATGCCCTAGACACTGGAAGGGCTTCAAGATCTTAATTAAATATAGTCTTAAAGTTATCATAGTCTCTGGGCTGCAGAATGCTGTTTTGTAGCAAATTGGTTTTATTTGTTGATTGGTTAGTTTTTGTTTTATTTTAGTTTGTTTTGTTGTTGTTTTGTTTGCTGTTTTTTATTTAGGGAGAAAAAAACCCATGTGTTTTTAGGGATCCTTTCTACACAAGCAAGCAAAGCTTGGAAACTTTGACACAGACTTATGGCAAACCCTACAGACAACTGAGTGGCCAGCTATGTCCAAAGCTACTGTCTGCTAGGATAACAAATCAAAGATGAACTTGAAAATACCCTTTTCTTTCCATAAAATTTTCCCTCCTGGTTTTTCTTAATTAAAGTCAAAATGAGAGAATAATTGTCAAGTTTGTCAGAGTCCATATTTTTACTCAGTCATTGTGTACAATGATTCCTGCTCTAAACCAGTACTATGAAAAGTACTGAAAGTTTGAATTGCCTACTAATTGACTTAATTCAGTTATTGACCCAACAGGGTGTTTCTTTAATGGTGTTTAAGGGTAATCATTATAGTTTATAGCCTTCTTTCCTCTCATTCACCTGGTGCTGAGTCCAGCTTCCAGCCTCTTAAGCCCACTACTGAGGCGTGGCCTGAAGACCAGCCACAGGTCATAGGACCATCACTTGCCAGACAAAGACCAAAGACAACTGAGCTTGGTCCCATAGAGAGAACCTTCTGTCCAGAAGGAAAACCGGCTCCAAGTTCTCTCCAAGTAGTTAAAACAAAGGACCCCATGTCAAGTATCAGGGAAGGCCTTCACCAGCCTGTGTCATGAGCCTGTTCCATGGGGCAGATGACCAGAATTGGTTCCCTAAAGGATAGTGGAGGGCTTTTGCCTGCTGATGGAAGCTATGCTGCTTAGTTGAATATTGGAGACATCTACTGCATCTCAGTCAGTAACAGATTCGCCATTTGTAGATGTCCTGAGCATGACTGCAAATCAAAGCAAAGTGAAGTCTGACCTTGGGAGAAACAGCTTTGTTCATGGTGAAGTCGAGGATGTGATGTCATAAGAGATTACAGCATCAGATCAGAAGTGGGAACAACAAATGGACAGTTGTCTTTATAGACAAAGAGCAATAAAGTGTAAAAATTGTCAGCAATCCCAGGAAGGACCCGGGTAGGATAATGCAGATACTTAGAAAAGCTACTGAGCAGATCTGTTCTAAGCCAGTGGCTATTCAGATTTTGGTTTTTATTTTACTATGAACCGTATAGAAAATGTATATCACATGTTAAAACTAAATATACACACATTTACTGTATAATTAAATTTTATAAACATCATTACGTTGTACAGAGCTCATAGACACTGCCTTGTCAATCTTTCTCATATTTCTGTAATTTGTGCATATTAATGTTCTGAGAGCCCTAAGGTCAAGGTGTCAGCAGGGTTGGTTTTCTCCAAGGTCTCTTCTTTATTTGCTGCTGGTCACCCTCTCTCCAGATCTTCACACTATCTTCCCTTGTGGTGACTATATCCAAATTTCTTCTCTTGTAAGGACTCTAATTACACTGGATTAAGGCCACCACAATGACCTCATTTAATTACAATTGAAGCCCTATGAATCATAACAAGACCTGATCAGACATCATAAGAAGGAAAGCTTCCATCAGCAGTGTCAAGGGCAGGACAATGTATAATGATCTATCTCCAAATACAAGGATATTCCAAAACACTGAAGGTCATGGTTTTGGTGTGTAAGTTTTGGTTGAGAGAATAGTGTCATACCATCCTGACTTCAAACAGCAGGTTAATGTCACAGCGGGCTATCAGTAGTGACATACAGTTTGTAAACATTGTTCAAGGGAAAATTGAGTGCCCTCCCTCTTATGATTTACTGTTGATTCAAGGCTTAGCGTGCTTTTTCTGCAGTGGGCCAGATTATAAATATTTCAAGCTTTGTGAGCCATACACTCTTCTTTGTTTTCTTAACCCTTAGAGGATGTGCAGTCTTATCTTGCCCTTTGTGTACAGTGGAGTTGATGTAATGTTCGGACTTGCTGTCTAGTTGCTTGCCTATTTGGCAGGCACTTCCTTCAAGCATTGCAGAAGAGGACCTGTCACTCACTTAACTTCTTCCAATCTGGTTCTAGGTATAAGCAAGCCTAGAAATAGTCTGTGTGCCTGAGCACACTGCCCAGTTTCTAGCAAAGGAATGTGAACTAGAAAGCACAAATATGCCACATTAGTATCTGTTTTCAAATAAATCAGTAAGTCTGTCACAACAAGGGAAGGAGGGGGTGTTTGTTTAGTCAGATAGCTCATTTTTAGTTGGGAGGCTGACCCTACCAAAGACTGGACCCTGCAACATGGCTACCACAGTTTGCTCCACACCATGTGGCCCATTCTAGGAATGCAAGGGCTGCTTTTCCCAGGGCTTACAGGGCTGGGCAAATATTTAGTAATGGCATTCCCCTCAGGGAGGGGAAGAGGGAAAAGGGTCCTGGCATCCCCTTCAGGGACACGCCCCCAGTTAGCTAACTTCCTTCCACTAGGCTCTACTTCCCTGAGATTATACTGTCTCTCAATAGCATCTCGGGCTGGAGATCAAGCATTTAACACATGGGCTTTTAGGAGACACTTAAGGTCCAGACTATAAAAAGATGTTTGTATAAAATTAATTACAAGATCAACTAAGATGACTGCCTCTTTCCTCCAGATTTCTTGCCACCATTTCTATTGAATGGATGTGTTGGTGTTGTCTGTGAGCCAAGTTTAGCTAAGGAGAAGTTGAACTGAGGAGATGTTAAGGTCTGTGTGGTTCACCATCACTGTTGCATCGGGGTCTTACTGCCAGGAGTGTGATGAGCCGGAGGAATCCCCTCTCTGCCAATGGTGCCAACTCATATTAGTGATGCAGGGCCTGAGGGACTCATGTGATACCCATGCCTGACACCAGCTGCCGCTGAAGAGAATAGAGGTAAAAGCCAGAAAAGGCTTCTAGTATAGAACGCCACAGCCATAAGCTAGTCTGTGGGAAATCCTGCCCATAGTCAATGTATAGGCCAGAACCTTGAGTTCTTCCTCTTGTCTCATCAAAAGCAAAGTTCTCTCAGGTTGGAATATAAGTGGCAAGGGTTATGCATGATTATAAGCAAATGTATACCTTTTTGTTTTGCCTGTTTCTTTGTTTTACATTGTATGTGTGTATGTGTGTGTCTGTATGTATATACATGTACATATGCCCACTATAGCACACGTGTAGAGATAAAAGGACTACTTGTGAAAGTCAGTTCTCTTCTTCCTATGTGTGTTCTGGAGACAGAACTCAAGTCTTCCAAGCCTAGCAGCAAGCACCTTTACCTGCTAAGCCATCTCATCGGCCCCTCCCTCCCCCTTGTCCTCCTCATCCTCCCCCTCACCCCCTCCTCCTCTTTTCTCAGTTGTTAAAGACAAGTTGTACTTTGTACCAAGACTACAGAAGCTCTGTTTTAACATGAGACTGCATTCCTCTGACTCATGTTCTGTCTCCTTGGGAGCATTATATTCAAAGTTTGCTAAAATTTCCCTTTTGGAATAAAGAAACCCCATGATCCTTTCACACCATTCTTTCAAGAGTCTCAGTTCTCCTTCAAAGTGAAAAGATGACTGGATTCCATATCCACCCAGGGCAACAGTTGAATCCAATTACTTAAAGAGATCGGGAAGGAGTTGAGTAGGATCCAAGTCAGCATATCTAATTTTGTTTTCTTAATTTTAAATAAGCTCCAGATCCCATAAAATTTGAGCTCACTCCTGGACACTAGAAAAAATACCTTGATCAGTTCAACAAAATACAAACAGCCTATTTTCTTGAAAGAGCAAGGTGTTGTAATAATTACATAATTAATAAATCCTGGCAGTGGCGGATTCACTACCCACCCCAGTAGATCTTGGTCCTGAGTGAAACACACACACACAGCCTTTATATTTGAATATGCCTTAAACAGCACAATAGCTGGGTCATTCCCGCAGATAATCTCGAGTTACTACTTACTAAATTCTATGTTCTATCTTGGCTGCTCTAGACCCAGTTTGGCAGCCCTCTGGGACACGCTCTCATGGTAGATCTCCTTCTCCTCTTCCCAGTCTCAAGCTCAGGAAAATCTAAAATCCTGCCTCTCTCTGTCCTCCCCAGCTATTGGCTGTTGACATCTTTATTTACCAATCAGAACCAATTGGGAGGAGGCAGGTTCCCAGAAGCTACATGTAGACACTCTCAGGCACAGTTTTTGGGGGGATATAATTAGCATTCGTAATACAATACAAACTGTCTTCGTTAGGGTTTTAGTGCTGTGAACAGACAGCATGACCAAGGCAACTCTTACAAAGAACATTTCATTGGGGCTGGCTTACAGGTTCAGACGTTCAGTCAATTATCATCAAGGCGGGAGCATGGCAGCGTCCAGGCAGGCATGGTGCAGGAGGAGCTGAGAGTTCTACATCTTCATCTGAAGGCTGCTAGTAGGAGACTAGCTTCCAGGCAGCTAGGACTGGGGTATTAAAGCTCATGCCCACAGTGACACACCTACTATGGTAAGAAGGCCATACCAGTGCCACTCCCTGGGCCAAGCGTATACAAACCATCACATATAGCAAGACCTCATTGACGATGTGTCCCTGTGATGCTGTTCCGGGTGGCATATCTTGCACCTATAGGCACTTCTCTCAGTGCCCTGGAACTCTGGCTCCTAGGCTTGGAGGCACGTATTTACCTTGGGGTGTTCTGCTGTTGGAAATCATCATCTTGTTGCTATTCCGGGGACAGTTCTAATTTCCGTTCACAGCTTTCTTCTCTCAGAGTGAGCAGAGGTCTCTACACCTCAGAGTCACTATTAACTACCTCTGCGTCAGCACTTGTTGCCCAGGAAGCAGCCCCATGGTCCACCCTGCTGTCTGTCATGATGGGCTCTGGTGCCTAACTCTGGGTGAGCCTCTTATTTGTTTCTTAAGCTGGCACGTCTTACTGCTCCTCTTAGAGGCAAAGGATGCACATTAAATAAATTATGTTTAAGCTCCAATTCCAACTACTGTCATATTCTCACCCGCAGCTGAGTTTTGCTGCCTGAACTTCTATTCCTCTTTTCTTTAAAATAAACATTCCCATCAGAACAGCTCGACTTAGGAGAGAAGAGAGAGACACAGAGTCATCATAACTAACAACCAAGCAGTGGTGGCGCCCACTTTAATCCCAGCACTTGGAAGGCAAAGACAGGCAGATCTCTGAGTGTAAGGCCAACCTGGTCTACAGAGAGGACAACCAGGACAGCCTGGGCTACACAGAGAAACCCCATCTTGAGAAAAACAAACAAACAAAGACAAAGGAACAAAAAAAGCAACAATTTCCTCTAGGGGGGTCTCTTCTTCAGTGGAAGGTATGTTTTCTGGACCATATAATGCCTCATAGTCACTAGGTTGGCTAGCAGGAAGTGAGTTATGTGCTGCTATCTCACTTGGGATTAGAAAGTGGGTTCCCAGCTCATGAATTTTTATTCTGCCTTTTCCCCACATTATGCCAGTGTTGAATTTATGCTGTTTGAGAAAGAACCAGAATAACTATTCACAGCTTCTTAGAACTCACTGAAATAACTGACCCGAACTTCCTGGTTTTAAAAATAACCTCATTAAGCACTTGACATTCGAGTGTGTTTAACTTTCATGGGAAAGGTGCAGTTTTTCATGGCAGAAATTTGCCTTTCCTTATAAAGTTTTGTGGCTTTCACTGCTTTCAGAAGTGTGTTCTAGAATTTGCCTAATCTAATTTTAATCACCTAAAGTATCACATTCAAGTGTAATAGAAAGAGTTGACCCCCGAAGTTTTGTTTTTTAATAGGAAAGCTTATAGATTTACTTTCTCCAACAAACCGACTACAATTTATTTCTGGTTGCAGTCATTTTTCTTCCCTTTGTGCCTACAATATAAATCTCATGCTTTTAGATCATCAACACCTTTATTCTTTATAGGATTTACTTCATTTATTAGTCTATTCATCCTACTCTATCAAACTGATCTAGGACAGTGTTTCAACATCAGTGCTGTCGAGATCTGCCCGTTGTACTGACAAAGGTGTTTGTGGACTGATGAAGCAAAAGACTTGGATGTTTGAGCACCTTCTGAAATATAAAGCTGTAAAGTTTCTGCTTTTGCCAACTGTACCAAATCTGTTCACATGGAGATGTGTTAAGTTCTACTCACCAACAAATAGAGAGTTCGGTTTTCTCTGCTGCTGTTTTGTGTTTTGGTGCTGGGGACTGAACCTAGGATCTTGATCATCCTAAGCACTTCATGCCACAGATCTACACCTCCAGCTTGGTTTGAAGTTTTTATTAGCTTTCTGTTCATTTATTTATTATAAGAATGTTTCTTCAGACATGCAAGATCCGTCCAGGATAACTGCTACTTTCTGTTTTGTACCTCCAAGTATCATCTTAATGAAGGGTTACTTTTCATTTGTAATTCTTTTTCTCTAGAAATGCTGTTATTCTTTTTAAAGATTGTGTGTGTGTGTGTGTGTGTGTGTGTGCCCTTAGAGGCCAAAGGAAGGCATTGGATTCCCTGGAGCTGGAGATATAGACAACTGTGAACTCCCTGACATGGGTTCTGGAAGCTAACTGGGATCCTTCAGAAGAGTAGCAAGTACTCTTAACTGCTGAGCTGACTTTCTAGTCCCAAGAGGTGTTGTTGTTGTTGTTGTTGTTATTTCTGTTTCTTTTCTTTTTGTTTTGCCTTGTTTTTTTCGAGGTGTTATTCTTAAATTAAGTATATGCTCATTTTGGTCAGAACTGTCAGGAAGTCTGCGTAAGGTAGCATGCATCCCAGAATCCTCCTGGTTTACTTAGATCGTGGGTCACTTTTGTAGCAATTAAAATCCCTTAGTACATCACCATTAGAATGTGACAACTCAGAATAAAAGCCATGTCTAGTAATCAGTCCACTGACAATGCTAAAAGATTGTTATTTTACTAAAATCAATTGGTTCTATTGTGTGAGTCAAAAATCATAGATGTGTGGGTTTTTTCCTAACTGGGAAAAAAAAAATCTTAGATCTCAAGGGTCACATCAGGAAGGTATCACCTGCCATTAGTTATTTTGAAAACATTTCTAAATGGCAGTTACCAGTCTCTTTGTAGCATGTGTGTGGGCTGATGCCCGCGGACCCTCATATGGACAGCAAATGGCTCTGATGATTGCCGTCTCTGGGCTCAGAGCTCTGGCAATTGTTTCTCAATATCATTCATGGAGAAAAGAAGAAAGAAACAAAAAGAATGGGGGAAGAGAAAGGAAGAGAAAAAGACAGATTAATCAGGGTAGTATTACCAAAAGATCTGCCTAAAAGATCATTCTCTCCTCTAATTTTGGTCAATGCCTGTCTTGGTTGACTCCCACTGCTGTGGCAAAATACTAGGCTAGGTAACTTATAAACACCAGAGATTTATTTATTATAGTTGTGGATGGTGACATTTTCAAAATTACTACATACCTGGTTTCTTGGTTTCTGTGAGAGCCTTTCCTGGTTTATGGATGACACCTTGCTCTGTCCTCAAATAGTGGAAGGGATAGGACAGCTCTTTGGGGTCTCCTATACAAAGGCCTGATCCCCATTTATGAAGGCTTCACCCTCAAGACTTAAAGACTACCCACAGAGCCTCTCCTATACTGCTTCTTTGGACATCAGGATCTCAGCAAGTGCACTGAAGGCCATAAACACTCATCATAGCTACAGCCTTAGTGAGCGCCCTGTGGATCCCTCCCCTGTGGAGTCACTTTGACACTAGTCCTTTCTCCAAGTTACTAAGGACAACAACTTCTCAGGAAGGTCCAGTGCTTAACTCATCTTCCCAAAGAGACTCATCAGGTCCTCGTGTAAGAAAAGCTATTAGGTGTGTGGCCAGTGTGTGGTCATAGTGTAATGTGCCCCAAGTTTACCGCACTGACTGAGTTTCAATCTTTGCTCTTAGTCCCTTACTATGTTTATTCTCTGGCACTCTATATGGTGTGTCTGTCAATTATAAATATCCTTTGTTAGCTTGTAAGGGCAAAGATGTACACTGTTTCTCGATGCTCACTTCTCTCCTACTGGAATACCATCTGCCTTTTCTGTTTCCTTTGCGATTATCCAGCTCTGTTTTCTGCAGTTGGTTGCTTTGAAAATAAAAACTACCAATGTATTATCCCTCATCTTTATGCGAACACACTGAGTTTACTCATTGTCAGATGGATGAAGCTTTCATCCTCTAGACGCATTCTTAATCCCCGAGCTCTGCCTTCCCTGTCTGCTGCCTTTATCTCCAGCTTCTACCGTCATTCTCGTGTATTTCAGCCTAATTTCTTCTTTGGAGTGTGCCTCTCTCCCAATCTATCCTGAACTTGTCAGTGCCCGCCCCCACCCACCCACTCATAATATTCTTTCTCCCTCCTTTGGTGCCAGAGGTGGCAGTAGGGGTGGGGGATAGGGTGTGTGTTCCTGACTCCTTGGGCTGAATTTTAGCTTTCTTTTCTGAATAAGTCTATAAATTGTTTCCAGGATCTCCAGGATTGTTGCTGTTTCTTATCACTGATAATTTATTTCCCCACGGTGCTTACTTATTTGGAGAATAGAGACCACGAACCTATTTCTCTGTCTTCTCTCCCAATGGCTTTAACAGTCTTCTTCCTATATACAGTGTTAAGCAAGCATTAAGTGAGCAAACGGCTTGTAGCCTCTGATGGTGACTGATTCTGTATCACAGAGAGACAGTTGCCTGCTGACCAACAGATGGCTGGTTTCTTTCCCAGGCTTGGGGGCGGGGGTGGGGGGGAGGGAGGAGGACAGCAGAGACATCCTGTGTGGACGCCCTTGAATGCTTCTCATACTTCAACTGTGCTTGCTGTGGAGAGATTTCCTGGCCCTGGCTGCTGCTCTGTGATAGCCTCCTTGATAGTCAAGGAGCTTGGAATACTTTGCCTCCACCGTGAGTTTCTGTCTGTGGTGTGCACCCTCTTTCTTAAGCATGCTTATAATCAGTAGGAATCACACCTCGAACACATATAAACAACTACATAAGGATTTGCACTTGATTGTCAAAATAACTGAAATATGAAGAATGCCTGATTTGAACTGCCCCATCCAGTGACGTGATTGTCTTAGTTCACATGTTTTTTGGATTACTTGTTCAATTTTATGTTTTCAGTAATAAAAACCTTAATATTTTACATTTGAGGAAGAGGATTTTTTTCCTAATGAGAGATTCTCTCTTCTTCCCATTATCTTCTAAACCTGCTGTGTTCTGGCATCTCATAACAGAATCATACCTCAGTGCCTATTAGTAGCCTCTACAATTTCTGATATCTAGCATGCAGATCCCCTCACTCTGTACTAATGATGCAATATGAGGGCTGACAAACATGTTCTCTAAAGGGTCAGAATGCAAGCACTTTCAGCGTTTCAGGTGACGTATCTCTGTCTGAGTCGGTCAGCATTGCTGTTGTAGTTCAGAATCAGCAAGAGAGGGCTCTTAATGAGGTGATTCTGTGCCAACAGAGACTTTATGAACATTGACATTTGCATTACATACACATTTTGTGTTGGTTAAATGGATTAGTAACAACCTCAGAGTACCTAAAATGTGTCAGTGTTGTGTTTAGGAAAAGGAATCAAAGCACTACCAAAGGCAAGCTCAGACTCGATTCTCTACTTTCCCCTCCCTGTGTCTTCTTTCATTCCTGTCTGTAAGCCATCAGTTGTAGGAATCTGACTCTGTGGTTACTGTCTTGGGAATCTGTCTGTGTCTGTTTCTGTATGTTTTCTCTAACAAAGAGCTTTTTCTCTGTGTATATTGAACAGCACAGAAAACATCACATCAGGGAAGGATGTGATATCCACACTGCTTTCAAATTTATGGTAGAGATTTGTTTTATAAGATTGCTTTCAATATATTTGGCTGTTTCAATAAATGAATACCATATCACACTTATAGATATGCATGCATTGAGCTCTGAATCAGGGGCATGGAAAACATACTTAAACACGTAATATAATCATCCCAGCAGTGAAATATAATTCCATTTTTAAACTGTAGTTCTGGGGATTGAATTTCCCTTGTGCATTCTAGGCAGGTGCTCTACTACTGAGCTATACTCTCAATACAAAGTCAGTTTTCTTCAGTGGCAGTTGTCTCTTGACGTGTAGGCCTTGCCATACCTAAAGAATAGCTGTTTTAAAAATGGCAGTTATCTTCCAGATTCTGGCAAGCTGGATGGGAAGACCAGGTTAGAAACTTTCTTCACTCTATTAGTCATCTTGGAGTGCCTTGGCAGAATACAGACAGTCCTTAACCACTGTGGTTCAATTAACAACTTCTTGACTTGCCAGTGGTGAGAAAGTGATAAAGCCTTGGAAACTGGACTTGGAATTTTGAGCCTGATATATTCCCAGGTTAGTGATGTTCTCTCGTCCAGCAGCCATGGTGTGATGGTTTGAATAAAAATGGCCCATATGCCCATAGGGAGTACCACTATCAGGAGTTGTGGCCTTGTTGGAGTAGGTGGAGTTGTTGGAGGAGATGTGTCACCAGGGGGTTGGCTTTGAAGTCTCAGAAGTTCAAGCCAGGACAGTGTGTCTCAGTTCCTGCTGCCTGTCGATCCAAATGTAGAGCTCTCAGCTCCCTCTCCAGCACCATGTCTACCAGTATGTCGCCATGCTTCCAGCCATGATGATAATGGACTAAATCTCTGAACTGTAAGTCAACCCCAATTAAATGTTTTCCTTTATAAGAATTACTATGGTCATGGTGTCTCTTCACAGCAAGAAGAACCTAAGACACGTGGTCAGAGGAGACAAGCAAAACACTACAATGTACTGCATCGTTAGCTATGATTTTTGCTTGGCTAAATGTATCACTGACTGACAATAGGTTCCATTTGTGATGATTTTGTGAGGATCCTATTGTAAATGAAGAATCTGTACTAGGTCACTTGAAAAAAAAATTATCTTGTTTCTAGAGGCTGGACGCCCAAGAACAGGGTGCCATGCCAGATAGTCAAGTTATGGTAGGGTCTGTCTTCTCTCTGTCTTGTATGTGGCCACGTACGTCCAGAGTCTGAAAGAGATCAAGAACAAGAATAAACTTTTGTTTCTTTTTATAAGGGCCCATTATTGTGGGCTTCCCATTCGGATCTCTCAGAGGCCCCATATACAAAATACAAACATATTAAAACTTTGGACATAGACACAGCAACTTCAAGGGGCCCAAAGACTTAGCCCCTGGCATCTTTTAGTTTCACTTTCAGACAGGTGTGTGACACATCAGTATAGAACTTCACAGTGTTTTTACTATGTCAGTCATAGAAAGGAAGCACACGCTCTGGCAAATGCTAACATTTGAGCCATGAGGTAACACATCTCTGTAATTTAGTGATACAGGTGAGCTAGAATTGTACCCAGGCCACGGGGGAGAGCAAAAGAGGTAGGAGCCACACCCACCATTGAGAGAAAGCTAAAGAAATGAGAAGGAGAGTATTTGAATGCATTAAACACATTTCAGTCAGCATTATTAGATGATACAAAATAAAGGTAAAAATATTTAAATAATATGTAAAACACTCTTAGGAGCCAAATGGAGATTGGGAAAGATGAAATAAAAATTACATTTTAATGTATAATATGAGTTTGATTTTTAGATTACTGTAGGAGATGAGAAGCCCAGGTTCACTGCCTTCTCATGCACATGAGTAAACCAGAGTTTAGCTTTGTGTGCTTTGTCCTACTCCCAGCCAAGAGAGCTGAGGATTCTGAGAGAAGCTGTTGTCTTCTTTGTAGAGCCAGAGAAATGCAAAATGAAAAAGCTCCATCATGACACAGGACATTTACATGGCTTTGTTGATGTGCTGGGATTTCATATATTCTGGAGCAAGGAGTGCCTTGGTTTCCTCATCTGAGAAATCAGGGCGCTAATGGTCCTCACCCCTGAAGGCAGTTTTCCACTAAGAGATGCATCTGAAGCATCACTGCCTACAGAGGGTTAACAGTTGCTACAGTCTACAGCATTTTAAAGACAGAAAACCAAGGCCTTAAGAAACTATAGTATAACTTCTTCCTCCAGACTGAATAATTTCTCCTCTGGATGGAGAAGAGTGCTCCTTAAGACTCAGGGAGTAAACAGTCTTCCAAGGCCTAGGAAATAAATAAACACGGCAAGTCTCAGGAAACTCCTGAAGCTCACAGGATTAACAGGCTCCTCTTTAAGGCTATGCACACAGTAATGAGGAGAGCAGACTCCAGCTGCCTGAGCAGCCTATAGGTCATGCAGGGAACTTCAGGGATATAGCTTATATGAATTCTCATTCATGTGGGGAGGCTTTTTTGTGCTAGAGTTGCCTTTGATTAAACCAAACTCCTGGAAGTAACCTGTCTCCTGTATTGCTGTTTGAAACTACAATAAACTCACTGGTCAGCAAGCTAGACTGGGGTGGAATTGTTTCTGGGATAAATAGACATTGTTCTTGTCCTCCTGGGAAAAGCCATAAAATAGACTACCTAACTACCCAGGTGCTACATAGTTGATATATAGCTAAGCTGGGCATAAGCCCACACTGGACCCCCAAATTTATGTATGATTTAGAGGTCCAGGAGGTCCAGTTCCTATTTTCTTTTTTTCTATTTGCAAGAGGGTTTTTGTTTGTTTGTTTGTTTGTTTTGGGTTTTGGTTTGTTTTGTTTTGTTTTGTTTTGTTTGATGTTTTTCCAGGATCCTATTGATAGGTTATTTCTCTACTGGTGAAATGAGCCAATTCAAGTCAGATTAGATTATATTAAAGGTAGATTTATTGGGAAGCTGCTTTCAGGCAACTTTGCTGGCCCCAATCAGGAGTTGCTATGGTGGGCAGAAGAGAGAACAAAAATGTCTGGATTATATAGAGAAGAGCCTCTGGGGGAAGGGCAGCCAAGTCCTTGGGCTGAAAAGTTCAGGTTTGGGGGCAGGGTATGCCAGGTAGGGACTTAGACATGCTGGGAGAACCTGGAAGTCAGGTCTGCTTTGGTATGGAATATGCACCTTATTGTCCCAGGGTCTGAAATCAAAAGTTAAAAGGGAGTCTCCCAGCCATTTGAAAGGAAAAATTCTTTTTTTGGGGGGGGGGGGGGGTTCGAGACAAGGTTTCTCTGTGTAGCCCTGACTGTCCTGGAACTCACCACTCTGTAGACCAGGCTGGCCTGGAACTCAGAAATCCACCTGCCTCTGCCTTCCAAGTGCTGGGATTAAAGGTGTGCGCCACCACTGCCCGGCAAAAGGAAAAATTCTTAACCATTAATTCTAGTTAATAACTTCCCACTATAGTTAGTATAATACTTTGCTTTCCCCTTTTTATTTCAATAAAGCTAGATTTCCAAAACTGCCTGAAAAAGCATCAGATTATTTAATAAAGATTTTTTTGGAAATAAGTAAATTGCTGAATTTCAGCATTAAATAAAACGCTTTTAAATGTTGCCCTTTGCTAAAAAGGTATACTTATATGAAGAGACTTGATGGAATCCATTTTCTTAAACTGTACTCCTAATGCCCATGATGCTAAACACATTTCCGAATAATTATCTCTGTGATAGCAACAGTTCTGGAGTCCTCTGTGCCCTCAGTGGAAGGTGCTCGATTCCAGCAACACACTAAATGCCGCTCTTCACGCAAATCTAATTGACAACGGCAAGGTGTGTTTTAGCCTAACAAGGCTACCTGAGTTCAGACCTGACCTTTGTACCCTTTATGTATCATCCCAGCAGGAACTCGGTGAATTTTCGGAATGGCCTGGGGAATCAGGACACACAAATAACCACATGCTGGCATTTTCTATCCTCCGGGAGCACCTCCCCCAGTGCTCTTAAATTCCTCTATAATTCATGATGTGCTCAGACCAGCGGTGAACACAGCGCACATACAGTTTTCCTCTCCTTGATTACCTGCTTATATTTCTTCTCCCTTGCCTGCTTGCAAAACCAACAAAGAGACAGGATTCTCTCCACTCTGGCCTTGACAAGCTAAAGGAATGGCTGGTGTCTGCTGCTGCTTTCTCTGTGCTTGTCAAACACCCCTGTTTCTGTGTGAGGGGTCTCTGAAACAGCCATTCTGTCATTTACGGCCTGGCTGTCTCTGTTGTGCTACCGGGAGTCCAAGTGTTTTCAATTGCAGTTGTCTGAAATTATATCTATGCAGTGAAATCACGGCATAGAGAAAGCCACTGGCTGCTGCTCCCACCAGCCACAGATACCCCCCAGGCAACTCAGCCTGCATGCTGCGATGTACCGTCCTACGCATTCAGGTTTAATCAACTCCACCAGAGATGTGACTCACAGTGGACCTCTTTGTTTCACTTATCAGCTATGAGTACACACGGGAAGCTCATTTAGCCCCCACTCCTCCTCACCAACCACCGTCATAAACATTGATTCTATTTGCCCGGTCAGAAACGAAGAAATCAATATGTAACATGGTGAATTGTATTTCCTCACAGCTTTTCACTCTGATTCCTTGACAGATTTTAAGCATATTACATTGCATTAATTTTAAGGATTAAGTGTGAGAGCTTATAGATTTAAATGCCAATAAAGGCAGGGATTGCACATGGAACTGACGACATTAAATCTTAAAGCGACAGAAGTTATTATTGGGCCCCACATATGGAGGCAGTGCAATATTTTTTCGTGATGAGTCACTAGCTCATTTACAAGTTAATTTGTTGACTATTCCTTTGACATATGTTGAGAACTTGAAAGTAAAAAGTTAGGAACTGTCATAAAAAAAGTGCTTTGAAATTGTCAAACGTCACAAAATGTATCTGAAAGTACTTATTTATTAATTTATTTGCAAAAAAATTAAAGGCCCCAAGAACGAGCCAAGCTTTATCCTAAGAGCTGTAGCTACACAAACAAAACAGAACTGACCTCCATTCTCTAGGGCTCACAGGAAAAGAAGCAGATAAAGACAAAGGAGAGAATTAGTAAAGAAGAACATTATAGTTCGAATCCAAAGTCTCCGACATAGTTTGCTTTCTATTGCTGTGAGAGACATCCTGAGCAAAAGCAACTTGGAGAGGAAAGGGTTTGTTTGACTTAAATACAGTCTATCATCCAGGGAAGGTGAGGCAGGAACCGAAACCACGGAATAATGATGCTTACAGGCTTGTATCTTTTGCCCCATGCTCAACTTGCTTTTCTTAAGCCACAGGCCAATCTAATGAAGGCAATTTCTCAATAGAGTTCCCTCTTCGTAAGTGTGTCAAGTTGACCTCTTAAGATTAGTCATTGCATCCCTGTGGCTCATGCGGTTAAACACTTGTTTCCAAGCTGTTTGTGGAGATTGTGAAGCTTTTAGGAGGTGGAGCGGGTGTATCTGGGAGAAGCTGGGGGAGTAGGGATGAATTTGATAAAAATATATATATATATTCTATGAAATTCTCAAAGGATTAATAAAATATTGTTTTTTAAAAAAAACTTTACAAAATAAAATCAACTTAAAAATCAACTTATACATTAACTTATAAGGCGGTATGTTAGCGGTCTGTCTAAACTTCACCCACAGTTACCTGGCAACAGCTAGGTATGCTCCGCCCCACAGTTACCTGGCAATAGCCAGGTGGGCCTGGCCCACTATAAAAGGGGCTGCTTGCCCCCTCCTCTCTCTCTTGCTCTCTTTCCCTCTTCCCCCCTCTCCCCATTCCCTTTCCCCCTCTCTCCACGTGGTCATGGCCGGCCTCCACTTCTCTACTTCTCTACTCTCTCCCCCTCTCTGTCTTTCTCTGCCTCTACTACCCTCTTAGCTCCCCTCCCCGTGCCCTGACTAAACTCTATTCTATACTATACTGTGGTGTGGCTGGTCCCTCAGGGGGAAGGGATGCCTCGGCATGGGCCCACGAGGCACACCCGTCCCCCTCTCTCACCACACACCCACAGAACATACCTCATATCTCTTTATCTTTTATAAGCACATCAGGCGGAGTTATAGGAAACAAATGGTATCATAAGAGAATGTCTAAAAAGTACTGAGGATGTATCGACCAGATATTCATCACTTTTTCGCGTTTTGTATGTGTTTGTGTGTCTTGCTTATGTACATACGCACGTGGAAGTCAGAGGTTGACACCAGCTGTCTTCAACCGTTTTCCACTTATTTTTGGAGATAGCTTCTCTCACTGAACTTGGTGCTTGCCAGCTCTGCTAGAATGGCTGGCTGGAAAGCCCTGGGGATAGTTCTCTCTTCCTCTCCAGTGTCAGGCTTACCATTTTTACCTGAGTGCCAGAGGTCTGAACTCAGATCCTCATGATTACACGGCAAGTTCTTTACCTACTAGGCTATCTCCCCAACACCTCCCTCCCCCCAACACACACACTCTCTGTGGTGTGTGTGTGTGTGCATTGGTGGTAGTGGTGGTGCTGGTGGTGGTGGTGGTGATGGTGATGGTGTTTTTACAATTTAAAACCAGATTTTAAAATGTAGCGGAACTTGTTGAATGAATAGCTACATCACCCTAAGCTATATCATAAGGTATACATAGAAATGATATCACTATCAGAGATGAAAATACTGAAAAACTTCAAGCATTTACAGAAAACATAGTGCTTAATATCTAGAAAGATAACATAAGGGTAATGTTCCCTGTGTAAAATACAACATGGAGCTTCTAAACTGTCAGGGGACTGGAAAGGAAAAAATGAGAGGAAATACCGGGTCATGATAAAGGTGAATGAAAACACAAACAAGACATCAGTGCTGGTAATATCCTGTCAGCAAACAATATCAGTCCACCATGGGGAAGGGGTGTAAATCAGTGTTTGAACAGTTTTTCAATGGTAAACAATAAACTATGTCATGTGACTGGACTGGGGTAACTATTTACTGCTAAAGTTGAAACCAAAGTACCAGGGCCAGGCCTGTACCTCTAGAGTGAATTTATCTTTTTGCTCACGTGTGCAGGCATGGAAGGCAAAGAGAGAGGAACCTGAAATGGACAGAACATGCCTTTCCTTTATGGTCCCATTGCCTTACATTTCTCAGACTTTTATGATTCTTCTCATAGAAGCTAGGGGGCTCGAAATTCTCTGTGCACTCACATGATATTTCTGCTGATTTTCCACACTCTTCCAGTTTTTAATTTAAAATTCTCTAGCAAGTGGGAAAGTGGCTGCTTTTAACTTTTAACAATCCCTTCGGTATTCCAGGGACTGTTGTCTGTTCTGAGTCCTTAAATCTGAAAGTCCCCACCATCTCCCCTTTAGCACTGCGCAGAAGTGCCAACTCAATCATAAACTCCGAGTCATTCAAGCATGGGCTTTCACTTAATTGCAAATCATAATTGAGTTTGGATAGCCACTAACTTCCAAAGATACTGAATAAATTACTTCAGTGATTATTGCTTTAAAAAAAAAAAAAAAAAACGGAAGTCAGTGTGATTATCTACCTGTTTAGTATGCTCGATGCTATAATTGATTAATAACCCCCAAGTCCCCATATAGAGCTTCTAAACTGTCAGGGGATTGGAAAGGAAGCATTTGCTTTTCAGGTTTCACATTTACTACAGTCTATTTTCAGGTTTTACATTACTGCAGTCTGTTTTCAGTTTCTTCCCTATATGATCACAGAATATCAAAACTGGTAAAAGATACAGTTGTGTGATGACTCCACTTAATAAGTGTAAATTATTAAAAGTCACAAAATTGGACTATTTTCTCTGTCATAAATTTTCTCTGTCTGTCTTTATCTTCTGTGTGTCTGTCTCTTTCTATCTATCTCTGTCTCTCTCTGGGCTCTGGTGCTCTCTCTCTCCCTCTTTCCCTCTCTCTCTCCTTCTCTCCCTCTGTCCCGCGCTACCGTCTCGCCAGCAAGAACGACGCGGCACACAAAGGATCCTTCTGCAGTAAAGCTTTAATGCATCTTGAGAGGGAGAGCATAAGCTTGCCAAGAGTGGAGACCCCGAACAACAGAACGCCCGTCCCTTATATAGGTCACAGCGCTTGCCTGGGACGTGGTGCTTCCCCATTGGCTCCCGCACATCAGGCCAGATGCCGCCACGAGAGAGGCTGAGACTCTGAGGTGGAAAATTACCAGGTGCATGCGCACTAGCCTGTTTACAACTTGTCCTCGGCCAGATGTAGGCGCCATCTTGTAATGGCGAATGTGGGTGCGACTCGGGTGGCTCCCCACATCTCCCCCTTTTTATTTCTGTAAGCAAAGTAGGACACTCTTAAGAGGGCGGAGACAGAGGTCAAATCCCCTGACCAAAAGGTTGGGCCTTGTACAGGAGACGACCCCTAAGCTCATGCGCGCCCGAGGTCTTCCTGGCCCGCCCAGTGCCGTTTTTTAGAGGGAGGGAAACTAGGGCACTCAACCCTCATGCAGATGACATATCTCCCAAGGCGGCCCACAATGATGACCGCCTTGTGCGATGCTTTGCTCGACATCCCTCAAGAGCTGCTCAGACCAAACACTCTACCCAGTGCAATGAGACTAGACTCGCGGGTGTGCAAGAACTGTCTGGCTGGCGACCTACTGCTATTGTTTAAGCATGGACAGCCAAACACCGGCCGAGGCTCCTTGTTCTAAGGCAACAAGCGCCTGCGCAATGACCACCTTGTCTCTTTTAGTCTGGGCCCTGAGTTTGCGGATGAGCCATAGGAGCAACACCAACCCACAGCAGAGCGCTGCTCCAAACAATCCCACCCCCACCCATTCCTTGAAATAAGAAATTGCTGAAGAAATCCATGAAGAGAGGCCCTCTGTCAAGGACAGGTCAAGACGGGTGGAGTTGATCTGAATAATTGCTGTCCGCAGTTCTCGCAAGGTTTCATCAAATTTAAGGGTCCAATTCTGTAACATATACTGTAAAAGACTTTTAGACAGGTTAGCTGCTTTTGTAAATCTATCATATTGTATGGAAGTAACACAGAGTCCTGGCAACTTTTGTTCACAGGGGCTAGCTGCCAAAGGACATCCAGTTGTTCTTGAATAAGATCAATGCGCTGGTTAACCAGCATTAGGTACCCCTGGACTTGAGTATTGGCGGATACCTGTCTGTCTAGAGCTAAGGTGGCAGCTGCAGACAACTCATTAATGGTATTGGCGGTCTGCATCGTTCCAGAGAGCGCAAGGGCCGACGCAGTGACGGCCCCTGTAACCGCAGCCGCTGTCACCACACCTATGATAATGGCAGAGATACCAAAGTCTCTTTTCTGCCTGAATACGGTCTGATTCGCTGCAAAAGGACCTTGGCCAGTTAACATATCAAAGGTCCAATCTCTCTGTCCAGGGGTCGGTGCCATAGCATTGGCTCTGGCTTGAGCTTGTGCAGCTTCATGCCATAAAGCCTTCCACTCCATATATTGGCCCATTGTAGGGAGCGCAGCCTTGGCCAGCATCTGCCAATTGGCGGGAGTCATGGATGCCCCGGCAAATCTCTCTAACATTACTATAGTAAAATTAGCTTTTACCCCATACTTTCGGACCGCTTCAGCCAGGTCTTTAATTTGGCTGTACTCTACAGGGGCATGAACTCGCCCTCCACCATCTACCTCGAAAACTGGAAAAGCGGCTTGTACCTTTCTCCTAACCTTGTCAGAGAGAAAAGAAAAGGAGTTGGGGCACATCTCATAAGGGGGAGGAGCGGAAGGCACAGTCTGCGTAGGGGCCAAAGAAGGCGGCCGCTTCATCTGCCCATTGTGGGGCGGCCAATCTTCCTCATACCGTGCCGCTTCCTCTTCTAGCTCTGACTCCTCACTAGAGCTAAGGGGGTCAGTGTCTGAAGTTTCCAATTGAAGAGCCTCAAGGTCTTGAACTGGGTAGAGCCTCTCCCCCCTTCTTTTTACTTTTTTCTTGGGTATGAGAATCGTTTTTCTGCCCACAGCCTTGTCGGGGGGACAGTTTTTTCCCATTTTGTCTTTAATCTCTCCCTCGTCCTTAGACTTACCAGGAGGTCCTTTTCCCTTGCTGAGATCTCTTTCTTTTTTCCCCGTTTTGTCCTCAATCTCTCCCTCATCCTTAGACTTACCAGGAGGTCCTTTTTCCTTGCTGAGATTTTGGGTACCCATCCTCTCACTCCGTTCGGATTCTGACATGGTGTCCTGGACCCTTTCAGGGGTGATTTGCCCCTCCCTTACAGCATCTACACAGGCCTCATCTCCCTGAAGTTCTGAATCCTCCCTGTTTCCAAGGGGTCTCCAAAGGTGCTTGACGATGACAAAGTTCCCGGGTTTCGGCACCAGATGTCCCGCGCTACTGTCTCGCCAGCAAGAACGACGCGGCACACATAGGATCCTTCTGCAGGAAAAGCTTTAATGCATCTTGAGAGGGAGAGCATAAGCTTGCCACGAGTGGAGACCCAGAACAATAGAATACTCGCCCTTTATATGGGTCACAGCGCTTGCCTGGGACATGGAGCTTCCCCATTGGCTCCCGCACACCAGGCCAGATGCCGCCACGAGAGAGGCTGAGACTCTGAGGTGGAAAATTACCAGGTACATGCACACTAGCCTGTTTACAACTTGTCCTCGGCCGAATGTAGGCGCCATCTTGTAATGGCAAATGTGGGTGCGACTAGGGCGGCTCCCCACATCCCTCTCCCTCTCTCTCTCTTTCCTTCTCTCCCTCTCTCCCTCTCTCTCTCTCCCTCTCTCTCTCTCTCCCTCTCTCTCCTTCTCTCCCTCTCTCCTTCTCTCCCTCTCTCTCCCTCTCTCTCCTTCTCTCTCTCTCTCTCCTTCTCTCCCTCTCTCTCTCTCCTTCTCTCTCTCTCCCTCTCTCTCTCTCCTTCTCTCCCTCTCTCCTTCTCTCCCTCTCTCTCCTTCTCTCCCTCTCCCTCTCTCTCTCTCCTTCTCTCCCTCTCTCCCTCTCTCCCTCTCTCTCTCCCTCTCTCTCTCTCTCCCTCTCTCTCCCTCTCTCCCTCTCTCCTTCTCTCCCTCTCTCTCCCTCTCTCTCTCTCCTTCTCTCCCTCTCTCTCTCTCCTTCTCTCTCTCCCTCTCTCTCTCCTTCTCTCCCTCTCCCTCTCTCTCTCTCCTTCTCTCCCTTTCTCTCTCCCTCTCTCTCCTTCTCTCCCCCCCTCTCTCCTTCTCTCCCCCTCTCTCCCTCTCTCTCCTTCTCTCCCTCTCTCTCTCTCTCCTTCTCTTCCTCTCTCTCTCTCTCCCTCTCTCCCCCCCCCCCTCTCCTGTTTGGTCTTGATTAGATGAAGGCCTCACTATATAGCTCTGAACTCAAGATCCTGCAGTCTCTGCGTCCTGCAGGTGTGGTGCCCAGCATCCACCCTGATTCGTGTTTTAAAGGTTGGAACTGTGGAGTATGCTATGCTGTGGGGCATGATGGAAAATGGAACAAGCCGACAGAGCTCAGCTCTTCTCTTTCCCTATCTGTGTTCTGAGACAGCTGGAAATGAATGTTTGGAAGTTTCGTTATCAGAATGCCTGAAAAAAATCCACCATTGGTCCAATGCTGTATCTTTATGGTTAATAAACTAGTGTGTTTTCATTGGAATATAGAATATTATCCTATCCAAATCATATGTAAATAGGAAATGGAAATGTCTCATGCTGTATGCATACAGTCTGAAGGCCCAGTCAGAGCAGAGTCTTGGGAAATTACTGACCCAGACTTCCTCACACACAGGATGACATGTGAGAATAAGGAATGTCTGTAAGAAGAGACCAATGATGTACAACTTTTGTTTAGCTTAATAACTTGAAGGACTTGCCTTAAACATAAGCAGTCTAGAGCTTAGTCTGCTCTATACAGGAACAATCAGCACCTGTAACAAAGTACCACTGACTCATCGGCTTTAAAGCCACCACCTGGTAACCAGTTCAGCCAGGTCCTGATAGGGCACAGTTCTAGAAGCTAGGAAGTTCCGAGGGTCTAGCAAGTGTGGTATGTAGTGAGAGCCCATCTCTACCATCTGTGGCATTCTTTCAGAGTCGGCAAATGCTGTGTCCTCCTAAGGAAAAGGCCTAGGCAAAATCTCTCATGTGAAGACCCTCATCTCATTCATAAAGGAGGAGCCACTGTGACCTAAAGAACTCCACAGACCCTACCTCTGTACATGATCATACTGATGATCGAGTTCCATCCTGGATTTGGGGGAAACATATTCAGTTCATAGCTCAATTCATAATCACCAAGACTCAAACACATTCAAATGTGTCTCCTCTCTTAAATGGACAGAGGTACTGCAATAAAGCCACATTGTAAGACATTGTTCAGCAATCAAAAGGAGTAAACATCATCTGGATCAGATGTGGATGGATCACCTCTGCTTTGTGCTTACTTATGCAGGGGTCAGTAAACTATCTGGCTTGCAAGCCAAATCCAGCGACAGCTATTTACAGATTGCCTGTGACTGCTTCCAAGCTATGGTGACAGAGCTGAATAGCAGCAAAAGCAACCAAATGTCCTTCAAAGCTGACATCTACTACTTGTCCCTTCACAGCAGTTTGCTAATTCCTGTGCATAATGAAGGGGATGAGGTGCGCGAAAGGCCACATGCCGTATTGTTTCCTTTATAGAACATTCTAGAAAGGGGAAAAATAAAAAAAATAAATAAATAAAAATTTAAAAAACATACAAAAACCAAGACAAAACCTATTGGGATGGAGAACTCATTGCTCCTGGGGGGGTGGGGGGGGTGAGTGCGGAGGATGACTGAAAAAGGTCCAGACCCAGTTGGTGTCCTTCCCCTGGGGATTTTGTATGCTCCTATGAACATGTCAAAGCTAACACAAATGATGCCATTGAAAACACAAAAACCTAAGAGCTTAAAAATGACATGTTTTAAGCTTCAAATTGTAGAAACCGAAATGGAAGATTTTGAAGCGGAAGGTAAGTCTTTGCACATATTGGCAGGAGTTCCACCCCAGGTGACAATTCCAGTGGGACCAGGGGATCTAGACATCACTCTGCTTCAGTTCTTTTTCTGTCACTTTCAAGTCTTTTATGCTTGGTCACCTTCCCTTACCAATCTCCACACAGTGTGACCCTGTCCCCTACAGCCCCAATTTAGTGACCTGGCTGGAAAGAGAGATGGTTTCAACTTAGTGCTCTTTTATCAGTTCCAAGGGAGGCTGTAATTGGCCTTGCTCAGACACACACACACACACACACACACACACACACACAGACACACAGACACACACACACACTCCTTAATCCAGCAGTTCTTAACCTGTAGGTCATGTCCATCCCCTTTTGAGGGGGGGGTCTAATGCTTCTGTCAGATGGTCACCAAAGGCCATCAGAAGACACAGACAATTACTTTACAATTCATAACAGTAGCAAAATTACAGTTATGAAGTGGCAAGGGAAATAATTTGATGGTTGGGGCTCACCACAACATGAAGAACTGTATTGAAGGGCTGCAGCATTAAAAGGGGTGAGAAACCATGGCTTCTTCATCAAAGAATGAAGCCCTAAGATCCTCACCCCACCATTGTGACCCAAAGACCAGCATCTATTTTGGAAAAAAACTGGAAAGCTTCTTAGATGGACAAAATCCAGTACTGGCTGAGCCAACCCTACTAGCTACAGATTAATAAAAACTAACAAAGTGACACGTTCTGGTCACATGTATGGTTTCAAGGTAGTTTCTTTATACCAGGGCAGAAGGGAAGGAAGAGATTTTTGAAGCATTCCATCAAGTCATCTATGATTTATAGATCAGGAAGCCTTTCTTAATTGTGAAAGTATTTTTTTTTCAGTTTCCAGTGTATTGCACTGAAGAATTGGTATTTCAAAAGGAAATAAAGAGAACTGACCCTATGCTGTAGGTAGAATTCAAGTTATAGGACCTTATTAAGTAGATCAAGATGGCGTTGTCTGCCCCTTCTGGTTAAGCCTTTTTTCTTTGAAGTATCAGCCTTTACATGTTTTGAGGTGGTCTCCTTCCTGTCCAATCAAATCTAGATAGCCTCTTATTAGAGGGAAAAGATGGAGAATTTCAAAGATTTTTCTGAGGAAGGTCTCAATTATGATTGGATTCTGTTCACTAATTTTCCTGCCTCTGTCTGTGAACTAGAAACAGTATTCTCTTTAAACAGGAAGGAGCTATGCACAACCTTTTTTTTTTTTTTTCTTTTTTTTTTTTTTTTTTTTTTGCACGCCTTGTGTGTTATAAAGAAACCATCAAACCAAGTCTGAGCCTCCTTCCAAATCAAAAACCACAGGAGTTTCATGGTGTCTGTCTTTTCCTTTCTTCATTTATTGCAGGGGCTACACCTGATGGGTCAGCTTACACAGAGCAAAGCAGTCAGTCACTGATTCCATGTGCTCAAATTACCAGCCAGTCACAGAAGGAAAAGAGGAAGATAAGAGCTGGCTTCCATTTGCTCAGGCTCCCGGGTCATCTCATCGACCCAGGAAAACAGACAGCACAGCTCATTTGCAGAGCTGCCTCAATGACTTCTCCCCGGGAGGGAACTGTGCGGGCAGCTCTTTCCCTCAAACTCTCTGGCCTGGGGAAGCAAAGGCAGATAAAGAAATTGGTCTTCAACTTGCCTAGTAGCAATTTGGAACCATTTCAGAAGGGAATCTTAAGCCTGATTTATTAAGTGTACATCTTCAAAGCAGTACTGTACAGTTAAGCACCATCTCATTTTCAGCTAAAAACAACCACAACAGAAACAACAGCAACAACAACACACTTTTCCATTACTCACAAATGGTCCTGATACCACAGAGGCTGGGAAACAGTAATTTCATATTGTCTTGCCTCATTGTTCATTCAGATGATACCATCACCTATTTTCTTTTAATAGATCCTTGCCACACTGTTTTAACACTTCATATCAAATCAACTGTTGCATGATACTTTAAGGTAAACATTTTCTTTTTAAAAAAATTTGCTAGTAGAAGCTTAAAAAGATAGCCATCAGTCAAGCGCCTTCATTGCAAACATGAAGACTTGGATTTGGATTCCCACTGTCTTGTAAAAAGCTGAGCATGCAATACACACTGTAATCTCAGTCCTAGGAAGACAGGGTCGGAAGGACCCCTGCGGTTTGCTGGTCAGCTAGTCTAGCTGAATCAGGGAGCCCCGGGTACAATGAGAAACTTTGTCCCTTACCTCAAAAAATAAGGTAGAATGTAATTGAGGAAAATATCTGACATCAAATTCTGGCTTCTACATGCATATACATATGTGCACATGCACAAACATACAAAGAAAAAAAAGATGTCATTAAAGAACATTTCAAAATTATCTACTGAACTGAAACCATTGCTACACATTAAGCCATGTTAACTAGGGACCATTAGACTCAGCAGAAGACATACCAGGACAATATCTTGGTTGTTCTACATTGTCTCTGTGTGTGAGGTGGGGAGGGGTCACTGATAAAAAATCTTTCCTGTTTTCTGGGATTGGAGACATAAAGTACTAGGTACCCCCACGTCTAGTCAAAGAATGATTAGATGTGTGTCTAATACTGTGGGTCTCAACCTCCCTAGTGCTTTGACCATTTGATACAGTTCCTCATGTTGTAGTGACACCCCCATAAAATTATTTTTGGTGCTACTTCACAACTGTCATTTTACTACTGTTATGGGTCATAATGTAAATATCTATATGTTCTGGTGGCCTTAGGCTACCCCCATGAAAGCCTTTTGACCCCCAAAGGTGTCATAACCCACAGGTTGAGAAACCCTGACCTCAGAGTCCTGCATTTATCCTGGTTAACATAGGACGTTCAGGACACAGGAGTGATAAAGAGGAAGATCAGGTTTGGGGGAGACACTGTGAAGAGAAGGGCGCCCCAAAATTAGTACTCTTTTGTGTAGGCTGGCCTATGGAATGTGAAAGACAAATTCGTTGCTGTTTCATACTCTTCTTCTGTACACAGCAAAATTATTTCAGCCTGTGAGGAAATTAATATATTTTCAATCTTGGCAAAGTAAGTCTTTGTCCCTTCTAAATCAAAATTTTTCATGTGATATGCAGATTTTTAAAGTTACTTGTGCTTTAAAATAATTTAGGGGTTCTAACCTTCTCAACGAAGAATTACTATCATATAATCCACAGTGCATATAATCCACAGTGCATGGCTTTGTTCTAGGGGAAAAGGCCCCGAATGGGTGGGGTGACAGGGATAAGGCTGATATCTCCAGGCCCTATAGGTATGTGCAGATATCTGTATACACAAGCAAACTCTTGTGAGCAAGTTCTGGATGACTCGTGTTCAGAAAAGCACTACCACCATCATGTCCAGAAAAAAGTGGTAACGATCAACAGAAATGACCTAAATAAAAACAGTGGAAATGTATGCAAATATGATCATGTCAGCATAAAACTAAAAGATTAACAAAGTGTCACAGAAAAAAAAGTCAGGGGACAATGATGCCTTTAGATCAGGTTGTTCCACTAATGAGTAACAGTAATGGGTGTGTTACAGCTTCTCTCTGGAATTCCAGCTTCGTCATGGCAGAGCCTCCTGGATTCGTTGTCCCTGGTTGAGTAGGCAGGCTTGTCAACCATCCCATGCTCTCACATGATTGATGTAGAAACACTTTTTATTAAGTTCGATTTCAAAAGCCAGGTTTGGAGTTTGGGAGATGGATCGGTGGGTAAAATGTTTGTCCTCGGATGCAACACAATTAGTGTTCCGAATTTCTTCATGAAATATTTTTACGGCTTGCCTCTCAATTCATTGTTCAAGGCTGACTTTGACTGCTCCTGGGTATTTGGGGACCTTATTAGCCTTACCTAAGACTTTTGTACCAGAAAAAAAAAAAAAAATAGAGAGAGACTAGAAAAGAAAAATGTCATCAATAGAGAGGAACTTTACCAGGATTCTTGTTTTTATTGTCCAGTGCTTTGAAGGTTGCAATTAACTTTTTAAACTCCTGCGAATTGTGCAGCTCTGTAATGAGCAGACCATCTGGCCAAGATAAGCTTTTTACTTTTACAAACATGTTCTGCAAGGTTGTTTTTTTTTTTCTACTAATGAAGTGAGAATCAGACAAATGAAAACGTTTTTCAAGTTTCCGAAGGAACGGAGCAGCACGTCCCACAGAGCTGCAGTTCAGACGTGCAAAAGAAGAAAAAGTAAGGTCTGCCTAGGCTTGTGAGGCCGTTGGTTTTGCCTCACAGGATCGTACCCTTCACAGCTTCCGCTTTGTCGGAGTATTGAGCACTACAGGCGATTGTCCTGGCCATCCTCGCTCAGCTGTCTGAGTCTCTTCCTGAGTTCTATAACAGCCCTCCAGAAATCTCACGGGAACTTGGAAGAGGGTCTTTTATTTTAATGTTATCAGCTTTACCTGGGGATATCTGACCACTTTGTCATTCAGCTGGTGTGTAAGCCATGGAGAATGCTGGCCAAAATCTTAATCCCTGCGCTTTTAGAAGCATCTGTCAACAGTGCCATTCGTTCAGTGTTTCAGTTTACTTGAATTATGCTTTAGTTTATACTTTTAAAAAAATGGTGTAGTTGGACTCACTCCTAAAATATTATGCAAATTCAGTAAAATCTTACAACTCAAATTTGCATATATCAACTGACAAAACCAGGTCTCACTTTTTTGCATTGTTTCACTAGCTTATGTTTTAAACCTAGAAACACCCAGTGGCCAGATAGAACAACAGAAATGGAGATCTCTGGTTCTATTTCCTTCACTACAACCCTGTTTAAAAGAGAGATCATGAATTGCCACTGCAGCTTGTACTTCCAGAGGGAGAATCTATAATGGTGTGGTGTCATAACACAGTCCAGGATTAGAGCTATGTAAGGAGAACTCAAGTGCTTGTAAGAACACTTCTGACCCGGTTTCTTCAAAACACGGAGTTGTTCTTGGACTGTGTTGTCATGCCCCTCCAGATGTAGTGAGTTTACGTCAGATTACTCATTACTGCTTGCTATTGTTAGACAGTTAAATGTGTGTACCTACATGGGAAAATGTGTTTTTGCCACCTGTGGCTTGTCCTTGTGTATACAGCTTGAACTCATGAGCGCTTGGCTCATGTGACCTTTCTTAACCTTCAGAGTATAAATCGTCTAGGGCTCTGACTAAAGTTAACTATTCCATGAGATTCTAGTCTGCCGTATTTATTGGCTTGAGTCTTCTCCTGAGTCCCACTGCCTCTAGTGTAGGAGGTATGCTATATGAACTTAGCTTTCATATGAAATGCAAATTAAACTAAGTGTACTGATACACACCTATAATTCTAGCTCCCACTGAGTGAAGGCAGGAGAAACACAAATTCACTAACAATCTGGGCTACACGAGACCCTGACTCAAAAACACAATGAAACAACAATAAACATTAACAATGTCTGCTGTAAAAAGTTTTCATGATTTACCTTACCCCATGGCAGCTTCCTTTTCTCTCCACCTTCTTCCCTCCCTCCTCCAACCCCAAGCTCAGAAACCCAAGAACCCTGCCTATCTCTCTTCTGCCCAGCTATTGGCTGTAGGTATCTTTATTCACCCATCGAAGATAGCTTAGGGGTGGGGGTTAAGGTAGCATAGCATCACTTGGGTATGTCACTTGGGTGTGTGAAGACACTCTCATCCCTAGGGGCAACCAGGCCTTGGGGGTTGACATTTAATTGACTAACAATAGCAAGCAGTAATGAGTAATCCGAAGTAAACTCATTGAAATTGTTGCTACATAGTGATATTAAAAATGGACCAGCAGACTGATTCATACTTGGTTTTAGAACTGTTTTTTAATGTTCTGCCGACCTGAATTGCCCTTTGCCCACAGGTGAGACCCTGCCCTTGGTGTGAGCTTGATGCCACACTGGTCTGGACCAAATCTCTAGCCAAGCAAATTCCTCCCAAGGTCTGTGGACTTGTGTATAGATAGAGTTCACTGCTTTTTTATTTCATGATGATTTGCTTAGCCATTGAGCTTGATGACACGTGTGTGTGTGTGTGTGTGTGTGTGTGTCCATATGCAAGGAATTGGCATGGTGCCACATTCTGACCAAAGTTACAAGAGCACCTATGACTGAGGCCCTGGCTGTAGTGCCTCAGGGAATTCTTTAGAATGAGTTCAGATAAAAACTACCTCCCTAGAACATGTTGCCAGGGCTCTCCGTGGATGGGCACCCTTCACAGTCTCTGGTGTCTGACGGCAGGATTCCATCGGGCAGAAACAAGGCTAGTCATGCGGCTTTTAACAGTCACGACTGACATTCAGATTCAAAAAACAATGTTGGGTAAAGAAAACACATTGCGTGGCTGACAGAAAAGCTAGAAAGCAAGACAGCATGGGTCACAGGGCTTATGCAAATTTAAAGAGGCAGGAAACCAATAGTCTAGCCATGTTCCTCATAAATGTATTAGGAATTCTAAAAATAGGTACAGTGAGCCTATGACTCTCAAGAGGAAATTAAGGTAGAAGATGAAGAAGAGCATTTCAAATTTATCCTGACTTTTACACACACACACACACACACACAGAGGGAGAGACAGAGAGAAAACAGTAAACTATATGGAATTTAAGCAAAATGGAATGGCAAACAAAATCAATCATGTTCTTAGCTGTATAAATTTCCCCATCTCTGGACACTGTTAACATCAGGATGCTCACGTCTCTGAGTCTTCTCCATGGTAAGCTTCACTTGCAGACTTACCTTCTGTCTGGTTTTTTGTTGTTGTTTTTACTTCCACTTCCAGCCCAGCCCTTGGCTTCCTACATGTCCTGTCGTGTGGTCATGCTCAGTAATGGAAGCCTCCTCTACCTGAAGAGGAGAAAAGAAGCACAGACATGCCGATGCTCTCTTGGGAGGTGGGGATGGCGAGTTAGAGTTCCCTTGCTATTTGGAGACAGGAATTCGGATATGACCTAATTAACAGCCGCGCTACCTGTTCACTTATCACTTAAAGGATTTTCATGCTATTGTTTTGCCTGGTGACTAAAGAATAGCTCTAAGCTTCGCGCTGATAAAATATTGAAAAGTACAAGATATGGTCTTGAGATCTATAGCAAATGAATCGCTTCCTTAAAAGACCTGAGCATGCATACTGTTCATGTATAAATAACCACCCACATGCGGGAATGTGTACATCTAAGTGCAATTTTAAATGGCTCCATTTTCACGGAGAAGCCAAGGGCTTGTTATTTCCTGAGCAGGATTGATTGTGCACAGCTGGAGTTGTGCACACAGCTCCCAGATAATTTGTCAAGAATTGGATGTTCCTTCCGCATACCTAATTAGTAAATCTTTTTGTTATTTAAAAGGATATAGACATTTAAAAAAATAAATGTATGGAAATTCTACTAAAATACCAGGCAGGCATCAAGCCTTCCCTGTATCAACCCCAAGTCTCCTGAGGGTATATTCAGAATGCCTCAGTGCCGTTTTCCCATACTATATCTGAATGTTCAACAGCAGCACTAGCAACGGTAGTCAAAGGTTGGAAGCCAGAGGAAGTCTAGCGGCTGGTGAAAGGGTAAAGAGAATGCAGCATATACATACGGTGAAATTCAGCCGCAAAAAGGAACGAGTGTGGATTCTTCCTGCAGGGTTGTTGGGTAGCATGCCAGTGGAGATCAGAGGACAGCCTTAAGTCTGTAGTTCCTCAAAAGCTGCACAACAAGATTTTTTGAAGCAGGATCCCTCATTGACCAAGAACTTGTCAATTGGGCCAATCGGACTGATCAACAAGCCCAGGAATCTGCCTGCCCATGCCTTCCTAGTGTCTGGACTGTTACAAGTACACCCTCCCAAGGCCAGCTTTTTAATGTGGGTGCTAGGATTTGAACTCAAGTCTTCATATTTGCATGACAAGATCTTTATGAATTGAGCTATCTCCCCAGCTCAGACTTGTATAGTTTTCTTCTGGAGTTATATCAAGAGTGGAGAGACATGGAGACAGCTATGAATTAATGGAAGAGGTTAATGAGCAGGTTCTGTGCATTCAGATTCTTGGAATCTGTGTCCTCACAGATTTTCCTTTGCAAAGAGGGTGAGTGTCTTTCTCTGAAGGTCTGGTGACTTGCTTGGGGGAGAACAGAGGGAAAGAGGATTCCAGAGATCTTTCAGTGCCTGCTTTTTCCTAAGTTTTTTTTCTAGTGTCAATCTACCATATTATGAATATAGAGCAGGTCTCTCCATGAGTGTTGTGTCGCTAACAAAGAGAATGGAAAGGAAGAGGGTGGGAGTGACCCCTCCGTGTCCGCTGTGTTCGGAAATGTCATGCTACTGTAATTGTGGGTAGTCTGCCTGCATCCAACTCTGAAACCCAAAAGACAAAACCAAGTTGATGTGTAAGGGGGTAAACTGAGTCCTAACCTGAGGAAGTGTCTCTGGGAAGGCTGGTATAGATATGGGACCTGGGGAAGGTGGAGGAGCCATGGTTCACTGGCACATGGCTGGTTGGAGGGGAAGGGTTCAGAAGCTCGGCTGCAATAACTTCTTCTCCCCACAGGAATGGTTCTGTGAGAGCAGGGAGACAGGAGGGCAGTCCTGGACAGCCCACTGTTGTGGCTCTTAGTGCCATTTGGTACACAGCACCATTAATTGGTTATTGGGTCTCTAGGTCTTATTGGATGTTCCAGATGGGACCAGGGTCTCCAAGGTCCTTTTCTAGTTCTAATATGACAGTTTGGGATTTTTCCAAGTTTATGTAGCTGCTTCAGATTCTTATTCTGAGAGATCATGGCATTCGAAAGAAGTCTTATAAATAAATGAGTTCTGAATTCCCTGGTGATGTCTTTTTCCACTAGGATCATCTCGGACAGTTGTTCTCCACCTTCCTAATGCTGTGACCCCTGAATACAGTTCGCTATGTTGTGGAGACCCTCAACCATAAAATTATCTTTATTGCTATATCATTACTGTAATTTGGCTACTGTTACGAATCATAATATAAACTTCTGATATGCAGGATATCTGATATGTGATCCCCAAAGGGGTCAGTGATGCACAGGTTGAGGACCGCTGGTCAGGGGCTGAACTAACTAACTGTACTTTCACTTACCATAATTGAAAAAGTTTGCAAGTTACATAGTTCTTTGTTTCCTTCCTTTTACAATTTAAGTATATATTGACATACTAACAGTGAGCTGGTTTTACTCACAATATTTCTGACACTAAAAGAATATCCAATAATTCAGCTAAATTTTGAGACTGTCTACTTGTGTTAGCATCTAATCCTGAATGCCAAAGTTCTCAGTCCCACAAGAATGTTTCCTACTTAAGACACCAGTTGGAAGTCCCTAGCTTCCCACGCTATTGGTAGACCGACTAGAAACTGAAGATGCTCACCATGCTCAGTTGCACTTGATAACTCACTAGGGAGATTCATAAAATTGACAGAAGTGCTTTACACATTGTACTCGTTATAAAGCATACAACTCAGAAATAGGAGTCAGATGGCTGAAGGAGTAAGCTCATGTGTTGCCTGATGACCAGAGTTCAATCCCTGGAGCCTGTCGAGTGGAAGACAAGAACTGACCCTTGTAGGTCATCTTCTGACCTCCACATATGGCCATGGTGAGTACATCCCCAAGCACTCAAAATAAATAAAATGTAAATAATGTAAGATAATAATAACTCAGAAATTGCCAAAGGGGGGGGGGATATGGATAGGGTCAGGGACAGGCACTACCCCTCTGAACTTTAGTGTTTCCCAACCTAGAAACTCTAGATCAAGTGTCTGGGGTTCTCATAGAGCAGTCATAGAGGTACTGTTGCTTAAGTCGTTAACCTCTGGAGACCAGCTCTACTGCCAGCCTTCCCTTCCTCCACAGTGGAGGAGCGATGGACAGTCCAAGCTTGTTCGCTCATTCTCTCTCTCTCTCTCTCTCTCTCTCTCTCTCTCTCTCTCTCTCTCTCTTTTCCTTTCTGTCTTGGTTTGAAACAGACAAGATTTTACTGTATAGCCTAAGCTAACCTTTGAGCTCATCTTCTTGCCTTAGCCTCTGAAGTTGGAATTGCAGGCAAATATCACCAAACCAGCTAGAAACGTCTAAGCTTTTGACCAAAGCTTGCTCTTTAGTAGACATGCAGGAAGCAGCTAGAAGGCTCTATCTATCCACTGGTGATCTCATTAATAGAGGGATGCCGCATAATTCTGGAGGAGAGTCCAGGGCTTAGAGAGTCTTCTGGAGAGTCAGGAACACAGCACAAGAAGCTAGATATTTGGAGTTACATGTATGTCTGTGAAAGAAATGCTTTTCCTCCCCTCCTCCCCTCTTCCCCTCCCCGGAGATAGGGCCACCTAGCTAGCAGATATTTCCTGTGGGACATGAGAAAGGGGCATTCCTCCCCTCCTCCCCTCCGTAGAGATAAGGCCAACTGGCCAGCAAATATTCTCTGTCAACGTAGGCTCTCCTTTACCCCAACAATGGCCCTGGGGTAAAGAATAACCACAGTGACACTCACTAAGAATCTCTTAATTGTGTGAAAGGTCAACAACCAACTCAGGCTGTGACCAAAATCTGCCTCAAGAATGTATAAAAAGTGTGAGCTTTGAGAATTGGGGGTCGCCTCTGCCTCATGTGCAGGATGACCCCAATGCATTGGAAATAATAAACCTCTTGCTGATTGCATCGCTCTCGATCTCCGTGTCTTTGCGAGGGGGAACTACCGGTAGCTGCGACCTTCCGGAGTCCATCATCTGCATGTGTGCGTGCCTGCCACAGCACATTTGTGGAGGTAAGAGGACAGTCCTTGAGAGTTGCTTCTGTTCTTTCCTTCACTATGAGGGTCCCTAGGATAGAACCTGAATCACTAAGCTTGGGAGTAAGAGCTTTTTCCCAGGAGCCATGTTACTAGTCACAGATTTTTTTTTTTCTTTTGCCATAGTCATGGAATAGTTAAATATAAGACCAAAAAGTTCCTAATTTCATTTTTGTCACTGAACAAATTCAAACCTAGTCTGTCTAGTTTGCAGTGGAAATGACACATAAGGAAAATTGCCTTGGCTCTTCATAAAGATGCTACATTTTAATTAACTGTGAACATGGCTTTGTTAGACACACAAGGACGAGCTGCCTGGTAGAAAGCTAACAGAGCCAGTTGGTGGGGAAAAAAAAATCTAGCTTGAGCTGTTTTACTTAAAACCCTCAGTTCTAAACTAAATAACCACTTAATCCCTTTATTTAGATAACCAAAGAACACTTAAATAGAAATTAAGAAAATAGTTTTTTAGGAGTTTTCAGTCTGCGGAACCTGGCTAAATGGATTGTGTTGATCTTCCCTTGAGGAAACTGTATTTTATAACTTATACATTCACCAGCTGATTCAATTATTGGGTCACTGTGACATGTCAGGCTAGGTGCTAAGGCCTTGCAGCCTCTTAAGTTCTCTGGAAGCAGCCAGTGGCTCCCCAGGCAGCTCTAGGAACAGCAGGCCTCCCCCTTAATAGCCACAAAAGCCAGATGATTCACTCATCCCGAGTTCCCATCTGCATCAAAAAAAAAAAAAAAGGATACAACCAAACATCCTTGAAACAATGTCTTGGCTGAACTACTTAGGATGGCATTGACTTTTCTTTCAAATGTGTTTCTGCTGGGTTTTGCTGGTTCACTTGTTTTATTTTCTTTTTGATATGTTGACTCAGTTGCCCTACAATCTCAGTAAGTCAACCAACAAATGATAGCTAAATCTCTTTCAAGAGAGCTGTTTTGTTAATGTTACTGATGCTTGGGGTGCCTTTCTGAGATGAGGTCACAGTGAAGCTGCAGCAGCTGTGGGTCACCTCTAATTACATCCCTAAATAGAGTCTTGCTTTCCTTCTGTCACCTGCCACCAAATCTCAGCAGATGATGGCAGGTCCTGCAGGAGAGTGGGAAGTGAGGGAGTCAGGCTTAGGGAGAGCCTCCTCAAAATCTCCTGCTGAGTCTAATCACAGGACAAATGAAATCTCTCTGATGTAGATAGCTGTATCTAAGCACGACACACAGAGGCACTGTGTGTATACAAATATATACATATACACACAGACATATACACCATATGCATCATATACGTATACATATACATACACATATACATATTCAGAATCTAGATAGCATTTACTTAAACTACAACTACTGTAATCTTGTGCCCAACCTTAAAGGAGAATGCCTCTCTCCTTTGCTGTGAGGTGACCTGTAACCTGTCTCCCGGGCTTCTTGCTACACTCTTGATTCCCCTCTTGGCCAGTTTTCTGCTTTCCACCTGGCCTGCCAATGGATCTTTCCCTGTCGGCTCTAAGCATGCTCACTTTCTGCGGTCAACAAATCCCAGAACAGGTCAGAGGCGAAGCAGTTCCCGGTCTTGACCATCCTTTCCCACTGTGAAGAGCAAGTCCACCCACCTTTCCTTCCCATTTGCTTGTCCATCCTGCAATTTTCTCACTCCTTGTATCCCCTAAACCGGCTAGGATAAAACTCATCAAATATCTCCTACCTGCCAAGTTAGTTTAAGATTTGAGCCCATCATCTTGCTGGATCAGGCCCTATGCATGGAGTTAGACACAACATACCTCTCTTAAAACTCCCTTCCCAGACTTCCAGATGATGGCCATGTCCTGGTTTCTCTCCGGCTATAAGTATTGTTTTTCGGTTGCTCCTATTATAATTTGGGGGTGAGGTCTTTGTGGGCATGATATCACCACCATCATTTTGGAACGGAGGATATAACATAGTTTGGAATAATGAGATGTCACTTCCAGGAATGTCAGTCTGGAATGGAGCCATGTAGAATGGTGACCTCAGAGCCCCTTCCTCCGGTCCACTCTAAGGCCTGGCTATATTTTCTTTTTGAGCTTTATAATCTTGGACCTGCTCTGTAGGCCTTCAGTGGGTTCTTTTTCACTGCTCCCATTTAGATGTGGTTTCTGTTACTTACAGTCGGGAACTATGATAGAATCTGGAAAGTATCAATTAGCCCTTGGGGTGGCTACTTTCTTTTTCACACATGGCTTCCCAGTGTCCCCATTAACTCCTGTGGCTTCAGTTCCTATTTGTATGTTCTTGACTCCTTGTGTCTTTGACCCTGGGATCCCTGATATGTCCCCTCCCCCTGCACACGTAATTTCTTATCTTCCTTTCTCTGGCATGGCTTCACAACGCAGCGTGTTCCACAGTAAGCCTGTAGGTTTTCTCCTCCAGTCTGCTCACCCATTCCGCGGACAATCTTCCTTTGCTTTGACAAGACCAAGGCGAATCATAGAAGAAAGTTTGTTTCATGCTTAGAGTCTCAGAAGGTTAGAGTCTTGACCATGATGATGAGTATTAAGTGCCACCTTTTCTTTCATTGAAAATAACTGCCTCCACAGGCATCCTCTGCCTCCCTAGATTAAGTAGGTGCTCAAGAGCCCCTCGGCTGTAGTGTCTATTAGTGGCCACAAGGTGGCGCTTATTCTGAGCCGGCCGCCACCGCGGCCATGTCTACCTTGTGTGGCCCTGCAGAGAAGCAACACATTCCTGTAAGGGAGCTTGGGGCCTGGGAAATAGTCTAGTTGAGGAGGAAGACTAAAGATAAAGATGATGTAACTAAGACTACACATTTAAAATGTTTAGGGACATCAAACCTAAAGAAAGTAGTGGAGTTTATCTTGTTATGGAGTGGTAAGCAATTGGTTAGTGGGAACAGCCAGGCTATAGGTTAAGCAGAAGAGGCCTGGTGTACTGCCTTAGTTCCAGAATCTATGGTCATTAGAACCACAATAGGGAGGGAGAGATGAAGAGGGAGGAGATAGGGAAGCCTGGGTATCGGGGGTAGCTCAGGGGAGATGGGGAAAGAGTTGATGTGATCCTCTGGTCCAGAACACCAGAAGTGTGGGAGACAGTGGGTAGAGCATCGGGGAATCCTGGCTAGGAGGAAAGAGGTTTAGCTGGAGTTGGCAGAGGGCAAGTCATGGCGATTGCCTACACTCTAACGTAATGTAATGTATTGATAGCTCAATGAGACAACAACGCTGTGGCCTAGGGCGTAAATGTGTCTTTGGAAGTGGCCAGGTGTATGCTGACACGTGGAACCTACAGGGGAACCTCAGACCCAGCCGTGTTCTTCTGAAAGGATCTAAACTCATATAGAGCCATTGAGGAGAGCACAGACTCCAGTGCAGAAACCTGCCCCTCACCCCCACTCCTGTGGCTAAGCAAGAAGCACACAATAGAATCCAATGTTCTTCTAAATGCTTCCAGGAAGGCATGAGTGCTTGCTGACAAATGTCATGAGACACACAGAACTGTGCCCACAGTAGAATTCCCCGACACTGCACTTCTCTTAGCATGGGTGGGTTATGTCATTCCCTACATCTGTAAGGCCGGTCTGTGTGATTCTTGCTGAGAGGCAGTGTAGGGCTCTAGAGGTTGTAGGCAGACCAGGTTCAGCAGGAAGAACTTAAGCAATCTGACTTGAGGGGCGGTAGTCCCCGAGGCTCTTCCAGTGACTCATGCGAACATTTAAGGGAGGGTGGGCTGGGAGTGGGAAGGTGGCTGTGGAAATCTCACCAAGGGACTTCTTCTAGTCTCCTTACCCAGGAGTGGCTTCCTGACTTCAAGATCCCTTTGTTTTCCCCGCAGTACTTTACTATCTTGTGAAAGAGAACTCCTTACTGGGAAGAGGAGAAGGAGAAGGAGATTAAAAGGCAGGGATGATTCATTTACTCACTGGTCTCACCAGTGAATATATTCAGAAGTTCCTTGTTTCACGGTGGAGCCGTGCCTCAATGAACCCATTGCTGACTGAACCGTTCTGAGTGTAGAATGTGTTTGTCACATCCAGCATCCCAGCTCCACCCAGTCTCCCCTAAATAGGTGTGGAGCACTTACATCAACATACAGAGGGGCAAAGTTATCTGACATAAAGCCCATGTGTCTGGCTGTGCTTACTACTACTGCTGGAATGAAAGTTTCTCAGAGGTACGACTGCTGATCGAAAGGAAGGACCAAAGAAGAGAGAGCTTCCTAAAAAGAAACAAGACAAGACAGAAAACACCTTCCATCAGCAGGACAGATCACATATTTTGCACAGGCCCCTTCTGAAAAAAACAAGAATGCAGAGCCTCCTGGGGGTGACAGTAAGGCCAGGGATGGTAGCATATGGCTGTAACTCTATCTGCTTGGAAGGCTCTGGGCAGGAGGATCCTGAGCTTGGAGCAAGCCTAGCAACACTGTGAGACCCTAGGACCATAGGTAGGCAGACACACCAGGGGTGGGAGTGGGGGCAGACTACAGACCGATAAACCAAGCAGGGGACCTTTCAGAGCCAGGACAAGAGTGAAGCGGCTGCAATCCTCACTGCCCAATCTCTAGTGAAAGGTTTCTCTGACTGGTCCAGCAGTTTTGAGGGAGACTGAGTGTCATCAACTGCACAGCTCAAACGTATGGTGTCATCACAGGTGGTACTCACTCTAGACTATTATAAAGGTCTTCCTCCTGACCCATATAGCTCTTTAAAAGGTGCTTTGTGAGCCTCCCCTATTCCAGGTCTCTGTCTCAGACTCGAGTTACTCCTCCCATCTGCCCACCCATCAGCTGCAAATTTCTATTCATTCTCATGGCCATGTGGCCATCGCTCCTGTCCCTTCGCACATCTGATCTTAACCCCTCCCAATTCCCCTTCCCATTCCCCCTCCCACCCAGTTCCCTCCTCTATCTGCCTCCTGTGACTATTTTATTCCCCCTTCTAAGTGAGATTCAAACATCCTCACTTGGGCTTTCCTTCTTGATTGCAGGCCCCAAGGAACTCCACAGGAAGACCAACAGAGTCAAGTAACCTGGACCCTTGGGGCTCTCAGAAACTGAACATACATGAGCTGGACCTAGTGACTCCCTCTCCACCCCACAACATATGTAGCAGATTGCTGTGGGGGTCTGCTTTTGTCTTGCTGCTGGGGTGTCAGGCTCGTGGGACACCAACATGACACTTAGAGGAAGCAAAACGAAGTCTAAGATAGGGGTGCCAGGCCATGTTTCTCTGGGTGAGAAATGGCAAGGGCTAGGAGAGAGGCTGTGGTTCTCAAAATTCCTGTGTACCCAGATGCCACTGGGAGTTGAGAACGGGGGTCTTCCATCCCACTGAGTACCCAGATGCTGCTGAGAACGAGGAGTTCCACAAGGAGTTGGGAATGGGGCTTGCAATGGGGGGTTATTCACAGAGGATGAGGATCCATAGGACTTAATCAGGGTGAACCAGAGATTAAATGCCTTTTGCAAGAAGGGATGCCCTTTTTGCAAGAAGGGAAAAGAAGCTCATTGATTAAACACTTGGGGCCTATCCAGATACCTCATTAGCATGGAGAACTCTAAATTCTATGCTACATGACCGTGACCGGTTGTCATGGTCTTCTTAGTGGTGTGTCGTGGTCATGTGCTCCAAGACAGGAGTCTGATCAGGAGCTAATCCAACCTTCTGCTGTTCTCAATGATGAGTTTTATCAGGGTTCTGAACTTTGCTACTCCCTTACCAGTTCTTCTGTCTGGTGGCATTGTCCACTGCCCTGTTCACAGAGTACAGCTTGACCTTCATGTGGGTCCTGAACAACTGGAGTGTGGGCTATCCCAAAAGCTATTTTCTGTCTGTGGGATATGTTCTTTCAGCTGGGCTGCTTTGTCCAGCCTCAATGGGAGACAGTGTGCCTAGACCCGAAGAGATTTGATGTTCCAGAGTTGGGAGATTCCCCATCCTCTCACAGGAGGGGATGGGGGATGGGGGATGGGGGATGGGGGATGGGGGATGGGGGATGGGGAAAGGATTGTGGGAAGAGGATAGTAAGCAGGATGTAAAGTGAATTATGCCTTCCTGCTTCCTATACTGTCAAATACTGAATGATCTTTCACAAGTATGCACTAAACTGACAGGATTTGGTTTTTTGTTCTGCTTTTCAATCCATATTTGAAGTCGACAAGATAATCCTGAGTGTACAGGACACATTCTCCGCTGTCTGAAAAGGACATATGATGCATTTGCAACCATTTGCATGAGTGTTGGTCCCAGGGATGGTTGATATTTTAGAGGACATGGAAGATCTACGTGTTTACATGGCTTTGTCAAAGCCATTGCTCTGAGGACATTACTAGAAGTGGACACCTGGCCCTTCATATCTGTCCGGGGTTTCTGAGCATGTGTGCAGGTCTGTAATGCCTGGAAATGATGTTAGTCTCTCAGCTAGGATTCATGAGAAAGATTCCATTTAGATAGAGAAGACTTACAAGTTGACCAGTGTCTTCTTTTGGTTGTAAATTCTAATTCTATCATGTTACAACTTGGAGTAAAAGACTGCTGATAGTCTGGTAAGTAGAGGTCAGAGATGCTGGTTGGCTCCTAATAATGCTTAGGGGACACGCACGAGAAAGAGAGAGAAGTGATCTGCGTCCAAGTGTCAATAGTGCTAAAATTAAGAATGCCAACTATAGTAGAAGAGTCACAAAATACAGATTCAATTATTAGAATTTCTTATTTTGGATTAAGAACAAAACAAAAATCCATCACATGTTGTAGTGATTTGTATATGCTCAGCCCAGAAAGTGGCACTATTAGAGGGTGTGGCCTTGTTGGAGTAGGTGTGTCACCTTGGGTGTGGGCTTTAAGACCCTCATCCTAGCTGCCTAGAAGTCAGTCTTCTGCTAGCAGCCTTCAGATAAAGATGTAGAACTCTCAGCTCTGCCTACACCATGCCTGCCTGATGCTGCCATGTTCCCGCCTTGATGATAATGGACTGAAGGTCTGAACCTGTAAGCCAGCCCCAATTAAATGTTGTCCTTATAAGAGTTGTCTTGGTCATGGTGTCTGTTCACAGCAGTAAAACCCTAAGACACATGTATACAGAACTTGTTATATGATATGTCCCAAACTAGAAAAGCTATGATTGACTCTGAAAGTGAGCAGTTTAGATAACATAGGAGTCTACCTTACATCTGTGCATAGAAGGCCTGTTCATGGTAGGAAGTAGGCCAGGGGCATGGTTTACTTTAAAGCAGTGAAGCAGTCATGCAAGTCACTGTTAACTGGCTTCTCCATTGCACAGATCAAGAGCATACTTGACTGGAAGAGGAAGTGCTCCTGGTTGCCTGGGAGAGGGAGTGCTCTTAGCCAGAATGCATCAGGTATTTCTACCTGGCTGACAAAAAAAGAAAAAAAAAAAGAAGAAAAAGCAGAAAAGGTGTCATCTGTTACATTCCAAAGTTAGAAAGGGGTCCTGTGTGCTGTCTTCTTCACAGGGCCTGAGCTTGGATTCCAGGGTGTTTATTTTCACCCTCTTGCAGTACCAGAGCACAATGGAGGTAGGGGTGGGCCTCCCTTAGGCACTGAAAGAAGAGATCTCCTAAAAGAAGGATGTCAGGGAGAAGAGATGCTAACAGTCTGATCTTCCCACAGAAAGTGGGAATGTAAACATGAATTATCAGCATGATTAAAGGAATGCAAACAGCAACTAACCAGCCATCCCCAGCCACCATTCATCAGTGTTTGCAATTAGCATTCTCTCTTTATTTGTTGCCAAGGGAAAAAAAAAGAAAAGAAGAATCAGGAATTTTTTTTTAAAAAAAAAGGAAGAAAGAAACCTCATGATGACATGGGAAAGCAGCACAACTGATTGATACAGCAGATGGCTCCCTGGTGGTTTGCTTCATTAGTTTCTTCTAAATGTATATGCCTAAGTAATTATTTCAAGATTAAATCAAATATTTAAATTAAGATAAAGATAAAATTAAGGCTAAATGACTAGAAGCAGAATGGCTACATCAACTAATCAGCTCAGTGTGAAATCTGATCCATATTTCTGCATTGCCTCCTCCATAATGTCCTGATCTGATTGGTCCAAGCAATGCCTCATGTTGTTCTCATTTGCATGCCTCTATTGTCTCCTTTTTTTCCTTTCAGAAATTAACTGTGTGGGTTTCTTTTATCAATTACCCAGTGAAGTGCTTTGATTGTTTTTTTTCCTCTCTGATTTGAAAAAGTTCATTGTAGACTAGGGACGATATTTGTCACCTACTCCTTTTAGATAGTTCTAATTTTTCTTTCTCTCATTCTGTAGACTTTTTATGATGTTTCAACTGTGTATAGGAGGTAAATACTTGGGAGCTTAGGGAATGACACAGTAGCTGAAGTGATTGATGGCCATGCAAGCTTGAGGATCTGAATAGGGGATCCCCAGCACCCATGTGGAAAGCCAAGCGTAGTGAGTGATGCAAGCCTATGATACCATTGCTTGGTTGGGCAGAGACTAAAAGATCCCTAGGGCTTACTGGCCTCCAGTCTAGCCAATTGATTACTCCAGGCTCAGTGAGAGCCTCTGTCTTATAAAATAAAGTAGAAAACAATAGAGAAAGATACCGACTACTGCTGTCTCTATTCATGTATTCACCGGCACACACATATACCACACATACTAAGCTCACACAAACAAAAACAAGAAAAAGAAGCTGTATTTTTTCCCATATGCAATGTTTGTGTTTCTTTCATTTCTCTATGTTTTCAATGATCTGTCAGAAAAAGATGATGACAAACTCCTGCATCCTCACTTGATTATTTACTTATCCACGAAGGAATGAAGAGGTTGTTTCTGTGAGCTGGAACACACAGGAGAGTTGAAGAGTAAACAGTGAGCAAGGCAGCTGTGCCCTCACCAGTGGAGCCTGAAACCTGCCCACCAACAGCCTGACCTGGTTCTCCTTCACTCAGATCTCAGGGTCCCAGCAGTTGGCACCAACCAGAACCCCTGGAGCTTAACTCCAAAGAGCCATAAACTCTGAAAATAAGGTCAAATGCATTGCAGGTATTGACAGTTTAAGCACTGTGGATGGCTTTTTATCTGGTAATACACTGGAATCTGGGGTGCTCAGCTCTAAGCCACCACTGAATCCCTTGGAAGAGTATGAGAGTTGAGTGTTGCTGACCACTGATGGAAAGCTTGCACTGAGAGACCAAACCTACTCCATCTTAGAACTGGCCTCCATCTTAAAGGAAAAAAACAAAAACAAAAAAAACAAAAAGCCTGAGAACTTGGCCCAAAGCTGACCTCAAGCTGTATCCAGGTACCAGGAAGGACCACCGCTTGTCCTTGGCCAGCTATTTAGCTACTTCTTAGCAACAGTTAATCAATGATTAGTCTGATTGTTTCAGATGTACTTTCAGATCGTTGGTAATTGTACACGTCTTGCTTCAGAGCACTCACCTGTTGGCTTACAATAGACATTCAGTTAGATTCGTGCCAGGCTGGAGACACCCCCCCCTTACTTCCATTTCCTATAAAACCTTTTCTTGATGAGAATTTGGGGCTGCTTCACCAAACCATCCTGTGGGCCATGGGCTGGTGGTGAGTAAACCCAAACTCAAATTTGTAATAAAAACACTCTAAAGTGATTACTTAGGAAATGGCTCCTTAGTGGTCTTTTGGGGTTCACAAATGCTACGCAGCAGAGATGCCTTTGCTGTCACTGGTTTTGTAGGCTGTACAGTGGAGAGAAGACCCATGCCTGACCTCGCCTCCAGCCTTGGCACCACCTTCTGAGAAAAAACTGTGGGTTGTGTCTGCTGAAGGAAAACACAAAGTGATTAAATATGCATAGATATGGATAAAGATGTGGGTGGATTTTGGTCTGCTGCAAAATTCAAGGAACCTTCTCGAAAAAGGGTTCATCTTCTTTCCTCACTCACCTTTGGGCATTCTGTGACACAAAGCATTGTGGGAAGCTTTTTTTTTTTTTTTTTAAATGAATTAGACTATCTTGGATTTTTTCACTTAATCAAGAAGTAATGGGGTGGGGTGTTGGATCAGCTCCGCCCCCCACTGCCTGGAATGGTTAGTCCTGAGGTAATCTTACCACCATCAAGGACCACTGACCCAAAGCAGCAAGCACGGGAACACTTGGATGAACTCTATCAAGCAGAAAGCCAGCTGCAGGAGCAACTCAATATGTCTTTACCACATTGCAAAGGGCATTAGTGAAAATTCTGTTATGTCAACTGCTTCAGGTTCTGTCAGCAAGATGATTGCTAAAACAAAGGTGTGTAGAGAAACATCAGTCAGAATGAAGGTGAACCTCCAGCTGTGCCACCAAAGACTAGAACTCCAAGACCTATCTCCACTATTGGAGAATCTCTTATCAACAAAGATTCCTATGATCTCCCCTTTTAAAAAAGATTTTGTGTGTGTGTGTGTGTGTGTGTGTGTGTGTGTGTGTGTGTGCCTGGAGTATATATGTATGTGCACTGAGTGTATGCAGGTGCTTCAGGGGGCCAGAAGAGGGCATCAGATACTGAAACTAGAGTTCTAGGAGGCTGGAAGCCACCCAGCATGGTGCCGGGAACTGAACCTGGGTCCTCTGGGATAGCCCAAGTGTTCGCAAGTACTGAACCATCTCTCCATCCCTTTAAATGGAATGATCAATTCCAGCCTTTCCCACACCACACAAGATGACTCCAAAGAAAAAGGTCCTGGTAAGTTAGGGCACCCACTCCCAGCCAGACTGGGATCCTGCAAACCCAGCATGATCCAGACTCTGCTTCATCCTTCCAGCACAGTGTGCATCGGTGCCTAGACCCCTCTCAAGGAGGAAACAGAGGACTTAAAACCACAGCTGGCCCCCAACACACATACCCCATTTTATAATTATGCTGTGGGATTCTTAAGGTTCTTAGCATTCTCCTCTGATTTTATCAGGCTAGGAAAGGACATCTCACTTTTCTTGTGCCTAGAGAAGATTAGATAGCTGGATCTCTGTATGTTTGTTTGTTTGTTTGTGGAGTCTGGGGGATGAACCCAGGGCCTCTTGTAACCATTTTCATTCAAACTACTACAGCCTCAGATGTGAACTAGACTTATATACACCCTTTCTTATCTTTCTGCTGTGGATACACTCACTCCATGGCACAAGGGTGGTGTCAGAGGATGACCTTTGGTGCCAGTCTCCATTTTTTACCTTGCTTGAAACATCATCTCTTATAGTTCATTGATGTGCACCGAAAAGCTAGTTGGCCCCTCCATTTCTGGGGACTTCCCCATCTCTCCTCTTTTCTCTCCATGGGACACAGGGATTACAGATGCATGCTACCATGACTGCCTTTTATCTGAGGGTTGGGGATCTGAACTCAGATCCTCATGTTTGCCCACTAAGCCAGCTCCTCAGCCAGGGAAATGTTTTAAAAAATATTTTCTTCTGCATCTAAAGACCTTGCCATGTGTTTGCTCTTACAAATTTGGCTCCTTACAAATGAAGTTGGTAAACGTTCATTTTAAGTCATAGAGAGTGAAGAGAAGTTAATCACATGCACATGCTCACCACAAAGGCCGTGGCTGTGCACTGCCCTTTTCAGTTTGGAACTATTCTTGAACTTTCTCCAGAGCTAGAACTGGAAGGCACATCAACCTCTTAAGTGGTAAAACAAACAAAAACAAACACTTCCAGTGAATGCAAATGGAATGGGGTCTTGGACTTTATATATTGGTTTTTGGTTTAAAATAGTTCAGCTACTAATAATTTTTATTTTCAAGAGTAGGAAGCTAGCAAAATGTTTCCTAGCTTTTTAACTGGGGCAGAAAGAAAACAAAAAACAACAACAACAAAAAAACTTGCCAAGTTACTAGAATTCTTCTGGTTTTAAAAACCCATTTTCCATAAAGCTGGCCCAGAAGAATTGAGTTGGCCCAGAGTTCGAAGGAGACATGCACTGTACAATAGTCTCACTTTCTTACCATGATGTACTGAATTACAGAACACATTGGATACCAAGGGTTTTTTAAAAAGGTGCTCCCCAAACTAATTAAAATCCCATGGAGTCACCTTATCAAAGTGGTATTGATTCCTGTTAATCAGAGTAATGTACTGCCTGACCTATAAATAAATTCTGAAATATTGTAATTCATCTAATCTTGATGTGGCGTGCCTTCTTCTCAGCATTTCCACATATAACCATGTAGATGGCTTGTGTTTAAAACTCGTCTCAGACAATAAATGTAAATGTGTTTCTTGGTTATCAACTTTTTTTTTGTACTTTAGTAAGTAGGACATTTTACCCTAAACTCCATCCATATGAAGCAACGTTCGTAAATTGACTTGACCTTCTTTTGCACTGAGAGAACAAACATGTTTGAAATGTTTTCAAAATAATTTAAAATGTATTTACTTATGTTATGTATGTGAGTACTCTGTCTTCATGAACATTAGAAGAGGGCATCAGATCCCATTACAGATGGTTGAGAGCCACCATGTGGTTGCTGGGAATTGAACTCAGGAAGGACATTCAGTGCTCTTAACTGCAGAGCCACCTTTCCAGTTTCTCAACATATTTTTAATTTAAGGAAACCCTGGAAAATATGAAGTGCCAGCAACTTACAGCCATTGAGTTTGGGTATATCCTCATTCTATGATGGGTAGGTGGATCGTGCAGATGCTTGTCTTTCATTAGAACACATTACTGTGTAGACCAACAGAATGTTACAGTATGAATATAATACATGCCTCTATCCATTTCTCTGTGCTCACTTGTGTGGGATGAATGCATTAGAGCCGTTTGTGGTTTTTATGGTGTTAATTTTGCCACCCTCCTGTGCTTGTATTTGAAGGGGACCGTTAGGCTTCACTGATGCTACTTCTACTTAGTGGTTCAGCTCCATTTGGGCTGGATTTTCTCTTATGTTTCAAACTTCTAGACTGTGGTCATGAAAATAATAAACTTTAAGTAATAGTAAAATATTAAAAAGTTAAAAGAACCAGATTGACCCCATCCCCTTCCTCTGGAGAAGGTAAGATGTTGCAAAGTCAGATCCCAGGGAGGGAAGTTATCCCTGTTTTCCAGGTGGGCCTGATCAGCACCAGGAAGGAAGCGTGTTGCTAGCAATCATGAAAAACCACCAGCAGTGCTAAAAATGGAACTTGGGCTCTGAGCCAGGTTCTTCCAGGACTCAGATTCCTACAGTGTCCATCCATATTTCTCTTCTCTGTAAGTGAGAGATGGGATTTTTGTTTTTTTAATTTTTAACCACGTTTTAAAATTTTTCAGTACATTCTTTTTGTCTTCAAGACACAGCTCTTTTTTTTAAACAAATAAATGAGAAATAGCATAAATTGTGTTAGACTAGGCTTTAAGGTCCCTTCTGTGAAATTATTTGTATAGAAACATTTAATTGGGCATGATTGGTGTGCTGAAAATAATCAATATATTTGTTCCGAAGTGAACTGGGAATCGCATCTCTCTGTCTGGAGGAATCATTTATATGTCTTTTATAGATTCATTAAATAAGGCAAGCAAAATCCATAGCTGCACAATATTACCAAAACACTTCCTAGAATGATTTGTGATTCTTCATCGGCTGGCGCAGTAATTAAATCATGTGCTGTAAAGTAATACTGAAAACGAGTTCATTCGTTTTTAATGAAATTCATTATTTTCAGCTTTAGATACTAAAACTAGAAAATTTCTCTATTTAAGGCCAAGTGCTTCCCAAGCTAATCCTAGGGAACAGAATTCTTAATGTGGTAGGGTGCTGGAAATGTGAGGTTCTTCCCCTGCCAGGTCGCTCTGAACAGTCCCAGCCCCCAACCCTTTTATCCAATTCCGAAACCGCCTCAGACATAATTGGGTTTCTTAAGACCCGTTTCCTCACTGGACATGACTGTGAACAAAGAGGACTGAACTGGGAAAATAATTACCTTTAATGAGAGAGACACTGGGGAAGCGTGTGAGTGGCTTCTTCTGTTTTCTTTGATCTAAAATAATGAACGTTCATGCAGCAAATAGAGCAGAAAGATTACAGGCAGCCAGTCCTAAAGACAGGCGTCGCTTCGAGGAGGGGAGTGGTCTAACAATCTAATGAAATCTCTTTCCTCAAACTATGTTCACAATGGGGTTTCCATCGCCACCACACCGCTTTGGGTTTTTAAACCTTTGTTTGTACAAACGAGGTTTTGAAGGTCTACTGAATACGCGCGGTCCCGGGTGCATGGGGGCGGGTCTGGGTGTTTCGCTTTCTTCCGGCCACCTACGGAGAATTTTCTCCTCTCAGTGTTTAAAGCCTTCCTTTGTCCTAACATATTTTGCATTGAAAAGTATCCTGCCTACACTGTCTTCTGACAAGAAAGAATTGTGAGCCTCCCCCAAATGAAGAGAACACCATGCTGAAGACTGAATCCCATTTTGACAATGTTGCAGCTGGTGGGTAAATCTTCGTCCAAATGAATGGTATAAATAAATCAGCAGAAAGCCCACCACTGAAATGTGTTCACTGTTTATATTTGGTTGTCTATGCACCTAATCCCTTATAAGTATAAATATCTGTACCAGCTGGAAGAAACTACTCAGGAGTAATAAATAAGCCTTGGCATCATGGCAGCTAAAAGTTACATTCGGTTTGAGAACCGGGGAGATGGCTTGGCAGTTAAAGCAAAGCGCTTTGCCCCCAAAGAAAGAGAACTAGAGTGCAAATCTTAAGAAGCCTCCTAGATGTCGGTGGGTGTGGTGAGCTGCCTGTAATTCCAGTCTCACAAAGTGGAGTCAGGATCCTAAAGGCAAGTTGGCTAGTAAGCTAGCCATATAAGAGGACTCTGCATTTGACTGAGAGACTTGACTGACTGAGAGATCTTGTTTTAAAACATAAAATGGAAGAGCGATCAGAAAGACTGCCAACATTAACTTCAGGCTTACACACACACACATACACACACACACACACACACACACACACACCACACACCTAAACATATGTATACCTCATGCATGCAAACATGCATGTATACATGTACACCACTCACATATAAAAAAGAGGGGGAGAAAAAGAAAAGAAAGTTTTGTTTTGGTTTTCTGTGATACTGCAAATGCCACTGTGGACCCGGGGGCCGCTGTCCCTTACATCTCTTCTTCAGGTAGTAACTCGGGAGCCCAGGATGCTTCCATTCAAGGCCATGTGGCCTCAGCTCAAGGCACTTCTCAGGAGGAATATAGATAGCACTTTTAATTGTGTGGACTTAGAAACAGCACATTTGATCACTTTATTTTGTTTTTGTGAGACAGTGTTTCTCTGTGTAGTCTTGGCTGGCCTGGAACTCTTTCTGTGAGCCAGGCTGGCCTCGAACTCAGAGATCCACTTGCCTCTGCCTCCCAAGTGCTGGGACTAAAGGCATGTGACACCACTGATCAGTTTGTTTGTTTGTTTGTTTGTTTTATCGATCCACTTTGTTATCTGTACCCTTGCTTCTCACCTGGCTTCCCCAGCAGTGAGGCTAAGCTAGGATCAGTGCCTGACATTCTGAGAGTCAGCTTGCTCTGGCGATGTAACTTCTGCACAGCCATCTGTCCCAGAACTGTGCTGTGATTATTTAAATGAATACTTTATTGTTAGAAATTATGGTTATTTTAAATTTTGCATATCATAAGGCCCTAGGATGTGGACTCCAGAAGAAACTCAACAACTAATGCAATTTCTGGTTATTTCAGTTTAGTTTGTTAAAAACACATTGACTTTCAAGTAGGTTTCCTCTCTGAAGGAGCTGATCCCATCTAGGCCCAACTGTCTCCCTGAGCACTTTGGGCAATGTATGGGAAAGTTTTGGCTTTCCTAGCAGGAGATAGACATGTCTGGCACCTCTACCCAAAGAGTAGAGGCCAAGCAGGGATGTAGAAAATATTTATGCAGTCCAAACATCACTGTGAATGGCGTCAGCAAACCTTGTGTAGTGGTGAGATCCCATTTTGTACCTCAATTAACAGCCATCTTTTGACTGGGAAGATGCCTCCATGGTTAAATTATCTACTGTGTTGCCCAATGAAAGCCAGTGTTTGGATCACCAGAACTCACATTAACGCACGGTGGGCTCTGTGGCTGCCTGTATTTCCAGTGCTGGAAAGGAAGAGATGGGATCCCTAGAACGAGTTGGCTAGCCATACTATTGTTGAGCATTGAACTCAGTTGAGGGTCTGGATTCAATGAGTACAATGGAGACTGAAGCTGAAACTTCTGGATTCTTTGGAAAGTCAGTGATGTCAGAGGATGTTGTCCTGAAGCAGGCACAGTTGGCAGGATGCTTGGCTAAAGCAAACACTTGAAAGGATGCATGCTGTTAAGAAGGACCCAACAGACAGTGGATGATACTGGTACACCTTGCCATTCCTTATGTTCATCATTTGTTGTGACTTCATAGAAAGAAAATGCACCAAAAAACTTCTGGTGGTTTCTTGCCACTTCTGTGGACTTGGGCCTATTGGCAGAGTGATGTCAGCTGACACAGACTCACATGGAGTTTTGCTAAGACAGGCTCATGTGGTGTTTTGTTGAGGCAAGACCTGTGAGGGGACACATGATGTTGGGAGAGTGTATAAATAGGACCTAACAGACAGTGACAGGGGAGAGGATGGGAAAGCTTGCATAGCTAGCTTTGCAATGAACGGATTGTTTTGAGTCTTCGTCCTAGCTGATCTTCACTTTGTTGAGAGAGACACAGGGCAGAGACCTTCTCCTGGTGTCCCTGCTGAGTTGTGCCACCACTGTTGATTCATGTTTGCTGTCATTACACTACTGAACTGGACTGCTCATATCTATCCTGACAACGAAGATTGGATTTGATCCAAAGAACTATTTCTAAACAGCTCTACTGCCCCTGTATTCAATAACCTTTCTTTTCCACTTCTGGTGGGTGGTGGGCTAGAAGGGAGGGTAAAGCATTTAAGTTCTTTTATTAAAAGTAGGGTTTGAAAAAATATCTAAGCCTACAGAGAGTGAGGCAGACTGCTAATGTCAACCTTGGGTGTCCAGATAAAAATACATACCACACATGTGTTCACAGATGTGTAAACATGAATGCATTCACATCATACACACACACACACACACCCTGAGGTAACTCAGAGAACAGTTTTTTTGGTTGGCACACGAAGAATCAGACATCTATGGAATCTCTGATTCTATATGTGCTGCGTCTAAATTCAGTTTTCTGGGTGCTTCCCCAGAATTTATTCCACATTGCTAAGCAGCTTCTGGTTAGTTGTCATCTTGGCTTTTCTCTCTGTGCCTTAATTAGTGAGAGTGACCTTAACCCTAGACACAGAAATAGATTAAAGATTTGTACCTCTAGATGATGCCTGTCCCTCCACAGAGTTCCTGCAGACTTACTGGATGCTGTGTCCTGCAAAATGGTAACAGTAACATGCTCAGGTTTATGGGGTCCACACTTAGTACTACTTGTCACTACAAGGTGTCTGAAAATATTATTATACACATAACACTTTGCGTATATGACAAGATAACATAAAAGCATTAATTTGTATCCTCGGGTCTGTATATGCATTGTAAAGCCTCGTGTTACAAAACAAACTCAGACTTGTAGAAAAGAGCTGTAAGAATAGAACAAATAATTTTATCCTGACTCATAGGAAAGTGAGTGGCTGACGGGATGCCTCTCAGCTCCAGCCCCCAAATATTTTATTAGACATTCTCCCTTTTATCCACAAGCACAGCTATCAAAACAAGGAAGATAACATGGGCACACCATTCCTCTCAGATTCCATTCAGATTGCACCAATTGATTTGAAGGTCCCTTTAGCTAAAGGATCCGGCTGGAGCCACAGGTGTATTGAATTTTCTCTTCAGTCTTATTTATGATGGAGAAGTTCCTCCCACCTTCCTTGACCTGTGGGACTGACCTTGCTGCTTTGAAGGTCAGTTATTTGATAGATTGTCTCTGGGCTGAGGTTCACCTGATATTTCCTCATAATTGGATTCAGAGTGTAGCTTTATACACACCATAGAAGGCATGCTGCTATTTACTTTGGGTCCTATCAGGAGGTACATGATTTCAGCCTGCATTGTCAGTCACTTTGCTAACTTTGCTGATTAAGGGATGTTGATTAGGTCTCTTTACTGTAAATTGACAGCTTTCCCATTTGAATTAATAAGGATTTTGTAGCTACACATTATTCCATTTTTTCCTCTAACCTTCATTCATTCATTCATTCATTCATTCATTCATAGCATTACAAATTCTTGATGAGGTAGGTTACAATTCATTAGCATCATAAATTATTCTTAAAGAGTATTTCTTTAGTGTTTCTCTGTGTGTGTGTGTGTGTGTGTGTGTGTGTGAATTATGTTCGTATTGTGTATGCAGGAGTCTCAGGAGGTCAGAAGAAGGCATCGGATCCCCTACAAATAAAGTTGCAGGCAGTTGTAAGTAGCCATGTAGGTGCTAGGAACTGCTCTTGGGTCCTCTACAAGAGCTATAATTGTTCTTAATCACATAGACATCTATCCAGCCCATAAGTTATTTTAACTTATTGATTACCCCAGACCTGTTCAACCTACCCGAGCTGCAGCTGTGTTTTCTACACACTATATTCATCATTTCTTGATTTGGGCATTGTTGGGAACAGACCCCTGTCTCAGGCATGTTCTTCCTGCCCAGCCTGTTTACTGTTATCTTGCAGTTTGGCCCAGAGCACGGTCAACAATGAGTCACCTCCAGACACGTGTTCAGCCTTGTCTTATGATTTGTTTACTTCTCCTTTGGTGGTTTCCCACCCTGGGGGAGGAGAGTATTTAAGGCCAAAGGAATAAACAAGCTTCAGCACTCTGCTTGGAGGAATGACCCATGTCTGTGTCTTTTGTGTCAATCCCCCAGGCCTGTGCTTGGTTCTGGGTAGTTTGACAGTGCGGGTGCTGTCCAGGCATAGTAAGATCATTCAGGCTTGGTTTCTACTTTCCTGCTCCAGATCTAATACCATTTGCACAGTGATTTTTGGTTCTTTTGGTACTGAAAGATATTTACAACCCCAAATCTATACACTATCTGTATTCACAGCTACCAATCAGCAGGGTTTTCTGGGTTCTTGGTGGATAGAGAGAGAGAGAGTGAATCTATGGTGAATCTACAAACACACAAGGGTACATGCATGCACATGCATTTGCATGCACTCACATGCTGTATCAGTTTTCTAAGACTGAAGCATTCCATGCTGCAAAGAAGCTCCTTTAGCAGGAAAGCCAACAACTCAAATAATTTCAGGAAGTCCCTGAAACTGAGCAGATTTACTAGGTACTTCCTTGCCAGAGTAACTATAAAAGCTGAGAGTCCCTCTTAGAGGAACCAAGTTGAGCTGCACAGAAGACTGAGACTAGACCAGCTGCCTGGAAGAAACAGAAATCAATCTAGCTGTCTGAAGACCAGAGTCATGTGGAAAGAATACTCTCTAATCTGAGCTGCTCTCAAGCTGTGTAGTAAACTCCAGGTTTCCAGCTTCTGTGAGCTGCCACCCAGGGCTTTAATGATGCAGCTGTCTTTGAGTGATTTCTGCTCCTATAAGTAACCCCTCACCTATATTCCTATAAGTAAGCCCAGTAAAACTGATTATTCAATCAAGCTGGACTTTGGTGGTATCTGTACTTTGTTCTGTTGTGGGCTCTGGTATGAGTAGATGTGCTTGTTGTATCTCCCCAGGAAATTTTTTGTCACAAATCACATGCACACACACATATATTCTATATCTACTTGTTCCTATAACTATTGATAAAAATTTAAATCCTGAATTCATGCCAACATTCCCAACTCCAATTCAAAACCATGAGGTTTACTTTAGGCTTCTTCCAATGTCCACCACTTTATTCTTCAACCGGAAGAACCATGTCTCACAGTATCCTCCATTGGCTTACTAATA